>CAIIXF020000009.1:16913883-18113883 GCA_903813345.2 Owenia fusiformis | reverse complement strand
ATTACACTTAACTAAACTACAAACAATCAGGATCATTACACTTAACTAAACTACAAACAGTCAGTGTTCATCACACTTAACTAAACTACAAACAATCAGTGTTCATTACACTTAACTAAACTACAAACAATCAGGATCATTACACTTAACTTAACTACAAACAATCAGGATCATTACACTTAACTAAACTACAAACAATCAGGATCATTACACTTAACTAAACTACAAACAATCAGTGTTCATCACACTTAACTAAACTACAAACAATCAGTGTTCATTACACTTAACTAAACTACAAACAATCAGGATCATTACACTTAACTTAACTACAAACAATCAGGATCATTACACTTAACTAAACTACAAACAATCAGGATCATTACACTTAACTAAACTACAAACAATCAGTGTTCATGTTAGACTTTGAATAAGTTAACTACAAAAATCATTTCAACTACAGACAATCTGAAGAATGTAATTCTATTTCATGCCCCACGAGAGAACAGGTCGATATATCCTGTTTCCTTCAAACTTGATTTAACATATTTTGAGGGAATGGGGATACATTGGGTTTAATTAATGTATATCAATATTTAAGTGTAGAAACTGTTTATTTTGAAAATCAATGAATGTTCAATTCATTTTTTCTGGGTGAAAGAGTGTAAATTCCTGTAATGCTATTATCAATTATTATTTTGGGACGGTATTGGAGTATTGACTTGACCCCTAAGTGGTCACAGTATTTGCATTTTCTCTAGATTTTTATGACTATATTTTCAAGATAAGATTTATGTTTACTGCTATTTGAAGGGTATTAAAGATCTGGGACTTGCCTTTTAGTTTATTTTTATTGTCAGATGTAAGAGTGAGATTTGATGAAGGATTACATGAAGTGTTAAAAGTCTTTTAGTTCTCACAATCAAATTAGACAATTGTTTGATAGAGGAATGTTTCTCCTGGTATGTTTTTGTTGGGTCACTGGCCTCTAAATTTGTATATTTATTGTGTTATGCTGTTAATCTCTGAGGTCATGGGAGATTTTTGTGATTTGTTGGATCTTCATGTGTTTGTTTTATGTATTGTCATTTCAAAGTTTTAGAATGTTCACGTGATTTTTTTTTTTTTTTTTTTTTCTTGTTGGATGTTGTCATTATTTGGTATTTGTTCATTAAGGTTTGTAGATTATGATTTTTCGTCATCTTTCCAGAATTTCAGCAAGTGTATGGGTTTATTCAACTACTCAGATTTAGGAAATGGGCTTGCACCCATTTGAAACTTCATTTGCACCTCCTTGAAATAAGAACTTGAAAAATTGTCATATTATTTTGGGAACTGTGAAAACTCACTGGGTAGAGTACTGCTATTTCCTCTTCTGGTTTGTATACTCTCCCCAAGAATTATTATAGAAAGAGAGATGGCATAGGGGTGGGGGGTGAGGAGGGAGGGGGTGTTACATAACATTTGATATGTAACAATGCTCAGTACAATGAACATTTGACAATTATGCATTAGAAAACCAAATGAATAACAAAACATGAAAGGATTACCCATTAACATCATATCTTATATTTTGTACTTATCAGTTATAATACAAAATATATCTCTACTGTGCAGATTTAATTAAAGCCAATTTGACAACCAGATTTTTGCATGATCACTTTAAGGTAAGACAAGTTTAATGACTTATGTCTGAGGCAGATGTCTTAAAGTTACCCTACTTGGCTCATCTTAATATAACCCATCATAATATAACAGTTTCTATTATGTCCCTTTTATCACCAATCATAGTAGTTTCCTCACATTGTTAAATGTAGAGACAGCATTAATTGTCAGATGTTGTAATTGTCCTATTGTGCCTTAACACCTTCTCTTAAGCTTTCTTGTATGTAACTTTGGCTGTAACATTGGTCTTACATTCTGTAATACTCTGGAAGATAAATGAGAGAAAATGTATAAATATTCATATTGCTGGAGTTAAGCAATGTTTGAAATGAGAACAATTTTGACGCTTTCTACTTCTGTAGATATTCTAATGAAAGCTCTCAACTGCATCAGAATCAGTTTTGTCCACCAGTTTTGTCATAGTTAAATCTGCTTGATGAGAATTTTCATGACCAATAATAAATGAAATGAAGTCAAATCATCTTTCTCATCCTTGGCCCAAGAGTAATTCATTGCATTACATTACATGATCTGCTATGAAAGCAGTGAAGGACCGATCTTGAAGGATGATCGTTCTCACTTTGCCACTTGTTTTTAAGTCAACACTTTCACCTTTTCACAACCCTAATGGCATTGCATCATGTTGTGACATATATGTCTGTCACTTTCGGTTGTAAAAAGGTGAACGTGTTGACTTAAAAACATGTGGCAAAGTGAGAAAGATGATTTGACTTATATATCTCTTGATGTTAGCAAGTCTTGAAATTAAATTTGTCAAAATGTTTAATGTATCCTCTTACCAGCACTAGATTTCCATCTACAATTTCATATGTTACGATTGTATCAAGACTGGGATGTTTCTGTGTCTCAACAACCTTGGGGCCTTGTTCAGTGACAGTCACCTGCAATACATATTCAATATATATGATGTCAAAATAAACCACTACTTAAAATCACAATTCCAAATGTTCTCAATACGTATATCCTGATTTGGAATTTTTTTCAGAACATTAACTGGCCAAAATAATTAGAAATTGACAAAACTTACATTTCTATTGTTCTGTTGGAAATATACAGGGTGTTAAATAAGGAAAGCTAATTTTTTCTTTTTATCATTTATTTCAAGACATTGTCCAATATTTCTAATAGATATTCAAGAAAAACAATTGTCAAAGCAAATGGAAATACAGTTCTGTATGACAAAAGGTGGATACCTTTGCTTCACGACCATCTGAAGTTTTGTAGTCATATTCACTGTTAAGCTGGAATTTATGCTCCTTCATGCCCTTCGCATTTCCAGTACCAATTATCCAAGAGTCACCATCCTTTCGTATGGTAGCTTTACCACCTGCTGTATCTTTTGCTGCCTTTTCTTGAAATTCAGCTGACAGGTCTGTTGGTTTAACAAAACAGAGAATGTCAATTCTGTATCCTGCTATTGAATTTAACATCATTTTATGATATTTAATCAAGGAGGCAGTCATACAAATGTCTTGACATAGTATGTAGTATTTGTTGAAAACAATAAATGATTGTGTCACTTTCAAGTTTCTTTCATCATTTTCACGATGACACAACACAGTTAGAAATACTCAAACTAGCCCTGATACTCAAACAATATATAAATATAAAAAAACATTTTGTACAAATTTATATTAAAAGATTTATAGTAAAAGATGAAGGGAGAGTCATAATTTAGATTCCACTCACTCATTGCATCCATCAGTTCCTTAAGACCCTCAATGGACACTCCCACCCATTCTCCTACGATTGTTTCCATCTTGTCGTGTTGGTGTCTAGGGTTGTCTGTCTGGTGCGTCCAGTAGAGCTAGTGCCTTGTTTGTGTGGTGACTCACTAGTTATAGGTCTTCTTGAAGACATATTTTTGAACTTTGAAAGACGTTTCCACTTAAGATTATATACGTGGCACAGTAATTCTGATCCTTACATGGTGCACTCAATATCAGAACTAGTACCTAAGTACTATTTAACTTATTGTAATATCATTACTAATAAGAGCTGATATATTGTCATATCTACTGTTCTTGCCTTGTGTCAGCATCTGTGACAATTGTTACACTTTTCCAGATTGTGACATTCTGTCAAGTTGATGTCATGTTCTATATTGATATATTGGTACATGCATAGGTCTGGAAACAAAGATTTATACCTATACAATGTTATTCTGTGCCAATGTCCTCATATTTTTCCAGAGACGACATCAATACAGGGATAAGAAGCTATCTACTGAGTTCAATGGGGCTTTTATATCAATATAAACTGGCCACCACATAATTTTCTTGTTTTCACAAATGAAGTAATAATTCAATTTCTAAGTGTGCACAAATATTATCAATGGTATGGGTCATAGTGACTCTGTTCACTCGAGTTATCTTTATCTGTATTTATAGATAGGTACGAATATATGCTTTAGCGCACGTTAATTACTTACTCATTTCATATTTGTCTGACTTTACGTGATCAATGTCAAATCAGTTGATGTAATTTGTAAAAGAAAAATAATTGTACTTTTGCATTTATACATAATGCATGTAATTTATGCATTATGGTAGATTTGGGCATACCCAGAACCGAACCTTAACCAAAACATCTTTATGCCCCTAAACATTTCTAAATAATATTTTTATCCCTCTTTCCAATATCATTTCTTTTAAAAATATGTGAGCTTAGAGAATTTAAAATATGTGAGGTAAGAGACTTTGTAGGTAAATGTTTGTGGTATAGAACTCATACTGATTGTGAAACATTAGAAATGAAAATATAAGTCATCTAAGTACATAAAAATTTATTTATTTCTTGACTGCATCCAGGCAGGTTGAGGTCATTTTGATCTTGCAGTGTTCAGTGTTATGATGAACAATTCAAAAGTCAGCTCTATTAGTATATATACAGTAGAATACAGTATATATTGAATATTCTTGGCCGAGAAAAAACATTCAGTCTTGGTAGGTGTTCACTTCAGAGGGCAATTTCTACAGAAGTCAGTAGAGAATGAGTAGAAAAAGGGTGTCTACTAGAGACATGTGTTCACTAAGACTGGTAGAAGGTAGATGTGCATATCTCACGAGGGATGAACCCAATATCCAAACCGACCATACATAACTGCTTTATCCTATACCAAGTAGAGTTTTCAGGGGCATATGGCCATTTCAATAGTACAAGGTGTAAAATAATAAACATATCATTGATATGCAAAGTCATTTTATTGCATTTCCACTACTTACCGGAAGCGGGAAGATATGCACCTAAGCGGGAGATATGGCGGGAGATATGGAGGTTCTGGATATGGAAACCTCAAAATCAGGATACAGGATATATCTTACCAACTTATCTCCCTAAAACTCTACTTGGCATTGGATAAATAGGAGTATTACTTCTATATTAGCCTGATGTATTTTTCAATGTTTCGTTCTTGAATGTTTTTAAAGAACAATTAAAATTTCAGAATATAATCAAATTCAAAATCTTACTTCCAACTTCCATCTTCCAGGTGATATTTAAAGACATAATGTCAAGGGATTGGAATGTTATAATAGAGCTAAATACTGTAGATCAATTCTCCATTTCGCTGTTCGCTCTTTGAATCAGAACGTTCGCATATATGGTGCATATATGTACTCAAAAAGGACAAAATTTGATTGGTCAATATTTTTCAACGATGCATTTCGTGTAGCTATTTGTGAGACCCGAAAGTTCTAAATCAAATTAATTACGCAATTTTGTTTTTACACCCGCAAGCTAAATAAAAAAATGACACCATCGGAATTCTTCTTCTTTGTCATTGAATTAATAGTCAGTATACCAGATTTAATCAATAAAAGATTATACAATTAACAACAAAATTCGGAAACGAGTATGTAAGATTTGCTTTCGAACCACTAAACTTGACCTAGATAATAGCGACGTGTCTTCTTTGGTCAAATGCTCAGTTGTTTGTGGGTTTTCAACGTAACTCTATAATGTAATATGAAGATGAGTACTTTGATTCAGTTGTTGCATCGATGTTACAGTTTGTAGTGCGGTAATATTGGCATGAACGTGTTGAAAGTCGAATGGAATTGCTTTTTCCAATATGGCGACTAGTCACGTGACTTCTTCTCTTCCGGAATATACTCCCATTTTCAATCATTGTTTTCACCCCGTTAGGAGCCAATAAAATGAAAAAAAATATATGTTATATAAAGATTATTAAAAGACTAATTGTTTCTGATAGTTTGTTTTCTCCGATCGCATGGAGATTCGATCGAAAATATCGCTTGAAAAATGGGTATGAAAATCCCCATGTTAAACCAACGGGGAAAAACAAGGTAGAAAAATTTTGTTCCCCCGCGAACTGCATCATGGGAAATATTTTGACCTTATAAGGAAAAACTTTCGCGCCATCTTTATTAGAGATTCAATACTACCGAATCCGCGATTTTAAGAATTATATTTAAGTAAGGTCAGTTTTGTGAATGGCAAAATCTATATATTACATTCCAATATTTTGAGATAAAATTGATATGCAGATATCTGAGAGTAGTTTTGTATCCTTTTTTATTTTAATCTTTTAAATTGAACTTTGTTCAATATTATAGTTATGATAATGACTCATATTTGAATTGTATTTGATAAAGTTTGACTGTTTCATCACACACACCAGGTATAGGGAATTGTTGAATGTATATGGGCTGAAACAAGTGGAATTGAATTTAACGTAGTATTTCATTTAATCGCTGGCTTCATTCTAACAAGGTGGTAGCCGTTTACTGTAATTAGCTAAGAAATCAAATGAACTCCATGAAATCAGATTGGAATATACTCAAGCCAAATGTTATAGAACAATCTAGACTATTTCACAGGGTATTTACCTGCATTCAGGTTTAGACCTAATATGATTAAGTGTGATAGACCGAGAGTTTGGTATCTATACCTTCTCTAATTTTAGATACTCTACCAGGAAAGATCAGATTCTCATAATATTTCTTCAATTTCTATATTCAGGTTCTGGGCCTAGTGGAATTTTAACGTGGCCAGGAATGTGTCTATGAGTAAACATCTTGAAGAAATAATTTTGAGTTCCCTTCTTATGAATTCCTTTCAAGTTTCTATTTAGTGCAAAAATTAGGCATTTTTTCTAAAAAACTGCCTGAAATATGAAAAAACTATATGACACTTTGCAAATCCTCTGTTGTTTCTTGTTAGTTGTGAATTCCATCAAGCATAACACAACTGAGATTTGCTATGAAAGGGGAACTTCTACCAGATTAGGATGATATACA
This sequence comes from Owenia fusiformis, assembly GCA_903813345.2. NCBI lineage: Eukaryota > Metazoa > Annelida > Polychaeta > Sabellida > Oweniidae > Owenia > Owenia fusiformis. The sequence goes on along the minus strand of CAIIXF020000009.1, from coordinate 18,106,939 downwards.
GAAGTGTTGTAGAAACAACAAAACACACAGATAGTCAATTTGCTCAAAATTCTCTGGGATCTATGATGCCTTTCTGATTTACCATCTATGAAGATAGTTTTACATATGAAAACCAAAAACTGTTGATGTATTGTTATGGTCATAATCTTTTGTGACTGGTGCTCAAAGTATGGCATCTGTGGTTTGATTTCTGTAACAATTGTTACAGTTTTTGAATGATTGTAAGAAATCTTTTCTAAGCCATTGGTCTATTACCTTATCTTATATTCAAAGCCCATGTCCATCACCAGGGGTTGGATTAGGTGTAAATGCAACACTCTTTCTCTGAGAACTTAAAAAAACAGAAATTGTACAAAATGCTTATTTTCAAGGTAGATGACTTCTGGGACTTAGTAATGCTCAGATCACCAGACAAGCAAATTACAAATACTGTATACTATTGGCATTGGGGCCTAGAACCCCATCTCTCTTCCGATAGATATGTTCTACTAGTGAGTGATATACAGTACACTACAGTGTAGTTGTTCCAAGGAATGCAGACTTCAAACTTGGTATATATCAGAGATTAGTTACTAGGTAGGCATATAATCTCCATGGTGAACACAAATTAACCAGTTGTTGAATATGTCAGAACTATCAGGGACCATCTCATCTCAGTATCAGTTGGATTGTTAAGTAACAGGGTTAAGATACCATATCCATCCCTGCAATGCTTAGAATCTGAAAATCTTTATCAATATGTCATTCAAATGGATTAGTAGTAAATATATTACTTTGTTCGTTTTCTGATTAGTCCTTCTTATTTAAGATGCTGGGGTTTTAGTTTTATTGTTATTTTTGAGATGATCTCATGTTGTCTACCTGTGAATCTTTAGCTGTTCACAATCTTACTTATAGAAGTCAGTCTACTATTATAACCGTTTTAAGAGCTTGATTTCAAACCTTTGAAAGAGAGCTTCATGTACACTTTGAATTAGAGATAATACTTTGATCAGATTATGTTGACCCCCAAATTCAGCCCCCTCCCACATCAGAAATAAACCACTGTATTTCTGGCTTTATAAGCACTGACTTTTACTTCATATTCAAACTGACAGCTACTTTTAGACTCGGTAAGATCATTAAATCAGTTAAATTGAGAATTCTAGTCAGAGTTTAAGTATCCTCAGAGTAACGTTATACTGAATAGTAGTATAAATTCATGGTATACTTATATATTATCAACTTACTTTCTAATAAGTTGTAAGTAGACATAATTTTGTAATATATGAACATATTATATTGCAACATATTATGCACATATCGTATTGTAATATAAGATAATGTATGGTATTGTACATCTTACACAGGTTTTACCATACAAATGCCCTCTTTTTTACACAAAAGGTGTAACAATTCTGTATATTATCCTTCCTTTAGGCCATTCTTGTTTTATGAATATACCTCTCTAGCAATCTCATCTTAAGTGCATCTCTTGTTTAAGTGATTCTGCAGTGGCATCATCTTGCTTGATCTATCATTCACAAAACACAGGGGAAGCTGCAGAATATGTCAGAACTTTGCTGAAAGAGCATATTGACATATTATTAATGTTGATATAATTTGTGATGTTGTGTAATGGTACGTTCACACCAACGGCGCTTTGATGGCGCTTTAAAGCGGCTTGTAAAGCGGCACCAAAGCGTAACAAAGCTTAATTAAAGCGTCGGGGTCGTAATAGGTCGTAGAAAAGCTCGGGAGTAAAGCGGGATATTCGGCAAGAGCGCTAAAAAATTTAAACTGTTTAAGCGTTCGCACCAACGGCGCTTTGATGGCGCTTTAAAGCGGATTGTAAAGCGGCACCAAAGCGTAACAAAGCTTGATTAAAGCGTCGGGATCGTAATAGGTCGTAGAAAAATTCGGAGTAAAGCGGGATATTCGGCAAGAGCGCCAAAAAATGTTAAACTGTTTAAAAATTTTGGGCGCTCTGTTACGAATTGATTGAAGCGCCGAGAGCGTATCAAAGCTTAACAAACCGTAACAAAGCTCAACAAAGCTTGACTCAAAGCGTAGGAAAGCTTAACACAGCTTGGTTCAAAGCGGGGACCCCAGTCTATTCACGGTCTGTTACCACTTGACACGCTTCGTTAAGATGTCTCAAGATTTGCTACGATCTGGCATGAAGATCTGACACGAGGTCAGACGCTTTCATCAATATCTGACACTCTTTGTTACACTTTCCTGAGGGACTCTCAAGCTTTCCAACGAATTGAGACGCTTTAATCAAGGATTGAAACGCTTTGCTAGGCTTTGTTACGCTTGAAAGTTTTCACACGCTATATCACGCCGTGCGACAAACGTCATGTCTTCTTCAGATAGGTCATGCTCTGGTCCATCTGGAATTTCTGGATCTCGTTGTTCTGCCATCGTGTTCTCGAGTCAAAGATGCAATGGTTTTATGGATCTACTGCATCTTTATATAGTCATTGGATCAAAAGCGGCATGGAATCGGCGATCTCGACATTTTCCAATGCGTGACAGAGCTTAACAGAGCGTAACAATGCACAACAGAGTTTTGCAATCATATCAGAGCCTGATTTAAAGCGTCATAATCGCATCAAAGCGTAATAATGCTTATCAAAGCTTTTCAAAGCGTGATTTCAAGCGTAACAAAGCCTGATCAAAGCGGGATCAAAGCGTGAGGAACCTTTTAGAGCTATGTTAAGCTTTCCTACGCTTTGGATCAAGTTTTTCTGAGCTTTGTTACGGTTTGTTAAGCTTTGATACGCTCTCGGCGCTTAATCGATTCGTAACAGAGCGCCCAAAATTTTTTAAGAGTTTAAAATTTTTTGGCGCTCTTGCCGAATATCCCGTTTTACTCTGAGCTTTTCTACGACCTATTACGACCCCGACGCTTTAATCAAACTTTGTTACGCTTTGGTGCCGCTTTACAAGCCGCTCTAAAGCGCCATCAAAGCGCCGTTGGTATGAAGAAAAATGACAAAAATGACGGCGCTTTGCTCGCCGATTTAAAGCGTGGCATTCGCCATTGGTGTGAACGTACCTTAATAGAGTAATAATAATTACGATATAGAAGAAAAATAGCTGTATAACATTCTCTTATGCCTGTAAGACGCTAGACATTTTATCTTAAGTATTTTTAAGAAATCCTTTCACGTTTATTCTATCATAAAACCACTAACAAATTAATTCTTCTGGTGTAAAGGGGGAATAAGATGCCCTGATAAGGCATTATTACCTAATACATGGCTGCATTTCTAAGTGGTTATTAATGGTGATATATTAATCTATAAATTAACCCGCATAAGTAAGGTTTTTATTCAATAATGGATTATTGCATTTATAGTCAGTACGGTCCATTGGTCTATGAATCAAGGGGGTGAAATGAAATTGTGAGGCTATAATTTATAATTGATCATTTTAAGATATATAATAAATCAATTGTCCCTTCCTAGAAGACACTCTCTAAGTTAAATCAGATAATTTGATTTAATAAGTACTTTTACTTGCGTTTTGCTATTAATCTTACGGCATATTGATTTATAACATCCGTAATCTTGTTTGTTTTTAAACAGAACAATATTCCAAGACAAGTATCAATCGTCTTACATCATCGTATTGTGTCAATTGAATCTTGAGGTGTTCTACTTCTTAAACATACCCTATACCCCATATATGTTCCTCCTGGTTTGTGAGATTTGATACAGATTTGGGGGTAAGGAGACTGTGGGCCAAACCCTTTCCTCTGTTGAGTGACATTCTTCTCTTTCCTCAGATGAATTATATTCTTTCTTGACATCTAAAATTAAATAAACAGCTTCTTATACGCAACCATCGTTTCTTTAATTTTTTCAGGTAGTCAGTCGAGTTGCGTCTCAACCGGGGTATGACCTTGAACTTGGCTATAGATTGCTTGCAGTATGTGCTGCCCACAGAGACAAATTCACTTCCAAGTCAGCTGGTAAGTAGTCATTTTATTTCCCATAATGCATCAGTTCATGCTAGCAGACGTATCGGGATGCAATAGTGAGACATTCTCTGAAATCATCCAAGCTTCTTGCCAAAATATGCCTTATTGGTAAATACATGTAGTTTCAATCAATTTGAATAAATGTAATTAAAAAAACATTGTGAGCATAATTTCAACTAAGTGTATTTTTATTTTTTGATTATCCTGTAAAAGGATATGTATAATCTGTATTCAAAAATAAATGAAAATTGTACTCAAGGGTGATTGTTGCGGAAACAGGAGCAGGCTTAAGGAGATGATACATCAAATAGAAAGCATTGGATCAATCTATTATACTTACACTATTCTATCTTCCATCAATATAAGATAGGAAGATATTTATTATTAGGACCAATACCTGTAATCTCATCCTGAATAAATCTGAAATAGTTTAAATTCATAATATGTGACTTCCGCAGTCATTAGATTTGGACATACACCTTTCTGAAAATATTAACGGTGGAAGTAATTCTTTATTTACCTTGTAAGCGGTATTAGAAGTTCCAGCTTGAAAAATCTACCCACACTTTTTAAATTTTAAAAAGAATCCAATTTTCACTTTCAACATGAATGAGGTTCGATAATTAGAGAAAAGAAGGATTTACACTTCATAAATATTTTAGGGTTATTTCAGATGAGAGTTATAGCTTTTAGACTGTATAATATTCATTTTCACAGAATTATTTATTAAAAGAGAGCAGCACTGTATTAATAAGCATTGTAAATAAAACCAAAGCACAGATGTTGTGCCACAGGTAACGCGGAGGTAACGGTTCCAAAGTATGGTAAAATCATGATACATAGAATAGAGGTCATGTTCCACATTAATTTGTATGTTACTTATTTGAAATTGTAGTGTGACATATATAAACAGACTATGTCTATAGTACTTTGTTTATTGATTCATTAATAATTGATGTAATTTACAGCATAGATTTTTCAGCAGATATAATATGCAAGTCATTGTGTCTCCACAAATTGAGTTTGTTTGTAACATGATAGATCGATCAAAAAGAGCAAGAATTAAATGTAAATAGTCGTTAGTTTAACACTTAATCAAATGATAATGGTGGTGCATGAGTTAATTTTCATAATTCTCATATACTTAACATTTGTATGGTGCAGTGCTTTATATTTATTTCTAAATTGGCCTGTAACTGCTAAATGCATCATATTATCAAATGTTTGCTGAGTTCCTTTTACAGAAAGAGAACGATTCAGTTGAAAATATGTAAAGAATAACCAGTGCTATTTGGGAGATTCCCAAATGAATTCATCTTCAAGATTAAAACATACATAAAGGATCCAAGTGCAATGAGGGGAGGTGAGAGAAAGGTTTGTCCTCTAACCAGTGATAATATTTTAATAAAGGCACTGAAATCGTCTTTTATGAAATCACTTTTCTGAAAAACAGTTAAAAATTGTAATTAGCAATATTTTTGAGGAGCAATATGGCTACTGGGACAATGTAAAGAAATAAATAGAGTAAAAAAGGACAACTTTAGTTATTTTGATTGCGGGAAGTAAAGATTAGAACATTCTATAATAGAGTATTATACTGCAATAGCTTTCGTAAATTAAACACATCAATTACTGGATATTTTCTACACCTTTTCAAATAATTTACCACAGCCATTATATTCTACATTGCCTTTCATAAAATAAACAGCAATGCCATTTTCATGGTTAAGACAATAAGCTCATTCTTATTCCATCACTTGTTTTCCAATTTTGTGATTATACATTTGTTTTTCATGTATTTTCATGAAAATATCTGTAAGGGGAAAACAGTGACAGAGATCCAATGCTTCAGCTTAGAAGTCTTTAATATTGCCATAGCAATGTCATTTTCCTCTTGATATATTGATTAGTGTAGCAAATAGGATATGCTTTATTGGTCCACAATGCAAGAGAACATATAAAACACAAGTCAACTTGCATTGATTACATATGAACACAGATTTAATAGACCAATGTATTAATCACTTACTAATATATTAATCAGATTGTACTCATTTAATATGTGATAATGTTTAAGTTACTGTGTAAGATACTCCTCATAAATTCATTGAGAACTACATGTACCATAGTTCCATTCATCAGTTCATATTCATTAGGAATCCAAACTATTCTGTGGTCACAAAAATTTACATCATTCCTTTTATCAGTAATCAATCTGACAAGGAATGATTTTAAAAAATAGTAGTGCCCATATCAGTCTTTTTCATTTACCAAGGCATGTTTAATGGTTTTAACAGATACAACTTATACATACTTTCACAGACTACACTGTGTCTATTCGAAAAATCAAACTATTTTGTTTTTCAGAAGATTGTCAACTTTGTTGAAAAGTAAATGCTCCGCATTCACAGAATCCAGGAATGCGTAGCAATAGGGAGTCTCTTCTACTAACTTGACATTTGAGTAATCTAGCAGCTCTAATATTCTCTTAAAGTGAATCATTGACATTTGAAACATTGATCTTTTTATTACTAATTCATGGATTCTCCTAGTGTAAAGCTCTGTATACTTTGATTATAGAATCCTTTGAAGTTCATGTGCAAATAGTGTACTTATAGGTAATATCATAAAAAGATTTTCAAGCTGAGATTTAAAAATCGTTTGATATTATTAATTATTTGGTTTACAGACCCTTCTCAGTGCTTCTCCCTATTGGTAGGGTTTGGAGTTATTTGAGTATGTATCACTATTTTAATGAAGAATGGGATTCTTGTTGTATTAGTTTATATGCACATAAGGCAGTTGGATAGATAAAACTTCTTTCCTTAGTGAGATCAATTTCATGTCCTACTTCATTGTTTTCATTGTTCCAAGAGACGAAAGATGATGCAAGCTCATTTCTATACTTTAAGGTAGCACACATACTTTAAGGTAGCACACATACTTTAAGGTAGCACATATACTTTAAGCTAGCACACATACTTTAAGGTAGCACATATACTTTGAGGTAGCACACATACTTTGAGGTAGCACACATACTTTAATGTAGCACATATACTTTGAGGTAGCACACATACTTTAAGGTAGCACACATACTTTAATGTAGCACACATACTTTAAGGTAGCACACATACTTTAAGGTAGCACACATACTTTAAGGTAGCACACATACTTTAAGGTAGCACACATACTTTGAGGTATTAAAACAAACACTTTGAGAAAAGTAGTGAAAACACTTGACATGACAAAGATCTCAGGAAGCAACTTATTTGAAAAAGTATAAAACAATCATAAAGCATCATGATGAAGGTAATCCATTAAATCCTTTAGATTTAATTTTCTATCTTGAAAAAAAGTGAATCATATGTCCATTTATTGAAAGAAAATTATGTGCTGTGTAAATTGCAAGTCTTTTGATTAAATCATGAAATTGTTTTTGTCTGAGATGTGACACCAGTTGATTGAGCTGTTATTACTGAGATCGTTATGTGACGTCACCCAGGGGAATGACTGATTTATTTCTAATGGATTTACAACAATATTTTTACTGAGCGAGATGAATTTTGATGTCAAACAGAGAAGAGGAAATTTTATCTTTCAATGAAGTCATTAAAAACTTGTTGTGAAAATGGTTTCTACTTTTTGGATTGACCCATTGAAGAAAGGGGAATGATGATATTGCAAAAGTCTAGACCTCCATCTCCTATCCACTAAGCTACTTTACCCATAGAGGTGTGTAGGGATGGGGTCACAAGAACTTGAAACAATCATTTAGAACAGTCTTTTAAATATACAAAAAGCCAAAATGCCTGAGACTGATTTCTCTGATTTTGCTAGTTTATTAGAGGTAAAGTAGATTGGGAATAAGAAGCCATAGACATGTATTTTGAAACATCTATAAATTGCTAATCTGAAGGTCTATATGTGTGATAATCTTGCGTGATTGGAAATAAAATTTATTGAGCAGGTTAATTGCTCATAAAAAGTGGATGAATACTCCGCTAGATTGAGGATTATATCTGCTGTTATTTCCGTGAAGCTTCAATTATTTCTCGTTTACTTCATTAATTACAAAGAGACCTTGATATATCAACAACAATTTTTCAGGTGTTTTTATGACTTCTCGAATATTTTTCTTGTCCCTAATATGTTTTTATATTACAAGTTTAAGACCATCAACAAAGAAATTGAAAAGCTATTAGTGAGATTTTAGCCTCTTTAGGTCTATGCTTAAGACGAATAGCATTCTTTGTTTAACAGACTGTTACAATTACTTTGATCTCACTAAATTAACTTTATACCAGTCCTTTTCAATTGTTTGTGTTCATCTCAAGATTAACATCAAATGATGATTTTCATGATCCTATTTCAATAGAATTAAGTAGCAAGGATAGCGATAAAAATTAGATAAATCACAAATCCATACAAATCACCTTTTCAAACCACTTAATTAATTGTCATTAGGTTTTTTATTTGTTTGCAATCATAAACAAGTTAAGTATAGGCGTGCGACAAGGATCAGTGGTAAGGGGGTTATTATTTGTGATTCATGAGAGCTCTTCTAAATAGAATAGCGGACAGCAATATTGATACAAAACATCTAATAACAGGTTTAAATAGGCCTGGATTGTAGATCCCATGATGAAGATATAGATATTACCTCTGATAGCATACATTTGCGGGTTAAATGCTACAATTGATTTATTACAAATTGAAGTGTGAATTTTTTGTACTGTTGTATTTTAATGGTCAGGCACGTGCTGGTATAATGCCAATCATTTCTTGGATGCTTTTTCAAAAGGTCATATTTCTTTCGACATAGAATTATGATATGTTGCCCATTTTGACAGGTATAAGAATCCACTATTTTAGATATATGGAAAATCAAAGCAGTTTCTGTTTTGAATCAGAAAACAGAAATATATTTTGCTATTTGTAAGATCATGACATGTGACAGTTTCTCGGTGTTGTACCTCTTCTCCAGGGCTCTAACAGTTGAGAAAGGTCATATACTGAAAGGTTTAAAATATCAAAAATATCACATGAATGAAGAAAATGATGCGTAAACATGGAAACAATTCTCAATACAACCCTTACAGGAAAAACAACTTCACATTCCACTTTTTGTAAAATCATGAGAAATGATGTGAAATTGCAAAGAATTAACATAGAATGGAGAATCATTCGCAATCATTCAATTACAAATTAGAAGAAATGAATGCATGTATAATTCAATACAACACAAATCATGTTGTCATTGAAGGGAAATGTCTTTGTTAAGCCCCTCACCATGAAGATGATAGTTTTAAATGAACTCTGATTTTAACCAAAGATCTTATTAACAAAGACCTAATCATTTAGATATTTGGAATAGAGCCATTGCGGTTAATATGAAATGTCATAGATTTTGTTTTTGACATATTAGTGAATTAAACATTAATATTTACATTTCATGAAAGGAAATTCATGACATTTCTATAACAAATCACATTAGCTTATTTCATGGAAAAACTGAGTTATTTAGTATTGCAGTAAAAGTGTTGTAATACTCGGACACGGTGTTAAAACTCACTGAACAAATGTCCCATAATTATTATCCTAATATTAATGGAATATCTTTCTAGCAAAACCTCTCCCCCCTCATTAACCCTTCTCCAAAGTATCAAGTTGAAATCTCCATGGAAATCTTTGCAATATTGAGACAGTTTGCCTTTCCACAAGTGGTCAATGTGGTTCCCTTTAATGTAGAACAAGGCACACCATTTAATGCTAATATCAGCTTAAAATCACTACATTCCACACCCCTCTGTGAATATTCAGGGCATATATCAAAATCTTTTGTGCTCCTTTTGTCCCTAGACAAAGGCAAATATTTAGACCATGATTAGGTTTACTGTCGAACATCTGGTCAGTGTATTGAAACTATATGGGCCATTTAAAGTTGAAGTAGTGTGCTTCTATACATTTCAACTGGACTCCAACACATTTATCTCATAATATACTCAATGAACTACTAACTATAAGAGTTTTAATGTTAGATAAAGATGAAAGTAAAACTCTTTATGGGGCACCTGTTCAATACGCCCCCTAGTGGTGAGATTTAGATATATTAATAAACACTGAATTTATATTTAAAATCACGAGGGGAAAGAGTACCCGTGTATATACAACCTACCGCCGAGCAAAGACCCGAAGATGTCTGAAAATGTAGGGGGTGAGTTATAAACTTTTGTTTATATCTTGAATTTCTCAATATGAGAAACAGATAAAAAACAGAAATGTGTGTAACTAATAAAGTTATTGTTCCAGGCACTCATGTTTGCAAAATAATGAGTACTTAGCGCAATGTTTACTATCCAATCGCTAAGTTCAACTTTTAAATATTTGAATGATGATTTACATCTTGAATAAGTAACAACCATGGCTGTCTTTACTTCATTCGATTCAAAGATACAATAGGTGTAAATGTATCATATTTATTTCACTGCCATACGTTGCATATCATTGAAATCACTGGTGAAAGTTGAAAATGAAAGACCCGATTATGTCACGAGTACGATTATATAGGACCCGAATCTACCACCGAGCTATTCCGACTATACCGTGAGTAGAACCCGATGAGGTAGTGAGTAAGCTTTCGAATGAGCATATAATGATCATGACGATATCACAAATATTCCTTTTTATTTATCATATACTCCTGGCACCGGGATATAATATAATATGATATAATTCCCGCAGCACTCTACGTCAACGTCTGTTTCCGACAAAGTTCTTTAAACATTGAATTCATGCTTACACTTGAATCACCATAATTTCCTATGTGTCTATGGTAAGTGTGCAACCCAAAAAACATTTAATTTTGCATTGCAAGCGCCATTCTACTCAAAGAACACAACTTGAAGAATTCCAAGTTAAGCTTCACACGCTTCATATCCTCGAAACGAAAATTACCGTGATCTTTCTTTGATAATACAATACCATAGTCAAAAACATTGTAAATCAATTTCTTGCCATTTAACTCAGGCACATTAACTTTAATACTCAGTAATGGATGGTGCTGACTGAAGTGGACCACAAAGTCATCCATCTCGTGTGATTTATAACTACAGTGGAAGCATTTGTACCGAGGACCTGAAATACAATGTTTCGATGTGCAGTGGTAACTGGTGATAGCCATATTTTTTACAGTTTCATTTATTGTTCACAACAAAATGATTCACATGAATGATGCAGATTGTATGTTTATTATTTTTTCATCAGCACGTCATAAACTCGATGATATAATCGAATCTCAACAGATTTTACTCAAGTAATGTTCGGATTCTGAGATCCTTTACTCAGGATATTTTCGGATCTTTATAATATTACTCGTCGATCACATCGGGTCCGATGTCCGATAACATCGGATCTTTTAGGACAAAGTTTAAGTGAAGATTTTGCTGTTTAAAAGTGCTATTTTCACCTAATATTTTGACACTTAATATATTATGCATATGCACATCCATTTACCGACCCAAGTATGTCTTATGTATGGCTCATTATCAATTAAAGCGAGTATGAATGAGAAAAACAAATCGAAAACCATTATACGTTTACCTTATCTCTTAATTTGGACATAAAAATATATTTCAACTATAATTCTAGGCGAATTGCGCCTGCTAGAACATCTTAGTAACAATTCTAACCATCCAAAGGAATTGTTAGTGACATTATATTACCTTTATTTGTCCATTTTCCTACGAGATGACATTATCAAACATTTGCTCGGCGGTATATGCGTGTCTTGCTCGGCGGTAGGTTGTATATACACGGGTACTCTTTCCCCTCGTGAAAATACTCCTGGGCAATATGAACACATACTTAGTATTAAATTTATGAAATGATTATTGAAATAAAATGAATGAGACTTTTATATTCTACTTAACTGAAGAACCTGAAATAGCACAACATACAAATATCATATACCTCCCTGCCTTGGGGCATTTTTTAGAAAATATTAAATTTTATTAAAATTGTGAAACTTCATAGGTGGATAATTTGTGTTTGTATGGATTCAATTAAAATGATTTTCAAGTGCTCATAGTACGGGATTCCCATGACCTTCTTGACCATGGGTATGGTATTTTCCTAGTGATTGGGAATGTTTCTTACTGAATCCTAATTTTTGCCACAAACCTCTAAACCTGAAAGCAGCCAAAACTAGATTCACCTTTTCATTGAAAGGGTCAATTTCTGTCTTCCTTAATGATAACATTTGCAACAATGCATTTCAGTTTTGGTTTATTTTATGAATTACTTGTTTCCTTACTTCAAAGAATCCTGACTAAAAGCTGTCTGACCATCTTAAAATAGGAACTTCATGTTTTCATTATGTCCATATATTGAAATGTGTCTCATACCTTTATTCTGTGACTGACCTGTCCACATACTGACCATGTCACCTGATAGACCCATCTCTGACTTCCCAATGTATACAGATAAAAAAGATCAATAGGCCAAAAATCTCCTGACTATGGTTGTAGATACATGTACAGTATATGCATACAGGCCTGTAGCCAGGGGAGGTTCCCAGGGTTCGGGCAAACCCCCCCCCCCCTGGCCAAAAATTCTTTCAAAATCAAGCAGTTTTTCACTATTTTGAGCACTTCTCAAGTGATTTTAGCCATATTTGGGCCAAAATTGTCAAATGTGAACCCCCCTGGAAATTTTTGAAAGCTGAACCCAACTTGGCAAATCCTGGCTACGGGCCTGGCATACATGTATATTTCAATCTTGCTGTTCCATATAGACAGGTGTTCCAAGAAGTCCTCGTTTCAGCTCACCTGAAATGAGAAATAGTGGTGAATAACCATATTATTGATTAATACAATTTTTTATTATATGATTATCCCCTCAAGATACTGTACTAACTGGTTGTTGAATGATCAAGAGCAGTATCATATTGAGTATATGTACTTGATATTAGATATACAATAATATGGTCTTGTAGATCATTCAAAATGTCACCATGTATTTTGTTGAAGTTGTCATGGTAACTCCAGTTTGTTCCATTCTGTCCAAAAAGTTTAATGTTCATAATTGTTCAAAAGATTTCTGATTCGTGGTTCACAGAATCACTTTTGCTGATGCACACAAGTATACTTGTGTGCATAACTGTATAAAATATATATATACATGAACATAAGAAATGAAAATATAAAGTAACCCAGGAGTTCTTTGGATGGTAACAAATTAATAAAAACCGAAAAAATGTGACTTGGTATATTATTTACAAGATGGCTTTAAAGATTATATAAAGTTAAGCTCTAGACATAAGGCAGAAGCAAAATCGTTCCCTATACTAGTTTAATGAGACAATTATTGAGCGATGAAACAACAACATATGGGTAACCTTTGCCGATCTTCTCATTCAAGCCACAAATTCAATAGATTTTTACCCGCCCATCTAAGCCCGTTAGAAAGTCAATTGTCTCGGATTGTCCCTTTGTCTTTTGTTATTGAAACGGTTTCTTTGCTCAACAGATTTTTGTATTAGAAATATCAATATAAAGGCTAGAATCTAATTAACGCTGCATTTTCTTGTCATGAAAGAGGAAGAATAATGCTTGGAATAATGTCATAGTGCGAGACACTAAATTAAACTGCACTTTTATCAATTAATCAATTTGTCAACCTGCTTATTCTTTGCTTGACTTTATATTATTTTATTCTTTATGTCTAGAATTGATCAGAAATCGACACACTTGACACCTAGTTTCTAGTACTAACTACTTATTACTACCTCATTTCTAAACACCCTTGCTGGGTGAATACTGAATATAGGGTGACATGATCTTACCATATACCTGACCCCTTTTGGTAAATACAGTGAGTGCATTACAACTGATTTTTTTAATGAATGTATTTTTTTAAGTTTTTTTGTGAATTTGATACATTTCACTCTGATTTGTTGTGATATGCTAAATATTTGTGAAAATGCCATTCATTTATTTGTTTTTAAGGAAGAGTTAGATTCTAGTGTTTCAGATACATTCAGTGGTTGAGGAATTTGGTTAGTAGCAAATTTGCACTAAGATGGTCAGACATCTCTTTCTCAGTGTGAGTGCCTCATATACCCTGATTGATTCTCTATTGGCAAGCCATATTAACCTCTAACTGTAAAAGAGGATTTGATAGTGTTCAATCTGATATGGTCTTAATGATCTCATTGGAATATAGCCGTTCATAGAATTTGAGTATAAATGAATGTTAGCCACTCATAGATCTACCAGTATATAGGGTAGGAAATGCAGTATAATGATTTCTAGAGATAGGCGCTAGGCTAGATCCTGGAGTTATCTCTATATCAAGAGTGGTGACAACATTTGGGTCTTATGAAGGGTATCTCTCAGTGTGGGTGTCTTGGACTACTTACCCTTCTAAACAATCTATAGTGGTCACATATCAGTCCTTACAACAGGTCAGCTTGTAGGCTATTGAGATATCAAACCATTTCAGTATTATTATTGGGAACACTAATTATTAATACTGTCCTTCCATTTTCACTAAGACTCACAAACGTCTAACATTGTTTCTCTATGATTTTCAAAAAGGAATCTCCATTTTCTAATTTTGGATGATGTTATCTGCTGTAAGGGCAGTGGTTTGTGGAGACTGGATGGTCTGATACAGTTTCAACTTACATACTGAACAACTCTATCCATTGTGACCGATTGTGACCCACACTATTGTGAACTCCCATTATTTACAACTTGCTTCATATTTTCTCCATGAAGCAAAACCCTTGATTCTTTGTGGTCATGAATCCACAAATAGATTTACTGGGAAATATTTGAAATACAGTCACAAATTGTTTCTTTGAAAGAGCTACTTCCTTCTAGGACTGATATCTTGGGTTTTGAAGAAATGGAGATTTTCAAGAATGATAGCAATTAAAGCCTGATACTTGTACTATAAACAAACTAAGGACAGAATGCAGTTGATATTCTGCAGATATTTGCCAATTACAATATAAATAGGTCTTGTGAAAATGATTCTTTTACCAAGTAAAGAGCCAATTTTAGAAACAGCATTATTAACCCAACTACAAGTGGCAACATGTGAGAAACAGAGAAACAGTAAATAGTACTATAAACAAGGATTGCAGTTTTTTGTTTGAAAACCTTTATCTCCGTGATTATCCTTGTCCCCAGAAAATATTCCAACAATCTTTCCCTCAAAAAAATCAATTTATTTTGCTTTGAATGAATCTTAGAGTTCAAAACAGATTTCATTCATAAATGTAAAACGTTTTGTACCATTATTGAAACATTAAACTGTCTCAGTGTAATTGTAAAGCATAATAGTTTCACAGTTTTCTGTGTATGCAGAGTTTATGTCTGCCTTTACACTGGTTTATGTTTTACAACAAAAGATAAGGGACTAATAGAAAGCAAATGTAGAACAAGACTACCTCAAATATGTCCAAGGACATTTAATATATCAATTTCTTTTTCTAAATAACAAGTGTATTGTTAGTGCTTCCCCTGTCTACCACTTAGCTAAAATGTCTACACTTGTGTTTTAGATGGAAAATAATGGAAACATTAGTAAAATCAGCAAGGAATAAAGTAAACAGGCATGTAGTTAACATCCCAAGTTGTATAGAAATATCCACAAAATAGAAACTTCATTAAGATTTTAAAGAGAAAAAACAAGGAATAATTATGACTGCAGAGGATTTAAACCATATGGATTTCTCTCTTGAAGTCTTGATTATAACACTCATGATTATGTTATGAGAGTTGAGTCTTTCTATAAGAAAGATCAAATTGACATTTGACAAGTGCAAAGTATTTTCTATAGCACTCTGCTTTATTATATTCGCAGATAGATTATCCCATTGCCTGACTGAATCCAATAAAGGAGGAATGGGTTTTAAACTTGTTTAATTGTTGTCTGCTGAAGTGTTATTGAGAAAGAATAAATGAAATCAAAATGTCAATATGCATGTTTACAAAAATGATATATAAAGACGATAAAAGAATTTATTTGCATAAAAGAATTTATTTGCGAAGAATATATTTTCTATGTTGAGGGGAATGATGTGATGTTTCATAGAATTGGGCGTCTGATGCTTATTTGTATGGCATCTAATAGACACACTATGTTTTACTAATTTGAAAGTTCTATATTGTTCATATCAGTATATTAGTTCTCTTTGAAAGAGAGTGATTAATTAAACCATTGTTTGATAGCAGAGAAGTTTCCATCAATATACACAATAGAAATGGTCTTCTTTGTCTTGAACACCATCACACTGCAGTTTTGAATTATACACTTAAACCTGTATATGTGAATACCTCACAACATTGCGATAAGTACACGCCCCTAGTCTTAGACTTTCAAAGTGTCCTCGATATACTGTGTTGTGTGTAGATATATTTTCTTGGCTTGTTTTTCTCTACTTATGAATCTGAAGGTGCCTAACAACTGCATAACTGACAGTTTTTTTATATATGATTTTCTACAGAAAAACTGATCAATCTGAATGCTTATATGTAAAGAATAAATAAGATGTGCTAAGACCGGGAGTGGGAAAATTTTTAGCTATCAAATGATCCCAGAATTTGTGGAATTTCACGATCGCAATGAGACTTTCCAAAGTGATATTTGAACCCCACCCTTTAAACGGGTTGGTCTATTCATTAAACCAGAGTCCCTCCCAAACAATAGATAAGAGTGGGTGACCTCTCAAGAATGACCTCTCAAGTGAACATCTTTCTAATGTTTCTAATGATTCCAGTTTTGCATCAACTTTCTGGTCATGAGGCTGGTTATAATGGTGTTTGCATGAGATGGGTTCAATGTATATTGATTTTACTTGAATCAGTTCCTATTTGAAGATGTGTTATCTATTAGTAAGGTAACTCATGAGGTATATTTACTCATATATTTACACTCCACCTTATGCACCTTTAAATCAATGAGATATTCACTCTTATGATACATCAATAATACAAATTAGCCCTTGTCAAAATTTTGCTGTTTATTTTATTTGAAATTTTCTCTATAAAATTGGATAAACTGCTTGGTTCTTATTATTTTCATTTACTATTTACTTCTCGCTAATTCATTTTATTGAGTACATGCCTGTTTGTGTTCTTTTTTGCTTATTTCACTTTTTACTTTATAATTTACTTTAAAACATGATAGTTTGTTCATGAATCAACTGAAGTGATATAAAGATTACTTTAAATCTAAAATCTATGACAATTATGAAATGCAGTATGGGTTTTGAAGATGCCATCATTTTCCAATCTTTTGATAGCCTTTTGACAATTATTCACCATATTAGATATATTAGTATGAACACCAATTAAAGCACCATTTCACTCATATTATTATTGTAGCCTATTAAATATACACCTGATGTTTTCTTAAGGCGTTAAACCATTTAGCCAAACACAGAGACTGTTTAGTATATCACTCTGTGGTAACCTTTAACCTTACCTAGGTGTAACTATACAGAGATACCTCTGCTGAGGCGTCAAGTTATCCATCATCAAATATCTCATATAAACTTGATTTATCGTGAAAAAACCAAGATGCATTAAGTTAACACCCTAATTGGAAACAAATTACAGATCTGAAAAACTTTATGTGACTTTTTACACGAAAATTGTCTTGGGTGAAAAGGTCTTGTAAGGGGGCTTAATATTCATGAGCTTCCAGTGTGTGATTAAGTTATATTTAGTCCACACTGTTAACAAGTGTATAACAGACAGTGTTACTATTACTGCTCAGTTAATGTGTACATATCCACGGATTAAACCACTGGGCCACACAAAACTGACCCTGCAGGACTTTAACCATTGGAGTATACTCTAACATGCAAATCGGAATTTGAAAATTGAGCAGCAATGGTTAATAAAACAGAAAGGATGACTTCTGCTGTGATATGGTAAGATTTGTTTTAACAAAATCAATGATGTATTGTGTAGAGTGTATGTTGTATGTTTCTATGTTATTGCAACTGCTAGTGTATGTAGTCAATAGAAATCAATTAACACGGCTATGAGAAGCTTCAAATCCCTTATGCGGCCTGCAGATGTCCTAACTCCAAAGCAGACGGCATTGTTTTAACAAGGTCTTTCAGAAAATATTGGAAGGAGTCAATGATTTTTTCAAGATTGTGTACAGTTTAAAGCATAACCTCGTACCTGTTATTTGATTCTTTGAAACATCTTATTATTTTTTAAGAAAATTCATGAAAGAAATTTGATTATGAAAAAAGAATGTTTCAAGTGATGAAAGGGAGCATTCATGAATTGATGTGTAATATTTAGCTAAGTTGTGTTAGGTATTGTCAATATCACATTATGTCAATATATCGTACTGTTATTGTACACTTCCCTATCTGTTGGCTATGGTAATATCTATTTGTATTAACTACAGTGTTTCACTGATTATGTTACATCAAGTTGATTGTTAATAGCAGCTTAGAAGACTATAATATCAGCTCTGAGGTCAATAGTGTATCAATGTAGTCATTGGAGAGTTGATTCCATATGTTTTAGACTGTTATGTATTACACTTTCTTGGTTCACCTATTGTCTGATTGAGGCATTGGTCTTGCAATATCACCAAAGGTGTGTCTGCTGGATGTCTCTATAGATTAGGTCAACTGGGGAAGCTGGGGTTCAAGGTCAAATTGACATTAGGGACCTGCTTCAAGGAAGTTTATTTCCAGTTAACATACATCATACTTTTTTTGCTAATGAGTTGTATTTACATACGTCATTCCATGGTTTACCAAGAAGATGTGTTAAACAAATGTCATTCTTTGGTCGGCTATTTATAATGTATGGCGATTAGAAAATCTGACATAAATGCTTTAAAAGAAAATTGTAGGCTTGCGATTATTCTTTGACTGGAACAGTTAGATAATACTATCTCTGAGACATACACATGATGTCATAGAATGTCAAAAAACATGGCAGAGACTTACTACATGTATTAGTTCTATTTTTGCAGACATGTATTTCACCCCTTGATATTCCCTTCACTAAAGTTTGACTTGAGGAGCTTCATCTTCTGTAGAATTTTACCATTAATGTCAAGGTTTGAGAGTGTATTCTGTATAAAGTCAGCTCAGCATCATCAATGATTTTGTCAATACCATTGTCCTTGTGTAATTTATCTTCATGTTACATCTGGCTTCAAGTTTTAATCAGTTTGCTCCTAAGAATGCTCCTAATTTGAACACATTTGAATCGATCATTTCTTGAAGAAGGGCTGTTTGTTTCAGTAAAAGACATTCTAATATGCAGCAGTACTTAGTCCTCTTCACAAAACACACATCTGAAAATTGGTCTCGACCAGTAATACAGTAATCAAACAAACGAACATTTCACCTAAACATCATCGTCTTTTATTGCCTGAATTTTACCTATTTTAAAATATAATGACATATCTCTCATGACATATTCAGAGGCCATCAGTTTTGGTTGAGGTCAGTTCGATACCCAGAGCCTAGTTGCAAGGAAGTTCTCATTTGAAATCAGAATATTAAAAACGGTAGATTGATTTAAAGTTTTGAGAGAACCCCTATGTTAAAGTCAGTACAGTTCCACACCTGAAGTATTTGTATCATCCACTGAACATTCACTAGGAAAGTTAATACTCTGGAGCCTATACTATTAAATAAGCTGCTAAAATTCACCTACAACATCAGTTAACATAACCCTATAGCCTTGAAAAGAGCCTTTAACACAATGTATTTGTCATTTTCACTTTCTACTTCTGGTGATGATCTTAAAGTGATGTTAGAATCAACAGCATCTTCAAATGGCGGATATTGCAAGATAAATATTTGCATTGTTTTTTGGCGTTTTCTTCACTAACTCTTAGAAACATTTTTGGCAATAACTGTAGTATGTAATATACTGCAAGATAAATTCAGCTGTTTGGGTATATCTTCACTACAAGACCAGATGAGTTAACATAACCTTTGCTGAATATTTTATTTAGGTTGTTGATCTGCAGGATTTTTCCTGATTTGTTCAAGACTGTAAAGTTCAGAATAGAGTCCTCTTTAAAATTAACCCTTTGCAAAAGTTTGACTTTACCTCTTAAAATGATGATAATAATGCTAGTCTCTGGGTCTTGTGCGCTAGTCTCACATTATTAGACAATATCTCCCAATTCCTAGTCATGTCTTGCATATATGTACTATTATCTACCCATCTCTAGTCATGTCTTGTATGTGTGCATGATTATCTCCCCATACCTAGTCATGTCTTGCATATGTGTACTATTATCTACCCATCTCTAGTCATGTCTTGTATGTGTGCATGATTATCTCCCCATACCTAGTCATGTCTTGCATATGTGTACTATTATCTACCCATCTCTAGTCATGTCTTGTATGTGTGCATGATTATCTCCCCATACCTAGTCATGTCTTGCATATGTGTACTATTATCTACCCATCTCTAGTCATGTCTTGTATGTGTGCATGATTATCTCCCCATACCTAGTCATGTCTTGCATATATGTACTATTATCTACCCATCTCTAGTCATGTCTTGTATGTGTGCATGATTATCTCCCCATACCTAGTCATGTCTTGCATATATGTACTATTATCTACCCATCTCTAGTCATGTCTTGTATGTGTGCATGATTATCTCCCCATACCTAGTCATGTCTTGCATATGTGTACTATTATCTACCCATCTCTAGTCATGTCTTGTATGTGTGCATGATTATCTCCCCATACCTAGTCATGTCTTGTACATATTCACTATAATCTTCCCATTACTAATGTCTTGCTTTACTCTGCTAAAATACCTGATTTTCTTTCATGGCATACTTGAAAGACAACTTTATCAATCATGTTCTAACATTTTCAGGAGAGCTTGTTATTTCTTTTCAAAACACATTCTGTAATATAGAAAAAAAAGTTGAGGCCAAATTGAGAGGTTGCAGTAACAGCTCATATTTCATTTATTTGATTTATTTTTAAAGCAGTTTAGATGGAGCATTTGTTGAATGCTTTAAGCATATCCAGTGGGACTCCTTATGTGTAGATATAACCACTTAAATATGTTATATTTGATCAGGAATCAAAAGTTTCTTTGTGTTGTTTTTGAACTTTTACACAGCAATGTGTATGTTTGGTATTTTCTATTGAAAGATATTATTTTAAAGTTTAACAACTTTTGGTTTGTTCACATTAGATGTGATATATGTCAATAGGGGTATTAGGATATAGCCAGGGCGTCTATTTCCCTCAAATCTTAAATGGATAACTATTATTATTTTTTATATAAAACCAATGTTGTAATTGGTTTCTGAATGGACAAAAAAGTATTTATAAGTTGCAAAACTGAATAGAACTACAGTGTATAACAAATATCGCTTCAAAGAATATTGAATACCTTTTAAAGTAATATATGGTTTAACAAATTTATGAAATTGATATAATATCTTTTAAAGTATTCATTCCTATTTCACATCCTTCGTTTAGTTCATTGTTCAAATGATCTATAAAAAATTCTTCTCACGAGCCTCAGAATGTTGCTGCATGCAAGGGGAGATGGATCTTTTAGTACATTTCATGCATCTTTGAACTGAGTACTCCTTGAATAGGTTACCCTGATTCTATTCAGCCAAACTTCCCTCTGGTTATAACAAACAGATTTATAGTATCAGGGCTGATGGAATCTTAACCATCTCAAATGAATATGTTGCTGCTTTTGTCTGTATTTGAATGAATGTGAAATGAATTAAGTTCGAAATATATATTGATGTTTTCTGATGAATGAAATAAAATTAAAAGTTGATCAATAAAGAGTATAGATAAAGTTGTTCTCTTATAAAGGGTTGTTACAATGTATTATATTGGAAGGGATGTTCTGAAGATGAAAATCTCCATGGAGATGTAATTAATCAGTAAGCTAGTGGTTAAATGCTATATTAACAGCCTACTTGATTGCTAAACATTATAAACTGCTAATTATAATGACCCGATTGCATGGCTTAGATGTTTCTCTCAATTTGGTAAATATCTTCTTGTTTTGTCCACTTTCAAAGTACCTTGGAAGCAATAAGGTGAAGAGGAGGAAACTACTTTATAGGATTTGCCACTGATTTTGAAAATGAACCTCCAAGAAGAGATGCATAGATATAGCTTTTCCATCTTGATGACTTCTAAACCTACCCTTCTCCAGGGAAAATATCCTTGGTTATAATGGTTTACCCTGATGACCTCTTCCTGCATTTCCCCAGGGAGGTACTTTCTACTTCTAGATTGACCTATTATAGAATGGTAGGCTGAAATGCTATCTAATCAAGCTCAGCAATATCATTTTGATCTAACAGAGCTCCTCTTCCTATCTAAACTTGTGAGAGTGACCCCCCCCCCCATCATCTAGGATCCCAGTGTTTTGATGCAAGACCATTGTTAAGATAACTCAGAATATACTCTGTCCATCTAAGTTTAGAGTGTTGAAATGGTCACCTAAGTGACCATGCCTCAAGGCATCATTACAACTTATGTTATCTCACTGTCAATGCTGTTACATGATGTTAACAAAGCAGACCTGAGGAGACAACATATGGCTGTAAATGAGGCTTAGAAAGTCATTGAAACCTGCTGTAAGACTTTATAAATCTTTGTAATAGCTCTCTACTATTCTAATCAATTCCAGAGAAATTAAGACCACAATGTCCTGTGCCCCTCCCCAGATATACCAAGGCCCCCTTCATGTTGTTTGCTCTTATCCTTGGTAATATAGAAGTAAAAGGATTGTGCTTTACTGCCATAGCAGCTACGGAAGAATTTAAATACCCTTGGGCCAAGGATGGTAATAACACTCCATTTAAGCAAAATTGTGTACCCTCCCAATCTCTAGCCCTCTCTCCTTCTCTTTATGCCTCCCCTACTTTCCCATAAAATACAGCTGATTTGTTTGATTTCCTTCAACCCCCACTCTTCTCTATATAACACCATTTTCTATATAAAACAGTAAGATATTTATCTATTTAGTATAAGGCAACTCTGAAGAGTAGCATAGGCCTCAACCTCCTCATATGCAGGTGTTACTAGTTCTTATGTTAATTGTTGTAATTATGATTATTACATGTATTTAAATACCTGGCTGCTAACATGCATAGACCACAACACATGCCACTAGTAGAACAAGATAAGAGCAAAAAGGCTACATATTACATAACCATTTCTAAAAAATGACTATTTCTGTTTTTGTCATCTTTCTTGACATATAACCAGTTGTATAACAAAAAGAAGTGAAGAATTACAATGAGACTCTCTTTAAAGGGACTAAATCAAACTAAATGGATTGAAAATGGATGGATTTTTGTTTTAAAGATCCTTGCTTCATTTGTTTAATCATGGCTCTGTTTTCCCGTTTCTGATTCTTTATTCAGTTTTCATTGATAATTCTACTCAAGCCTTTTAACCTTTAGCAGACCACCGGCGACCGCGTCCGCCCATTCAAAATTACTGCCAGAATCCACCGGCGGATCCGGACGACACAAATCTAACTTTTGAAAACTTTACTTTTTCCCGCCGTTCTTATGATCCAATTAGCTTGCCCGATTTATTCAGTCCTTAGTAGGTGACTTCCTGTTGACCTAGAAATGGCGATGTTTCGAAAAATATTTCTAAATTCAACAATTTAAACAGTGTTTAAGTCGTTTTTAGTGAACAAATCGTACAAAATGACGGCCAAATACGATCACAACGAAAATGTGGAGGAAATGGATTGCGATTTCGAGCTCTTTAGGCTCTTGGAAGCCGATAATGGTCATCGAAAATAGAAACTAGAATATTTTCTGAACTGAAAAGAAGAACATTCAATCGCTGCAAATTCAGTTTTGGATTCTGACCAGACGTTGAATCTCCCGAGGGGCGAAACGGCGGATTCCGGAGGAGTATTCATGGTATATTTATGCCCAGTCGTGTTTATGTACGAAAAAAATTCATGAGAACATTTTTCTCATGAGCCACGCTAGTGTATCTTCCCTTTGTGAAAATTTTATCCAGATTCATTCAGTAGTTATTGAGATATTAATTATTTAGTCCAGGCATATCATTTTTGAAAAATAAGTCAGATGCATGGGATATATTTGCTGAAATAAGTCGGAGTGCAGAAGGTTAACTCTGGCTGTCTGTCTGTCTATTTTCTCTATTTTTAGAATCAAAAGTTTGAAACTTTATCCTCATGTTATAAACCCTTGGAAGGGCTGAATTTACACTTCATTCATGTTGCCCTTTAAATTGGCCATTAAACAATCACAACTTGCACTGTTCTAATTAATTAACCAGTGAGAGCTATCTCAATGGGAGATGCTCATAGATTTCACATGAAGATGTTGTTTTAATAGGTGTTTGACAGGTTATTAGTGTTCTAATTAGACTCTGGTATGGTGTGTGTTGTAAATAGAAATCCTTGATATGCAATACATTAACACTGTACTGAGTGCCTAGTTCTTGGTTATGTTTAACGAAATTGAAAACCAAGTTTTGGATGAGATGTTAAGATTAGAAAACAAAGTTTTAGATGGATGCTATGATTGAAAAAAACACTTTTGGATACATGCTCTGAAAATTGAAAAGGTGTTAACATTGTTAACATTGTTTTGGATGCAGTTTAACAGTCTTTCAGAACTGTAATTAACACAAGGCCGACAAAGCTCATAGTTAGATATTCAATTTAAACGAGGAAGTAACAATAACAATGGATTATATAATAAAAATTGGAGATGTCTGACCATTTATAGCCGCTTATTCATGGATAAATAGCAAGAGAATTTTGTCCTCTTTTAGTGACCAAGCAGAAACACACAACTGCATGGTACAGTGTAGTATCTAATGAAACACCTGCTGTAGTATTTCCAATCTGTGTGAGTATATCTTTATTATGAGAAATTCACTCCAACATTCTGACAAATTAAGGATGGATTGTAGAAAGTAAAGATGAGAAGAGCTGGAGGTGTTTTAAAGCAGCATTCAATCTGTGATGCAGATTGTCTTGGCTTGACTGTCACACTTGCTGATGTAGATTGACCTAATTAGATGGCTATATGACCTGTTTGCAATATTGTCATAATACACAGCTTCATGTTTAATATTAGGGTTAATTAGCCAGCTTACCCATTCTCACCTCCACATACATGTAAATATACGAAACAGTGAGGCATGTAAGGTAGTTCCATGCTTTTATAAAAAATGTACAAATAATCAGATAAATGTCATTTTAGCATCATTTTAACAAACAAAAATTGACATTGAAATATGTATTCTATAATAATGTGGAAATGTCACCATAAAATTTTGGCAGATATTACCTGTTTCGTGAAATATTGGAACTGGGAATTGTAATCATGAAAATACTCATACTGGTCTACCTTAATTGAATTACAGTTAAAACCATTAACATGTTTGCAACTCATTTGTGGTCAGAGAATGTTCACATGATGATTTTATGTTGCAACTTTGACAAAATGATGAAAATGTTTATCTGTATTGTTTATAGATGTCAGGCATGCATAATGAACTGATATACAAAATGAATGTTTGTGGAGATGGTATGGCAATCTTATCAATTCCTACTTATTGTTTTGCAACTATGTTAAATTCCTTTCAATTTTCCTGTTACGCATATATTTACTCACTGTCCTATTACAATGTATTCTTAAAAAACATATTATCTTAGTATCATCTTAACCCAAATCTTGCGCAATGATATTCTCAAGGGTTCATCCAGTGATAAAACATTTCATTTTCAGGATGCTTTCATTTCGGAAATTCTGGCCTAATCTGGTAGTTGTCAATTACGTGACTGTTGTAAGGTGTGTGGCTTACATGTGAGATAATGCAAAATATAGTTTTTTAGCACAAGGTGAAGTTGTTGTTATGATTAATTATTATTAACTGAGTCCTTAAACTAGGTTGTATGATCCATAAATATTAATATATAAAAAGAGGTCAGTGAAATAGCTTACATTGGTTTGGTACTTCTGATAAATGAAAAAATGTAGCCTTATAGAAAGAAAATGCTGATCCAGCATTTTTGTTTAACTCTCCTTATACATCATTACACATATACATCATGTTCATAATGATCTATTGAAATAGTGCTATTATTAAATGGTACACTGATAAAAAGGTGCCATGTGAAAAAGTGATCTGGTGAAATGGTGCCTTGGTGAAATGATACCCAATGAAATAGACAAGTATGATTTTCTTTAAAAAACTAATAAATAGTGCTTTGATGATTAGCGTAAATTGCAAATATATTTCTAATTAGCAAAACTCAAATAGGCAGATGTATTTAGGATATTACTAGAGGACGGATCTAATGTTAACAACAGCATAATAGCGACTCCTAGATATCTATCTACTGCATATTTACTAATCAATACAAATGTAATATGACCGTATGTGTAGTTTATCAAATTCAGATATCTAATTGATCGTCTTTGACAAGATGTGTAGGCAGAACTCAAATGAAACAATTTCATATCAATTTGTTTTGTAAGATGCCATTACTTTTGTCATGCGCTTTTGAGTGTGCATGTTACATAAAATACTGAAATTAAGTAGCCATGAGTCAGTTATGTAAAATATACCACATGTTGAGTGTGTATGAAAAATCATATATATGTGTTACTCAAATACACCTACCCTGCGTGCAGAGTCTATTTAAACTACAGACGAAGCTCTCGTTTAAGAAGTGAAGTCAAACGAATGCAAAGGGTAAAATACACCTTGTGTTTTGCACAAATAAGCTGTGAGTTACATAATACACTCTGAGGTACCGTTTCTAAACCTAGAATAGGATCAATAATAGATGATCTAATTTCAGCAAAGATAACATTACACTTCATTGATTTATCCTCACTTTATATTCATAGGGAGAGATTTGAACCTGAATAACAAAAGTATCTCTTGATCCAACATTTTTTCATATTTTTATATTTGATTATTATGTCTATTTGTCTCTTAAACTTTAAACCAGATGATTTTCTAATATTTTTATATAGTTTACAGATGTAATTCTTCAAATTGAGCAATGAGTAAATAAGTTTATAAAAACAATATTTGACAAAATCTGATTGTAGACTATTGATGCTCTGTTTAACCTTGCAACAATGAGCAATCATATCAGTTGAACAAGCATTATATAAAAATAATTCTAAAGTAATTTGTTAGTCTCCACATTATCAAATGCAGTAAAATCTGGCAAGAACACCTAGATTTAAGAGGAACACCTCCCTAAATGGAACACATCAGATTTCCATGGCCTGTTGACCGTTGATAGATGTACATGTATATGTGTAATTCACATGGAATTCCATTACAGGTGTATGTATGTTATTCTAAATATGATTATATTTCATCCTTTGTCTAAGACTATTTCACTTCTATTCTATATTCTTGCAACCAAAAACTGCAAAGCTCAAACGATGAGGAAATCACATATCTTGAATTATTAATGCATTTTAATATATCCCTGAACATTATGTATTTTTTCAATTATGACAATATTTAGTATTGGATTCAGGACATAACAGAGTGTAATAAATATTGTGCCAGATCGTGAATAAACTGATATGTTAAAATGGAGATGAAAGAAAACACAAATTGTATTCTTGAGTCCTGACCTTATATTTATTAATTTATTAGCTTAATTTCAAAATCATAAATTATTAATTTCATAAAGATTAATATCAGAGCGTTTTCATCAATATAAACGTTTAATTGTTAAATGTGTTTTGTTTGCTTTGAGAATAGTTTATAAAATGGATCTCTAGGTTCAGGATAGAATAACTGTGTTTATGTTACCTCATAAACCATCATTCATATATTTGATATAGCTTACATGTATATAACTCATTCGTCATTGTTATTTCAACAGAAAAGCAATAAAAGATATACATGTATATGCACTTTGATAATTTCTACAAACTGATAATCTGTGTCACGCTGGAATTCTGTCATGCAAGAATAGTTCATTACAAAGAAATAATGTTATGTCTTTATTGCCACTGTAATGGAAAACTGCACTTTCGCCTGATTAAAATGATGCCCAAATATGGTCACAAACAAATCTGGTTGATTGAAGGTGGCCATTGGATTTATAATTGAAGGTTGATTGCTGTGAACCTAGAGTTTATGGAGATAAAATTAGGGTCTGATTCTGAGTCTATTCCCTCAGAAGTACGAGATATTTCAATTTTTTGTAGTTTATTTTGATTTTTAAGATCAATTACTGGGATACGTAACAATTAAGATATGCACATAAGAAACTTTCATCTTCTGACATTTTCATTGCACAATCATCTTTAATGAATTGATACACAAATACATTGAACATGACAATAAATGCTAAACAAACTCATAAATATGTAAATACATCAAAAATAAATCAAGCAAGGCTGAATTCCCCTAGATTAATCACATTATCAACAGGCAAGATCTGGTTTCTTCAAGAAAATGAGAACTCAATATCTTTTAAGCACTTTTATTGTTTTTTTTCTTCATAATGGCTTTTTCTCTGAAATTTATTAAAAGCATTGGATTTCTGAGTTGTCTTAAATGTGATGTAGCTAGATTTTAGATGTAGCTAGATATTAGATGTAGCTAGATTTTAGATGTTAGATGCAGCTAGATTTAAGATGCAGCTACATCTTAAAATGTTAGATGTCAGATGTAGCTAAATGTATATTCTAATTTAATTACAGTCTTATCTTGAATATTTACAACTTGACATGTATTCTGTTCTCACTAAATAGTTATCACAAGACTTTTTTGATAACATATCATATTTAAGTAAAAACGAATATGCATCTCACGAAGGTGTGTCTGTTTTGTGAACTGGTTAGCTGCTAAGATAAAACATACAAAAAAGTTAAATCGAATTAAACAGTTTTGAAAGAAAACATTTTATGTCAAGGGGATTGAATTTCACTAATCGTGGACCTCTAAATTGAATAAAAACAGAACCCAGTGGTAAAACATGGTATAAGTAAGCAGTAGGAGTTTCATACTACAGTGTTTATAATTTAATATGCTTTATATATTTGTATGATACACATTTTATCAAGGTTTAGAGGTATAGTATTAAACTTCATCTTAAGAGATATACTAGATTTGTCCTGAAAAAGTGTGAATGAGAAATGTAAATAAACATTAATTTAGCAACTGAATGAATTATTTAAAAAGCGATAATTCAACAAAATCAATTACATTTAATGTTTCTACATTTGTGTTTCGGATATTAGAAAATGATTAAAATGCCAACCCTTGATGTGAGCAATTTTCCTAAATATTACATATGAATGGAGTTAATCATTTTAGAATATAAAATCTAAGTGCAAGCTGTTGTGCTAGTAGCATATTTAGGGAAGATGAAATGAAAAACAGACTTATGAAAAGGGCAAAAAAAAGAATTAAAGTCTTGAATTAAGTCAGTAATCCTCTAAACTCTAAACATTATGTAGAGGGGTCACATTATGCAGAGGGGTCACATCGTGAAGAGGGGTCACATCGTGCAGAGGGGTCACATTGTGCAGAGGGGTCATATTGTGCAGAGGGGTCACAATGTGTAGAGGGGTCACATTGTGCAGAGGGGTCACATTGTGCAGAGGGGTCACATTGTGCAGAGGGGTCACATCGTGAAGAGGGGTCACATCGTGAAGAGGGGTCACATTGTGCAGAGGGGTCACATTGTGCAGAGGGGTCACATCGTGAAGAGGGGTCACATTGTGCAGAGGGGTCACATTGTGCAGAGGGGTCACATTGTGCAAAGTGGTCAAATTTTGCAGAGGGGTCACATTGTGCAGAGGGGTCACAATGTACCAAATGACCGTGACACCTCTGATTGTGCTAAGGGAATATATTGCACTAAGGGTCACATTTAACAAATTGTCTCATTGTGCCAAAGGTTCAGACCTGTTTGGCTCTCCAACTTGGGTATGATAACTGGATGATAGATCTTTGGTATGCATATACTCACTTCGTACCAGTTTCAATGACACATATGAAAACGTCATACCTGGGTTATCCAAGATGTGTATACATGGGGCAATAGATAGCATTTACATTGGTCTTATCGTATCAAATAAAAGGACAATTTCTATTCTATGAGAGAAATCATTTATTGATCTGATCACCCCAATCCCTCAGTTCATTGACAAGATCTGAACTGTTTAATGCTTTATATGTTTTGTATGCAATGCAATTCGCCCAGAATTCCCCTAGACTGAAGTAGATCAGTGTTGGGATCAGGCAAGATTATGTACCATGAATAAAGAAATTGTTGGCATTATGCCTGAGTTAGAAGGCTTTCCTTTCATGCTCTTTCACTATTTAACTGATCCATTTCAAATTGAGACATTCTTCTATGTAGTCCTGTATACATGTCTCTCCCTCTGTATCCATTATCATACCTTGGAATAGATATAATACGGTTTCACATGGGCTTGATGCAAGACTTTGATGCAAATTCTTCCGAACTATTTTTATTTAATTTTGCATCGATAAAATCAGAAGTTACCATCTCCCCCTCAAAGGCTACCACTATATTCTCTTTCTAATTGTAATATTTTTTGTAAATTTCTCTGTTTTTGTATATAAGTTAAGTCTAATAAATTTTAAATTTAAAAAAATATTCTCTTTCTGACACTGATAAAGAGGCAGAGCAATACAGAAATACACAAAGCTATGCATTTGGAGAATTTAAGAAACATACAACACATATATATCAAGAAATCAGAATGAGAGTATTTATTAGTAAGTGGCCCTGAAACCCAGAAGCTTTTAAAAATGCAGTCAAACTCTTTTAAAGTTAACCAGTATACCAGTTTGGATATGATTTTTTCCACCTAAAAATTACTTAAATGTAGCAAAAACATTATGGACTGAATTCCACTTCTCAAGCGTTGTATGATATATTTTGAAGGAGAAGTTAACTTAAGAAGTGGTACATTGATAGACAAGAGAGCCCCAAGACATTACACAGGGCATCTATCTAACCTTAGCTACATGGAATATAAATGTTTTGAGTTGTCAAAAGGTGTTCTATTTTTGTCTATGAAGTTTGCGATATCTCTGGATCTTCACAGTTCAACATATGAAGAAATGCAGAAAATAGAATAATGATGAGTTTTGTCGAGAATTTATGATCTTATGATCACTTTTTATTCATTTTTGATTTATCATTTTCTGTGGTCTGGTATTGTGATATTTTAAATTTTTTCTTAAAAAGTTGTTTTTAAAATTTCATTCATTTGCTCTGATCTACATAATCCAGAAAAAAACAATAAATATAGATTTTATATTAAATACTGATACATATGTTTCACACTAAACTTTAAAAACCTAAATCAATCATTGAATTACAATTCAAACATCACGAAAACAATGTATTATTTAAACACGGTCTGAATCACAACCATCAAACCATTCAATTTCTTAAAATACTCAATCTGGTGCACATTCGCAAAAAAATTAAATGGAGAAGAGGATCAGCTAGAGTCATTTCTTGTGTTGTTTATTGGACCAGTCTATACTCTTGTTTGGTAGTTCTGTGTTTTGAACATTTATTTAATAGGTTGGCATCATAAAACATAGCTAGTTGGGTACTTGGCCCACTTTTGGATCTGTGCATATGACTGTAATCTCAATGATCTATTATTTCAAGTAAAACGTCTATTGTTAAAATGTTACAGTTTTATTGTTAAAACATAACAGGGAATGTATGAAGACATAAAACGAAGAGGTTGAGCATCAATCAATTGTCAATTAGAGGCTCAATCACCTGTCCAACATAATTGATTGATCACAATTTGAATGATAGTTCACTTGTTCTAGCATCATTCAGAAATTACACTGGTTACTGTAACAATCTATGAGAGAAAGTTTCATTTTCACTTTTCATTTTCAGAGATTTTCTGAGATTTCTGTATAATTTAGACTGTCAGCGTTACACCTGTATTATTTTTTCCTTGTTAATTACTCCCATTTCAATCTATTTTGCAATTAAGAATACTGCTGCCCATTTTTATCATGAGCAATTTACAAAAAGTACACAACTTTGATTAAAATGTGCTCACTTGTATACTTAACCTATTGCTTCAACTCATTTGAGATAAGTGCCAACACAGACTATATGTAATATATTTGTTAAACATACACAAAGTTTAAGTTATTTTTCAGGATGTGTGTCAGGACGATTTTGCAATTTTTCATGATGGAGCACTTTTAAAGATGCAGTGACTCTTTGTCTTTTTCTCATAATTTCATGTTTTGTAGGCTATTCAAGGTCATCATCTGTTATCTATAGTGTGATTATATTTTTTGATGTTGTTAAAAGGTAGCAAATAGTTTTCACATCTGTAGTTAACTTGACTTATTGCCCTAAACCTATCCCAGTCAGTCTTTCCTTCTCTATTTTATCCATGAAATAAACATAGAGGAAAACCAAAGAAAATAGAGGGAAACATTTCAAATTGTTAAAAAGTATAATATCTGGAAATCTTGATATTTCGAAATACAAGGTCATAAAATTCAAAAAAATGTTCAAATTCTGAAAGGGCTCTATAAAGTGAGATTTGATAAAACTACATCACTGGATGTTGTAGAGAAGTTGCAATTACTCTATGGTCCAGCATTTCACTGTTGTACGGGATGGTTGTATTGAAGAAGATGAAACTTCATTGATGTACCATAGATGATTTACTTAGTGTTTCTTTACCTCAGGATATAAATCACTAACAGCTCAAACCACTCAGTGAACCTACAGCCTCATTGGTAGGTAAAGACTGAGCACATCAATATAGAGATAAAACTTTCAAATGCATAATTGTTCAAAGTTTATACTTGATGCAGCCTGTGTGGTTTCATATTCATTCAGTGAGAATACGGGATGATGATGAAAATTGGAGAATTTGATACAAATCAAACACAGTTCACCACATATTCAAACTTATGTACTCATTTGAAATCTCAGTGGATCATTTGGTGTAAAAATAATTGACACTGTTTGAAACCAGTCTGAAGGAGAGGATTTTTAATTGCAAAATTGCACCTATTGTTTCGTACAACATATTTTTACTATAGTAGGAAATTACATATACATATAATTATTAGGAAAACAGTTGTCTTCATGAAACATTAAAACAGTAGCTCTCCTGCAGCGATTGACAGTAGAGTACTCTACATTGAACAATCATGTTGGTTATTAACACATTTGACAGCAACATCGTGACGCGATTTTAGAATCCCTGGAGGAACGTCTATGGAACTTTATTAAGGACATTTGTTCATAGAAGAACTGCATATTGTAAATCTACATACAGAATTATATAAACACATATTGAATTCACATTTAATTGTCAACATGGATTACGTAAACTTTGTTAAAGAGACTCCAGATGCATCGCCTATTGAGAACTTAGAAGGTAATATTTTTTTTAATTCCGTTCATGATTTTTTAAGTTACATTTTTATTGAATGAAATGTCACAGTTTATCAGTATATTTTATGGTTGTTTGTTAACGAATGGTAGTATCTTTTGATGTGTTTTAATGATTTAGCCATTTCCTCCAATGAATGATGCATCTCTAGTATGTTCATGTTATATTGTGTCTTATCAATTGATGTTAAGAGTCTACCGTATTAAACTGCATATAAGTGACCACATTAAACAGTATGTTACCACATTAAACAGTATGTTACCACATTGAAAAGTATGTTACCACATTGAAAAGAATGTTACCATAAGAAGAAACTGGTTTATATTGAATTGAATGATATATCACCATATTGAAATATATACCACCATATTGAATTATATTTCACCAGATTAAATCATATGTCACCAAATTAATTTCCATATCACAACTTTGATTGACATAGGGCCATATTGAATTCTATCTTATATCACAGAAGATGTATTTCCTCCCCTTATAGGGATGCGATATGGGTTTCAAACATTTGTTTTTGTAATCACTATTAACTCACAGCTTTCCAGGTTGATAAAACATACATGAAATGACTTTGCGGTATCAAATGATAATTTTGATAGATGCATCTCTTAATCTACTTCACTGCTGACATTGTGTGAGGAAATTAAGTAAAGCTGCTGTTTGATCCATTTAATGTTGTTCAAACCATTACAAGCTCAACTCTGAATTGAAACTCCTTTTTTGCAATGCAATGTTTATTCAAAATTGTTGTGGTTGTCTGTTGCAAAATAATAGAGAAAAACAATCGTAAATTAAATGGGTACCAGGATTTTGTTCAGATCCAATCAGGATCTCTCATTAATAGAAACTTATTCTCAATCTGTTTATTCTGAATGTTACCACATGAAAGCAGAAAGAACGAATTTGCAGTTGTAACTGTTAATCGAGTATGAAACGTGTAATTTCACTGTATAATCTAGAATCAACAATTTACTTGGTGTGTTAGAACTGTAATAATTACCCAGTAGAATAATAAATATATGGTTTCCATAAATCTCAATCATTCTCATAATTATATAGATTAAGTACATATATTCAACTCAACTATTGACTTATGAAATATAATGCCAAATAGAAATTAAAATGGCAATTTTTTATGAAGTAGTCTTTCAAACCTCAAAAGGTCAACTGTTTATTAAATCCATTGGTTATAGAGATTTATACAAATGTTCATTGATTTCAAAGGTTTCACTTTAATTTTATTCAAGAGATAAAAGTCAGAATAGAATAATCTGAAAATGAATATTTACAAATCTTTATATCCTAAGTGTTCCAAATTCTCTAAGCTGAGAAATGATTACTGGGTAATACCCCTTTTCACCCCCTGATATATACCAGGGTGGAATATGTTACACCCTATTTACAAATCTGAGGTATCTAGTAGAATTCCCAATTCACGGATCAAACAACTTTACAGATGGATGTCAATTTATTTATAGAATTGAGGTGGGGAATTCATGTTGATTAGCCATGGTATCTGTAGTTGTTTCTCAGTTTAGATCTTTTCTCAACAGAAGAGTACCATTTGAAAGAGCTGAAATTCATCAAATACTCTTTAGATGAGCTGGGAATTCATGTTGATTAGCCATGGTATCTGTAGTTGTTTCTCAGTTTAGATCTTTTCTCAACAGAAGTGTACCCTTTGAAAGAGCTGAAATTCATCAAACACTCTTTAGATGAGCTGTGATTTTTGATATACCCAATGAGAGTTTGTTGTGAGAAATCTGGAGTTTGGCACTACATTATGAAATATCATTTGAGACCATTGAGATCTTCAAAACATCAAAACTAGAAATATATGGTCTAGTCAGAGAATAATCTGACTAACTAAGGGAATTCAGAAAATGTAAGCATCAATATTAAAGAAAGATATATTATAATAGAATTTTAAAAATTAGGCAACAAGAAATAGATAGATAGGAAAAACATACTATATTCTTTTAATCCTGTTTGTAAACACCTCTATAATATGAACACCTTGCAATGTGAACACCTTACAAGATATATGTAAACACCACTTTATCTACTAGTATTCACATTATTATGCAGGTTTTAGTTAGAATGGTCTTATGGCAGGCTTGAATGTTACTTGGATTATCTTGACTGTTACTTGGATTATCTGGGGTGTGAGGCTATGTCCTTTTATCAATTTAGACTATTTCTAACAGGAAATACAATAATCAGGCCTGCAGTAAACATTATTGATAAACATGCTATAAAAATCAATCTATGTCAGATATGAGATCGACTTTGTAACAGCGATGATTTTTTCAATGTTTTTATTTCAACATTTTTTAACGTACATGTACATTCAATATTTGCTCTTCAATGTCAACAATAATAACCTGAAGAGACATTGATAAAATATAGAATACTAAGCGTTTATTATATTGAAAAATGTTTTGATGAAATAATTGCCCATGCTGTCAAATAGCAGCCTTTGTACCATAACGATTTGTGAAAGAAGTCACAATGTGTGTATTTGTTCTATTCATGATGGCATGCTACGTCATCTAAATCAGTCCACCATCTGACGTCATTTACCAGGTAGTTATGAAGACTAGGCCTCAAATGCCATTGCACCGTGCAGCATCTATTGAGAAATGTGTTAAGGTGGTTATGTTGATCTCTTGACATACATACACTCTTACTAAGGGGATATATCACTGAAGGTGATACAGCATAACATTCACTAATCTAATGATACTCATGAAACACAATTGGCAACATGAAGCTACTAATTCTCCAATGTAGAACGTGTCTGTGTTATGATCAGAGGTGGTTAGCAAAGGCTTGATGCATAACTACTTGGCAAAAGGCAACTAGATACCAAAAATGTCAAAAGTATCTTAACCCATTCTCAGTTGGTCAAAAGAGCATGGTAGATAGTAAAAAAGCCTCTGAACTCACTGACAAATTGGTCAAAGAAGCAGATAGAGTAGCATGTCCTACAGGTTATAGGGAAGTGAAGGGAAGCAAAATGCTATCCATCATACACTGACAGAGGCTTACTGGGGATTGATATGGAGCCAAGCAGAAAATTGAAATTATTTATTTCTTCCAAAATTCTATCAATAAATGAATTGATGAATTAGGAAGTCTTTCATGTCTGTAGTATGGAAATATCAGTAAAGACAAAAACATTTCATGAATCCCATGGTTCTTTTAGAAATGAGCATTGGGTCTAGCTGAGTACCATGAAAGATTTCAAAATCGTTTCTTTTGATAATTGAAGCTTATTTGAGGGAGAAAATGGCCATTTTACTAATATATTTTTTTAAGTAATGTACTTGCATGTTGTAATTGGTTTGTTTGTTTGTTTGATAGTTGTTTGTTTAAAAGTTACTTGTTGATACATGTATCCAATCACCAGCATTGAATAAATCAGATCTCCAGGCAGATAGGGGCCTAACTCAGAAACATTGACTATTGTTTTCATGTGTTAGATACATATTTCTAATAAGTTTTGATTGATTTTCTGTCATCTCTGTGTGTTTATTGACAATAAACAAGTCTTTAACACATCTTCTCATATCTCAACTATCTATCTATGTACAGAAGCTCTACCTGAAGCTGATTTTAATTGCAATAATCTTTCTTGACTGGTATATAAATCTATCTTTCCAATTAATACTAGTGTTTTATCAAACTAAATTCCATGTTTTATGAAGATAGCATCTATAAGCTCATTGTCTAGATCCTTATGCCGGTAAGTTGTAGTATCTTTGACAGACACTGCATTTTAATGTGAGTCGTGTACATCTATTAACTGGATCACCTGATTTATTACACATGGGGATTGTCTTATGAAGGCTGCATTT
This sequence comes from Owenia fusiformis, assembly GCA_903813345.2. Classification (NCBI taxonomy): domain Eukaryota; kingdom Metazoa; phylum Annelida; class Polychaeta; order Sabellida; family Oweniidae; genus Owenia; species Owenia fusiformis. The sequence continues at coordinate 18,069,604 of CAIIXF020000009.1, read as the reverse complement.
GAGATGGTTAAGATTGTATGTGCATCAAACTGTCAGAGGGTAATACACTGATGGAGAATCAGGGTTATGGTGTTGATGACTAGAATTGGGGTTTTCCTGACATGCTTGTAGATATATTGTGTGTCATCTTGCATGTAGATATATTGTGTGTCATCTTGCATGTAGATATATTGTGTGTCATCTTGCATGTAGATATATTGTGTGTCATCTTGCTTGTAGATATATTGTGTGTCATCTTGCATGTAGATATATTGTGTGTCATCTTGCTTGTAGATATATTGTGTGTCATCTTGGATGTAGATATATTGTGTGTCATCTTGCATGTAGATATATTGTGTGTCATCTTGCATGTAGATATATTGTGTGTCATCTTGCATGTAGATATATTGTGTGTCATCTTGCATGTAGATATATTGTGTGTCATCTTGCATGTAGATATATTGTGTGTCATCTTGGATGTAGATATATTGTGTGTCATCTTGCATGTAGATATATTGTGTGTCATCTTGCATGTAGATATATTGTGTGTCATCTTGCATGTAGATATATTGTGTGTCATCTTGCATGTAGATATATTGTGTGTCATCTTGCATGTAGATATATTGTGTGTCATCTTGCTTGTAGATATATTGTGTGTCATCTTGCATGTAGATATATTGTGTGTCATCTTGCATGTAGATATATTGTGTGTCATCTTGCTTGTAGATATATTGTGTGTCATCTTGCTTGTAGATATATTGTGTGTCATCTTGGATGTAGATATGTTGTGTGTCATCTTTCTTGTAGATATATTGTGTGTCATCTTGGATGTAGATATATTGTGTGTCATCTTGCATGTAGATATATTGTGTGTCATCTTGCTTGTAGATATATTGTGTGTCATCTTGCTTGTAGATATATTGTGTGTCATCTTGCTTGTAGATATATTGTGTGTCATCTTGCATGTAGATATATTGTGTGTCATCTTGCATGTAGATATATTGTGTGTCATCTTGCTTGTAGATATATTGTGTGTCATCTTGCTTGTAGATATATTGTGTGTCATCTTGGATGTAGATATATTGTGTGTCATCTTTCTTGTAGATATATTGTGTGTCATCTTGCATGTAGATATATTGTGTGTCATCTTGCATGTAGATATATTGTGTGTCATCTTGCATGTAGATATATTGTGTGTCATCTTGCATGTAGATATATTGTGTGTCATCTTGCTTGTAGATATATTGTGTGTCATCTTGCATGTAGATATATTGTGTGTCATCTTGCATGTAGATATATTGTGTGTCATCTTGCTTGTAGATATATTGTGTGTCATCTTGCTTGTAGATATATTGTGTGTCATCTTGGATGTAGATATGTTGTGTGTCATCTTTCTTGTAGATATATTGTGTGTCATCTTGGATGTAGATATATTGTGTGTCATCTTGCATGTAGATATATTGTGTGTCATCTTGCTTGTAGATATATTGTGTGTCATCTTGCTTGTAGATATATTGTGTGTCATCTTGCTTGTAGATATATTGTGTGTCATCTTGCATGTAGATATATTGTGTGTCATCTTGCATGTAGATATATTGTGTGTCATCTTGCTTGTAGATATATTGTGTGTCATCTTGCTTGTAGATATATTGTGTGTCATCTTGGATGTAGATATATTGTGTGTCATCTTTCTTGTAGATATATTGTGTGTCATCTTGCATGTAGATATATTGTGTGTCATCTTGCATGTAGATATATTGTGTGTCATCTTGCATGTAGATATATTGTGTGTCATCTTGCATGTAGATATATTGTGTGTCATCTTGCTTGTAGATATATTGTGTGTCATCTTGCATGTAGATATATTGTGTGTCATCTTGCATGTAGATATATTGTGTGTCATCTTGCATGTAGATATATTGTGTGTCATCTTGCATGTAGATATATTGTGTGTCATCTTGCATGTAGATATATTGTGTGTCATCTTGCTTGTAGATATATTGTGTGTCATCTTGCTTGTAGATATATTGTGTGTCATCTTGCTTGTAGATATATTGTGTGTCATCTTGCATGTAGATATATTGTGTGTCATCTTGCATGTAGATATATTGTGTGTCATCTTGCATGTAGATATATTGTGTGTCATCTTGCATGTAGATATATTGTGTGTCATCTTGCTTGTAGATATATTGTGTGTCATCTTGCTTGTAGATATATTGTGTGTCATCTTGCTTGTAGATATATTGTGTGTCATCTTGCTTGTAGATATATTGTGTGTCATCTTGCATGTAGATATATTGTGTGTCATCTTGCATGTAGATATATTGTGTGTCATCTTGCATGTAGATATATTGTGTGTCATCTTGGATGTAGATATATTGTGTGTCATCTTGCATGTAGATATATTGTGTGTCATCTTGCATGTAGATATATTGTGTGTCATCTTGCATGTAGATATATTGTGTGTCATCTTGCATGTAGATGAGCAGAATGAGTTAATTATTTATGAATGCAGAAAGAAGCATTAAGACAATTGATCCCTCTATACAAGCAATCAGAGATTGTGACAGACCCTTTGAGAGTATATCTCCGTTTTTATTACAATTTCTTGAAATTCCTCACTGGTGTTGAAAAATCTCTCCTAAATTCTTACATCTCTTGATTGCCAGACCATTCCTTCTCACACATTTTTTGTAATTTTTCATCTTTTCTCAAGCCATTTATATCCAAATTTTTTCAAATTTGGGTGAATGTTAAGAGGGCTGAACTACAGAATATTTATAGTTTTTATTCTGTGTTATAAAGACCAGGGATACATCATGGCATGTAGAGAAAGGGATCTGGATGCTAAACAGTAGTTCTGCTTGATTTGTCCAGTTATTGCAATCAATACTTTCAATACATCACTTGTCAATTGAATCTACTCACGAGCCAACTGAAACGTCATCTTCAACAACTACAGTGTAAGCGGATTAAATTCCTGCATGAATATTTTTGTGTTTTTTCAAAAAATATCCCAAGCACCTAGGATTATAAATTCAGCCATTCAAAGTTTTGTTGATGTTAGAGATGACCTAATTTGTAAATCTTTCTGATCCCGTTTGAGAGATAGGGACAGTTAAGAGTCAATAAATGATAGAGATATATAATTTTAGATTGCATGGCTTTTTATCGGGTTTAGAATTTTAAAATGAATTCTAGCAACTAAGTTATAGACTTACAATTATAACTACATTATTAAGTGGGTATAGGCTAAAAGAAAGAATTATTTCTAGTTTTAAGAGTGCAGTTAGTGAAACCCATGCAGAGGGTAATGTTAACATAGTGGGACAGTTAGTTGATATAATCTTCAATAAAGATTGATGGAAAACTCATGTAAATGGATTTTTATAAGATTAAAATTGATGAGTTTTATATTTAGTGCACTTGTGGTGTTTCTCTTAGAGACAAATAGACAACATATTATCATATGAACTATAGTCCACAGTATCAAGAAACACACCATTATATGAACAAAAGTCCACAGTATCAAGAAACACACTATTATATGAACAAAAGTCCACAGTATCAAGAAACACACTGTTATATGGACTATAGTCCACAGTATCAAGCAACAAACCTTTATATGGACTATAGTCCACAGTATCAAGAAACACACTATTATATGGACTATAGTCCACAGTATCAAGAAACACACTATTATATGGACTATAGTCTACAGTATCAAGAAACACACTTTATATGGACTATAGTCCACAGTATCAAGAAACACACTATTATATGGACTATAGTCTACAGTATCAAGAAATATGGTCAGTTAGGTAAATGTGAATGGAGAGGTTGACAACCCTAGATCACCTACTAGACTAATTGGATATTTTGTTATGTGTCAGTCACTGGTGACGTTTATGAGTTTTTAAGTGTGACTCACCTCATAATATTATGACAAAAACTGTAAAACATGTTACATTTGCTGACATCTAACAACCAACACCCTCAATTGGCAGATTTGTGATATTCAATTCAATTCAATTTTTATTAGATATTTAAATGTTTTAAATCAAGATATCATGAGACAGAATTCTAAGTTCTTAATTTTGATAGAAATTAAATATTAAAATCCATGTAAAAACATGTTTCATAGTACAAGCTCACAAAGGTCACTTTTCTCATATGTGTTATAATAGAGGTTATAATAGGGGTGTATAATCTGACTTATGTTATTCACACATTTCTTCATCTTACTGACAGTGTTTTAAAGTTGCTTGATGCAAGATCAGGTTAAGTACAGCTGTATAGAGATTTGAATAGCTATTTTGTCAAATGCTGCCCTTTGTGCTTTCTTGTTTGGCTATTCTAGCCCTGCAAGGGAATCTCATGTGACATCCCTAACTAATCATTTGTACAAATAACAAATGTTTAAAAAGAATGTTTTAGCCCCTAGCCAAGCAAGTCAGCTAAACTTGTATTCAATTCATTTTTTTACTGTTACATTGATATGGCTTAAAACTGTTCTGTTAGCTGCTCTGTTTAAAATCCAATTCTTAGAATATGTTATCATTTAGTTACAGGGCTGTTTACAGTCATTTGTAAGTGTGCTCTTGAATTAAAGGAGAAGTTTGTTTAATAAAGTACAAATTGATAAAATGATTATCTGTTTTACCTCAAATTAATATCTATGTATTAGATAGGTTAAGTCTAAAGGTTAATGTTGCATCTCGACTTACAATTCTACCTCCCCCTCCCTCCCCTATATAATTCTCTTTTGACCAAGCGTTTCGTCAGAAACAATATTCAAGTTTTATTGGCAGTTCTAGTCTTCAAAATATGAGTAATATTAAATAAAATCTACACAGAAATGAGTAATATTGTTACCAAATTGGTCCAAGCTGGACAATGGAGGAACGAGTTTCAATAATGGCTTCCAGTCCTCCTTGGGAATGAAGAAGAGGAGGGAAAGCCCCAGAGTTTCAAGATGACAGACATAATTACCTCTCTTGCTTACCACCTTCGTTCGTTCGAATTTTCATCGGCTAGTTATCAAATACTACACTTCGATGGGATGTTATAATTGATATAGGCATATTCTGTACACCTTTCTTTATCTTGATGTGAAATGAGAAGCTATGATATTGGTTAACACGCCAGAAATGAACATAATATTATTCGAAGCGTATTTCGAAAATTTTGAAACCGCCATTGATGACGTCATTTGTTTGTCGACTTTTGACCAATCAGCGACCGTGTCATCTCAATACAGATTTACATTATAAGCGTATGTCATCTTTGAACCCTGGTGTTTCTCCCCCTCTGGGAATGAAGAGTAAAATTGTAACTTAACATGACTGCCCTCTATAGATCTATACATGAGTTAAAAGCATGAATGAGTTAATATAAAATTGGCAAGTTGGAGAGTGATCGATATTCACTCATTGATAAGCCTCTTACAACAGGATAAGACATATAGAGAATTGTCTATAATATTCATTTGACATTGTAACACATACAAATCAGGATCCACTTATAAATAGGACGACTCAAGAGATAACAGAAAATATGTCGGCTAAAGTGTGAGTATATTTTACACTGGAATTGATTTCTGTTTGTTTTTCATATTTGTGTGATAGTTTATGTTTAAGTTAACTAATGTAACTAGACCTCGTTTTATTGGAGAATTATTGAGATTTTCTTTGAGTAAAATGATATGATAGTCATATTTTCAAATCCAAAATAAAGAAGAAGAGAGTGCAATCGGCAAGGAATATAGTAATCAGACATGTTGTTCAAATCCTATATTGTCCACAAATGCCAGAAAATCAGATGCTTTATTGGAATATTATGGAGAAATGAAGTAGAATAGATATTATCTGATGGAAATTATTTGAACTATTACAGATTCGGCTCAGTATTGATCTTGGTTCTGGTGAGTGCTAGATAGATGCTAGTGTCTGCTAATTGTGTGGAGTTGTCTTACTAAACATTCAACTATTATTCTCTATGGATAATCATTTGACATTGAACATATCTGCTTGTTAATCTTAAGTATAGGGATAAAGAGAGTTTGGGGCATATTTTATAATAACAAGCCATTTTGTGATTTTTTGTATTTAAATGTGCATTTGAGTATATGTGTATGTATAGTTTCGTAGTAACACAATATATTTTCATTTGTATTTTTTCAATAATTGTTATCATTATAAATAAGTAGTATTGGGGAACTTGAATAATGGTATGTTTTTGTAAGAGTGCAGAATAGATTAGAAAACCATATGGGTTGATGTGTATTCAAATTTATTGAATTCACAGTTACAGATTAATCATAGTATCACTAACTGATGTGTAAATCTATATTCTATTAACTTTAACAAGGCTCTGAAATTATGATGTAATATTCAGTATACCTTGTCTATAAATGAGTGGCAAATCTACTTCTAATTATTCCCTATATTTACTATTTCTGTTGAGTAGCCATTACATAAATACCAGATGTACAATTTCTCAATTCATTTTCAGAATACCATTTTCGAAAATTTGATTTCACTTCACCAAAGAAAACTTCACCTACATCACTATTCAATTATGATCAGTTCCTGACCTCAAGGTATATTCAAGCATATACAACCATTATTTTAAATACAATTTGAAGAATTCAAATTTTAAAAGATTTATGGGATCAGTAGCTTTGCATTATGGTATTGATAAACCTGTTTTGATTTGACTGATCTCAGTTAACCTCACTTGTTACAATGGAATGAATCCTGAAGCAAGTTGTTTACAGTATAGATTTCATCAAAACATTCATTTGCGTCACTTTCTGCTCTTCTTAGCTCTTCTATTTTTCCAAATGGAGAAATGCATCAATGAAAACAGGTGATTGTACATTGTTGGGGAAATCATATACAAGTTACTCATGAACTAATTGGCATATTTTTATGTGATAAAATGTTAATTATTGCACTATCTTGGCTTCATTTATCACAAGGTATTACAGAATATTGTCACATTACATAGAAACGCTTTAGTATAAGTCATGATAACAGGCGCTAATTTTTACCAGCAATTTGACTATTAATTTCTGAACCCTATTCTTTAACATACTCATGCTGAATGTGATAATTTATACCTATATACATCCTCTAACATCCAAATACCGTATTCTCTCTAATTAGCGCATAGGGTAGTTAGAAATCTAAAAATACACCCATCAGACAATTCTAATAAGCACATAAACTGTATATGATAGAAGTCAAAAATCCCTGGGAATTTAAAGTAAAGCAATTTTCCCTGCCAAGAATTGCTTATTTGCAACATCAGGATGAAGTAACAGCATATGTTTACACTAATGACAATATCTGCCATTCTTCTCACATTGTTGTATAAATACTCTAAAATTGCCCACTTGAATTCTTTGAAATTCAATCTTTTTTTCGATAAAACTTGGTGATTCCTCAACATTTCTTGACCTTAAGTCGGGTAAGCACTTATTTGAGTGTGGGCGCTAAATATGTTGATTATGGTATTGATGTGACAAAATAGTATCTTTCAGTATTTGCAAGTACTGTATTATATAAATTAACTTGGTAGCAGTATATCACTAGATGCGTATCTCAGTGTCATAATACCATAAGCTCTCTCTCTGTTGCCACAAAATATCGGCTCTTGAAGAAATCCAATATTTATTACGCCTTGATTTTGTTGGTTATCATCATTATAAGAATTGCCATTTGTCTATTGGACATTCCAGGGGGTCGTATCAAAATGTATTATAAAATAAATGTCAGGGAATAGACATCTTAGTAATAACTATTATCTTGGTTCAAGAGTGTCTTGTCTATATTTGTTTAAATGTCTTCACGTTTATTGAAATGAGTGTCTTGATGATTTCATGCCTTGGGTCGCATATATTGTGTCTTGAGTAGCATGTGTCCATTTAAATGTGTGTCTTGAGTCGCATGTGTCAGTTCAATGTGTGTCTGATTGTTAACCCCAGATCACAGTGATCATAATGACTAAAACTGCTAAAACAAAGAGCTACAGATGAAATTACATGATTCAGTCTAGTCTACTGACACTTAATGCCAAAAATATGTTGGTTAATGTGCATTGGTTTATCTAGAAGACTAAAGATGTTCCCTTGTTAGAACGTCTATATAATTCTAGCATATTTTGCTCCATCTTCTACTAATATGAGAAATCATTAAATTAAGGTATCTTTCTTTGTTCTAACATGTGATCTCTTGATCATTCTTGATGGTTGCTTGTAATTCTATATATGTTCATTGATGATCTTCTGAAAATGCAATGAAAATATTGTAAAAGGGTGTGTAACTCTAAGATGCATCAAGAACAGTGTGGATTAAATGTTCCTACTCACTGCTATAAGAGTCTTATGGTGCAAATTTGAAATCATCAAAAGTCATGAAGATTATTTGGACAAAACCCATGTTAATAACTGAGAGTTGATTCAGTTTGGTTGATGGTATGCTTGTTGTATCTTATTGTATTAAAGGTGTTGGAGGAAAGTGATAAAGTCTGGGTTGATCCAGAGGTCAGCCAAAACTACAAACATTAGGTTGTGCTAGTTAACTGTAAGTTGATAAACAAACATATGTATCACACTGTAGTTAATAGGCAAAGACTTGCTGTTATATGTGTACACAATGCTAAGGAAATACTGAAGCAAATCGGAACAAATCTATTAAACCTACACTGCCTGGTTGTTCTTAGAATGTTTATATAAGTAGCAGCTTAAAGTAGCTGTTAACACAAGACACAATAATCCGCCACCCCTAAATGCATAACTAGAACAACTAATAGTATACTTAAACCAGACATTGCCAGATCACTTGATACGCATACATATACTTGATACGCTAGAAGGTATATGAATAATGAAATAACAGCTCTGAGGGACTAGAAGACTAGATTATCCCAGCCAATTAATGAAGCAACTGGGACTTGATATTCAAAGAGGGGAGAATATGTAACAAATAATATATTTTATAGAGATCAATTAGATGCTATTAGATGTGATATTTGTGAAGCGTTGAACACAGTTCAGAAAGCAGAATTGGAAGTTCTATTGATGGGTTGAGATTAAACTGAGGAAGAATAGATCTAGAAACAGATTAAAGCTAGAAGGAAGAGAGTCAGTATTCTGGACACAAAGTGATAGATTCTCAGAGAGCAAACAGATAAACCAGGTGTATGTTACACTTCCAGGCAGCCATTAATCTCGACCAATACCTGAAAATAGTTACATTGTGATTAATAGTGAAGTGAAAGCACCGAAACTGCATATAAATAACACCATACGTTATACTGCGAAATACAGGAATTTAACCTAATGACTAAAGAGTAACATGCTGACTAAGCTGTGATTTATTTTATTGTTGAACAAAGCAGGATTCAATCATTTCTGCACCGACTCTTTAACTCCGGATGAATAGCAGTAGGATCTTTAGATATTTTTGTAATTAGAGTACTCACATAGATTGTCTAAAAGAAGCTGATCTCCGTTCTATAAGGTGAAGGCTCTACACAGAAGGCTGATATTTAAACGAGGATTTTTTCTGTACTCTATTATACACAGTAGCACAGTCACCACAAAGAAAGAGTTTAATATCATTGGACTTGATTTGAACTTTGAGGAAATAGTCAGTGACTTTATGCATTTCATATAGGATATTTCAACTGAGCTGCATGTATAGATATTTCTTATCTGGAAGGGGAAGTGTTTAAAGAATGATTGATTTGATCTAAACAATTATTTATACTAATACAGTTAACTGTGGATACTATGAAAACAATTATCATTAAAAATCACTTGTACTCGCAACAGATGCTTTAAAAGTGAAAAAACAGGGAGATATATGGAAATATATACAGTTAGGAAAACAAACAAAATCGGAGTATATAGATCAGGAAATGTGAATGTACATGTATAATGTCTAGGATACAGTGAACTACATGAATGGTCTAGTATCAGCTGACATTTGAAGCCATGTGTATATACAAACGATCGATTCTACAGTAATAGTGTGAGTATCTTGCTTCAATTAAACTACATTTTCAACACTAGAATCAATTACAAAGAGTGGAGTTATTGATGATCCAATAGTATGAGCAATACATTACATATTTTTCTTTCTGGAGGATTTGCCCACTCTAGACTAGCATACGAAGGGGTACACAGGTGGTAAATCTAGGGGCAAGGGGTAAAATATGAGATGAAATCCTCTGTGATATAACAGTATGATTGAGTTAATATGTTTTTTGGAAAAAGATTCAATTTTTAATTTCATCATATCCATATTGTTTATTTTCTGAGCATTTCCTTTATGGTCAATCATCTGCTTAAATATTGACTCCTTGAATCCTCCTAATTGATATTTATCAATCCCTAACCCTCAGTATATACTAGTGCACCAGTCAACCCCATGTATTATTCCTACATGAATTAGTTGTACCACCAAGTACTAAGGGTTCACAAAAGATTGAATTACATCTGCAATATTATAAAAGAGTAATCTGCAAAACTAATCAATAATGAGAAAACCTACATAATATTTTTGGATGGTTTGAAATTGTTTGGAAGATTTTGAAGTGGTGGTTTAAATATGCCTGGAGTTGTAGATATATTGTATTGAACATTGGTATATACTATCAACTTTCAAGCTCAGAGTAGACTATTTTGACCTCTTCATGATCACTGTTTGACAGAGATCCCCTTACTAGAAATTCAATTACATTAATTCTCCCTTCAGAATGGGAATATTCAGCCATGTCTTTAGTGATTCTATGCTCTGGTCTATATGCTTATGTGTCCTTCTTTGTCTTAGTTCTGATGTGCTTCTCGCTAGATTGGGGTGAAAGAGCATGATATTTAGAGAAAATTGCTAAATGTGATAAGAGACTCTCTTTACAAATGTTAACCCAGTCATTTGAAAAGAAAATAAAAATGTGTAAAATCTAGAGTGTTGATACCTCAATTATATGCCCTCGTACACATACACTTCATGAATTATCTAGGTTTTCACTTTTACAATAGCCTTCAAAGACATATGAAAATATGTTTACCTCAAATGTGTTTGTCACCCCCCCCCCCATTTTCATCCTATTCCCCCTCCTCTCTTACAATTTATATACCCTGAGAGACAGGCATTTATTAATGAAAAGTATCAATGTCAAGTACTTCTCCCCCCTTTCATTCTCAGCTTTTCCCAAGGGGTTGGGATTAAATCTATGGCTGACAGAGATTTGCTGCAAATGCAAAAAATGATATGAAAAAAGTTAATCAGTTGAACATAAATATTAGTAGATTTTGTGGTTTCTTAAAGAATGTCTTGATCCGTTATCAATTCACCATTGGCCAAAGATTGCAATTTCATTTTATTTGCACCTTGTACTGTTCCTATATAAAAATGATTAGTCTTTCAAATGGCAATTATTCAATGTGTCATTGCACTATACAAGTTAATAGCGATCATCTGCTGATCGGAGATTTGCCATTTAATATCAGCTAGGAATTGTCTACATTTCAACAGCCTTTGTCTCCTATAGAGAAGTCAAGTATTGTGATAATCTGAGAGGTGTATCAGAACCATTTGAGGGTACACAATCATCCAAAAGGGGTATGACAGAACTCTTGAGGGGTTGAGGGGTATAAGATAATCCAAGAGGGGTATGACTGAACCATAGAGGCATAAGAAAGATTGAGAAAGTCAAAGGCATAATATAATTAAAGAACTGGTAGTAAATTAATAGGCATTAGCAGGCAGAATGTCATTTATTGTCTCTCTCTCTGGATTGCAGTGTTTAATTAACTCTTGCACAGCTATAATGCCATCCCCTCAGAGATAATATGTGTCAACCTACAGTCAGAGATCTTTCAATAGCATCAATTATTGAACATGTTGTTCAAGATGAAAATATTCAGTTTGATTATTATACCAAAGCAACAAACTCTTTTTTGCAGACACCAAGCATTTTACTCTGTTTACTGGTAGTGACAGAATATTTACTGGTATGGAGACCATATTTGCAGGAATTGATACAATACATTGACACCATAACCATTGATATTGACACATTACCCACTTGTATCCACACAAAATTTATTGGTAATGACAACATGTAATTACACTTTACAAAACAACAGCATACCTTGATGGCAATGTAAAATACAAGGTGATATAGAAATTGTAGCATAATTCCTGTTCTAATTGTTGTATGATTACTGCCACAAGCAAGCTGAATCAAACCTGGATATATCAAGACACCGAATGTGTTTACAATAACAACCATTGCTAGTCTTATTGATTTAATAATTAAGAAGTCTCAGTGTTGTATGAAAGGGTACTTCTTATGATAGCTATATACAGACAAATCACTGTCTTTGTAGTATCATTCACATTGTTTGAAACTGTTTAATAGACAGATGGTCTGTGATATCACTTTAAGAGAAAGCAGCATCAATTAAGATAATTGAATCAGTTTTATTATAGTTTGTATGCAGATTGCTTCAGAGTAGAGATGAAGCATCTTGAGATGAAGATGTGAAGATTAGTGTTTAACAGGAGCTTCATCGAGTTTAAAGGCTAACGTTTTACTTTCCCTTTCTCAATGAGTTTAAAGGCAGATCTCTAACTCTCCCCTTTTCAACAAGTTCAAATGCCAATCTTTAATCCACCTTTGTCAATGGATATAGGGCCTAATGTGAAAATAAACCTCTCTCAATGAATTCAATGCCCCTAAGAAATACCATTTTGTTTTGATCTCCCAGAGGATATCCAGAGAAATCCTAAAGTTTTGATCCCAAGATCCTTATAGTCAATACTACAATATATGTTTTCCACAATTTCTATTATTGCCTGGCCAATGATACATTATTACATGAGATAATACATAGTATGGATTAAATATATGGGTTGCAATAATATATGTTTATGTTAGATTGAAAATATATTAGATCGTAATGGAATGAAATCCATTGAAACAAAAAGCAATTAGATTAATTGCACAAGCTCAATAGATAGATAGGATTTAGTTTATGAATAATTCTTTATTAGTGTCACAACTTCATAGAAACATTTACTTGTATTTTTCAAAATGTTTCCTCATTGTGCTTTGGATTGTCAGATACAGTATAAGAAAGTATGATTTCAACAAATGAAACATGGCAGTGATCTCCCCAGTGTTGAACCAACTGGATGTGCACAGCAGGCCCGTAGCCAGGGGGGGGGTTCGCAGGGTTCGGGCGAACCCCCCCCTGGCCAAAAATTCTTTCAAAATCATGCAGTTTTTGACCATTTTGAGCACTTCTCTAGTGATTTAGCCTAATTTGGGCCAAAATTGTCAAATGTGAACCCCCCCTGGAAATTTTTGAAAATTGAACCCCCCTTGGCAAATCCTGGCTACGGGCCTGCACAGTGTATGGAATCTCATGTGCAGCATGTGGAAAAATAAACTCAAGAGAAATAATTCCCACCATGTTCCATCCAGTTTTAATTGAGTAATACCCAGTTAGGAAACAAGAAATTGCATAAATGTCAGCAGTTTTATTCTTGCCAGTTAATAATTAATTGATACCTTGTGAAATACAATGTTAGCGTAGGATATATATTATATACTGTAGTATATTGGTTTAGGTTTGATGATAACTGTTCAATTAATAAGCAAGTAAAATGAAAGAGATACGCCTTTTGAGTCATGAATGGTGGCAAAGTACCTTTTAGGTGTTGTTCAAACAATTAAACACCAAGTATAGACCAGATAAGGAAACTAAGTATTATTTTGACGCTAAACGTAAGTTGGGGTTCTGGAGGGGTATGATATTGTCATTTACCATAGTTCCTTTTTATCTAGCACTTTTCTTAATTCAAGAGATAGATAGAGGCTGTGATTGCTACAATCGGTGACATGACATAATGTAGGTATAAAGACATTGATCACCAAGTATTGAGACAAGGGGTCTCAATTTACCATTTAGTTTGTCAACCACTTGATAACATTTTATGGAGGACTTTGAAACATAATGTTTTTCTTTTTTATCAGACTATCAAGTAGAGCCACATACAAACTTAAATATGCAGATTGTTGAAAGTATGAATTATTATATAGGTATGTGTTTTACAGAATGTTTAATGTTTTGATTATTTTGTGGTTAGTAATTCTATTTTTGTCATGTACTTTGTCTATTTGCTTTAAAGAGATGATATTTATTATCATATCAAGTGCCTTGATAATGTACTAATACATGCTGAAGTCCTATAATATACATGTTATACTACTAATGTATAAAGGGCTAACAGTGACATTGGCCATATATTTAAAGATGGGTATGTTTTATGAGAAGTACACAGTCAAACCTTTTAAGTGGAACACTTCTGTAAGTGGAACACTTTTCCAAATCCCAAGACCAATTTTAAATGAACCTCTATAAGTAGAACACCTTCCATAGGGGACACTTTTCACAGTCCCAAGACAAACTGACTTAATGTTAAATGAACCCACCTGCCAGGTAGAATACTTTTCAGAGGTACCAAATGTGTGTCACTTGGGCAGGTTTAGCTGCATGTCTATATTAATATATTGAACTTGAAATTGAATGTTTCTTCTGACTACAATAGCCACATCCTTGCAGAAATATATCATAGCCAACTCATAAAAATCACACATACCATCATTAAATATATAACACTTAACAACAATGAGTCTTACTGGTCTATAATTCATTTATATATGGTATATAAATGCTTAGGTTGGCAGTAAACTAAGAAAAGCTGTGATAATACACTTGACTTTTGTAGACAAATGAAAGGGATACCTATAATAGATCACACATCCACATATTATAACTATGTATTCTCTGTTGTATACAACTATTGATTTTGTTCCACGATTATTGTCTTTCAAGTGATAAATGAATTTTCCTGGAGATATATCTTACATGAATCTAACAATCTTCAAATTTCTGTATTATCTTTGTAAATGACACCAGTAGTGTGCGCAGTGTCTTTAGTAGTAGGTGTTCTAATTAAGACTGTGTTGGATTCTCTTTATGTCTATGAATGGTAGTTATCAGTGAATTGTGATTGTTTGTGAAGGATATGAGTTAGTTTAGTTGTGAAGCAGACCCGATGTTCTACATATTGGGAATTCTATTCTACAAGATTGTATTGATGTTAATAACCCAACAGTGCTATATGAGCTATTGATTCAGTCCGATCTAGTCTCTGCTTGTGGCCCTGCATCGATTGGATACTTCTTTAATTTCTAGAATTGGTCTAGCTCATAAAAGTAGACTAAAAAAGTATTACATGGGGAATTATCATCAGTTGGATGATTTGATGAACTGCCGCTCAGTGTCTCCTTATTCTGGCTATTGATTGGCTTATCATTTAAGAAGCATTGGAATGAAATGAATTGACCATATTCCTATATGATATGTCGCCTCATTGTATCTAACAGCTTGTTAACTACATATTCATGCAGCAAGCAGCAGGAGTCGTAGGATGAAAATGTAACATAGTAGTAGGCAGAAAGACGTCATGATATTAATTAATTTGTTTATAGGAAGATCCAGGAAGCTCATTGTGTGACATTCATTAGTTACGCTTTAATGGTGTTTGTTAGGGTTGAACAAAAATAATTTGCGGGAAAGTTTCACCTGATTATCGGGGATCAATTGTTGTGTTTTCTAATCCTGATTTAATTAGGATACAAAGTTAAGAGATGTTAACTGGAGGGTTGTGTCCCAGAAGCCCCGGTAGACCTATTATTCAATGTTACTAAACAAAGGAGGATGTTCCCAGTTATCTCAGTAGATCTTTTATGAGTTATTCTCAAAAAGTACAGGAGGATACATTCCTATAAAATATACCTCTCACATGTAATGCAGTCTCAAAATGGCACAATTGATGCAATTCACCTTTTTTTATTTATATGAGTCACTTTCCTGTTCTTGTGACTGTGCATTTTTAATTGAGCTGAATAGTATACAACATTATTACTGAGTAATTCAAATGACCAATGATGTAATATCTATGTGCTTTCAGCTATGCTGTCACTATGGTGTGAAGATCTCGGTAGATTATTACTCTTACGTCACCAGAAAAGTCGTGGCGGAGAAAGTGGCTCACTTCCTTCCACCAATTTACAGTCCCTTCAAAACAAACTTCCCCCAGTCCCACCGAGGTAAGCTGGTCTCAATTCAAACTCCTCTAAAATAATATGAATGACAATTCATAATTTGTCCATACATCCATAATAAGTTATATCTCAAGAAAATGTTAAAAATCAGGAATTGTAATCAGAGGTATTAGGGTATTTTCTAATATTGGCTTCTTGAACACTTTCAGTCAAAATATATTCCTTAGATGGCTTTTACAGAATATTTTGTACATATTTTCTACAAGTGTATTTTGTTTTGTATTTTTCATTGTTGAATTCATAGCAAAAACAAACCAAAAATAATAAGAGAGGTCATTGTTGAACTTCATAGACCTCTCTTATTATTTTTGGTTTGTTTTTGTAGTGATCCTTCAATGAATTGGAACCAAGGTCCCCAGAATGATGGCACCCAGCAGCAACAGTCTCTGTCAGTGGTGACAACAGTCTGGGGTGTTACACAGACCACTCAAAGTGGACCTACCACTCATCAACCAGGTAAATATAAGCCTGGGGTGTTACACAGACCACTCAAAGTGGACCTACCACTCATTAATATGTAGAATAGTTCACTATTCATCCATTTAGGAGTTACTAGTACCTTGTAGGTCAGAAATGATGTGATCATACAATAAAGTCTGAAGTGCTAATGAAAATCAAAAATCTGAATAAGTTTTTGAATTATTTGAAGTTATAAATCCAATTCTAATGTGACTTAGTTTATTCTTCAGGGATGCCTGGCTTCACAAATACGTCCAAAGCAAACAGCTATGGTCCCCCACTACAGGGGTTCCCCAGTCAGTCCATGCAAAAGCCACCTTATAACCCACAGCAGGTTGGCCCTTACAGACGAGACTCAGGCAACTACAATAGACCAAAGTGAGTATACCAACCACCATCATTAACAACATGAAAATAAAGATGAAATGAAAATTTGTGTGTATTACAATTCAATATATCCAAGGTCCTGAAGAAAAATTGCACAAAAACAAGAAATCATTTTTTTCTTTTTTTGGCTTCGTTTTGAGCCTACAGAATCCCCACTCATCCGTCTGTCGGTTTTTATTAGAGAACGCCTCCATCCATTCTTTCATCCATCCAGGGCAATGACACACACTGTCCAATGGTAATTTCGCTGATATAGCACCCATTTTATGGTTTTGCTATATTGTACTTGAAAAAGTATTGGAGTGAATTTGTTGATATTTTACTGTACTTTGAAGCATGAAAAGCTGTTTATATCACATATAGGATTTATTTATTTGTACTGAGGCCCTAAGGCAAAACATACATCCAACAATACATAAAATAATACAATTTTACAAGTACAGAAAAAATAGTAATAAAGTAAAGGAAATGAAAATAGATTCATTACAATACATATATAATATTATTTTCATATAAGGATCCTATTGACAATTTGGCTAGTTGGTTGCCATTTTGAAAAATAACAGCTATTTATATATCCAACATTTTTACTTATTTTTTGCTTTGTTAGGTAAAAATGATACAACAGAATAAGAAAACATGTTAAAGGAAACTATAAGACATGCTAGAAACCAGTGCACATGTAAGGGAAACTAAGACACACAATACTATTTACTATTTTTGATTGTAGCTATCCTTTAACTCCGAATACACCAGGGTCTCAACCCCAAATGAACAATAATGGAGAGGCTGGATTTCAACCACCTCCAGGTGCACTAAGTGCGGCTGCGTTAGTTGCAGCTGCGGCTACAGCCACAGCCACGGCTACTGCCACTGCCACAGCACAGATGCTACAAGAACAACAGAACCCACAGCAGAATCCTCAAATGCAAATGAACATGAATGTGAATATGAATACATATGGAGGCAATGCTCCTCAGGTATGTAGGCCATGCCTCCAGGCATCAACTTGCACCATAGCTGAAACTTAAAATGCATGGAAATAATTTTCATGCATTTTATTTATTTATTGATAACCTTTTAATTCTTCACGTAAATCAAAAACATTTTGATATTCAGTGAACATTTTGTTTTTGTGGAGAAATTCTTTTTCAGCTTTGCATATATTTTTGCTTTTTGATTAATTAAAGTATACTGTTTACGCAACTTATAATGCTCTAATAGTGGATTCACATGATAGTGTTCAATATTTCTCCACAAATTCTGTGAAAGGTTGAATTGAAACAAATGATAAACAGAATGAAAAGTTCCTTCAATAAGGCAAATCTACAAATCTTCATTTTCACTTCCCCAGAATATCAATAGTGAATTCAGCAGAGGAATATTCCTAGAGATGCTCTAATGCGACTTAATAAGGATCACACTTTGTGTTATATAAAAATTAACGTAACCAATATTTAATTATTGATATTCATCAATTGTACTGATATAACATGGGAGTCGAAATAGGCCACAGGGACACTCATCCCTTTTCTGAAACATTGACATTTTCAAGTTTCTTTTCTGTTAAACACATCAATAAGATGAAACTAACAGAGGAAATATATAATATACTTGATGTGTGTTACATATTTGTTGTTGATATGATTTATTTTAATAAATATCATACATCGTATAATGGAGTATTCAATATGCGATAAATATTTTCAATGGGAAGTCATAAAATAGTTGTAACTATTGTTTTATCTCTTTTAATGATGATAGCTATTTGACATGAATTTCAGACATTTCATATATGTTTCCTATCTAGTATGCACTTTGTCATGTCTGTTTACTATATTCCTTGCTCATTTCACTCATTTTCAATCAATGTTAAATTTGAGAAGATTACTCCGATTGCATTGCATTCATCCATGGAAAGACACAATATGGTTCTTCTTTGGCTTATTTTAAATATGATATGCCCAATATGAATAATTTCATCATATTCTAGCAAATTGTTGTTCAATTTTGTTCATATATATTTTTTTATATGAGGAACATTTAATATTACATGTACAGGGTGTCAAATAAATATGTTCTCCCCCCTAATTTCAAGAGTGTGAACGTTTGTGCATAGATGTACATCTAGTTGAGCTAGTCATCTGAAACTTCTTGTAGAGTTCCTCCATGAAGCCTAGTTTTAATGTATAAAGACCAATTCAGATATCTTGCAGACAAAAAAGTTATGCAACATTATGTGAATGTTAGAGTTAATTGGGGAAACCATATTAATGTCACATAATCTAAACAATTATACATTTCATATGTACGAGTATATTGTAAAATGTGTTTATGTTAATAATTTTTCACGTTATATGTGTTTACTCTTCACTATCTCTTTAACTATAGTGTCTGCATCTTTAGTGAATTAATTTTCCTTTTTATGCTCTATAAATCAGATGTCTTCAAACATAAAAATCTCAAATGAGAAATCTTTTATATGTCATTATCCCATATTATTTTTAGATTATAGACTATTGTTAAAAATAGTTTATTTGATATTTCAAGAAACACAGCATCAGTCAATATTATTGATTTGTACAATAAAGCATTGTTCAATTTTCTGGCTTCTCATTTCTTACAAATCTCAATACTGTATCATTGAATGACTTCCAATTAAAAACTCCATAGATTCCTTACACTCTACACTAATATGAAATGAGAAAACATTCTATTTGGTCAATGCTGACAATTTAACTGCAAGTGGCCAATCAATTACACACATATTTTATATTTGTGCTGATTGTGTTACATTATTTGTACATGTGAATATATTTCCTTTGTTTTATAAAAGAGAAAATAGTATAAAAGTGACAAAATATTGATATTTGCACATACTGTACTATAAACATAATTTGTAGGGTTCCTATTTTCTATTTGCCCAATGAAACAATCTACTTTTCCGAAGAGAAATTGATAATCATGAGAACATCAGAGAGGTGTCTGTGTAAGTCTTACTGCATTATGGTGTACATGTTCTCTTTTGCTTAATTGCAGATGCAAAATGGACAATATAATAATATGAACCAATATGGGCCACATCAAAGGCCTACAGGGCCTGGATCTATGGGGCCTATGGGACACCAGGGTCCACCTGGTGGGATGCCAGGTCAAGGGATGCAAGGTGGGCCAGGGATGCAAGGTGGGCCAGGAATGCAAGGAGGTCCAGCGATGCAAGGTGGTCCAGGGATGCAAGGAGGTCCAGGGATGCAAGGTGGACCAGGCCACCAAATGCAAGGTGGAGGCCCTGGGCCAATGATGAATAAAAATAGTGTGAGTGGAATGTATGGGGGTCAGCAACGACGACCTGGTCCATATCCCAACCCCCAGCAGTATATACAACACAAGCAACAAGCCATGAGAGGGGTGAGAATATATCTATTTCATTTCAGATTGATTTACTTCATCTGTTCAAAAAAATGTTATGAATATTTATTTAAAAGAATTTAAGCCTTTTTTTAAGAATTGATTTACAATCTCAAAATATAAACCACAGAGACATGTTCAATAACATTCATAGACATACATCTACATTTTGTCTACATATACTTCTGCTAATATAATAATTATCAATTATTGATTCATTTTCAGCAATACCCACAGTACCCTAATGGTGGACAATATGGGGGCCCAGGAATGAAGCCCCAGTACCAACCAGGGCAACAGCCCATGACATCACCCACAGCATATGGGCCAGGAGGTCGACCCCCAGCTCCCCCATACAATCAGGCAATGGGGCAGTCAATGGGGCAGTTTGGTCAGGGAGGTCCCAATTATCGACAACCTGCACAGTATAATGGAGGCTACAATGGAGTCCCAACAGTGAGTTTATATGTTGATAATATGTTACATTGAAACATTTTCATTGGATGTGCTCATTACTTGAACCTAGAAATCATCTTTATTCATGGTACTATGAATGGCAAAAATGAGGAGGGATTTTAAGAATACTTTGAGTATTATTATATATTTATGTCTGTTTCTCCATTTGTCTGTGCATGTGTGAGATGAATGTTCCACCAACGGACTGTTGTGGTCACATCTATGAATCAGTTATGAATTTCATGTTACATCACATTAAACAATATCATCTAAAAAATCCCTCTCGTCATGTTATAAAAAAATAGTTCAAATATCAATTCAGCTTTGAGGAATCTTTATTAGGATCGGGTTCCTGTCTATTTAGAAATGCTAGAATTTAATCTAGGCACCTCTTTAGAAATAAATACAGAGTATTGGGTGTGAATGAATAACGTTGACATGTCATTGTAACCTATTGGTAATATCGATGTTGTGTCATATATTGAAATGTATCAATTAGGTTTATAATGACTTAGTAATTCTGACAAATGAGTTTTATATTCACATACTAGATATGCAATTTTCAATTTCAGATAATTATCTTGAATAGTACCTAGTCTCTAACAATATCTAAATATAAAAGTTTTTGAATGGAATAATTACATTTTCTTAAAAACCATGAAATCTGTATACTGCCATCTTTTATACATAACAGGAACTATATTGTTTTTTTCAGCCTAATATGCCACCTGCCATATATAATCAACAGTGTTCACCACTCCCTCCCCCAGGGAATCCGACCCCACCCATGACCCCGGGTTCAAACGTACCCCCCTACATGTCACCCCCTCATGGAGGTATACAACAACAAGGAGATATCAAACCCAATATAGCCAATATTAATATTAAAAAAGGTAATATTATGTTCTTATGTAATGAAACTACATACATATTGCAATGTTAATAATATCTAGAATATTTTATTATAAATAGATTTTTCATAACATTTGTTTTGTATTCTTGTATGCATGAAGATGCCTCAAAAATGGAGTTTTGTTTCTATGCACTATGTATATCATACATGGAATTATGTTTCTATGGCAACATTGTATATCCTACAGAGTCTGCCCCAGATGAACTGAGGCTGACGTTCCAAGTGAGAGATGGTATAGTGCTGCACCCCTTCCGCCTGCAGCATAACCTTGCGGTCAGCAACCACGACTTCCACTTAAAGGACTCCGTCTACCAGACATTAATGTGGAGGTAATGAAATAAACTAATAAACGTCATTTGGTACAATTTTGTAGATAAAGAGGCCACTTCGTTAACGTTTCCTGTCCGGGACGGGGTTATCTTGGCCCCGTTTCGTGTGGAGCATAACTTGGCTGTCAGCAATCATGTATTCCATTTACGGAAGTCGGTTTTCAAGACTCTGTTGTGGAGGTATGCTGTATACATAGTCTTACATGCTATTGCTCTTGAGGCATCGCCAGTTTTATTCCTTGGTGGCATATGAGAGACTTTATTTACTTTTTCAAAAACATTTAGATCACTTTTTGCCTTATTACACTTCCTATGTCAGCAAATCAAGGATCAAAGGCTCATTATCATCTTGTAATGTCAAAGGGTACACTACACAAATATTTACAATGAGACTCGGTGGAAATATTTGCATTGGACAGTCTTCCATTTGGAGGATGAAACACAAAGGTTCTGAAGTCTCGAGTGACGAAATCTGCTTGATGTTAATTGGTTAGATACGGTCACATGACACCTTTTTTATAGATAAATGCCTCCAAGAGCTTATTCTTAGTCAAGCAGACAATAATAGAAATTGATTTTAAGTTATAAATATAACAAATGATTGCATCACTGTGAGATGTAAAGCTTGATACCATTAATGTGCAAGTTAAAATAACAAACATACATAGCTCCCTAATTGTCATTGCTTATAACATAAACAGAATAAAACTGTCTACAATCAATACCAAGCTCAAATGACAAGTTCTACATATTTAACGCAAAAACATAAATGGGATCTGGGTCTATATTATAGCTTGTTTCAAGTGTCAAGTATTAATGTCTGTTAAATGTGTGTTTTCATAATATTGCTGTCAATTTTCATTTTGCCTTTGCTGATGAATAGTACACATTTAGTCAGGTAGCAGTTTATTGACATTTTATTATCTCACTTCCAACTGTAATCAACTTAACCATCTAGGAAAAATTTACATTTTCATGTATTATGAATGTATCAATATTATTCACTTTGATACATAGTTTACAAGCACCTTATAGTCAGTATCACCTGCTGTTAAACATATTATTTTATATTATGTGTTTTTATTATTTATTTGTTTATTTAAATATGTATATTCACTCTTGTGTAAATTGATATTTTGACCTAATTTATTTTAGATAACAATTTATCATAGAACTCCCACGGATTTTGTTAATTGCTGTTTAAATATTAAAACTATTGTTGTAATGTGTATTTCTAGGTCTGATTTAGAGCTACAGCTTAAATGTTTTCATCATGAGGATCGACAGATGAACACCAACTGGCCTGCAAGTGTCACAGTGAGCGTCAATGCGAATCCATTGAATATAGAAAGGGGAGAGAATAAGACTTCCCATAAGCCACTTTACCTCAAAGATGTGTGCCAGCCTGGGAGAAATACCATACAGATCACAGTCACAGCATGTTGTTGTGTAAGTCTATTAATCTTGCAAGAAATTGTGTGTTGTGTTTTGTATGTCACTTGATTTGATCTTCAAACTATAGATCTTTAAGAAATCTGTTATGTGTGTTATTTCTAAGAATTCCAAAAAGGCATTCTGTTTACTTCAAGACTTAAATTCAAATTTAAATTGAGCTTATTTATTTGGAGAATTAAAATAGTTAAAAATATAAAAATGAAAACCAGAATATCAGATGACTGTATTGAGAGACCACAGGCTTCTATCAGATCATTCTAGTTTGAAACAGAAAGGTATGATGAGTTGTCAGAATGAGATCCTAGAATTATAAATGTAGGCCCATCTTCATATTTTACCATACAAAATATTGAATTGTTGTTTCTATTTTTCAGTCACATTTGTTTGTCTTACAACTGGTCCACAGGCCGAGTGTTCGGTCAGTGCTACAGGGGCTGTTAAGGAAACGTCTTCTGCCTGCTGAGCATTGTATTGTAAAAAGTAAGTCAACGGGGCTTATTTTCTTAAGACTATGCAAACATGAAGATCATGATTTCAAATATGAAAAGATGTGCGAACAATTTTGAAATTAGGGTCTGATTTAATTTTGCTGAACAAAGACTTTCTTCCATGAGCTATAATTGTATAACATTTCACTGTTTTTGAATTTCACTAAATTAGGATATATAGTTTAATGTTTCCACTTATACAAAACTGTTTGTATTTCATTTAATATTTCTGTTTTCTAGTAAAACGTAACTTCAACAGTGTTCACCCAAGCAGCAATATGAATGGTGGAGATGGGGATGGCGTGGAACAGACTGCCATTAAAGTCTCATTAAAATGTCCGATTACGTTCCGGCGGATAACATTGCCTGCAAGAGGACATGAATGTAAACACATCCAGTGCTTTGATCTGGAGTCCTACCTACAGTTGAACTCTGAGAGGGGAGCATGGCGATGTCCAGTTTGCAAGTATGTCATCGCTTTGAAAAAATCTATGCTTTTAGTCATCTTGTTCTTATAAAGATGGCACTGGCTGAATTATATTTCATTTCTACTCTTATCAGCTTTTCTAGGCTGTATATGCTTTATCTGAATATAGATTCAGAAGATAGCATTGTTCCATCATGAAAGCTTTCGAATGATTTTATGAATTAAATTAGTTTTACTCCACAGGCAAAATTTTTAATTACTAATCCACTGGTAAAGCGGTGCCTTCCTGATTGAGTGTCCATTACAATATACATGATATATTTAATTTGATTGTATAATTTACAAGTATGTTATAATTTGACTCTATAGTATATGCTGCAATTTTACTATTTTGCAGTAAAACTGCTCTCCTTGAGGGGCTAGAGATTGACCAATACATTTGGGGCATCTTAACCAATCTAAATAACACAGAGTTTGAGGAAGTTACTATAGATGCCTCTGCCTGTTGGAAACCAGTGTTTATAAAAGAAGAAATCAAACAGGAGGGAGGGACAGAGCTGTCATGTGGGGCAGGGGCAGATTCGAGATGGATGAAAGCTATGTCTCCTGCTAGTATGCAAATGCCCAATATGCAGACCTGGGACCCCTCAGCACCCCCTAACCCATATAATAACATGCCCCACACACCTCAACCTATGCCCGGAGGTAAGAAAACTTAAAAAGCATTGAAATATATCTTGTGTTTATTTACTAAGTGATGAATGTTGTTTATATAGCATGTAACTTGTTTTTCTAAATTAATGATTAAATTGTGTATGTTGCAGGTCCACCCAATTCCTATAGTGTCAATCCAACATACCCAAGTATAACAGATGGGCCAAATAATGCAATGAGCACTGGAGCCCCTGTAGCCTCTCCACACCCTATGATTGGGTCTCCTCACCCCATGATTGGGTCGCCTCACCCTATGATTGGGTCTCCCCCGGGTAGCTTCCAAGGTAGCTCTATAGACTTCCTTGGACCTCTGTCTCACATGAGTGATAACCTGGGGGGCAACTCTGACATGGTACCCGTACAGAGACAGCCAAATCACGCAGCTACTAACTCCACGAATCCACCGAGTGCTAACCCATCTACCCCTGGGAGTACCAGTCAGCCATTACGGCATCCCTCTGTCGGCCAATCAGGACCTCTAAGCAACCAACCTCTAACCCCATCAAGTTCCCATGGGCCACCCACCCCCAGTCAGCCATCTTACCCCAATGTCTCAACGCCATCTATGAATAATGTTCAACAAAATGGTGGCACAAGCGGGACAACGGACACTAGCAACGACTTGAACTTTGACCCTCAGGCAATCATTGATGGGGATGATGCGGGACAAGAAGGACTTGATGTGAGTTGAACATATTCCCTTTAAAATATACCATACTTGAAATACATGTCATGAAGCATAATGACATAGTTATGTTTTAATTGAGGTTGTGATACATTGTCAGATAAGTTAATCAGGCCAACTATTTGATAGTCTTTCTGAAGCAGATTTTAAATGTAACCTTAAAACTGCTTTCTAGTGAGAATTTTAAGTTTCATCTATATTAGTATGTGAATTGACAAGATTTTGATAAACTTTTTGATGTGCTTGTAATTTGCAATTTTGGCTGCGCATGTGTATATGCTGTATAAAGTGATCACAAAGTAAGATGAAAAGTTCTTCTATTGAAATAATAATAAAAATGTTTCTCTAATTTCAGTTACTTCCATTACCTGAGAACATTGGAGATACTTTAGAACTGTTATCCTACTTAGGCCCCTCTGAAGGGGACAATAGCAACAACACAAATAACACAAATAGCAACAGTGATGACCTGCTTTCACTGTTTGACTCATAATGATAAATGTCACACTTTTCATGGTGCCAGAGACACTTCGATGTGCATGACACTTCAAATTGACACTTCAGTTAGTGACACAAAACTCAGAGATTGACAGGGGTACAAGGAAATTTATATAATTATGTATTATTTATGATTTGATTCAATACATTTATTGAAGACATATTGTGAGTTGACACATTGTTGTGTTGGACACATTGTTGTGATGGACACATTGTGAAAGAGACACATAATGCAGAAGGATAATCAAAGAAATGATATCCTGAGAAATGACACAACTTAATGGTGCGAGACACATTGTTTATATGACACTTTGTATGAGTGAGTGACACTTTGTATGGATTATTGACACTTTGTATAGAAAAGATAAGTGGGACTTAACTGTGATTGAACAGATTGGTTGAGTATTAGAGTACATAATATTATTATAAGACCTAAGGTCACAGCTAAATACATAATTTATTGACAGATTTATATAAGCTGAGAGTAGCTATATATTGTTGGTGCTGAACGGAGCATTTAAACATGGAGAGCTGGTTGTTATGGAAACCAACTGGCTGCTATGTTATGTAACTAGCTACCCTGTTGTTAGGGAACAGAGGAGCGAAGTAAGGATCACAAATATTTATTACACATCATCACAAGACAAGGCATATCATCACTGATGTCTTGAAAGACACACTGTTGCTATAGAAACATGATTGTTGCCATGTTGGTTGCTATGACGACCATGTATAAAGAGACCAAATGAACAGTGGAACAAAGAAAGAGTGATAGGTTGTTCATATCACATCAAAATAACATTATGAAGGAGTTCTATTTTTTTACATAATTCAGTGTTGGTGCCAGCAGAAGTCAGAACACCCAGATGTTTAATTAGTGAACAAGTCAGCTTTTTGTATATATTTTGTATATATATTATATATAAACAGTGTAGTATATGTTACACTGCAGTAGTTTTCGTCCAGAAGAAGCCTCTTGCTTGTGAAGCCTTTTAGCGGCTGTTTGCTTGACAACGCTGTACATAGAGCCGATATTTTATTGCCATATATGGGATTGTACTATAGAAAACTGTAGATAGTGCAACATATATAATAATATATATTATATATAAAGTGTAGATATTATTTCTAAGATATATTCTTTATGTGACGTCTGCTCTGTGGTTCACAAAGTGGGCACTCAGTGGTGAATATATCCCATAATATCTGCTTAAATTAAGATTACCCACAATGCAACTGAGATTTGATTAAGTGAATACTCCAAATTATTGTATTGAAAGATTTGAAATTCAATAAAATTGTACATAATTTGTACAGATAAAACATTAGAACAATCATACATCCTGTAAGAAAAGGCAGACTCCCAGGTTTGAGATTTCACTCTGGCTAAATTTTTTCACATGTTCATCAAAATATATAGTGTAATGTGTAATGTTGCACCACACATACTGTTTAATATTTTAAAACTTCTACCATTCAAGTTTTGCAAAAGTGCTGAAACTGACCAAAAATTATGATAATCTTTGATCACTGTGAAATCATGTTCAAAGGTTAAGCAAGTATGGTGTGTCGTAAAGTATCATGGTGCAGTAAAGGCCCCTGTAAAACCAATGTATTTAAAATTGTTGACCATTTTTGTATGCAACGTTCTTGGTACTATGGCAACATGAGATTTCAAAAATCTCTCAAAACACCATGACAGGGAAATGTGACCTTTATGCACTTGAAAAATTGTAAATTTTAGTCCACTTTCTATCCTTTATATGTACGTGTGTGGTAGAGATAGGTGTAAAACCGCCTTTTTCAACTTTTTATATACTCACTTGAAGTCAAGTATTGCTAGGAATAGTATCTAAATATTTGTATTTATTATTTCTATATTATTTTATTTTTTGAATGAAATTTAAAGTGTTTTAGTGTACTTTAATTGATTGGAATGTGTTATGTTCCACTACAAATGCTGTTATCTTAAATCTCTCGCAATTCAAGCTCTCCAAAACATTATCATTTTATGTATTCTGTGGTTGCTATGGTAACTTGTGAACCATAGGAACCATGACCGTGGGCATTACCATATCAACAAATGTAAACAATCTGTTATTTATTGTTTCATCATTCATTTCATAAATATAATTGTTCATAAATGTTATGCCTGTGTATACTATGACAAGTTTTAATCCAATGGTATATTGCTCTCTTCTAAAGAGTCCAATAACAGAAATGTTATTATTTTAATGAAATAATTAATTAATAGAAATATTACTATGGTAATTATGAGCACAATAATCTCTCACTGCCAATTCTTCGATGTTTTTGTTAAACAAACTTTATGTACTTAGTTGCACAGAGCTTCTAATAAAACATATAATTTGAACATAATTTTCAGAAAATAGACAAACTAAGCAAAAAACTGAGCCGCATTAGGTTTGCAATATTCAATGTTCATGCAATTATAACTCCTCATGCAATCTAAAATTGAATAATAAAAATGCAATCAATGATTTTCAACTTCACATTTAAGTTTTCCATGTACTGTATAGTACTTTCAACACAAAGTAAGGTTTACAGACAATGTTTATGTATCACGACCAAAGCCTTCATAGTTTTAATGCTACAGAAGACTTGGGTGTGAGGTCTTATGACATTTCAATTTTATTTCAACTGAATTTGGAATGAATGATTATCATCGTGTATTTAATTTGTGTTTAAATATTGAATGACATTATTTTAAATTATATATAGGATCTGTGCAGATATTTGTAACATACATAAAATACATTTGTACAATTGTATATGTTCTACAACCTTGGCACAAACATTAATGGTAGACTATCTAAACTTTGTATCTCTATATGCTTTCATATTTCCATCAACACTTCAAGTTGAAACATCAAAATTATGTTTTCTTCATTGAACAACTTTTAGAGTGTCCTGACATTTGCACAGATCTTATGTATAGTAGATGTATGTGAGAATAGATGGCGCGTTAGAGAGATGACTTCACAATATCTGTGGCATATATTTATCTAATAAAATATTGTATATTGAACAAATATCATGAAAATTCATCGTTATGTTTTACTCTTTATTTGTCAATGACAGACCTGCCAACCTTCCATTTTTTCATGAATTTCCCTCTCATATGAAAAACCAAGGAGGATTGGATACTGGGCTTCCATATCGATATTCTGCCATATATGGAGATATCATGATATTACATTATTCAAATTCAAACAGCCTCTATTTTGTTCACTTCAGAATTGAATCCCAAGTTTTGGTCTTATTTCCAAAAAAAATCCAAAACACACCAAGAAGTAATTGACATATTGGTTCGAATCTTTTGAATTGCTTATTATGAATTCATAGTCGGTTATAATGTCAGAAAATAATGACATTCTGACATTTTCATTGTTGGAAAATATTGAGTTGCGTCCCTGGGAGCCAATCCTCCTTGATGAAACACTAATGAGTATCAGTTTTTAAAAAGTGATAGGTAACGATATCAAATGTATCTTCTGTTTCCAACTCGTTTTCCTAACTGTGTTCAATTTTTCATGACGCTGAAGACAGTCATATCCCTCACCACGAGTACTTTCTAGGCATCAATATATAATATTATTGTATGATCTGCAAAATGAAGCCCTCTGATTGGTCAGTTCTTGTGCTGTACCAATCTGTATTGCTAATGAGATTGTCCCCCTTGTTCATCTCCACAGTAATCTCAGTAGCAATACAGAGGATACAGAATATTTCTTAGGGATTATCTCCTAAGTAAAATATACTGACGTAAGATCACACGATAAAAGCGTTATTGAATGATTTGTTCTGTATTGGCACTCAACTTCATCTCGTTCCAATACAGAATTTCTTGAGCAGAATATATCCTGTATTGCACTTCACATCATTCAATAACTTATAGTACAGTGGTTATTGTTAAAACAATGTTTTTAAGTAACGTCACCATGAAGATAGAAATAGCAATAGAACAATCCGATAAATTATGAATAGGGAACCCATGTCAACAGTTTTTCCAGAATGTTGAACCTATTTACTCAAAAGAGGATCTTTTCCTGTTTTTATTGCAGGAAAAGACTATTCAATAACGAGTTCTAAAACTTCTTCAAAATTAGAATAATTTGAAGGTCTAGTTTTGAAGATTTTCGATGACCAAAATTATGCTGAAAACAATGGATAGCACAAGTTTTCCATATGGGAATATAACATGGGACATTTGGTTTATAACTTTAGTGCGTTTCAAACCCCATCCCCTTTTCAGGAAATGTTAATATAGTGTAGAAGAAACTTTTGATATGTTTAAATTGAGAAAAACGAGATCCTCTTTTTAGAAAATAAGCATTTTTAAAAAGTGCCAAGGTGGGGTCCAAATCCATTATTTTGTTGGATCAATATTTTACTATCATGGTGATTTCACTTGAAAGAAAACATATCGTTTTAATAAAACCCATTGTATTTATTGACCAGAAAGTACTCATGGGTAAAGATATGACTGTCCAAAATCACTAGCAATACCTTAAATGGTCCCTCCTAATGAAATATTTATTAGTGTTTCACTGGTGTCTTTTATCAATTTATTTATCCATTCCATGGACATTCTATATTCAAGTCTGTGGACATCCTGAGTCATTGACATTTTCAGTTGTCTGGATTTTCGTAATTTTGCAGCATCTAAAGACTTGGGATTTTCGAGATAACATGGCCAAATGTAGTCTGAACACCCGTTTGTCAAGATTGGAGCTAATTGTTAATCAAAATTCTCCAAAACAAATGTTGTTGTTGTTCTTTATTTCTATAGAACATTTCAATACAAAGACTACAAAAAAGCCAAAGTGAACATTATTGGCAACTCCTCCAAAACAATTAAAATGATTTCACTTTTAAAATGTGTCTATATAAAGTCTTCAATTGTCCCACAGGTGCTGTCTCAAAAGATCACCTTGTTTCAAAATATTGGCCATCTTTATTGTGGAAAAATCAGGTTTTAATCTCTCTTTTGGTCATAACCTCGAAAGTATTAAATCAATTTGATTGAAATATTAAAAAGATTCAATGAGATTGCTTGAGAGATTCAAAATGGCCACCACTTTTTTGAATGAGATTGCTTGAAAGATTCAAAATGGCCACCACTTTTATTGTTGAAATATTACTTCGGAAGTTATCCAAAATGCTTGATATTGTTCAGGCAGCTAAAGAGAATATATAGGCAGGTTAGCAATGACATCTATAAATAAACTTTGGCAAAATATCTAATGAAATACAAAACTGGCCGCCACTTTTACTACCACAAAGTCATGTTTACAGCTCTTTTTAACTCCAAAAGTATGTAGTCAACGAGCATAAAATTGTATATCTAATTTTCTATGTTAACAATAACATCTACAATTTTCCAAAAATATGTCACAAATATACAGAATGGCCATCATTTTTATAGACGAAATATAATTTTTTATTTTTTAAAAATTGAAAATTGAAAAGGAGAACTTATCCCCAGAGGACAATAATTCGGCATTCACGACAAGCTTGCCAAAAAAGGTTTAGCTTAACATCCTTATTGATACATGAAGTATCATACATGTCATATGGAGTCTAAATATCTTTTTGGTCTCTGACTTAAATGTATGTGAAATAAAATTGTTAACTTAGAACTCTATCCCTTCTAGTTCCTTTAAAGAAATGTATAGTTCATACGTATGTTATCCATTAACTACCAGTATATCTTCATGCATCTTGACTTGTGCGATGCTATTTTAATTGGAAAGCCAATGTATAACCTAAAGTAGACTTTAATCAAATATATTCTTGGGTAACCTTATAGCAGTACATGGTACTGACATTGCAGGAGCAGAAATCTTTGCAACAATGTCCCACTCATTTGTGTCTATATTGTAGCACAATACATCGCTTCTTTTCTGGTTATCATCATAGCTGAAACCACCAACCAGGTAGACCTTTGTTTCAATCAGTACCGCATTGATGCTGCTGGTTTTAGGGCTATTCTGGGATATAATCGTCCACTGATTCAATTCTATGTTGTATACTTCGATGTTGGGGACATCATAAGCTTTGAAGAGATTCTTGCCGTAACCAGCTATGACGTAGAGTTGGTCTTGATATGTGCACATTCCATGATCCATCCTGCATTGTAGCATTGGAGATTTCTCATGCCACGTGTCTTGTTTTATATTATACATCCATAGTTTATTAGACACTGCATTGCCTGTATGTTCCCCTCCTGTGATATAAATGTTTCCGCCATGGTGGGAACTAGCCAGACCCTTGACTGGAATAACAAGCGGTTTACATGGCAACCACTGATTCCTTCTTGGAGAGTATCGCTCGACAATACCCTTAATGGAACCACTACTTACACCACCTATTGCAAACAGGGATTTATCATCAGATGCTAAGGCAAAATCATGACGCGGTTCCTGCATCGAGGCTACCATTTCCCACTCATCAAATCTTGGGTCATAACGGTAGCACTTTGCGGATACAGGATGGGCACAGGAGAATAGTTCAATTCCCCCACACATGTATAGATAAGATCCTATAGAGCAAGTCTCTCCAAGGTATGTTTCTAGGTTGCAATTGTATAATGTGTGCCATGAATATGTCTCCACATCAAGGACATTTGTACTCTCAAGTCGTTCACTGTCCTCAATATCAAAAGCAATAAGACTCAATTGTTCATTTCTGATCTGCATGCGTGGAGACACCAATGATGGCCTCCTAACAGGTAACATGTGAAATGAGTTTGCCTCAAGGATGAGTTCTAAACATTGCATGTTCTCCTTCATCATTGGTTCAGTCATGACCTTCTCCACTAGATCGACAGGGGACATCAATGGGAACCGTACACAACTCATCAGGCTGTATATATACTGCAACCTGTTTGGGCTATCAAACCGTATCCATGACAACACAGTTTCATAAAGTTTCAACTCAGATGAAATCCTCAGGCTATCTTTGACCAGGATCATTGTCAAGAATTTGGCACTGAATTTCATTAATTCTCCATTGTCAGTGATATCTTCAAAATGACTAAGAATGTATCCCATAGCTTTATCTTTGACCTTCTGAAGATCAAAATGGTCTCCAACATTGTACATATCTGTGCAGTTTTGCCTGTCTGTTAGTTCCTCTAGATAGTTATTGCACATGTTGATGGCATCAGTTACTTGAAGATGGGTGGCGGCTATAAGAACATCGGATATATTATCTAATGTGCATCTTAGTTCTCCGCTATAGATAAAATCTAGGAGAATTGTCAGTCCTTGTGCTGGAACACCTAATAACTCGATAACATTCTTCCCTTTCTCTTGCATGTCAATAGTAAACATAGCTCGGAAGTAATCGCTACATCCAGCCAAAACAGCCTGGTGAACTTTGAATTCATTTTTCTCTGCCACTAGTGTGAAGTCGCAGAGGACAGCTGTGTCACGCATGTCCTTCAGTCCTGTCAACAGACTCGAAGCATAATTTGTGGACTTAAGGAGATTTGAGGCCATCTCCTACAAATAAAATAAAATAAATCAGTTAAATACAGAGAACCAGTATAACAGTGGTATATTTAATTCATGTTTCGACATAAGTATCAGTTACAATTTGGCTAACCCCATAAATGCACACGGAATCGCATGGAGGGTTGGGCAGAGTCCTCGTGAGTCCTCAAAGTGTCAATTTTTAGATTGAAGACTTAGAAGACATATGAGGGCTCTGCCTGATCTTCCATTACCTGTGCATACATGTGAGCATGATTTACGTTTTTTCTTATTTTTGACATTTTTTAAGCAAACCAATCACAACATGTGGTATAAGTAGAATTCTCCACAGTAATTTGTTATCATGGGCAGGTATAGCATTTTTTCAAGAATGTTGTTTGAAAAGAATAACCTTAAAGGCTACAAATGGTGTCAAGTTTATGAACAATCTTGTGTGAAACGAACATCTTCCATGTCCAATATTTAGACTACTGTATGAGATGGTTCCGAATAAAAAAAATGTAAGAAATAAAAACCTCACATAAGAGCCTCACATGATTTACAATGTATGGGGGTGAAAATGCATTGAGATGGTGACCAACCACACAAACTCCAATTGCAGTGTCTCGGAACAGACAATGCGACAGGTAGATGGAGAAATAACCAAAAATAGTCCCATTTTCATCATAGATACTGTACAATATAGTCAATTTTATGACATACTGTATGTCTTTTACATTCTCCAGTAATTATTTCGTCAAAATATATCAAAAAATCATGAAATATACAAAGAAATATCTACGGAAGGTTTTAAAAATTTGTTGTTAATAGTTCACTCCACGTGTGTTAATTAGTGCAATGCAAATAATCATATTGTCTTTTACAGTCATATGGCACGAGCATAGGACAAGAACCAATCACTACGTCAATTATTTATGTGAAGTTACCATGCTTACAGTGAAAGGTGAAACTAAGGTCTGCCCAATGCAGTGTTATGTTGAAGACTTACACTGCCACAGGCAAGAATCAAGAGATCCCAATAAAATAATTCTCATCTTTATCGTCCAGATTTTGCAGTCATACAAGCCCGAGAGAAGGTGTGCTACTCCGTGTTTATAGACATGGGAATTTCAAAATGAGCATTGACCCCATGCTTCCCGTTTCGATCATATTTTTAAAAAAAACTAATTTGCTACATAAATATACACATTATGTATGTCTTCATGCATGAAATCTATGCATTTAATTACATATAATAAAAAGGACAGAATAAGTTTTTTTCTTGAAATGTATACAGGAAGCATAATTGAAATCCCAAAGCAATCCTTATATATGAATAATGGGAAGTTGCATACCCTTCTCTTGAAAGCCAATGTGCAAAATGTAAGATAATTTGTAAAATCGGATGTGCTTTGCCTTATTTTCCCCGAATAGTACAGTCATATTGCAGACGCATGCGAAACCAACATAAAGACATGTAATGGGGATTTTACATTCATAACCTGGTGTATATAATCAGTTTATTGTAGAACTTCCTTATCCCATGCCAGGATTGATAGTCCTAAGAATGTCTCAGGCAATCTTTTTCCTGTATGATCAAAACATGGGAGAATAATCCATGCCTTAAGGTCAGGGTGCATGATGGGAAATTTTCTGCACTCCTCAATTGAGTCACATGTTATTTTTCAAACAAGAATCACTCCTTCCCCACATTGTCTATATCTTCCAGTTTTGCACAAAGAGTGCTCTTATGTGCCTAGAAAAGACTTGTGAGAAGGATGTTTTGATAAAGTGTATAAAAAGCAAGAAAATTCAGGGAAAAAATTCAGAAAATTTTCAGAAATTTTTTTCACTGAATTTTCTCGTTTTTTATACAATTTACTAAACATATCTTCTCATAAGTCTTTTCTAGGCACATAAGTGCACTCTTTGTGCAAACCTGGAAGATGTAGACAATGTAGAGTGATTCTTGTTTGAAAAATAACATGTGACTCAATTACTCAGATGCGAGTAGGTAGTTACCAGTTTCGCCACCAGGTGGCTGATTCGGGGGAATTAACATGGCATGGTATTACAAAATTCCTTTAAACTTGCATATGCATCAGTTTTAGTGGTTCACTTTTCATATTACCTTTATGTATCTGATAGTTATACAAATTAAAATATGTCCAGTAAAAGAAAATATTATCTACCCAACACAAGAAAAGATATTTCACCTTTTGTGGTTTTACAACATGGGGTCTATGGGGAATCTCCCCGACCTAGAAGTCACATTTTCAAAGGAAATTAAATTTTCAAAGTTGATAAACTCTTTTCAAAACCACATTTCTAAATGTAATTTTACATGTAGATTCCAAATATGACATCAGTTTGACTGAATTGTGAATTTTTAATGACTTAAATCAAGATTATTTCTACTCGCATCTGGGATATTGGGGAATGCAGAAAATTTCCCAACATGCACCCTGTCCTTAAAAACCTACTTCAATAAATCTCGGAATATTTTAGGGATTCTTTTTATGCATTTAAATCCCAAATCGTATGTGTTATCAGCAGAACAGTACGGGCAAATGTTTGCGACGTTCTAAGGACTATACTGTAGTCCTGTGACGGGATAACTTCACATTTTCTATGGCCACGGAAGAGTATGCCAACCACAGTCAATGTAAACAATGAACGAAGAGATAGAATCTGATTTGGATTTTCCCAAAATGCAACTGACTGCAAAGATGAAAAACAAATCTGAGAGAAAATGAAAATATGAAAAAGAAATAGATCTAGCCTAGATGACACTTATTTCGATGAACAATGCACATTATGACACCAAATACAAACCTCTATTCCACGTGGTATGTGTAATATGCGTGCGTGTTATTTTAAACTTCGAACAAATCCACATAAAACAGTATTTTATGAAAACATTTGAGAAATTTTAGGAAACAAAATGTTGACATTTACATCCGCCATGTTTTGATCACGTGACAACCACTTGCTATAAAAATATGATTTTCCTGTATTTTACAATGTCTCAAACAAATTACTATGAATAAACGATAAACATAGAGTACTAACATCATACTTCTCTCAATCTAATCAAACCCAGGCGTACATAAACAGTTTTAAGAGAAGATATATCACCTTGACTAATTGACCTACTTCCGTGACCTTTGACACTTCATCAATGGCGGCGGATTTGTAGAAGGAACTTCGAAACCTCTCACAATTTCCTCAATAAAGTTGGCAAAACAACTTTTCTGAGCCATTTAAGTCGATAAATAGCAAGATAAACTATTGGAGAAGTGACAAGGCTTTGTTTTTAACGTTGATTAAGACGTTAACTTGTTGGTAAGTAATGTTTTACTTGTGAGTGATCATTTTTGTAGGCGTTGGTTCAAAGACAAACTAAATACTGCTTGGGATTTCCACTTTATTGCATGGCATCTATTTCTGTTTCTTGGAAATTTGATTTTGACTCATAAGTATCACGTGTTGTCTAGCTTCGTGGTTTCCCAATGCAGAGCATGTCGATAACGACTGTGACATGGACACCAGTCATTTTGAACGACAAGCTGACAAGTGTCAGAATAGAAGTCAACACATTTGATAAATATCCGGAATGTTCATGGAAATTGCAATTTCTGTCGTTTCATCAAAATATTGAAGCATACAAAGCAAAGTTTCCTGTTTCAGCTTGCAATTGATAATAAACCCAAATTAAGATCAAGAAACATGCTAGTAGAATATTATGCAGAAAAAGTTCCTGCTTATAAAGGTTCATAATTTTTTAATGCAGAATAAGTCTTTTTTCATATAAAACGGGAATGTGTGATGTTTGTAAACTTTTCAAAGCTAATTCTGCTTAAGGACTGCCTAAAACTGGATAATTTTCATCAGTTTTCTGGGTAGAAATAGATTACAAACTAGATCAACATTATCAAATTTTCTTCTGGAAATGAGGTGGCTAATACAATGGAGATCAAAAAGCTGTAAAAACTTTTTTCATATGGTAAAGTTTGTTTGTTTGTTGACACTTTATAATCACCTCTTATTCCCTTGCAGTTTACAAATAGAATTACAGAAGTGTCTTTTGTTATTTCAATATGATGATAAGTACTTACAATATTACCTAATATAGAATATAACTCATAGATTGCAATTGTATTATGTGTTTTAATTCATATGTTACAAAGCATGTCAGTTAAACTATTTTTTTAGTGCCTAAGAACCGTGATACATTGATACACAGAGCACAGTAATATGTGTATGAAGCTGTCTTTTACAAAATCAAATTATCAGTAGAGCAAGTAGAACTTAAACTTCATAAGCAATAGATATAATTAAGAAGTACTTGTAATTGTCCTCTATGGCAACCTGATTACAACAATTTAATGCTAATGAACTAATATGTCATCATTCAACCAGTTATTATTACTGGTATATATTAAAACAGCAGTGTGCAGTTTATTAAAGATAAACTTTGATCATTCTGTATTTGGAAAATAATGAATAAACAGTGAATTTCACAATGTCTCCTGTAACTTCATGATTTAGCATAATCCTTATTCTCTAATAAACGCCTGTGGCTCTTAGGAAATTCAAAATACCTCATTCTGACCATTCTAATTCCTTGAATTATGAGAAGCTTATTAGTAGGTAGCCCTTTATTACAAAGGACAGATAGAAATAATAATGTTTTGCAGCAGATTGAAGCTACCCTAAGATCTCCATCTGTCCATATCAATATGTATTTGCACTTATTTTGTTCAATTGTTAGTCCAACAAACAAAGTTTGGTAGGGATATAGTGAAGCCTTCCATCCGTCAGTCAGTCTGTCAGTCCAACCATCCAGATGATAACTTCGTATTTGATGGAAAGATGTATATTGGTATATAGTTTTAAATCGGCATCTACTTGTCTTTCATTTTAAACCAAAGTAATGAATAATTTTGTTTGAAATGTTGGTAGGATATTCACAACATCTCTCTATTTCACATATTTCACATATATTCTGTGTTTTTTACCCTGACCCTAGTATATGTGTGTATGGAAGGTCAGGATCTTTTTGAAGTATAGCTTTATTATACTCAAATGAAAGGCAATTTTTTGAATCTCCTAAATGGTCACCCAAATGCTTAAATCTATGGAAATTCTGCTATGTCTCTTTTATATGTCTTTTAATATTTGCCAATTATATCAAGTGTAGAATAGATGGTAAATATTGCATTGTGACATATATTTGTATATAGATTTCATGTATATTGTGTTTTTGGGGATTTGCTACTCCGTGGAGTTGCCGATTTCTAGTTTACTCTATGACTTATTTTCAATTCATACATATTTATTATATGTGCTTATAATCTGTTATGAAAGTATGTGGATATAAGAAGTTATTAGGATTGTGGTCATCAATACACATGCACTGTAATATTAGCCATATGTTCATGTGGTGAATTTTCCCAGCTGTTTTTCTTGAGTAACTTATGGTGTTACATGTAGCAGATCAGTTGTTTTGTGAACTATGGTGTATTGGTGCTTTATGTTATTAGTGTATGATGCATAGTGGTTATCTCATTTGGGGAATTCCTTTCTTGATGTAATCAGCAGTCAAAACAACCAAATCATAAATAGTCTAGCTATAAGCCTCTGTGACCCCACCCCTCCCCCTACTTGACTAAACATCTTCTACACAGTTGTAGCAGGGAGGGGAGGGGTCCCAGAGGCTTGTAGCTTAATTAAATCATAAACATCCAGATCCTCTTATTATATAGGCTTGCTCATTTTAACGTAATACATATCTTCCTCTTTTGACGCCAGCCTTTCATGTTTCTTGGAACAAGATAACATCATACCTTAAACAATGAACTCCTCCGGAAGCTTAAAAGCTGGGATGATCAAATTAATTAACGCTTTTCCCATATTATAACAATGGTGTATTGAGCTATTGATGCCTTTCCTTTTGAAATATATTAAGTCAAGATGATTATTTTATGATATAAATGATTCGAGTCAAAAAAACCTGTAAGCTTTATTTACAGCCAATGTGAGGAATTCAGTACGAAATGAAATTATAGTGTCTTGCATCAAGCATTTAGCCTCAAATGCATTAATGTGAAAATTGCCTCACTAGAAAATTTGCCTGGAAACATACTCTATCAAAGAGTGACAGTAAATGTGATATAATTGCTATAATTAAAGATAAACTAATTGATTTAAACCAGTGCCTGGTCCAGAGTTCATCTGTCACACAGGATGTGTAACTTCATCTGCTCTCAAAGAATATCTCGCATCATTTAGAATTATCCCAAGCAGATTTAGTTTTGCATGTTTCTATTTAATAAAACAGTTGTGTTTCACATATTATATTCCTTGTCTAATTTATCTTTTTGATGTTATACTGTCAAGCATTATTTGACCTTCTTACCCCCCCCCCCCCAACTTCTCATGGGAATGTCTGTTTGCTGTGTTTAGGGTCAGTACAAGTACAATATCTAGGATTTTATGATTCTACATGTAGTCTTCTTGACTACTTGACTTGAGGTATTCTTTTTTCAATTGAATTTTTTTTTCATCGATTAGCATGATTATACAATGAACATATTTAAAAATATAACAGATGAAACCATTTCTTTTGTTTTTACCCTTACATGATAAAGCATAATATAATGAATATTAAAAACAAGGTAAGGTCAAAGAATCAGTGTCATAGTTATGTTTTGTCTACAATATAACAGAAGGGGACAAAATAAAGCCAGTGTAGTGAAAAGCAATGAAACTTTATTGTGAGTCCTTGTATATAAGAGTGAAATGGAAAGAATGTCTTGAAAGAGTTGATTGTTGGCTGAATGATATCTCCTTTAGGAGACTTTTCTCTTCAAGGAGATGATATACATGTTTTGATATATTGGCCTTGATCGTTAAATTAAAAGTAAAGCATACACTTACAGTTTCACTCATCATAGCACTGCATAGCTTTATAACAATAGCAGTGAATAACATTTGCAGGGATTCCCAATTATTGCCATGGTACAAACATTACTACATCATTGTTTACTGTGTTTACTCGATCTAGTACTAACTCCAAAGCCTTTTCTTTATGCAAGAATTAGAAAATGAGAAATAGAGCTAGACTAACTTAGCAATTTCAGTGAAGGGTGAACTGAGGTAAACTGATTTTATGATTTCCAGGATTAAAAAAAATCCAGAGATCAATATAAAGCAACAAATCTGACCACTCGTCGTGAGTTCTGGAGTTCTGGTTCTAAGCTAGAGATCAATATATGTCACATAAAGCAACAAATCTGACCACTACATGAGTTCTGGTTCTATTAGCTAGGTGTAATGAAGTATTCACATATGGAGCAGCGTTGTTTGAAATAGCTGAAGATGTTTGTTTTGGCCTGTGTTCTTCGGATTAATGGAATTAACACAGTTGTCCAGATGGTGGATAATCTAGGATTCCAAAGATCTGAAATTAGAGAAATTTCCATTCTCTTACTATATAATAGGTCAATTTAATTGTTAAAGGCACATATAGGTGTTAAAAAGAATCAAGAATAGGATCTAATCTAATTTATCATGTTTTGTTTTCTTATCTATTAAACTATTTAGCTAGACCTGCAATATACTTTACATAATCACAGATACTAAAATTCCATGATTCCGCATTGCTGCAGAAAAAGCGCAGAATTTTGATTTTCAACATTTTTCCAGAATTTGATTTTTTCACACAGAATTCTATGGAAAACTTTTTTCAGTCATTTTTCCAGTCAACCACCTTAGACAGTCATTTATCATCAAAAACTGGTGTTATAGGATTTCGAAGGGGAAATGTGGAATCTTTAAAATGCTCCAACTTCCGGCTATTACACTTAAAGATTATGTCTAATAGGTCACGAAATTTGAATTCCCTGCAATTTCTTGATAGTTCAGATGAAATCGTTGCTTGCAGATTTTATCACAGAATTCAGAATTTCATGCAGAATTTGCATTTTTCTCATGCAGAAAACTAGGATGTGTGCATAGTACAAGAACCTTTAAGCAATTCTTGGTCACTGTTGTTACAAAGTTAGGAATTAAAGATGTTTTGATTTCAAGAACTTTGTTTGTGTGAGATCCACAGTAGGAGTCCTATCATGTCATTTCTACCAAAATATTGGTGTTTATTTGATAGCACTGGGAATCTTTTAGAAAATAGAAATCTTTGAAGGGAGTGAAGTTAGTATCATAACATACATGTATTTGTGAATTGTATTGTGGTTGGTAAGACTATATTTTGTTTCCAAAATATGGAAAATATGTAATTTCATATTTATTGCC
The DNA here is from genome assembly GCA_903813345.2 of Owenia fusiformis. Lineage (NCBI taxonomy): Eukaryota > Metazoa > Annelida > Polychaeta > Sabellida > Oweniidae > Owenia > Owenia fusiformis. The sequence goes on along the minus strand of CAIIXF020000009.1, from coordinate 18,027,379 downwards.
TATTATGCTTATTTTATATGCATTACATAAGTTCAGTTTTTAACAATACATGTAAGTGAGATGGGTCATTATCGAGAGACTAAAGTTCTGTACAGACATGACAGATTCAGTGCCTTCCTGTATAATTAAGACTTGAACACTTGAATATACATGTTCTTCAAAGTTGTCATGAAAGGTTTCAGAGTGCTCTACAAAATGATTCAGATTACATAAGATATGAGACATCCTTGACTGCCAGATTCAATTTGTTAGGTTCTTTGATCTCATATAAGAAGTGAATTCTATATAGCAGCTCATAGTAGAAGTTTTATCATTTCCGCTGATGCCTGGGGACTCTGAGGGTACTTTATAATTAACTATTCTTTATGTAGCAATCAATTCTTTTATTTAATACCTACACAACAGTTTAAATCAGGTTGTCTTGGTAACAAGAAAATAAGCTTAAAACACACGATTATGTTCAATCTGGTTTGTAACATTTGTTTTCCATTGAGAAATTTCAGTGTTCATGTATTGAAGTGATGATAATTTTGGAACAACCTATTAATAGTGTTTCAGGCCTGTCAACTGTCCCGCAATTTGCGTATTTGTCACGCATTTGCTGAAGAATTTGAAGTCACGCCAGTTATTTTTGCGTGACAGAAAATGTCACGCAAATACGCATTTTACCTGGTAATTGTCAAGCAAAAATATTTCTGTAGAAAAATTTCTAAAAAAGTTCGTCTACACAGCAAAAATACGAACGCCGAAAAAAAACGTACGCATTTCGTTCAGACTTTTCACGCGAATTACGTATATGTCACGCATTCCGTTCAAAATTTGAGGTGTTCAAAATTTGACAGGATGTAATAAAATTTAAACCAAGGTGTTCAAAATTTGGATCAAGGTGTTCAGATTTGGACCAAGGTGTCCACATTTTGAGGGGAGGTGTTCAACATTTCCAAGTCACTCATGTTAGGTGTTCCCAAGTTGACAGGCCTGGTGTTTGTTTAGACATATCTCAGAAAATATGATTGTGGATTTATTAAGATTCAAATGATATTATGATAGTGCAACATGTTGGTAAAGATCATTTATCATTTATTTAGAATAGTCAGCATATTCTGTATATCACAGTGTTTTGCCTCTCAGTATTTGGTATTAGATAGAGATGTTATAATTGTTCCATCCGTATGATTTTAACTGATCTTTTGCTCTTAAGTGGTGTTAATCATTTTTTTCATAGCATTATTCACATATTTGTGAAATTCCTACATTTGATATAAAGTAATTGAAACTTTATAACAAATGAAACCATGCAAAACCTCAACCTAATTTCTTTTCAGTAAGGTAGACAATTGGAACATTCATTTTCATTCATTCTCTCATACTACGGAGCTTATATTGATTAGTGTATCATTCTTACCTTTTAAGTTGATATTAGTATTTATGTTATTATCCTTGAAATATTTTTTTGAGGTTGAGAAAAAATGTAGACTTGCTTGTGGTGGTGCTATATAATGGAGGGGGGTCACAAGGGCTTGTAGCTAGACAAAAAAGATATTTGGATTGCAAACATCAATATTGTGCCTTTAATATAACAATCAAATCATGTTCACATTGACAAACATAGTCCTGGAAAGTTTGATAATTGATAGAATTTATAATATGATTCATGATGAAATGACAACCGTTTCACAAAGTAGCAACAGTAGTTCCCGAAGCCAAGAAATAAGTCCCTTTAACGAACTTACTTCTTTTGATTTTGCACAATTTTGTCTAATAAATGTAAAACTTTGAAAGTGTAAAAGCAAGTAATTGAATGTTTTCAATGGATCTTTGCCCACACAGTTTAATTTTTTAGATTTAGATTCTTAAAGCTTATTTGGAACGTGATTTATTTGAAAATCGGAAGTAATGCAGACATTGTTTAACTCAAGGAGCACACCTTATTTTAATCATCACATTTGTTCTGTAAATCAATATATGTTAAATTTCAAATCATGATTCCTTTATGTATTTATGAAATTAATATATTGTTATAGAATAAACTAGAATTCAATTCACCCTCTCAAAATGTGTCTCTTTCTTTCTGACTTTTGTTCTGATATTGAAACGTTTTATCTTAATTGATATACTTGTATTAAGTATACAATTTGTAAATTCTGTGTTTTTTGATGAAACTGTGTTATTTACTTCATCACAAGCCTGAATCAATATATGATTGATGAAATGTGTTTGACATATTTTGTCAGGGAATATACTTCAATGAATGAACCTACCAGCGGATGTATATATAGGGGAGTGGTCCCCTATTAAAAGTAAAAATATTTCTGTTAGGTTCATTCACATCTTCATTGAGAAAAAAGCACCCTGCATGTTTGGCAATATGAAGAAGGAAGAAGTTCAGGATGAGGAGACATTCGTCAATGTGAAAGTGAAGCTTTCAAAAAGTAAGATTTTATATCAGAATTTAATGTATATTATCATATGGTTTAATAGGAATTATTTATTGAAAAAACTACAATAATTAGATTATTATTATGTCACCATCAAAAGTTTTTGTGACGGCATTTGGTGGTTGATTGGTGGTTGGAATCCAGCATCTGTAACAAATTCTAAAAACTTCCGATAACTTAACAAATACTGTTTAGACTGACTTCATTTTTTTAAAAATCATCTACCCGTTCTCAGAAGTTCACTGGTCTGTTTTCAACTTGTTTCAAATTGATCAATTTTTTTTCAAAAATATCTACAAGTTCTAAGAATTTCAAGTCTGACTTAAGATTTGAGATTTGACCTTCAATGACCTTCTCAGGGTCCAAAAGGTCTTGTTTCAAATTGATAATAAAACTCTCTTTGACCTTGAATATGTACATGTGAAGTATCTTAATACAGTATTAACTAAATATAACCAGACCTTTTACATTTTTGAAGTTTGAAGTCTTGTTTGAAGTTAGAAGTCCTTGACATTTTAAGTACCATATTCACATACCACATATTACAGATCAAGTGAAGTTATGTATATTTATTAAGGGATGTTGTCTAATTGCCAACAGTCGTTTTAGTATATTTATTATAGTCAAAACCCCTCCATCCCTCCCTCCATATAATAAAATTTGAAGTTGATGTGCCTTCACTTGAATAAATTTAAAAAGACAACTTCTTCCCTTGTGAAATTGAAATTTATCCCCCTCCCCCTTACAAACTTAACTTTCAACAACTTTTGACACCATCCCCATGTATTGTATCAAAAATGTGATATATCATGCTATTTTGATTTTTTGATATTACTGCAGTGTTGCTTCTAGGATTACCAGAAGTATAATTTATACCACTTGAATCAATCAAAGCACTTCATCACAGCCCAAATAGAAAGTTCTTATTGCTTTTGTTAATTGTTAATTTTACAAGATTTTCGAAGAAATGTAACTTACGATGGTGAATTTTTCTATTACACTTTTGTGCTTTTAACCACCATTGTTATAATATTTTAATATTCAAGCGATCTATACAGTATAATACCCTTTGCAGTCGTTCGACTTCGCTTCTCAAAAGAGAGCTTCGTCTTCACTCTTTCAGATTTCAATAAATCTCTCAGTTCACTGAGCTAATCAGAGTTTGTCATCGGACGACTTTCTATAATTATGGTCTTTTTCTCTGACATTATCGCAAAATTATTATGTACGCTTTTAGCACATGTTCCTTCCAGCTCATTGATTGGTTGAGAAAAGGTCAGCGCGAGGTAGGTTTGAGTGATTTTAGTCCCGAGCTGTCATGGCCATTGGTCGCATCATGATTTTTCGAACAATAAAACCACTTTTTGAAATTTAAAAAAAGTTTCACATATCACACTTTGATAACATTATAAGCAACAACAATATAAGCCAAAGTGGTTTAAACTTTATAAGGGTCTTTAAAAGTCCTACGATGGGAAATTCTTCTTTTATTGATATTTATCTTTTAATAATTTGAAAAATTTCCTGTTATTTTAATAACCCAATGTCTTCATCACTTTAGCATTGCTAATCTAGTAATTATCTTTTAAGTCAGGAGTTCTCGCCTATTTATGCTGACAGCTAACTACAGTTTGATGATGTTTTGAAGGTTAGATCATGCTCCAACAATAAGGCTATCAGCTTAGTTGTCAACAAAATATGCAGTTAGTTGAAGAATTTCCTAGTTTGTATAAGTGACCACCTACTGGACAGGAATCATGAAATTTAAATACCTAAAAATGTAGAAGGAAAAAGGAAGTTGTTTATTGGGAACATGTTAATGTTATGACTGTTTTTTCATATGTTATAATGATCTGTTGAAATAGGGCATTTTTTATAGATAGCTAATCAAAGAAATGTTCTTTACAAGAGAGAACAAGGATGAATCATTGGTAGGGCATGGACAGGGTCTCATTTAATAGTATAACAAGTAGTGTTACAACGACATCTACATAATTCACTTGCTATTTTGTAGTTAATAGCTCGTAATTTCAACTATTCATTAGTCGGAACTTCATTGATTCTAGAGAGCGAAGTAAATAACATATTACTATACTAGGATGAGAACATTTGAAGCGTTTGATCAGCTTATGCTCTAAGAACCCATGAAATGTACGTGTAAGGCAGAACAGGAGATTTATCAAAGTGTATTGACTGTAACAGTCAATCAAGATCAACTGGGACAATGATCAATTAACCTGACTATTTTGAACTGTTAATATGACTAAAGAATTCATGGAAAATTACATTTAGCAGAATAGCTGATGATTATATGAGCATTACTATCGCAGAATGCAATATTTGTGACAGTTCCAATTAAGGGAATCTGTATTGTTCTTGTTCTGAGATAGTGTTAATAGATTCTATTATCTCATTCAGTAGTGCATTATACAGTTCATCATAGTGAAGAGTAATCTTATTAGGACTTTCAAAGTGATCATTCACACTGAGCCTCTTATCTCTAACGACATAGAGTTCAACTTGTAATTTTAGGTAAGTAAGAATTGTTCAATTATACTCATATAGGCTCTATAGTATTATATTTATTTGCAACACAGCCAGCAAACTTTCCCTTTCAATAATAAATATAAGCATATTAATATCTTGTCTTAGTCCTACATCATTTCAGACACCTTTGAACTTAATAGTGACAATTCTTCATCTTTTAGATGGACAATTCATATCATTTCCTGTTAAATTCATTTTTATCTGTATAACCACTTTTGACAGTGACAGCGATAGAATTTGTTAAAATAGATTTTACATCAATACTATAATCATTTGACATTGTAAATCTGTGATTATATGATGCAGTGATCTCCCCAGCATTGAAGCAAGTGGGTGCAGCACCCACCTGAATTCTTGAAAACAGGTTGAAAATCCATTTGCACCCACTTGAAAATTATGAAAAAATTATTGGCATATTTTGAACAATTTTGGTCTGAATTGTGAAAATGAGAATTTTGCACCAACCTGTGAAAAGATCCTATGGAGGTCACTGTGATGTGTTTTACAAAAAGCGTACAATTAATGTTAGTATGGCTCCGTGGTACTCTGGTTGGTTTTATACCAAACTATATTAGTTTGTCCTAGTCAGAGGGGTTAATACATGTGGCTGAACTCAGGGTAATGGTGTGCCTCTACTCTTCCATGGTTTTGATACACATACATCTTAAAAGAGGGAAGAATATGTTGTGGGGTTTATCTCATATCATGTAATACCTTCCTAAAGGTATGTGGAGATCCTACATCCTGAAGAGTGGTATACCACCATTGTATATAACAGGCCAGTAGCCAGGATTTGCCAAGGGGAGTTCACTTTTTGAAAAATTCAAGGGGGGTACACTTGTGACAATTTTGGTCCAAAAATGGCCAAAATCACTTAAAAAGTGCTCAGAATGGTGAAAACTGCATGATTTTGAAAGATTTTTTGGCCAGGGGGCTCGAATCTATTGAACTTCCCTGGCTACAGGCCTGATAAAAGCACAACAATCATATACCACTCTACTGTAGAATTAAAGAAATATTCACTAGTTGCAAAGAACTATTACTAGTATTTTTGAAATTAGGGCTTTTTATTATTCAAATCCTTTGGATCCCTACACGAAATTTCAGAATGTCAAGAATATGAAAACCTCAAAAAGGATATTTTTGAAATGTCAATTTCAAGAAAAAGCCTCATTTAGGGGCAATCAGTCCATCAGCTGTCCCATCTTTCCATATACTTATTGTCCCTTTGGTTTATCTTTGTATAATATTTATGGATTGTTAATGTTTTGTCAGCTATGTCTATGTGACCTTGATAAAGATGAAAAACAGCTCCTTCTAATCTTTGATCGAAGACTTACATTGTTAATTGAAGATGTTTTGTCTGATTGGGGCATTTCTTATAACAGCTAATTTTTCACCAGGATGTGACCTAAGTTTCTGTATTATTAACTAATCAATTATTTTAGGTTGATGGATTGCAATTATTTAGGGGATAGCCTATGTAATAAGACATGTTCATCTCACAACATAGATTTCATAGATACCCAGGCTATTTTCAGTTTCATTCATTACTTCTAACTAGTCTATACTAGTAGTAATTATGTTGCATGACGCTTCTGCAAATCTGCCTTCTTCAATTTATACATTCCCCTACTCGCGAGGGCAATAAATGGACTTGTCGCTAGACTTTATGGTAAAATCTGCATATTCTAAAGCAAAACCTTGAAAATGAACATATTTTTACTCTATTTTGACATTATAGAATCAGAACTCTAAAATGAACATGGATCAATGTGAACACTTGGCTGGTCCAAGTAGTGTTCACATTTGACCCTGTATTTGACCTCATTGAAAATCTGATGATCTCATTGAGCAAGTCCAGGAAATAACAATATCAACTTTTAGGAACATTCCTATTTCATCATTTCATACCAAATTGCAAAATTAATAATTTTGGTAAATTACCTAATTCACTCTCAAGATTTACTCACATATTTGCTATATGCATCATCTGACTAAAAAAAGGTCTTTGGGAGAGGGAACTGATAGAAAATATTAAATATTATGTAAGAGTTGTTTCTTTCTGCCCAGACACATCTTCTTGTTGCTTCTTGTTTCTATGGGAATTTTATCTAGATTAAAGTGTTAGTTGCATTTAGCTTACCCTTTAGAAGATGATCAGTTTTGTCTCCCACTCTTCATATTAAAAATAAACCCCTTATTGGAGCCTGTTTGCTGAGCCACAATTTTTCATTTATATTTATTTCTTAGTAAACATATTAGCCAGACCCAGCTGAGCTTTGGTATTCGTAAAAATACCAGGCTTTAAATGATAAATCTTAGTTAGAGGGGAGTGTATGAACTGGTGAGGTGAGGGTATATCTAGTGTTAAATTTACCATCTTACTTCTATGGGATGAGGAGCACATATTAACGTGACCTTATATTCAATGTGGTGGTCGCTATCATCTCTATATATAGGAAACAAAGTGATTAATTATCAATTTAAATGACCAAAACTTGGAAATATAGTAATCTACTTAAAGCTTAATTTAACAAAAATTGATCTTACAAGCAATTTAAGAGCTGGATTAGCAAAGGATTTCTACTGGAAAGTATATTTACTGCAAAATTGGCATCATTGGACTTGTTATTAATATTTTATCAGTTCTAGTGACAACTGTTTTATGTCTCAAATAAAGGCTCAATAGATGTAAAAGTTATCGTAAACTTTACTTTATTGACCATAACTTGGCTGACGTGATATTAACGACCACACAGATAAAAACAACACACAGAATAGGAAAAAGACAAAACGCCATAAAAATAAAATAATAAAAACAATTTTTGTATAACTGGATCTTTCTAGAATATGAAAATAGCTCTAAAGGAAATAAAAAACATATTGATGACTGATTGAAAAGATATACCACCAACAGGAAAGATTTGAATTACGATCCCTACATTGCAAAAATAAATAAATTCAACATTGATATCAAAAGCATCATTTTTCCAGGAAAGGGATTATCAAAACTTGCTCTTGGATGATAGAGTTTCAAATATTACCACATACAAAGGTGAAAGTTTCTTGTAAATATTTTCCCTGTGGGTTCTAAATGATGATTCAATGAGACTTGATAGGCTACTTCCCGCCTCTTCATAGAACTGTGGAGTTTGTAACGTGTGGCAACGTGAGGTTGAGTCAGCATTGGCATGGGTAAGATAGCAGTTCATTGGTGCATGTCTCTTGCATTTTACAGGACATTCTAAGAAGTGACAGGTATACTAGATGTATGCATCTTCAATTTTCAAAATATAAATAACACCTTAATTGATCAAATTGTGATTCAACTGTTACTCCTGAATACTGAATTGGTTTTTGGCTCACACAGTGAGCCTATGGGATTAACCAGGCGTCCGTCCGTTGGTCCGCCCGTCTGTCCGTTGGTCCGTCTGTCCGTCCGTCAACATTGGCCGCACAAATTAAAACTGCTATTCGGATTGAGTTATATCCACATTCATTTTATGCATATCCATAATGCCTATTTGACCTATCATCGCCATTTCCCAAGTTCGCCCGGTTTCCGAGAAATTGCGGATTTTGACGTCAAAAAGTCAAATTTTCTGTAAATACTAGACACTTTGTTGAAGTAGAACTTTCAAATAACTTTTGGTAGTTGGTGTATATGCAACTTATGTCCTCTGAAGATTTCAAAGCTTTTGGAATTACGGTTTTTGGTGTTAACTCTATAAAATTTGAAAAAATTTGGACATGTCATTTTCAGGAAACTTTCTCATGTATAAAGTCAATGGCAGGTTTTGTGATTGACAAGATTCTTAAAGTTTGCCTTATACTTGATCATTTCCTGCAATAGATTACATCATTAATAGATTTAAGCATTCCCTACATATTTCTCAATATATGTCAGCATCAAATTTTTACCGTTTTTGAGATATTTGACGTCAAAAAACAGTAAAAATAAGTTATTTTTCAACTTGCTTCAATTTGAACAATTTTTTTTTGAAAATCATTTACAAGTTGCCAGGAGTTCAAATCTGACATTAGTTTAAGGATTTGACCTTTACTTGACCTTCAGTGACCTTCGAAAGGTCAAAAAAGTTGATTTTTCAAATTGATTTTTGGATGTAAATTTTGGTCAGCTTTACTGAGCTCTGAATAAGTAAAATTTTCAAGGTCAAAGGTCATCAAACTAGGTCACACAACTATGCTATCTAAGTTTCTGAAAGTTCAAGACTACAAATCCAAATCAATATTTTTGTTTGAAAGTCAGGATATAAATTCCTCTGAAGGTTCCAAACTGTGTGAGCACAGGACAGTGGGTCCTTCATTGTTGTTCTAATTATATCATATAATCAACAATCTACATGAAATTTTAAAAGATGGCTATGCAGTATTTGTTGCCATGCAGAATGGATATTACTTGACAACTGTAGTTGATGCAAAGTTGGTCCTGCCATCTCCTCAAGAAGAAACAATCTCCACAAGGAGTATTCTTCATTTTTCCCTAATATATATCTCTCACTCAGTATTTAAATTGCTCATCTTCCTGGATTAAAAAAATTAGTTTCTTTATTTTTGCATATCCAAAAATGATCTAACTCAAGAATCCTGATGCTAATGAAATTGCTCTGAAACATTCATAGATTTGGTTGCACCATACAATCTCTTGCAATACATCTTGAAGTCAATGACTCATTTTCACGTTGAACAATGACAAGAAAACCAACAATGACAAGAAAACCAACAATGACAAGAAAACCCAATACATACTTGAACATGAATTGTAGGTAACATAAATATTTAAATACATGTTTAACATACTTTTTCTTAAAGGCAGGAATTTCATTGATAAATCTATTGAGTTTAGTATTAGAATATGGAGCTGAGTAACCTAAATAGTTGAAATATATCCAATACTGTTGCGCTTTTGTTTGAATACATGTTTAAAGTATATTGCTCATAAATATTTCCTGAAAAGTTTGGGAAGTTTTTATATTATTAACAATAGTTTGATCTGGTTAGGGGAACCCCTTGTTATTCAGTGGGAAGAATTTGTTAAAATGGCATATTGAAAATCTATAATCCATAGAGTACATACGGTCTACACTTGACTGTAATAAGGAAGTATTTGAAAAGTGGAATGTGACTTTGAATCAGTCTTTGAATTCCCAGATATGTCTTTATAAGTACAAATTAATAGAAAAGTTTGAATCAAAACCAAAGACAGAATGAGAATAATGTAACAGATAAAATATCTACATGCAATAATAGGACAAAATACGTTGATTTATAGTTCTAATAGTAACTGTGTCCTACAAGTAACAACAATTTGGTGAGTAGACACTCTGTGTTGTTTGTTAGGCGCAATTTTGCTGATTAGATATAAATACTATAACTGTTATAGTAAATAATGATTAACTAACCAAAGCTAAAATATACTGTTTCTGATTGGTATATTATGCAAATACTTAACAGATAATATATATATATCTAGGGTAAATAACATACAGTAAAAAGAGTCACTTGGAACATCTAGAATTGTACATAGAACAGTTAAAGTCATTGGACACTTTGAGATAGAAAGGTGTTTAACTTACACATGCATGTTTTTTCCTGGAAAATTTAATGGTACTCTTACTTTGATGATATCTCATTGTCTATCAAGAAAGAAGTGTGATTTGTTGTATCAGTAAAATGTCATTTTTATTCATTGCACAATGAGTCTCAGTTTCTCAGTGTAATTGATATGTAAGAATGTCAGTTAGGAGTGAGTGGTATGAATGTGCAGTTTTTACTAATCTTGGAATTCTTGTCAGTATAAATGATACCAAACATTCTTTCAAATCATTCATTAATTAGGACCTGAAATGAATGAGTAACTGATTACCATCAAATATGTTAGATTGTAGCATAGTAAAACCATAAAATCAGGAAAGGTTTACTGTATATGATTATTTCAAAATATTCAGTTCCAATCCTGATTTGAAATGCATATTTACCATTGCTTTAGTGGTACATGACTCAGAATTTCAGGTTATGGAACACCTACATTTTTATCATAGTTGACATTTTTGTGATATTTTTGGGGGTGATTGGATTCCATTTATCATGGGCATCTCAGTTTACCATATGTGTTAGTATAAAGGTGTATAAAGTTGCTTTGATCTGTTTACCAGGGGTTGAAGGGCAGTATTTGGAGTATTTGTCACCAAGTCAAATCAGGTCACTGGACTCTGTTTATCAGGGGTTGTAGAATAACAAAGAGAAAAGCATAGTTCAACAATCCTAAAATATTTTACTCTCTGCTTCTTTCAGTATATTTTATTTATAGTAAAGTTACTAGTTCCACACTATAATTCATTCAAAGATGCAATTTATTGTCCCAATATATTTCTTTCACCATGTCATTTATATTCCATCTTGAAAGAATGAAGATTATTGTGCAATACATACAGAGACAGTGGGATTCCTATTCCTGATGATGATCTATTCAAAATTCTGCTGCTGATGCAGTTTGATAGAAGATGAGCCAATTGTTACTAAGCTGCTATATGACCTAACACATATATAACCTTACTGGTAATAATTTGATACTATGAAAAATACAATATTATTTCACGATATTACCTGATCACTTTTATCAAACATGACATATATCTGATATCCACTTTTGACCAAAAATTTCATCGGAAATTTGCCTAAAATATTCTGGGATTTCTTCTTTGAAATATATTTTGCAAGGGTAATGATAGTTTTATAGCATGCAAATACTTCCTTATTGTAAGGGTAAGGCACTATGTAGAATTCTAATAAACCTCCAGGACTAGAATCATTTGTAGCTGCATTCAATTGAATACAAATCATTGAACAACAAGATTGAAAAAGCAGTGACACTTTGTTTAATGTGATGTGATTAGGTTAAAGACTGATAAAGAGATCATAGGAATCAACTAATTATTAGTTAATGAGAGATCACATGTCAAGAAAAAAGCAAGGTGCAATTTAAAGGTAAGTGGGTTTATTAGTAACTATGAATTCCATACCTATTGTAACTTTTAATCTCAAAATGACACTATTGACCTGTCTGTTTCTTAGACTGAAACTGTTTTTTTATTTATTATTTAGAATGCTATAATGTGTTCAATTGAGTATGTTACAAACTATATGTATATATATATATACTCCATTGAGTATGTTACAGTGTGACTTTGTTAAAAATGCTACACTGTGTTCTACAGAGTATGACTCTGGAGTATGTATGTTACAAATGTAACTCTGTTGAGTATGTTATAAATGTAACTCTGTTGAGTATGTTATAAATATAACTCTGTTGAGTATGTTACAAATATAACTCTGTTGAGTATGTTACAAATATAACTCTGTTGAGTATGTTACAAATATAACTCTGTTGAGTATGTAACAAATGTAACTCTGTTGAGTATGTTATAAATGTAACTCTGTTGAGTATGTTACAAATATAACTCTGTTGAGTATGTTACAAATGTAACTCTGTTGAGTATGTTACAAATGTAACTCTGTTGAGTATGTTACAAATATAACTCTGTTGAGTATGTTACAAATGTAACTCTGTTGAGTATGTTACAAATGTAACTCTGTTGAGTATGTAACAAATGTAACTCTGTTGAGTATGTAACAAATGTAACTCTGTTGAGTATGCTACAAATGTAATTCTGTTGAGTATGTTACAGTATGTTCTAAAAATATGAGGAAGTAAATGCTACGTTTGCACAGTGATATACCAGACAGGGAAAGTATATTATTTCTATCCTTCATGTTAACTTTCAATTCAGTTTTAGACAAGAGGTTTTGATTGGAAGGTTATATCGACCATTAAGCTGTTAGTTGTTTGTGGCTATGACACAAAACCTCAAGTTATTTTTGACTTGGTAATTCTTAAAATAACTTAAAAACTAAAGGAAACCAATAAGAGAACCACTGCTGAGTCAACAAATGTTGGGAAGGCCTGGATTAGCTTTTGCAAACTTTTGGTACAAATCAAACTTTCAGATATTCAAGATTAACTTATATTCTCAGTTACCTTGGAAAATGTTCTATATTAGTATATGCAGATCAGACTTGTAAACTGCAAATATGCAGATTCTTTTGTTTTCCCTCAAGGTCTACCTTAAGTTTGTTTGAAAATGATATCGATAAACCCTCTAATTACATAGCTTCACTTTAAGTCACATTGATTTGTTCTTTTATGACCAGGAATTGTGACATACTGCTTAAAGCCACTGTATTTTTTGTATCCCACATTTTTGTTTGACATTGGCATTGGCATTTTTTACAGTTGTTATTATGTTTTGTAATTGTAACTAGGTGGTGTCATTAAGTCCTTTCCAGTAGTTCAGTGATTTTACTTCTTAAAAGAGATGTTCATGTGTTTAGAATAAAAACGCTGCTGTTGCTTGGCAAAATCTTCACTTTGTATAGATATTAGATAAGTGTATCTAGCTTATGAGTTTCGGGTATAAGCCAGGGTTGTAAAATTACCCCAACCAGCACCCTATCTACTCTCTGTGAGTCAGATACACATAATAAGATTATTTGATAAGCAGAGGTTATTGAGAGAATTAATTGTTAGATCTATTATCTGTGCATCTTCTAGAACTACCAAATTAAATGATCTGTTCTAATGATTATATTTTTAGCTAGTCATCAGTTGGTCGATAGTAGATCATGCGTCATGTTTATAAGTGACTTAGAGGCAAGGTGGGGTCTGCCTATGTGCACTTTACGTCATTGTGGAGGTGGAATCGTTGAAGTCACACAATCTTGTGGCTATAAACAGTACAATGAATTACAATTCTTAAATAATTTATACTCCCTTGAGGGTTAAGGGCATGGTTTAAACTGTTTGATTTGATGCTAGTGCAGAAAGAGGTTGATTATTCTTTGTTGATTAATCTTCATTGTTAACATTAAACATGATTATTAGATGATTCTTTGCTTTTATAACTTTGAGCGCTATGATTATTCATCATAGTACTTAGGGTAGGGTGGTGGTAAGACCCACTTTGGCTGGGGTTAGATGAATACTTAAGGCCTAGGGTAGGGTGATGTAAAAGGTAGAGAGGGGGCAGAGTAACTGTCTTGCTATCTCCACTCCAGGGTATTGGACATACATATACTTGGTATAAGACAGGTTAACATTATGCTTTTGGGTAGGTTGGGCTTAAAGGTACACTTTGGGGTAGGTTTGGGTTAAAGGATTACTTTGGGTATTCTTTGAGGTAGGCTGAGATAGAAAGTATACTTTAAGTTTGGTGTAGGATGTTATGGGTATAATTGTATACTTTGGATATGATGGGACTTGGGTACATTCATGATATAGTCAGTGTAAGTTACATGGAGTATAGGAGCACGATATTGTCCATGTTTAGCCCATACTTCTCCCTCAATATATCGCATGTATCAACCATAGTATTTTGCAAAAACTTATTTTCTACTTAGGGTGATTTGTGATCCACAGATATTATTGTAATTTCAACAGCGTATGGTTTTTCTCCCAAACCAGTGATTTGTTGAAGAACGTCATTGAGTAAATCTAAACCTCTGCGCAATAACAGTTTATCAACTAAAATTAATTTGAATTCCTAGAAACCTTAGCTTAAATGTTTTTTCACTTCATTTATTCTTAGTTTTATGCAATTACAGTATATATTAATTATATTTGATTAATTTAATTTTATGGCAATATCAGTTTTACCCTTTATAATAGATCGGCTTCTGCTACAATCTTTAAATTTGGGATAATCCTTTGATTCACTCTATAGCCTGTGCTATGCATATGCTTAAGTATATAGATCAGTGCTGACTCATGTTCTCGCCATGCTCCCAGTGTAGAGGGGGGGTTATACCAATCAAAGTGCTTCTCCGTTGATAATTAATAAACCTGACAGGTGTGATGTTAGTAGATCATACAGTACACTAGTAGTGGTTGGCTCCAGACTTACTAGCAAACTTTATAGTTGTGCATAACTCATATGCTTTCTTTCTACAATGATTTCTGTATCCGTATACCTACCTATCTAATCACCAAATAACCTTCATATAATGATTGAAATTATAGATGTA
This sequence comes from Owenia fusiformis, assembly GCA_903813345.2. Taxonomy (NCBI): domain Eukaryota; kingdom Metazoa; phylum Annelida; class Polychaeta; order Sabellida; family Oweniidae; genus Owenia; species Owenia fusiformis. The sequence continues at coordinate 18,012,290 of CAIIXF020000009.1, read as the reverse complement.
ATTTTGGAGATTCATGATGTTTGAGATATTTTAATATCTGTCTGCTTGGCTTTGTGTGAGGATCTTCAATATTAATCCCTGTAATAGGAAATCACAACTGCTTGATATAAGATCAATCATGGTTGGAAAATGACTTGTCAATGAACTGTTTTGTTTAATCCCATATTTTCCAATAAAATGAAGCACGATGTGAGGAATTTGGTTGAAGAATGCAAGTTTATGAAAAGTCTATCAAGCCAGATAATTAATCTACCTCAAATTATACAAAATAATCAATCTGCTTTGCTTACCTTAATTAGCCAAATTTTTTCTACCTGGCCTACCTTAGTTTAAAATATTCAGTTCCAGTAAAATCTTGCAAGATATAGAACTACAAAGGGCAACATTAAATAACAAATGTAAAGTACTGTATGTCAGAATAATCCTTATGTCATTGTCCAGTCTTGTTTTGTACATTGGCGTCTATTTATATAATTTTAAATGGGTCAGTTGATTTATATTTTTGGATGATTTTTTGTTATTATTAATGGATTCAAGCTTTTTTACATGAAATGTAGTGCATGCTACATCATTTTATTCTATGGCAACGTTTTCATATCTAATCAAATATTCATTATTATTCCATAGTTAGCATGATATTCATAGGATAACATGTGAAAATAAAAACGGTATTTTTGTAATCAGTGGTAAAATATGATATTTTTGACAAATTTTCACTTAACCATAACATACGGTTTTTTAGCCATGACATACGACGTCGTATGCGATGGTTTATGGATTTTTGCTACTTCAGACTCAAAACGAGGCTAAGGGTCAACATCGCCGGATCATTTGGAAATTCGAATTAAATAACTTAATTTCCGACGATTCTGATGATGACTTTAACTATGGAATAAAAAGAACATCCTATGATTTACTCGTGATATGATTTTTACCCACTCATGGATATTGATATCTGCACTCTCTCGCTACGCTCGCTCGTGCAGATATCATATCCATTCGTGGATAAAAATCATATCACTCATAAATCATAGGATATCCTCTATTTATGCTGTGTGAATATAAAACTATATACCCTAACCCAGTGTAAACTATGCATTATTACCCCCAACAGGTGCCTAGTACATTGTATGTATATATGGATTACAGATCATAATGTACCAATGATCTTCCAGCAGTTTTGTTGTAAAATGTTTTCTGGTTTCCTGTTCCGTCTTTTTTCACCTGTCTTTAGTACATTTTTGATCATTCATTTTCAAGAAACATGTTTGTATTCAATTTATTAATTTTTCTATGAATCGCTTACGGCTGTTTGAGGATATTGGTCAGTTGTTTACTATTTCATAATTGGCTAATTGTATATTTGATTATAAGTAAATAACCACCCAGTGCAAAGATCTGTTTTATGTTTATTTTTTACACATGTTCACGGCTCAATTATACCACCCTTGTACAGATATGATCTAGTTTGCTCATTTTCATACAAATAACAAGTTTGTACTGAGGCACATAGGTCAACCAGCAAACTACTTCTGGCCGCAACTTGTCAAGTTTCCTGAAAGTGTAAATCCTGACCAGATGTAAAATGTATCAAAGTTCTATTGGATTGAAGAATCAGTCAGCAATAGGGAAGCTCCTAATCTCTGGGAATCGTCTCTAGGGTCCCTTAAGTTTCACATTTGCATGCAAAAACTAATATTTGTCTTGTTTTTTGATGAGACAGACCTATATTCTTCTCTTTAAGTCATTACTGAAATCTCCATGTTGCTGAAACAGTCCTATAAAGTCAGAAGAGCAGTAGTAGTAATACGATGAATTGTGTCTCCATGGACAAGACGCATCAATCACAGAACTTTCTGTTCACTTACACTAGGGTCACCTTGGTGGGTTCTGAGATTCTGTGCATTCCCATTTATTTGTTCTGCAAGACTGATTTCTACATTAGTTTGCATGTTATACAGTCATTATTCTTTGCATTTGTTACATTGCATTTACATTTGTTTTCGATGTGAATTGCTATAGAAACATGTGTTTTCTAGTTCATTAGACAGACCAATGTATGGATTAAGAAATGTTGTATCATTTATTTATATTCCCCAATTAGCTAATATTGGTTATGCTTCTTGGGAGATACACTTAAAACTGTAAATGATAATCCATTGAGATTTATGTGTTATTCCCCATGTGTTTTATGTACCTTTCTGACCTTACAGGACATGTTTATTTATTTAAGACTCTTATTATTTTGGTCAGAACATCAAGATGAAAATGAATAATGATTTTCTCTGTGTTAACCCATCAATTCACAATTTGTTATTTCTACTCTCACAAAATGTACCATGATGTGTCAGAAAAATGTTGGTAATGTATACCTTATATTTCTTATTTTTTATCATATGTTTACTTTCATTCTGTTCTTGGATATAGTTGTTGCGTTCATATTTGTCCATTACGGATGACATTTTGGGGAGGCTTCTTTCCACAGACATGGCCATGTATCATATTCCATTCATTTCTTAGATTCTTTAAAGCAACAAGTGTGCTAGAACTGTAAAAGTCAACCTTTAAACATTCATGTGAATGTATCTTTGGTATTACAAACAATTACTAGGTTTGTTCTCACAGATAGATGTACCTCTGAAAGGAATTGTGACGTAAGCAGACGGATTGGCGAATATTCGGTCTGCAGGCCGGTGAAGTTAATGTACATGTTAGTGCAAGTTCATTGAAAAACTCGTTTATGACATCATTATCATTTAAAGTACGGAACTTCGACATTGCACATGTGCAGAGCTGTTCTCTTTCCGGTAATAAATATTTCTTTCCATTATGTAGAATCAATCTAGAAAGTACTAGGAATACGGCAATAATAGTTATTGATACTTATATTTGTGATTGATGCTCATTTAGGATTATTAATTCTAGAGAGGTGAGTTGATTTATCCTCTTTAAATTAGATTTATTACTTTTTATAATACCTTTTGGAGGTCAGACAAGATACCATGTTCATCTCAAAAGTGCAATGTAAATAATGCATGACATATTTTATGTAAAGAATGTAAAACGATTTTGATCAAAATTTGTAAATGATGATTTCAATGAATTTTAGCTCACAAATACATGTTGGGTATATTCTAGTCTGAGTTATTTTATAAGAAAGAAGTTGTGACATATTGCAATACAACAGAGCTACTGTTGTTATGACTAGTGTTAGGTGTTCAGTTAGCATTGGCAATCAGCATTCGCTGTAACAAACTGTTACACTTTCTTATGGGCTTGCATGACTTTTGTAACCATTTACAATAACTTACCTGGTAGTTATATTTTGTCATGTGAATGCCTTGGTAAGATATGGGTGGATATGCTTTTTCTCATTCCTCATACATGTATGGGTTTTATTTTATATTTACAAAAGTTCTTTATTATTATTTCATATGAAAATCTCAGAGCTGGATTTATATCTGTGAAAATGTCAATCTGTCAAGGAATGATCTGATTTATGATCTTCTGATTAGGAAAGTGGACTACCTTGTGTTTATATAGCTATCAATGATGTTCAAGTCACTGATCTAATGATTCTCATTGGCCCGTGCTGATCTACTCAACATCTAGACCACCCTGTTTCCCTTTGGGATCCTTCTTGCTTTATCAAGACTTAATATGCTAAAAAAGCATTGAAAGCCATGAAACAGTACTTTGCTTCCTGTATGGTAGTTTCATGCTGATGGCATCAATCCAACCTATCGTATCAAAAATATATATAACTTGAGATAACTTTGAGATACCCTCCAGAAGAGCAAAACTTCTACACTCAGGAAGTTTGTAATAATTCTTTGATCATATTAGATACCTAATCAGAATATCTATCACAAAACTGTATATTAGTATCTAACATTTTTTCACATTTGATATAATGAATGGCCATGAAAGTCACATTTGAGATGATTAAGATCTCATTAGTATCAAACTACAAAATCGTCTGTTTTAGTCAGAGGGTAGTATGGCTAGTTGATGAAGATTGATTCAGGGTGGTTAATATTTTAACCATGACCATGTTCTATCACAAACATATGATTGATTGGAGGGAGGGAGGGAGGGAGGGAGGGGGGTAGAGATTTGATTTAAAGCAAGATGATAGCAAATGAATTCACATGATAATGTAATAAATCAGAGAGTAAAGCTAGTATTAGGAGCGTATTGTCTTTTCATTATCTGATTAACCTGAGCAGCTCAACTAATTATACACTGACGTTCCATTCATGATTCAAGGCACCTTACCATATTGTAATTTGTAGAGCAAGTTACTTTGGATTAGATAAGATAATCCTGATGTTATAGAGGATTACTGGGATTACCATGTGGCCTTACCTCAGTAGATTAAGAAACTTCCAAGGTGGCCACAACTAATCTTTGAAGCTATTGTGTATCTTAGTTGCTAGTCCTTCCTCCCAAGAAGATCCACCTTTCCTTGAATAACACTTTGATCAAAAATTATAAAATTATATAAAAAGTTTAAGCAAAATCAATTAGCAATTTTTTTAAAACAATTTCCGCAAAAATCGACATTTTCAAATTATTATAAGAATCTTGAAAGCATATGGGCAAATTTTTGTCTTGCATATACAGTAGAACCTGTCCGATGGAATACCTCTCTGTAGGGAAAACCTATGAACAAGGAATGCTTTTCAAAAGAACCAAATATTTTTCCATTGACTTACATGTTAACGGACCCTCTCTGTAGGGAAAACCTGTGAACAGGGAACAAGGAACACTATTTTGGGGCAAATTATAAAAATTCACCTGTGAACAAGGAATATGGAATATTGGTGACACTGTATATTCCATTATTTTTCAGAGGTGTGAAAGTCTTAAGCCAATATCTGAATATAAAAAGCTTGGATTATATGATTGAGATTAAGATAAGCCAATTGCTTACATGATGTAGCATCCCACCCACTGTTAATTACCCTGATTTATTTTAAAACTAATACTAATCTGTTTGTTACTTATTATCATGAGCTAATTCTTCCTTTCAAAAACCTAATTACATCAATCAGTTGTGATAATCTAGGGACTGACACAATTGTTTTATGGAGATAACAGAAAGTAAGTACATGGACATGTTGAGCCAAATCTCTTTAGATCTTTTACTGATCCAACTTCTAGATTATCAATGATATAAAATGGGGTTGATGAAACTTGAAATTCAGTTCTTAGCACTATATCTCTACACATCATATCAATAATTACATCAACTGGACATCATCAGACGCTAACAGCAGCTAAAATCAACATGGGGAAAACATAACCAAGTATGGAGTCGGCATTTGTACAATCAATCAATATATATACAAATATGCTTATTCGGCAAGTTTGAGTTTGCTGAAAGTGTGGCCCCTCTCTATAGGGAAAACCTCTGAACAAGGAAAGTTTCCTCCAGTCCCAAGAGCATTCCCTGTTCGCAGGTTTTACTGTATTCATTCCCTTGTCATCCTCATTGTTTCCCCATCTTTCACAGCCCTCCCAAGAGATCTAAATACCATCATAAGACATTTATATAGATTTCCAGGAATCGTGTAATTAATAGTATGTTTTTTATCACGCCTATAGCAATATTAGTCTATATGTACAATGATTGTTCAACAATTTGTTTTACTGCTGTAATGTGATTCAGCTATCCTTGATGATCAATCATATCCAGTGATCAAATGTGGATATTTTCTCCAATTGATTTTAGCATTTGGAGGCACATAATTTCAATGCAGAAATCTTGAGAACAAACATTTTTTATTTATTTCTACACAAGTGCATATAAATGTAAGTACTGATTGTAATTGCACTAGGATTTGCTCTGGAAGTCATTTTTTCTCAGGCACATTGTTGTAATAGTTGTCATAGTTCCCACGAGCAGGCTCTATTTCTACCTCCCATAACCTATTGGAGCTCTTTACTTTACATGTAGTCCAGGATGCTACATATGTTCCAGTGATAACAACGAAGTCTGCTGAAAAATATAGTTCTTGCAAAAGTACATGTTGGGGACTATTTTTATGTAGGATAGAAAGGGGCATATCAAGATTGACTATAAGAATGAACATAGATATACAGTTCTTGCATATTTGCCAAAGGCTAAAATGGTTCCAGTTTGGAAAGAAGTTATTCATTTTTATTGGACCACAAAAGTATACTTTTATCCAAAATCCCTTGTGATTTGGTTTGGAATTTTTCTAGAACCCCAGTGCTTTCCTGAGATTCCCACGACATGAAACAAAGTGGAGAAATGTTTTAAAAGTCTGAACCATTATTTTTACCTATTTACAAGTTCAGATTCTATTTTATGCATCATATTAGCTTCTATTTTAACAGCACTAGGTAGTGCAGATACGTCAGATACGTCTTCCTGTCTGTATTTAAACATGATATTTTTAGAGGAATGGCTGATTAAACTGTTCATTTTTTGCTAAGGAATTTGTACATATAGTTTTGCATCACGTCTTTGGTCACCCTCCATTGTCTAAATAAATAACAGCCCAATTTTAGGGAGAATGGGGGATGAATAACTTGGGTTGATACTTTGCCAGCCTGACCCTTAAAAAAGGTTTCAATAAAAATATGTTCTTTTAGTGATTTCATGATTTTGTTAAAAATATTTTGTAATGTGTCAAGACTCAATGCATAGTGTAATGACCATTCCTTTCAGGCGTTGTTTCCTAAAATTGACACTCGATGCTCTGTATCTCATGCAAATTTTGGAAAGTAACACCTTTAAGGGAATGGTCATTACACTGAATCCAGGGCTTAAATCCTTAACTATTCATTGTACAAATTAAAATTGAATGTTTGCATTGTGTTATTAAATACCCCAATCCCACCCTTGTCAGACAGGACATATTACATAAATGTGGTCAAATCATATTGATTTTATTTTTTAGACGATATCTACCTGATGTGTACTTTGGATTTGTAGAATTATTTGAACAGAAGAATTTTATACTAGAATTTCTGAGGCCCTCTGACTTCAGATAATTTTACAGTTTTACTATGGGATCTTAATGATTCAAAGTATATTTTATGTTATGGGGTGTTTAATGTGAAATGAATGTTAGTAACTTATGAAATGTCTTTGAACTTTATGATGAGACATAGGCTAGAATCAAAGTTAGAGAAAATGTTTCAGTAATTTAAGAGGTGAAGAGAAAGTAAAGCTCTAGTATAGGGTAAGCATTCCTAGGTGAAGATTTCAGATTTCAAGAAGCCATATATGTAATAATTCTGCGGATCAGTTTTGATTCATTTAGGTAGATCATTAATCTATTGTTTATGTTGGCTAATTATTAGTTGCTAATCTAGTTGGTAAATACCATGGAGATACCATAGTGCCTTATCTTGGTTGGCTGGTGGAGTTAAATCTAGGCTAGTAGTCTGAGTGATTCATCCCCACCCCCTGACATTCTACAGTATATAGTTGCACCTTTAACCCGACACATTAGAACACACACATACTTCACCTGAGCATAATAAGAGAAATATATGAGAATCATACTCGACTTGGATATTAATCAATCATAAAAAAGTTGATTTCATTGAATATGGATTATAATGGAGTAATTGCCTCACAAAGGAACTAATTATTGTCTGTACAATATCGATTCTTCTATAACAACTGGGATATTTATTTAGTTTAAATCGATGGAGATTAAACATGCAGGATTAATACCAATTTAGCAAAGGAATATTTTGATACTTCAGCAAGTGCAACAAGTTTGAAATAAAATATTTGTAGCATATGATCTGGCTACAAAAAAGCCACAGGGTTACTCTGTTGACCTAAGGTTGTATAATGATCAATAAAACAAAATTTGTTTGTCTGAACAAAACAAAGGAACTTTTTTCTTCCTAGGAAAACAAGAAATTCATTCTGACATTAAGAATGTTAAATTGTTAAAAAAATATATAAATAGGAAACAGATTTCGTCTGAAAATCTTGTGAGAAAAAAAGTTGTTTAATCAAGAGTTTTTATATAAGGAAATGCTGGAAAAATAATACTCAAAAGTGATTATTATTCTAATCTGAATATATACTAAACAATTGCCAGATTAATTTGATAAGTTAAAACTTACAATGGGACTCTTACCTAAAGGTAGGTGTTACTACTTTTAACAAAAATAGGTATAATACACAGACACTTTCATAATGTGGTGTTAGGTAAAAGTAATAGTCTAATATAACAGATGCACATAGAATCATATTTACTAATTAATCTCCTGATAAATTGTATTTCTACCCTTGCTTTTATGAGTTATAATATTTTTGTAGTGTTTTGTTCTAATTGAAATTTCTTTATATAAAAAGAATATACAGTCAATACAATACAAGATAATCAGGATATTTCATATGACTAATGGAATATTTATACATTGGCATTATCCTTTCTGGTGGCAAAATATAGATTTTTTCTCAGTCAACATTTAGATTTATTATATGCCCACTATGTAACACTAATTCCGATTGGTCAGTACCTAGTCACGTGTTCCGAAATAGGTTTACTCTTTCCCTTCGAAAGTTATATTCCGTCAAATGTAAGAAGCGGGAATATACATTTGAACTATGGCCCGCTGACGTCACGATTCCAAGTTCTATTACCCTTGGAACAGCTGCGCATCATCACTGCGCATATGAAAAAACAGAAAAATGGAGGATGAGCACAAATCAACTCCGTTCACTATGACAGACGTGCGTGAATGATACAATATAAGCAACGTGGATAAAGTTCCTCAAGCTCAATACGTCTGTGTAATTTCAAGTGTTATGATAATCTATTTTGTGCATTAAACGCGATTGAATTTGTCAAGTTAGAGTCTCAGAAATTTCTTAGGCAAAAATCTCTGTTGAGCAAATGATGACGTGAGCAAGTGACTGCCTTATTTTGAGCAATAGTGTAAATGATTTCCCCTTAGGACCCTCGGGGAAATAATTTACACTATTGCCCTCAATGGCAGTCACTATTTGTATACTATTCATCAATCGTTTTATTTTCTGATTATCTTGTCAAAATTAGCTTTCATAATTTCATAGCATCATTTCCTTTTAAACCATCAATGTCAGAATTGCTTGTACATCAAAGTTATTAGATATCAGTCTCCATGTTGTTGCCTCACATTTTAGTAATCATGCAGTGATCGCGTTGATGCCATTTTTGTCATTTTTACAGAAATTTCAGAAGGTTAGATGGAAAAATCAAAAACAACTTATGTCCCTAGGATTTTTACTGTAAAACGCTTTTATCATAGTTTACTTAATTTCTGTGATTTTTGTGAGGTATCACAAAAAGTGCATGTTTTACAGTGGTTGACCTGTGCAATTCAAAATTAGAGCCAACATCACAAATGGCAATAATATATAACTACAGTATGTTGTTGAAATTGAAATGTATATTGTTGTAATGCAGATATTCCTGTAATATAAGTACATGTGTATTTTAATATGTTTTCAGGTGTACAGTTTGAATGCAGCTTCACGCGCTGGTTGACACGGGCCATGTTTAGTCCGTTTCTTCTTCTAGTGCTGGTCACACCGACATTCCTTTCTATAGCAGGTAAGTGTCATCTGATTACAACTATGAAGGATAATTGCTTTGTAGGGACATCTATTTAGATGTTCACTAATTTGAAGGAGTATCTATCTGAAGTAATTCCTTTGTAGGGTCTCTTCTTTGTAGAGTCTCTTGTTTGAAGTCTCTTTTCGTAGGGTTTCTTTTTTGTAGAATCTCTTTTTTGAAGTTTCTTCTTTTAGGATTTCTTCTTTGAAGTCTCTTATTTGTAGAGTCTCTTCTTTAGTCTCTTCTTTGAAATTTCTTCTTGTAGAGTCTCTTCTTTGAAGTCTCTTCTTTGTAGAGTCTCTTCCCTGTAGTCTCTTTTTAGCCTCTTCTTTGTAGAACCTCTTCTATGAAGTCTCTTCTTTGTAGAGTCTCTTCCCTGTAGTCTCTTTTTTAGTCTCTTCTTTGTTAACCTCTTCTTTGAAGGTTCTTAGAGTTAATATTAGGTTATTTGTAATTCTTCACCCAGTCTGTATACATATATGGCTGACTATAGTTGATTCAGGTCCATGTACTCTTGAGTAGAGCAGTGGCCTCAATTTGTAAACTGCTCTGCAAAATTCTTTTTAATTTTAATTTTGGTTACCTATTTGTAAATAATATTGAAATTTTTTACTTGGTAGATTATCTTAACATTATATATATGTAAATAAAGTATTAGAAAACCAAATAGGTAACATTACAAAACACATGGGTAATTACTTTATTTGGAACATACAAAGTAATATTCCTAAAAACTTAGTAAGGATTTAGTATAAAAAGTCTATTTCCAACTCTGTACAGTCATATTAAATGCCAACTGAGCTTCACTATTGTAACATAACCATTGTTATTATGCATCTCTGAATAAATGAAGCGACTCTATACAATAATATAATTACTATTGTGAGCGTTTGATGATACTTGTATCCTTTTTATTGAAGCAGTTAGCTAATACAATATCAAATTATGTTTTCAGTTATACTGTATGTCTCATATATGTAAAAAAATCTCTGATATTATTTTGGGAGTCTTATCAAATTAGAATATTAAGGATAAGTAGAGAAAGATTTGAATTAATTTATGTTTATGTTATTAATAAGTAATTTTTCAATAAGTTAAATTCATCGAGATGTCAAATTATTTTCTGAATATGTATTAATACGTATCTTCATTTCTATACCAGGCAACCACTTGTTAATAAATGCCTTGCTATATAGCTTTTAACAGACATTCATCAGACAAGGCTTTTATCTATCAATAACAGTCTGGGACTAATATATTCATCCAACATAACTAGATAGTGTCTTAAAAATGCCTTGAAATTGATATTCACCATTCGGGAATAGATCTTGATGTTTTATTTTTGGTAATTTGTTGTTTTCTGAAATTGTTGATACATGTTATAATATTCTAATGAGGCAATAGACACACACCCTTCTCACAATGTTAATTATGCTTGCCTGACCTTGCTCTATAAATCTCTAAAAGCTGGAAAATGTTCTATCATTTCCCTCAAGTTCTCTATTGTATAGTTTTTGCAACAACTTGTTGTTCATGCAGTTCTTTTTATTTAGTTGTTTTCTTGTAATTTTCATGGAAATTCATGACTTCAGCTATTTTCCATGCAAGGGTAAGCAGTTTGCACCTATGCAGCCAAAATATCTGTTCCAAGACAACCGCCCATACTTAAACATATAATCGTGCACAAGTGTCTTCCTGGATTATACCAATATGGCCACCAGTGAAAAAAGCCACTTCCTTTCCCCTTTTCACAGATTCTGCTTTACCTCTTCTGCAATTCAGCACATTTGGATTATAATAAAGTGTTCTCAGCTGGTCGGAGAGATAGTTGTGTTTTGGGATGCTATTCTATTTAGCTTAGAGAAAACAAAACAGTTCACCCACACTGATTAAAATCAACTTGAATGCTCACTTGATCTTAGAACTACTGGTTATTACCCTGTTGCCCTGGAGTTTGTCATAGTTACTAATATCCAGACTATAATACAAGAAAAAACATTAATCGTGGCACTCAAACATCTTGATGTAGAGTTTTATTGAAAGTTACATTTGATGGTAAAGGGAGGTCCAAACAGCAAGAATATATGAGGTTTAATTTGTAAAAGGTTGGGGGTTTAACTTCAAAGAAATCATCTTTTGCTAGTTTAGCATCAAGTCTTTGATCACCTACTTTTATTTTTCACAAGAAGGCCACATATTTCATTCTAAACCAACCCTCCATTAAATTTCCATATCCCACACCAACCATCACATAACTAATTATCCTGTGAAACAGAAAAGGAGATATAATGTTAATACAATGTATATTTTATTTTTCTCAGTCTCTTTCAAAATCAATATAATTTCCCCCAACGGGGTTTACACACTCATTGATAGGATTCTATTTTCAATCTGAGAATCAAATAAAACAAATGTTTCCTATTTTCTTACTGTAAATGTCAATATAAATTGTGTCAATAAATTTCTAACCAGATAAATCTTAGCTAGTAGGCCAGGTATCTTTGAGTTAGTGAGGTCAGAGACTGGGAGAACTCAGGGAGTTTAATAAACATAAGATGTTGATTTAAGGCTGAATGAAAAAAATTGCTAGAACAATATAATTTTGTCGTACATGTAATGATTATTTTGCCATGAGTGTTGAAATGTTACTTATGATATTTCTGTAATGTTTTGAATTGATTTTTATGTTAAATCAAAACAAATATGGATCTATTTCCTCAACCAATTCTTCAAAAATTGACATTCTTGTGTTTTGTTTGTGTATGTTTGCAATATGGTTCTACGAGGGGTCCCTGTTGGCTGATTCTCCAGGAGGTCTTGGAATTAAGACATATTATCCACTTCAAGGTGGCTCAGCTTCCCAATCAAACCATATTATCTGAGGATCACCTACTAACACAACACACATCTGCAACTTGAACACAGATTTGCTACCTTTATCAGCGCATCGGGAAATATTGAAACATTTAGCGATCTTTGGTGGTTTTAAGGGGGGATTTATATTAGTAGATGGCATGATGGAAAAACCTGAATGATTTTGATTTTCATGTGTATCACTGGAAATTCAACCAGAAATCCCTATCCAACCTGTCTTTCTGCCTGTTTATCATGTTCTGCTAAGCCCTTTTGCTTATTAATGCAAGGGGTGTCATGTGTTATTTGTTCTTTAATTAAAAATCTGCCCTCTTAATGGGAAGGTCTCTGAACATTGACTTATCCAAAGGCCAGGTGAGAGAGTATCATTGACAACATTATTTTGGAAGTGTAAAGATAAGGAGTCTCACCTAGCATGGCTTCAGGAAAGATGAAGTATCGGGTAAATGTTTCCATTCATCTTAGATCTCTCGTTGTTTCTACGATCAGGTTCCACTGAATTAGGCGGGGCAGACTCACCTTGTGGCCTCGTGGCATGCCACATCTCAGTTAACTATCTCAGAACTATTTTCTTGATTTATCTTGGTAAATCTTAAAGTACTTATACCTAACTGTGTTTTCTGATGGTAGATTTGACACACACTTTTTGATCTAGATTCATGTTAGTTATCACTTGTAACTATCACTAGTACATGACAAGCAAATGTCCTGAAACATGTAACATGATTGGATGTCAGTTGGGTGGTTATTTGATGGCTCAACGGCCAAACATGAATTGTAGATGTAGATGGTAGTGATATTATTGCTGAATTGGCAGACATGACTGAATCGCCACCAACTGCGTTAGGGAGTGATTATGAGGCGGTTGTTTCAAAGGCCAGAGGTGAAGGGAGTTATCTCAAGCAGTCAAGCCATATGGTTTAGTTACATAACAGGTTGCTTTTTACGTGCATACATCTAACAGTTCAAATATTTTCTTTGGTTCTGCTAAGTGTATAGAGATTGCAGTATATTTGTTGAGTTGCATTCTACAGGTATCGCACAGGGATACCAGTTTAGCAAGATGTTACTATTTTTGTAGCGGCCAAGATATTGTGTTCTTGTCTAGACTAAGATATGCCCGTACCTAAAGTTTCTCCGCTGGCAAGCATATTACACATCCCTCTCAAAAATTTGAATGAGAAATCTGATTTTCTGACATCTCTGTATAATTCAGAGTGTTACCTACACCCTGTATATTTTATTCCTTCCTAGTTCCATTCTTTTTTATTTTATTTTTCATTTTTAAACATGATCAAAAGTTCTGTTATACCACTTTAAAAAATGTTAAATACATTAAAAAATATGCAATGAGATAGACATACATATCATGGAACATTCCTTCATGGGTTTATTTGGAATATATCGCTTGTTGTACTCACATGCATTGCTTATGAAACAACTATTGTTTATGGGGGTTTGCTGTTCAGCAGGCTACATAAATAAGGTCTATACATTCACCTGATAGTATGTACTTTCAAATAGATTATCACCTTTAAGTTTTCACACTATTGTTGCTATATCAATCTAATACACAACATTGTGGGTTTATTGTTATCAATATTCCAAGTCAATATGATCCCGTTTTTGGTACATTTGTTTAAATCTTAATTGGAAATGTTGATAATGATGAAAGAGTTCTGTGAGTTGATAGTGGCTGGTTGTCAGTCAGCAAACTAAGACTGAATGTAGAAAATAAAACAATTGTAAAGAATGGTGTAATGTCAATAGAATTGAAAATTTGCTCTATGCCATTAGCAAATTCAACCACTGTCTGATGACCAATGGTTTGGTTAACTAATTTATGGTGAACTCATTTAAATATGAATTGTACCTGCTACTATTCATATTTATGTAAGTTCGCCATAAAATAGCAAGCAAATCAGCAGCCAACTGTTGGAAGTCGAATGTGCAAATGCTACCTAAATCTCCCAATCCTTAAAATTTATAGGAAGTATTATTTTAGATGTTTCTATTTGGTAGGTAGGTTGTTTTGCTCTGTGGCATGTTGCTTACTTTAATGAGCTATAAATAAAATATGATTTAACAGCTGAAAAAGAAAGGTTAAATTCTTCGTTCCTTTGATGAAAGATGAAATAATGTCAATATCTTGCAAACACTACCTAATTCTATAAAATAAATATTTTGAAATTCTGAAATATTAAAAATGTTCAGCCTAAGTTTTGAGATACCACCAATATTTTAGTTTCAAAGTTGAATGGCTCATTATATCAGTTCTTTTATTTTCAATGTAAGAGTGACTTTTAAGCTACTATATAAAAAGCAACAGTGATTTACCAGGTTGCACATTTTACCTACTACTTCCTGAAAGTTAACATTGCCTCTTCCTCTATAAACATATATATAAAGAATAACCCCATGGTTCCAAGTTGCATCTGAATATTGTAAGAAAACACGATGTCTCTTTAGCACGCTGGGTTCTGGGGCAAATATGTGAGGGGATGATGCAGAAGACATAATCCCTTTTAACAGTTTTGCCACAAAAACCAAAATTGTTTCGCTTTCCTGGAAAAAAGTGGCAAAAAGGAGACACAGTATGGACATTTGGGAAAATTGGGGAAAGTCAGGAAATTAATTTAGATTTGAAAATGTTACGGCAACCCTGGCTATGTTTCAAAGGTGTCAGAAAAATTGAGAGTAATGTATGTGATGTCAGATGTTCTTATAGCTCTCACATGATGAGCTGTCTCTCAATATTGAAACTTCCTTGGATTTAACCTTCTGAAGAAATGATTTCCTCATTGCTGACTTGTGTTTTCTTTTTGGTTGGAATGAGGGAAGTCATGATAAAGGTATGCTCTGTATATTTATATAACTTCAAAAAAGAGAACTATTTCAAAGAGAGTCTTCCTGAAAAATTTGGAAATTAATGCTTGAACCATCTATTTTAGGAATTAAATCTTTTAGAAATTCTCAATGGTAATTAATGAAGTGTGCAGTGAATATAATAAGGTAATTTCAAGTGGGTGCAAAATTCTCATTTTCACAATTCATACCGAAATTGGTCAAAATATCCTCATTTTTATTCATGATTTTTTTTCAATTTTCAAGTTGATTTTCAGGTGGGTGCAATGCAATTTCAAAATGAAATAATCAGGTATTATTCCACAAAGAATATAAAAGAAAAAATGTTCTATATATGAAGTTGCCCCTAATCCCTCCAAATGATTTGGATAATAAATGATTTCAATGTACAGAGAAAACAAGCTTGCCTGTTTAACCATAATGTCTATTACTTTAAAGATTTGATCAGAGTAAATGTACAGATTAGCAAAAACCTTTTTGAGCCTTTTGTTTAGACCTTTGCCTCTTGATTGAAATAATAATATTCAATTGAAATCCCTGGATATCTTCAGAACACATGGGTTATAAGCCATAACATTGGTAACGCCTTGGGTTGTAACAGCATGATACAGATTCAGGGAATTAGGCAATTTTATTAGACAGTTCCCCAGTTGGCCAGACATCTAACAGACTCTTGTAATTTGTAGTTTCACCTGTGCTGTAAAGATCTCTCTTGTTGAGTCTATTATATGAAATTACATTCATTTCCTGGTATTTATATATCATTAGAGTGTTGATTTCACAACTGTTTAGTTTTATTCCTTGCTTGTCGCACTCTCTAATCTTCCATTTTTGATCTGAAAACATGACCATGGTCACTTTTATATTAGACATGAACTTCTTTCAGTATTTCCATCTCTTCTCTTTTTTGGATACGAAATAAAAGTGCTGATTTTTTAACGATTGATCATTTATATTCTTTGAAATCATTGCATTTCTATCATTGTTCTGTATCTTGATTTGCTCAAATTTCAGGGAGGTTGGAGGGTCACCTTGGTATTTTCCCATTTTATTTGGATTTTACAATGGAGAAATGGTATTTAATCAAATACAAGGCTTTTCACTGCAATGACTATTTACCATTTCCTATCATTATATTAATATGGAACACAAATGTTGATTCTTAGTTCAGAAATGTAATTTTTCCTGTGAGGCTAAGCCTGCATATCAGCAGGTCAGAGCATTATTTTCTGCAATCTGCAGAACATAGGATTTGAACATCTCAGGTAGGGATTCAGTTTGTTGTAACGTC
This sequence comes from Owenia fusiformis, assembly GCA_903813345.2. Lineage (NCBI taxonomy): Eukaryota > Metazoa > Annelida > Polychaeta > Sabellida > Oweniidae > Owenia > Owenia fusiformis. Next base: position 17,995,661 of record CAIIXF020000009.1, on the reverse strand, counting down.
ACATCCCGCTGTTCCCACCTTGAAGCATTACTCTAACAATCCCTACATTGAAGCTCATACTGAATTGATTTATGTATTGTATGAAGCACCTAACTAAAATCACATCTAGACCAGTTTTATCTGAAAGTTTTTATCAAAATTAGTCACATTTTCACATCACAACTATATTTCTGACTAGCATTTGTCTGTTTTACATGCTGTACCTCCATCATTTGCCCTATGCAAGAGCTCTCTTCATTTGCCCTCTTTAATATATTATACTTCTTTGATCATAGCCTATAACCAATCAGAGCATGTATTTAGAAAACTCTACCTAGAATATGACTCCCATATAAAGACCACGAAATCATTTAGATTCTATGAGTATTTAAGTTATAAATCATATATAATAGTCAGAGGGTAGAGTTGCTAGCTGATTGTGATTCAGGGTAAGCAGGAGTGTGCCACCAAGGATGCACCAGGATGTGTGTTCTTCTCTGTTGTAATATTGCCAGTGAGTGCATCAGGTGCTATTGTTTCTTATATTCTTAATGAAACAAGGATATTAACATCAAAGGGTCACATTCATTAGAAATTTTGATTCACCTGATAGTTTCTAGTTTTATTGCAAGCATTTCACAAAATTTCTCTGTATGAATTCCAACTGTTGAAGAACTGGTTGATAATAGATCATCCTTCCACTTGGGGTATGCGTCTTTGAAGCTGTAGATGGAGTGGAGCTTTTAAGAGGAGCTGAGTCAAACTCTTTTCAAAGGGTAGCCATGGTAGGGTTCCAGCTCCATCTTTCCTAACCCTTTTATTGTAAAATAACAAAAAGAATTCGTAAGTAGGATTATGAGAGAATGTTTCTGTGATTATGCTGTTAATACCTAATCAGTGATTATTGATTGTGTAATGATTGTGCTATCTTCTAGATGGTATTTTGTCAGTGATTGTGCTTACCTCAACCCTATGATGTGAGACTTGAGACATTACAGTAACCATACTGTAATATAATATAAACATCAGATTTATTTATGGCCTATCTTTATACTGCAATACAACAGAACCAGTGAGTACAAATCAAAGACTATTATTCAGACTGATATTGGGTCATTGATTGTGCTGAAAATTCATCTGACTCAAACTTACACATTTATTTAAGTCTACACTGTCTTACCTAAATAACTATGCTTTGGAGAGTAAACAACAATTTAATGTGAAATTATGTTTATTTTGTCAGGATTTTTACTGCTAAGAAGTTCCTTATATCTATGAATATATGATGTAATGTCTAAATATATAATTAAGAAAAAACAGGTAAACAGTTTCTTTTGAAAAGTTTCCATAATTATTAAAGTACTGCAGAGCTAAGTTCCAGATGTCCATTTTATGCAGTAATACCTTTACTAATTACTGGACAAGTGTGTTAGTTCTCACCTACCCTGCTACCACCCTCTCCCCACTTAAACATTGCCACCTATAAATCACATGGTACAGCCCCACTTTACCTTACAAAAATTCATATCAAATCATCATTTGTAATATATCATAGTTTAATTTAAACTAAAAAATGTATGGAAATGTAATACTGTTCAATTAAATAACACGAGGCGTATAAAATGGTTTTGTAAACTCAACTTTGGTCATATTTTTATCAAAAAGTTCAAATGTTTTATGAGTGTGATAGCTTTCTGTAAGGGTTCTCCCTATAACCTCCATCTCAAAGATTCATCAGGTAGTAGCATCTTTTACATTGAGTCATGAGGACGTATTTATTATAAAGCTATATATTAGGATTAACATTATTACATCAATATGGACATTCTGTTTCCAAGAAAGCAAAAGAAATATAAGGAGAAGTATAAAGGTAACAATATTTACTTTGATTTGTTGTTGTTTTTTTTTGAAAGAAGACAAACTACTCTTGAGTTGTCGATTAACGTATAACTATGTAAAGTGCCAAGTATATTTATATTTAATAAATCAAATTCATTTTAATTCATAACTTATTTCTGAAATATCAATGTAACTGGATTAAACCTGATGTTATGTAGAATAACATGACGTTGAGAATGATGCCATTTTTACATTATTATGATGGAAGAACTATGTAATTCTGGTAAGTTAATTATTTGGATAAACATTAATATACTTGTACATGTTGTGTCTGCTACTTGTACCAAAAGATATAACTATCAGGAGGGAATAGAGGGTAGCAGACTAAAAGAGAAGGTAGGGGGGGGTAAAGGCAGTAGAATATTGTTATTTCATGTAAGCTGAACATCAGAACATGAAATTATAGTTTAAATCAGGGAACACACATCTTCAAATGATCATTTATTATCTTATCAACCTGCTTTATCTTTTCTCCATTTGATAACTCTATTCACTGGTTTACCATTCTTGTATGACTTATGTTACAGTAAAACCAGAACAGAGGGAAATGACTATCATACTTGATGGCATTTTAGAGGATTTCAGTTGTATGATGTGCATCATGCATTTTCATGTTTATACCTTTCTCCAACATAACTCATATATTATTCTTTAAAATCTATCAACTACATGTATGTATATTGACCATGTATCTAATGTGTATTAGCCAGGTATTATTTTCACATAATGTGTCAGGTATCTATCAGGTATTGATTGCGTATCTATCAAAGATTGATTAAAAACAAAAACAAAACAAAATGTTTAGATTTTGTTTTTAACACTTATTAACATATCAAGTATTGATTATTAGGTATCTTACGAGTACCAGTCAGGTATCTAATACCCCAGTCATTATTTAACAAATATCAGCAAATGTATCTCACAAATATCAGTCAGTTATTTAACACTTGAATATCAGTCTTATATTCAACAAATACCCAACAAGATTCAGTCTGTTATTTAACAAATATCAGTCAGTAATTTTACAAATATCAGCCTCACATCTAGCAAATATCAATTTGGTATTCTTACAAGTATTCACCAGGTGGGAAATTAACTAAGATTTTGTGATGCATTGTCTTGGAATGTTTCCATCTGCCCCTTAAGTGATATAGACTACCAAAGAACTCCCTTAAATAAGATATAAAACAGCATTATAATGGAGTTGCACAAAGAGAGACAACCCCAAAGTTGATATAACATATCTGACATATTCAGGTTTTTCAAATTCGAAATGCTGAACTTTTGCATTAGACTACATATTGGGTATAATGTTGCTGGTAACTTGAAGCTTATCTCTGCTTTGATGTTACTTATCCAATTAAGGGTTGGTAAGGTGTTAGCTTTAACACTGAATTAATTGACAAATAATACAGATTTTATTGCCTCATCCAGGTATGCTTTTAATCAAGCAATGATTAATAGTGTTAGATTTCACTGATTTGCATCAGAATCTTGACTGGGGCAAATTAAGGTGAATTTACACCAATACTTGGATTGTGAAAAATGAGGGGTGGCAAATTCTCAGGGGCAACTTGAAACAAAACAAAGCTGTATGGAAAAAAAGAAAATATCTTCATCTTCACCTAACTTACCAATCATACACTACCCCTCCCCCCCTGTTAAAATAAGTTGTAACCGAATACTGTATAATGTATTAGTATTAGAGAAAGGAAATGGGGCTAAATTTAAAACAGACCATTGGGCTTAGATTTTAAAAATATAAGGCCTACTTGAGAATATAAAAATGTCAAATATATTTAGAGTGTGTATTGTACATATCAAGAGTACAGTCTTGTACACAGCCTACCACATTACCGAATAGGTTACCTGTACTATTTCTATGATTATAACAGTACCTGTAATATAAGTCATTTGTTGTGTCTATGCTTGAGACTGTAGTAAGGCTAGAGCTGCATACCTAAATATTCCTAACATCTGGGACAATTGATGGATGACATTAAAAGATCACATATACTTGACATCTCTTCCTCACATCAAAACTTCTCAATTTTTACGACATCCCTTATTATATACATTGATGTCATGCAAAATACATGTGAGGCATGTTATCAAATTATTATTTTATTTTAATATGACAGGCTAGGTTGAATTTGTCAACTTTGGCGATGTCATCTCAATAGAGAGCTCTCCCAATTTCAGTTTTTCTCTTTTTGGGGTTGAGGATACAGATCTAGAATACACTAAACCTTATTTTATTGACATAAATGAAGTGAACAATTCCACTGATGAAAACCCCTGCATGAAAGTCTTAAATAAGGATAGACTGCACTTCAACTCAATCGGTCGCAACAGACTTGTAGATACCATGCTTTCCATCATGAATGGAAACTGTCCTAAGACCTATGCCCAGGCTGTAAACCCTCAAAAGCCCTACCACCAAGCCAAGTTTTGAACAATGAGTGTGATGCACATACAATAGCTGACAATATACCATTACAAGTATGTAGCACAAGTGTCAGAAAGAGTATAGGAGATGTACATATTGTAAATAATAGTAATTCAACAATACAGGTAGACTCTAATGGGAGTAATTCTGAAACGCACTTAATGTTTTCAGGAAATATTCAAGATAACTCTGTATCAAATGAATGTAGGATTTCAAATGAGAAAACTCAGACTCTTAATGAACACTTTTCAGTTTTACTTTGGAACATCAATAAAATTTCTGATAAACTTCATGATGGAAGAGATATACAAATGTTTTTCAATGACTTTCAAATCATATTATTGTGTGAGACATGGCTTTCACCAGAGTCTGAAATTTCATTTGAAAACTACACTTGTCACAATCTTGCTAGAAAATCAAAAAGCATGACTAATAACCATTACTCAGGAGGACTGGCAGTACTGATTAGTGATGTATATAGTAAAAATGGTATTGAAATTCTTTCACAGTCACATGACTTTTTTGTGTGGTTAAAATTCAATTCCAATCATTTCAATATTACAGAAGATTTATATTTATGCTTTGTATATTTACCATTTAAAGGTTCTTCATATGAATTTGTAACTGGTTGTAGCAATATTGACATTTTAGAAAAATCTTTAGCTTATTATCAAACATTAGGAAAAACTATTATATGTGGAGATATGAATGCTAGAACTGCTCAGTTACCTGATTTTAACATTAATATACCTGGCAGTAATGGTGATATACCAATACCAGTGTATGAAAATAGTGACACTGTTCATAATTTGCTAGATATAAACGAGGTCTTAGTTAGTAATCGAACTTCTATGGACAAAAATGCAAAGGCAGTCTCTCAAACTCATGGAAGAGAATTTTTATCACTTTGCAAAACTGCTAATATGAAAATACTTAATGGTCGCCTTTATCAAGATAAAAACTTAGGGAAATTTACATGTTATCGCAATGTTATGCACAAATCTAACAAAGACCCCAACTTCGGAAAATCAGTTATTGATTATGTTGCAGCTCAATCAAATACTATTTCCTTATTCCCTGATTTTAAAGTTCATGATAGGCGTGTTGAGTCTGACCATGCACCATTACATTTTTCTATATCATTAAAAAGTGAAACTGAAAATCAAAGAAAATCATCAAATTTTCAATCAGAATCTCTGAACATTAAAACATATAAATCATACAAATGGGATCCTCTAAAGAAAAATGAATTTAAACATAAGTTATCTGATAATATAAGTAATGACCTTTTAACATCATTTTACACTGAACTTGGATGTAATGATATAGGATCTGACGAATTAGTAAATAAGCTCCTAAATGTAATTCATTATGCGTCTAATGACACTTTCCAATTTAGAAAATTAAAAACCACAAAAAGGCATGCCTTTCCGATAAATTCATGGTTCAATGATGAATGTAAATCCTTAAAGAAACAAGTCCATGAGGCAATAAAACTCAAATTTGACGATGATATTATAAATAGTTTAATAAAACAATATAATCATACTAAACAACGAGAAAAGAGAAAGTTTAAAGCAGGAATGCTCAATAGTTTAATACAGAATAAATGCAGATACTCTACAGATTTCTGGAAACTGATAAATGCAATGCCAGGAAATAAAATTAAAGAGATGCCAGTTCCATCTAAAGATCTATTCAACTTCTTCAAAAGTCTATCTAAACCTCCAAACATAGATTATTTTGATGATAATGCACTTGAGGAAATGAATCATTTTGTTACAAAATATCAAATTAATCCTGAAGATAAAAAATTACAACTTTGCAATGATACCATCAACATGAGAATTACTCAAGCCGAAGTTCAATGTGCTTTGAAAAGAGTAAATGCAAACAAATCAGCGGGTATTGATGGTATTCCATCCAATATTTTAAAAAATTGTGAAACCCTTGTTTCTGATTTTACAGCACTTTTTAATGCTATTTTCGAAAAGGGAGAATATCCAAGTGACTGGAGTATTGGTATGCTCAGTGCACTTTATAAACAAGGCAGCCGTTTTCAAGCTGATAATTATAGAGGCATTAATGTACTGGCCTGTATAGGGAATTTATTTGACTCAGTTATTCAAAATCGTCTTGTCTTTAATGCTGGAGTGCAAAATTCACCAGACCCACTTCAGGGTGCTTACAAAGAAAATAGACGTACAACTGATAATATTTTTATTTTGCAAACATTAATTAACAAATTCAATCAGCATAAGAAACCATTATATACATGTATGATTGATTTTAAGAAGGCTTTTGATTATATAGATCGCTCAGTATTGTTATATAAGCTGTGTAAAGCTGGAATTCACCCACATACTAAAATGTACAGGATTATAGAGAATATGTACTCTAAATCTAAGTCATGCCTTAAATTAGAAAATGGAATCACCAAAACTTTTGACACTGAAATAGGAGTTTTGCAAGGAAGTGTTTTAAGTACATTTTTGTTCAATCACTTCATGGATGACTTAAATGAAGTATTACCACTAAGATGTGGCGTTGTCGTAAAAGATGCCAGGTTCAACCATCTTCTATGGGCAGATGATCTAGTTCTCATTTCCGAATCACATGATGGACTTCAGTTATTATTGGATTCACTCTTCTCTTTCTGTAAAATTAATAGACTTATAGTTAATACCTTAAAAACAAAGGTACTCATTTTTAACTCTAAAGTTTCTGCCCCTTTCACTTTTAATGATCAAGAAATTGAACGTGTAAATAAATATAAATATCTAGGAGTAATTCTTACTGATAATAATAAATTTGATATCAACACAAGTTATCTCAAAGAACAATCACGAAAGGCAATATTCAAAATCAAACAGCAGTATAAGAAATTCAATGACGTGCCACCTGATGTTGCTCTTCACCTTTTTGATTCATTAGTCAGTCCAATACTATGTTATGGCTGTGAAATTTGGTATGACAAGAAGCAGATGAAAGCGATTGAAACAATACATTTGGCCTTTTTAAAATCTATTTTAGGTGTCAAAACTCAAACATCTAATCCCGCAGTGTTTGGTGACCTTGGTAAATTTCCTTTATCTATCAGAATTGAATTATCAATTGTGAAATACTGGTTAAGACTTATTAAACTACCAAATTCTAATATTTTAAACCAGGCTTACTTATATGGACAAGAAAAACATGAATTAGGGTTTAAATCTTGGTCTGGAAAAGTTTATGATATACTTCATAAATGTGAACTAACAGAGTACTGGGATGACCAAAGTCAAATTACAGACCACTTAGTAAATTTGGTTGACAAGAAATTAAAGAATATGTTTGTAGAAAATTGGAAAAAGGACATCTTGATATATCCCAAATTAAGAACATATAAGCTGTTTAAGAAAGATTTTGCATTAGAACCATATACAAAGTTAGACAATAAAAAATATAGATTAGCAATAAGTAGATTTAGGTTGAGTTCACATCAGTTAAAAATAGAAACAGGAAGACACACAAAGCCAAAATCCAAACCTGTAAATGAAAGATTATGTAAAATATGTAAATGTGTAGAAGATGAATTTCACTTTATCATAAATTGTACAAAGCATTCCCAACACAGGCAAATATTTTTCAGCAAAATTTCCGAAACACTACCAAAATTCGATTTTAATAGTGATAATTTATTTACAAATATAATTTCAAGTGATAATACCATCATACAACGGCATCTTGGTAAATTTATATATCACTCATTTAACAATTCAGAATAGTCAGCATATTTTGTACATCACACTTAAAAATATTCTGCCTCTCTTGTATGCTTTCAATATCAAATGGAATTTTTGTACATTACTTTGTAAATGTAGAAATAGTTTTAGTTAGTCTTAGTGAGTAGTTGTGACTAATGTAATCATGTAATGATACAATATGTCAATAAAAGTTATATATACATGTAGGTATATTCAAAAATGACATGTTCATGCTCCCATTGCCAAGCCCCCTTATTCATTATCCATAAAGTATATTATTTTAAAAGAATTCTCATACTGGATAAATTCAAGAGATTAAGAATTTCTGTATTATTTTTTCAGAAGGGTAATTACTTATATGGATATAAGTGAAATCCACATGTTAAGTACATGTAAAGCTGTAACTACATGTATACATGTATTGCACACCTGAGACATGAAAGAACTTTAAACTATGCAGACACATTAAATATATAAACATTCAAGAAGTCAATATATTAAAAAAAACATGTACGATTATTTTTTATAATTGACATAATAAGTGATGGTTTCTTTCTAGTGATACATGTGAAAAGTGTCACCAAATAGCATGTAACAAATCCACATCAGTGAATACAAAGTTATATTTAATGAGAAAGAGGATTTCATTTTTAGTATTTCTTAATTAAGAGAATCAATGCTTTTTATAGGAGTAAGATTTTTGTAGATGGTTTTATTTCACTTCTGGTTGAAAACCAGGAAATCAGTTGTTAACTATAGTCTAAAGTTATGAATTGTCCTCTTGATAAGCTAAATATGCACGATGCACATTTAATTAAGACATTTAACATTATGACCTGCTTTGAAATGTGAAAAATTAAAATGCATCTCATGTCATGATTTATGACACCAGGTGTGTTTTTCAAAGAACCTTTCTGTAATTTCTCATCTTATTTTGCTCTATCAAACCAGTGATGTCATTTTATATTTCATAAATGTTAAACTAGTTTTGAACAATATTTTCATTTTTCTGCAATATTTGTATTACCCGTATAGAAAAGATATATCATCATTAAAATATCTCCTGCTAATTCAATAATCCTCAATAAAACTGATCATAACAATGATTTATTATTTGACAGCTATAAAATAAGTGAAATGACTAAAAGTTGAATTAAATTAGCTGGAGGTCATAAACAGATAACATTAAATAAGAGTAACTTTAAATCATCAATTAGATAAGTAGTCTCATTAGCAGATTAAGCGAGGTCTATTTAATTAACATTAGCCAGCTTTTAATTAAGGAAATCACAGAACAAATTGAGTTATGTTGGGTTATATGCAGTCTTGGCTTGAGTTTTCATTGAGGTAGTAGTGGTAGTGGTATTCATTTAATGTCCTTTATTTAGTTTTTCTCACTCCCTCTCTCCTTTTCTCCCTCCTTCTCCCCCTCTCTCGAAGAGGAATCACAGAGGATTCATCATAAGAGACTGCTAATTCCCCAGAATTTTTCTGTCTAGATTTCTTTTCTGATTAAGCAAGATTTCCAATTGGAATGGCATCAATTGAACCAAGTGACCAGGAACTGGTGTTATTTATACATGACAGTGGTGAGGGACGCATTTATAAAGGGCCTAATGAAGACATTACTTGATTGGAATGACTTCCTGGGAGTGCTATAACAACTGTTCACATCTATCATACTATCACATACAGGTAGCCAGTACACATCATAAACATCATACACCCTGGTGGTCAGCAAGTTGAAATGTTGCATATTTTGCCATATGAATGGATATTTTCTTGTCTTTCCTTTAGTTTAATCTCTTTCCAAAGAAAGACAGCCATTAAGAATGTTCAGTATGTCATTTGATATAATTCCCTTGTTTGCATCTATTTGGGATGAGTAGAAGGTACATGTATATAGGAGTTTGATGCAAGACTACTGGTTTCTGAAGATTTGAAGTACATGTATCTGACATACTCGTCTTGCCTTTTATCATTTATATCATTTAACTTGCTCATTGTCTCTCCTGTAAGTCATTAAATATGATACTTTTCTGTGTTGATAATTAATATGGCTCTTGATGGGCATTGATGTAAAATTTTGCTTTTTATAAATATCGATGAAAACAAACTGTAATGTGGCTTTTATTTTGTAAGGAGAGATATGCTGAAATGATACCAGATCTTTGGGTGGGATTTGTAACAAATTCCATAAGAAACACATCAAACAAATGGATGTTCCTATAAATGTCTTCACATATAAACATTGCCTGATAATGTTGCTAAATCAATGTTAACATGCACTGTAGGCTTTATTCCAAAGAGGGCTTTGAAGACAGGGTTATAATCCTGCATCTAGCCCATGTATAACTCACCTCACTTATATACACACCTACCTTTGCAATAGATAAAGGAATAACATAGGCCTGATGCAAAACTGATTGATTATGTTTATGTTTATTATGGAGTGAACATGCCATATGGAATGTGTTCCTGAATAACAGGGAGAAAAAATACCTTAAACAGAATATATAAGATAGGAAATCTAACTTTATTGATTGATATATGTCTGTCATGGAAATATTGCCATCCTTTGCACATCCTCAAAATTATCAGAAAGTTAGGATTTAGGATTTTCCCACGAAGATCTAAATTAGTTGGAGAAATGTGGCCCTTCATTGAGCTGGCATTTCTTTACACAACCTAAAGCCAGAAATGATAAATATAACACAACAAGACTTTAAAGTACTGATGAGCACCTCAGGTGATTTACCTTTCATAGAAGTACCACCTACTTTGGTAACCTTTGCTCTTGCTTGAGCCTTTTGGTGATTAGCTATAGCCACATTTTGTTGGTGTTTCTGAGCAATGTTTGGTTACATTATAACAACCTCGTTGTCCTGGTCTAAAGAGCCAATCTTTTGGACAGAATAATCTGATATTGAAAAATATTCATATATACTTGAATTTAATAGCTTACTAATTGTTACATTGATTAGTATGCCTAGGTCTAAGAAAATGTTGTATAGGTTATTTTGTTCCAACAAGGTTCAGAAAGACATTTTATTTCATTCTCAAGAATTGGTAGAAAGAAACTAAAAACAAAAAATGTTAACAAAAATGGTTATAAAAAAATATACAAATAATTTTCGTGTTAAATTGTTGTCAATCAGTCAGCATTACATAAAGGACCATGTTTTTTACAGAATGTTTCCAATAATTGGTTTAATAGAAAACATTGTTAAATTCAGTTCACCATATCGATACCTATCCTTTAAGACAGGAATGTTCTATATATTATTTGGTCAATGTTGACTTATCTCCCATATTTAGATAAATCTAGATGCCTATAATCAGTAATAGACAAACTTGGCCTCACCTTGAGAGAGGTCAGAAGTGATATCAGTAACACATTTGCTTGGACAGAGGAGATGAATTAGTATATATCCACAATACAAATCAGCTGATCTGTTCAGAAGTTACAATTTTTAGTACCCTTTGCAAGAGTATGGCTTCATCATCACTCTTTAAATCTGATATAATTCTTTGATCATCATCTAGTATTAATCAATTTATTTCACTCATTTCAAACAGATTTAAAAATGAAAGATTCATTTGAGGTGGTTAAGATTACATAAGCTTTAAAAACAAAATCATGAAATAATATATAATAGTGAGGGGGTATTGTGGAAGCTGATGGAGACCAAGGTAGATTTTGAGCTGTTATGTCTTATCATCCCAATGACAGAAGTTGGGTAGGGATATAGTGAAGCCCTCTGTCCATCCATCCGTCTGTCTGGAAGATACTTGAATACTACTTGACAGATTTTCTCATATTTGGTTGAAAGACGTATATTGGTGAATAGTTTTTCGCCAAAGATATCCATTGAATATTGCTTTCCTCTAAAAATGAAAGTTTAGTTGACCAATTACTGTTTGTTATCATAATGCCATGATGTAAAACTAGATGATATTTGATTGATCTTAATGCAAAGAGGTTAGGTTTATATTATAAGTGAATAAGTGTGGCAAAGTATGTACCAGAAAGCACCTCTCTAAGAGAGGTATTCAGATTGATAGCTCTCAGAGCGCCATTGTTTATTTATACACTTACACAATGTCTGCTGTTATTCTGCAGAAGGTTAGATTTATTACTTAAGAAACTTCTCATTAATTAAAGGTATTTACAGGTATTACTGATCATTTGTCTTGTCTTGAGGTGTTGAGTACATATTATTATAATTAACCAGAAGGTTAAATATTTGCACATTTCAAAAAGTATTCAGTAATTTTTAAGTAAACATTATAAGGTGTTGGTCAGATCTTTATTGAAATGATCTCCCCAGAATTAAATCAACTGAGTGCATTTCATCCTCTTGAAGATAAGAAAAATCATTTTTGATTACTTTTGGTTAAAATCGCAAAAATTAGACTCTTTTACATACTTTAGGGAACTAATATCTAAATGAACACTGGTTTGCTTACATATATGAACTGAATTAGAATGAACATGAAAAAGTCGAAAATCTCCATTGATCTTAACATACAGATTATTGGGAAAGGTCACGACCACTTTGATGATGTATGGCTTGCACTGATGAACTTGCTAAAAGAAAAAGTTAAGGAGATAATTTACTTCCATAAAGAACATTTGACATTATGATTGCCGTCTTACTAGTTGAAGAAGTTGGAATAGGTTAAGGGTCTCTTCATATTATGGCTTACAGTTGCTTAAATTAACCTCAAATACTTGTCTTTTATGAGAAAATCATTGCAGTAACTATATCATGGTAATCTATGTTTATCCTCAGAGCAACCTGTAATTAGTAAACCTTATTGACCAATAAAAAACCACAGATTGGACTAGAAACTTTAATTAGTCCATTTGGGAATTTCATTTTGATAAGATGCATCCTATGCCACCATGCTTAATCTTTTCCTTTGGTTCACAACCTTCTCCTTGTGAGGGATGCATACACGTTTTTGATGATAGACACACACTAGACGAGGCTTCATCCATTCATATGCTTTAATTTCCATTGATTTTGATCCATCTTGCAAAAGTTAGGAAAACTTGAATACTTTTATTGAGAATATTTTAATTTGTTGCAAGATGTTAACACATGTTTACCATAGTCAATCTGAGGAACTTATGCTTAGTAGTTCATGATTGCTAGGGTTAAATGACGGCACACTTGTTAAGAGGGGGCACTTGATAAAAAACATTAGGATCCCTTCTGAAATATTAATTAAATTAATCCACCCATCTCAAAATATCACATTGAGGTTCTCTATCCATTCATAAGTATCTTATTACATATGTTGGTTATATCATATACAATATTGAATTAGATTCATCGGAAAGTGGATTGTTTTCAGGTAAATGTCAGTAACCGTTAATGTTATCCCCCTGTGATTTTGTGTGAGGATATGGTACTTGACTGTATTAGCACTCAGATCAACATCATCTTGTTTGCCAACTTGTCATAAATATAATACTGATTATTAACCCTGAGCTTATCAGCCAGTTCGCAACCCTCTAACTAGGATTCATCATTTTACTGGCTGAGCAACAAACCAGCTCTTGATTGCCTCAGAGATTTATTGCTCTTGTGTAGAGTAGGAGTCAGAATCAATCTCTTACAAAGAGTACCAATCATGTGAGATGTTGTATTGCAGTATTGCATATTGCATATTGGGCCCATAGAAGATATGTTTTTCATATCAAATATCAGTTGAATATGCCCTGTTTTTAGTGAATGCTTTTTGTACTTCTGTACGCATTTAACCTTTTCTGTTTGTTTCACAGTTCTAATTTATTTGTTACAGAAGCCCTGTACCTGGCCTGAATTATGTACAAATATATGTGCCAAGTAGGCCCACTTGTTTCTTCTGACATTGCCCAGCCACTGGTTACATGGTATGCCCTACAGTCATTCTAGTCATTTGATACATATTTTCTATAGACTATTTACATAACAGTCTTTGATGTTCCTCCACTTGCAGTTATGCTTCTTTTCAAGATTATATTCAATTCAATTCCTGGATTCTGCACATCCATAAACATTGGATTTGGTTTCAGATCTGAAGATAGTATAATTGTTTTAAGAAGGCTGAGTATATAGGGCTAGTGGCATATATGTATGTTGGTTGGAGAGAGGGCTTCTAGGTAGGTGAACTGGCTAGACACTTACCTATACTATTGCAGCAAGGTTACCCACCTTACATCAAAACATTACACCACTCAAAACATAATATTTGTATCTGCATCTCCTGTAGACTATAGGTACAGCCTACATTCAAACCTGCCAGACTGAATGCCATTTTAGAATTCTCCCTTTCGCGGTTCGCTCTTTGAATCAGAACGTTCGCAAATATGCACTGAAAAAGCACTCAAAAAGGACAAAATTTGATTGGTTTATATTTTCTCATTATGCATTTCGCGTAGCTATTTGCGTGACCCGAAAGTTCTAATTCAAACTAATTACGCAATTTTGTTTTTACACCCGCACGCTAAATAAAACAATGACAACATCGAAAGTATTCTTCTTTGTCATTGCTTTAATAGTCTGTATACCGAGTTTAATCAATAAAACATTGTACAATGGACAACAAAATTCGGAAACGAGTACTATAGATTGGCTTTCGGACCACTGAACAGAGTGACCTAGATAATAGCGACGCTTCTTCTTAGGTCTACTGCTCAGTTATTTGTTGGTTTTCAACGTAACTCTATGATGTAATTTGATGATGAATACTTTTATTCCGTTGTTGCATCGATGATGCAGTTTGTAGTGCAGTAAGATTGGCATGAAAGTATTGAAAGTCGAATGGAATTGTTTTTTCCAATATGGCGACTAGTCAACTGATCATGTGACCTTCTCTTCCGGAATATTTTCTCACTTTTCAATCATCGTTTTCACCACACTATGAATCAATACAATGAAAAAAAATAGCTGTTATATTAAGATTAATAAAAGATCAATCGTTTCTAATAATTTTTTCTGTACCCCCGTACGGGAATATGAACGAATATATCGTTTGAAAAATAGGTGTTTAAATCCCCATGTTAAACCTATGAGGGAAAACAAGGAAGTATAAATTTGTTCCTCCGCGAACTGCATCATGGGAAATATTTTGACCTTATAAGGAAAGATTTTCGCGTCTCCTCTTTTGAAGAGGCAACAGCGATTTCGAGAATTACTAGTGCCACCACAGTGAATGTCTTTCTGTTGTCAATTATCAAACTTGCCATAGTAGTACCTTGGTCACAATTGCTCAGATTCATCGGCCGGCGCCTGGCTGGTTGAGTATATTGTTCAAATTTGTATTCAGGTTTGAACAAAATACTCAATCAGTTTGGCTCCGGCCGATGAATCAGAGCAAATGTGACCTAGGAATTAGGGACAGTAATATGATGGAGTCCGATTTGGATTACCTCTGTTTCATTAGCATTGATTGATTTCAAAAAGAGTGTACACTGTACATTGATTTGAAAAATCATTGTGAGTTCAATTTTACATGTGCACACTCCTAACACAGATTTTAGTCACTTTTAAACCTAATATATCATAAACATGTATACCTTTCAGCTTATACAGCATGTAATATGGCTTTTGTATCAGCATTTTAACCAGCACTGTGACTTTTATCTACAGAATACATGGATCAGTAGGAATAGATTGAACTTTGAAGCTCAAAGACAAGTGTGATACATATTTTAACATTTTAGTATATAGGTATAGACTTTTTATCAAACATGGGGAAGTATGAGAACATTTTTCAAAAAGAATATGAACAAGATTTATCATGCTTGAATGATGATGATACAGTCATTTGAGCAACAATGGAAGACAGTGTGATTATCTGAACTTCCAAAATCATAAGGCAAACAAAATTTCAAGTGAGAGAAAACAATTTTAGCCAGGTATCACAAAGGGGGTAGTCCACATCAAAAAATGGTATTGAAAAACTGGCGGTTATTGTGACTACCATCCACTATAGTGCTAAGATATAGGAGGAATTGCATGGTTGGATGCTGGCTGGTGAAACATCACAATTAGCTTGTTCATTGCTCCTGACTTCTCTCTGATAATGTCTGTTCAGACTTAGGCTAGAATGAAATATAGGAGACAACTGAACTGATCCAGTTCTGTGTGGCCAGATATATATTTATATGTACAAATGTGATGGAATCTTTTAAGTTCAACATTAATGAAACATGTCCCCTATTCTGATACTTGCTTTCCATTGACCAAAATCAGCCTCATTAATTAGCCACCATAATGAAACTCAGCAAAAGCTACCACTTCCATTGAGATGCCATCAGTTCCTTTCTAGAAACAAATTTCAAAACTGAAAGCCTTGGTTTATTTGAAATAGTTCTTGGTGGTTAAATTTCACTTGCACTAGGATGTGAGTGTACATACTGATGCTGGATTGTCTGAAAATTTAAAGTTTACCAGTAAAACATGTCAAAGGTACATGATAATAGACAGGTTCATAAGGATAATCCCTATATTATTATTCTTATATTCAGGATTTATCTGCAGTTGCATATTTATATTTCAAGGATATCTTGACGGGGATTTGATTTCAGGGTAATCTATATTCCAGTATTATTCTTGATACTTTGATTCTTAGATCTCTGAAATGATGGCTCAGTGCAATATTAGGCGTGCGGCTATATCATTTTGAACATGTACATGTATGGTGCTGCCTTGATCTCTGTCTAATTCCTATAAATAATTTTATTCTTGCTAAATCAGTCTAAAAGGAGTTTGTATTTGCCACCTGATAATACATGATCATATTTTGCTAAATGTGTTCCAAAGCTTAGGGTTGATGATATTTTGTTGTTTCAGCATGTCCAGAAACACTTAACATTCTTATAATTATTATACAGTTATAATTAGTACACTGTATTGTTATAAATGCATATTTCTTTTGGTTTATGTGCTCATGTTGTATTTATTTCTATGCAATATTTTACAAAACAAATGCAAAATTATTTGGTAAGGTGTGACATTTTACAATGTTTAGTTTGTATGCTGTTGTGTTTGACAGATGGCTGTTTCCGCAGGGCAATCACGCAGCCCCCACCCTCTACCACCCCAATCCCAGATTTGGAAAATCACAAAGTTGAATGTGAACCATTGGAGGTGACTGGCCAGGGGTGCCTAAATGGGGGTACCTGCTTTGTTGTAAAAATAGGAGACAATCGCGTCACAAATTGCGCGTAAGTATCTATTGAATACTGCATGAGGAGATATGGTCATGTTCATAATTCAATCCATGTTTGTTCAATGTTTATCCTCCATGCAAACTTCAAGTGAAAATTAGGATAATACAATGAATGGATGACATGGGTTCAGTTGTGAAAGTCACCCAATCTCTTAATTTGTGTGATTGTTGATTTGAAGTTTGTGTCTCCTTGTTTAGTTGCAGACAATACAGAGCGTTGCGTTGATTTAGAGCGAACATTCTGTTTAAATAATGGAACTTGCCACGCGGTCCTAATAGAATATACACGTTTGATAACGTGTCAGTAAGTAAAACATTCCCAGCATGCACTTCATTGATGTAGTCAGATTGTGTTGTCATGGTGACGAGAATTTAAGTATTACCAAATAAGTTTTACATTTTGATACTGGATGAATGAAGGCATTGGCCCAAAGCCTTCATATAATAGATAATAGAAAAAAGTATTGATTTATTATCAATATGCAAAGTTGAAAAATCTGACCATATGGAATAAAGTGTATCTTGCGGGTAAAATAAAGTACCAACTCACAGTAGACTAGACAACAAGCAGATAAGGTCATCTCAAATCAAATGGAAACACACAATATAAATGGGAGGTTCTGTGCAAAAAGGTGCCAAATCACCTAACATTGGTTTGAGATGATTATTATTTGATGTTCCCTGAGCTGTGAGATTCTGGGTTCGCTTTTGAAAAGGGCCATTGGTTCATCAGAAGCAGACTTGAGAGACACTGGTATCATAGTATTTGGTTATGTAGGGGCTAGCATGTTACGTGTTATTCTGTACCAAATCATTTCTTGTTTTAAAGACATTTTGCATAAAATGCTGCCACCCAAAAGCCCTGAACAAACCTGCCAATACTGTGAAACCAGTGTTTGGTACAAACTAAACCAACAGCGGTGTGTTCTATACTCTAATCTATAAACATTTCAGTATAAATGTTCCAAATTCAGTTTTAACTTCAAGTTGCTTTTTTCTATTCTATGCTATATTTTTTTTGTTTTAGCTGTTATTATGTCACTATCATGTTGAATCTGTTAGACTGGCTAATGTTGGGATATCCACATTTACAAATGAAACAATGTATATTTGACATGATGGGGACATAAATGATGTGTTACCTATCTTTGTTACCATGGCAATTTTGTATTATTGACGTCACACATCTGTGAGTAAGTAGAACTTGGGAGACATAAAACATGAAAATATAAGGTTGCCTTGGTAATAAAAGGTAACCAAGGTAAATTGGCAATATTGGCTTCTACTCGTATAGGCCTGTTACCTTTCCTTTATTCTAATGCTGTTGCTTAGAATCTGTTTTAGAAATTGCTATAACTTCCAAAAATGCTTGTTTGCCTTCAAATTCTTAATTCAAAAATTCATTTTGAGGAATTGTTTAGATCTTTCAAAACATAAGAGATGAGATCTTAATTTTGCTTGATGCTTCTCAGTTAGAGGTATTGGAGTATTATTTTAGAACTAGTTGTAGTTTTGCTTTGTTTGTATATGCTTCATAATAGAGATGATTTGATGCAAGTTCATTGCTCTTTTTAGTGGTATGTTTCAAATATGTTAAACTTATTTTTATGTCTTCTGACAAAATATTTTTGTATAAAATGCAGATATTCTGAAAAAAAAGATAGTTTAATTTTTTCATATGATGGTATCAATGTTTTTCAAATTACATGTAGTGTTAATAAAATTTCATTTCATATCTGTCTTAATTTCATTAAAAAGTACAATGAAAGACAAAATGCATTCTATCTGCTACAGAAATTCATTCACACAACATTATCTTTCCTCTATATACATATATGGTGTAATCATATATGGTGTAATCATATATGGTGTAATCATATATGGTGTAATCATATATGGTGTAATCAGTTACCTGAAGAAGAAAAGTGAAACCGGTAGTGACTGAATTACTTCTGTTATTTTCTGTTTTTATAATCACTTTATATATATGGTATATATATATACCATATATATTAGCATTTATCATAATAAGAATTTAATATGATAAATGAAGTTCATAATTGGGAGTTTGTATTACATCTAAATTGTTTTTTTAGTTCTTCTGGTTTGTCTGTCATATATGAATCATTACAAAGACAATTCAGTGATTTGGGGTACTGCACCATCAATTTGGAATTCATTACCTATTGAAATAACATCATCTGGAAGTATTTTTATTATGAAAAAAGAATTGAAAAAATATTTTATCAATCAATAATATCAATTTCAGATAACCATAGTGGGCATTATATGACACATTCTTAGTCAGACATAGATAGTAGCATTCATCACACAAGCAGATCCCCAATCTGTACATTTCATGATTATAAACACGGGAATATACACGAGAAGTGTCACCCGTTTACTGTACATTTGATGTTGAAATATATATGAATAAATAAATAAATAAAAAAAAAATATATATATATGACCTTAGATTTTACATTGCCCATTGTATTGCAAAAGACCTCAAACACTTTGAGATTTTGTGTTCTTTTTGCAATTATCTTTAAAATCATTTGGTCATACACTGCATCATAAATCATAGAATCTCTGTCTTTATCTATAAAGTAATGCTTAAAGAGCTTTGCATTCTGGGATGGATGGGAGGGCCTCTTTTGTGTAATAACAAGGGTACACTGCTGTTAGGTTGCATGCTGGGAAAGTTCTCATGTGCTATTATCTCACTCAGTTCATACTTTAGAAAAATTGTTTCTTTTGATATATTCCTGGAATGTTATACTTTGTCTGTAAAAATCAATTATGGAATAGCAGGCTGAATTGATGCATTTAGTCATCAAATTATAATATTATAATTACTTACATTCAGATTTTTTATTTAGTCCTTTGTATTTATATTTTC
Organism: Owenia fusiformis; assembly: GCA_903813345.2. Classification (NCBI taxonomy): domain Eukaryota; kingdom Metazoa; phylum Annelida; class Polychaeta; order Sabellida; family Oweniidae; genus Owenia; species Owenia fusiformis. The sequence continues at coordinate 17,975,458 of CAIIXF020000009.1, read as the reverse complement.
AGGTGTACAGAAGATTATACAGGTGAAAGATGCCAAGAACGGCACATTCCTCCCGATCTCCGTAAGTATATTTTTGACAAGACCCATTGGATCTATCTTTGAACTAAGACATGGTATAATATAGGGATAACAGCAAATCTACTATCTTTTACATCATTTGGCGAATTACTCTTATTATAGTCGCTTTTGTGTTTTGTGTCATTTCTCTCTAGCCACCTAATTCTAAGTTCAACCTATTTTGAGGAAGAGCTCATGTTATTCAAACCACTCTTACTACCTTATTAAGTGAACACCTGAGTGTGTGAAGATGATTTGGAGCTTGGAGCACAGAGTCCTCCCAAGTTTCTCCAGTTGCTATCATGTTACATCAAAAATAAAAGATTCCAAAGTGGTTAGATGCTATCTGGATTTTATCACTTATGAAACAATTACGAGCAATTAACACCAAATGCCTACTTAGCAGATTAATATCAACATTTTGCCAAGTACTGTTGTATGTTTTGATTTAAAAACCCCCACATCCGGTGTCTGATTTACGAAATATCACAGAAGTTTGAGGGGAATTATGATCGTTCTATATTGATCAGATAAACAAAACTTTTAAATTGACAAAAGTTAGATTTGGACTACATTTACATAATATGAGCTCTAGATTTTTTATTTAAAATGTAGTTTTTGAGAAAAACTGCAAAGTTTTTATATAAGGGTGCACTTCTGTTAGCAATTTATTGACTTGTGGTCATATATAAATTACTCAAATATTTGTGGACAGATACCAGATGCTGGGCCAAAAATACAAAATTTCACAAATACTTGTTGAGATAATACCTTGCAAGCCCAGGATGCTCCCTCTTGAGATCCGCTGTTTTTGGTCCACCCTATCCATTACAAAAAATTCACCATGGTTATAGAACCTACATATTCTCTTTACAAAATTTGAAATAAATGTTTGAGTTACTTGATTTTAGCCTGAGATTTGATCAAACTTTGAACTGCATTTCAACCAATATTCTTCAATTCTTCTATCTACTCGTATAAGATCTGATCGTGATTTCTTATCATGTTATTATGAGAGGGATTCTCACTGATGTAACCTTTGAGTAACAGCTTGGATGATTAGTAAATATTTCCTCAAGAGACAGGAAGCGAAGATTTCTTTACTCAGCTGCATGTCCAAAACATTTCATATTTTACATTCTTATGAGATTTCAAATTAGATGTTTGTATCATATTTCTGAATTAGATAGCCATGAACTTAGCTTTCAATGATATTCCATGTTTCTGTATGTAAACCATATAATAATAGTTACCATATTTGATTTGAAAGTTATAGTTATCCTGTAATCCTTATTGAGTTGGTGATAGGCCATCATAAAAGAAATTTACACAATTTTAATTTTCCCTTTTCTTTAGGTCAAAAAAGACAGAGACGTCTTATGTTGTTAAAAAATTTTCCCTACACAGGTGATGCCTTATGTAGCGATTACCATACATGTAAGTCGGGGGACAACCTATAGAGGGCACTGTCTAGCTCAGGGTTAAATCCCACGTTATCACAGGCCCCTCAACTGCAATTGATTATTTTTGTTTGCAGTTTTCGTTACCTGTGCATGCATGACGATTGTGTGACTGCAGTTGCTATAGAAACCAGTAACTATGCTTCTAGAGTAATTTATATTTATAGCTGCAAAAATCAAATTGAAGTAATGATTGATGTAAATGAAGGTATGGAATTGATTCAGCGCTATATGTAGTCTGCTCTAGAAGCAAGGTTGAATTGTTTAATTTTATGTTTTGTCTGTTTTTCTGTCATGTGAGTCACACGTAGCAGTATATATATATACTCTTAGATAACATTTACACAGTTCACAGAACGACATCTAGTAGCATAATGTCTTAATATTATATAAGTTATTCAGTAGAGTGTTCTGTTCATTGTAAGTGTTCTAATGGAAATCCACCTTGATACACCTTCAAATCAAACAGAAGATATATTTGTTACATTGTTGATGTTGACTTTGAACATGGTCTCTTGTGAAAGTGTAGACATTGATCGTATCAAGGGGGGTCAATGTGGACTTTTTTCATTGTTATTATTTTGATTAAATTGTTTGACTAACAGAGAGGTTCATGAATGACAAAAGTAAGCATTAGATATCTCATGCACTACTGATGCCCTCTATTTAAAAAGCAACAAACTAATATTTATTTCATTAGAAGACTATCCGATGATATTTCAATTTTTTTGATAAAAATTCTCTTGATAAGACTATATAATTGCTATTTATACAAGACTAATTGCATTTTGCATTATCCATTAACATATGTAGATATGATGAAAATGCATTACTAATACCTCCCTGGAATGACTCCCATAATGCACCACTGCATCTTGATTCAGACGATAAATACTGATATATTGTAAAAGATTGAAACAACTTTTAAGTCATTGTGTAATTCTATCTATAAAGCACTGCGAATGGCACTAATATTTATATATAAATACATATAATGCTTTGTGAGATTTCCAGACAATTTTGCGTAAATCTGATGAGTGATTGAATGCTATGTTTTTGTGAGAAAATGCTAATATTTATATAACTGAAGTATTGCAAGTACTGTAGATATCTAAGATACTGATAATCAGGAATTCTGCCACCTCTCTGGCTGTCAACAATGATCATTCCCAACAATAGATGTCATCTTGGTTATGTGTTTTCAAGTGCTATGAGATATTGACTCATTCTTGAGCTGCCACGATCATACGTGATCTAAATAGAAGTATATAGGGCAAATGCTCACATCACAGTTAATCTTTTATGTTGCGCTATGGAATATTCTGTTCCAGTTGCTCGTCTACTTTTGGGTTATAAATTACTTTTCACAATTGAAGAACAGAAATATTTCTGTCAAATAAGATCATCAAGCCAAACTTTCTAACCCATTCCATTCATGAAACCCTGTATTTTCATGGAGTATATAGTACTTCATAAATATTCACAAAATCCCTCCTCTATCCTTTTGGAAGGCATGGCCAAAATGACATCTATCTTAGGGTTTATATAACAATATATACATGTACCCTCAATTTTATTTCTTTGCCGTTTCAGGAAATCTAAATTTTGACAATATGTTTTTGTTATTTCAGTGCCAAGATTGCACAGAGACAAGATGAAGACTGCGAACATTGCCGCAGGAGTCGTAGTTGCAGTATTAGTTGTATTTGTCGTACTTTTAGCAATATATGTATATATCAGGTAAGTAAAAACAAACAAACAATTGTATGTGGTTCATCTTTTTTTGTTTAATGTTACCATGGAGCTAAAAAGATTGTAGTAATTTACCATCCTCTCGCTTGGATATGGAACTCTGAATTTGAGATTTAGCTATTTATGAAGGAGTAAAATTCTGTAACCCCATTAGATATCTGAATTCAGATCAACCTAATATAATTGGGCAAGGCTACATATGGAATGTCTTATTCAAATAGTGTATATGATACTCTCTTTTAAGAAAGAAAATTAAAACAAATTATTGAAAATGGTACTTTTGGCCACATATAATTCAAGCCAAAATAACTTATTTTACAGTAACTGATAATACATTTTAAAATAGATCCAGACTTCATCAAGATGGTCATTAATAAAATGAAAGAAAAAATAATCTTCACCAAACATGTTTATGCTCAATTTATCTAACAGAATTAATCTACTAATTGCTCACTGTTCACTTTCACATGTTTGGCCTTCATTTGTCTTCCAGTAGATAGTAACTCCCATGTGAGATACTTCATTGAACTGCAAATTGTAGATTTACACTACAAATTCAGATCTATACCACACAGGTGTTATTTTCTATCAATGAGGGTTACTTTTATTCAAAATACAAATGTATACAAAAACTTAAACATCTCGCTAAATGATAGTCTTGTGAATGTCTGAAGATTTTTATCTGTAATTGAAAATTCTACCAAATTATTGTTCTCTAACATGAAATGAATTCTTTTCAGGTGGCGACGAAAAAGAGAACTAACTCGAGATCGGGAGTTTAATGCATCACCAGAAGAGCTTGGTTATAGGCAACCTTTTAATCGTAGGTCTTCAATCATAGAGAGTGAACATAGGGCATCATTTAGACGACAAGGGGTATGTCAAACATTGACCAATCAGAAGCCTTCCACAAACACAATCCAGCAGCTAATTTATTATTTGTGCATGTGACTAATTCTTAGAATTCTCAATATGTTTAACAGTCTTTGTACACTGATATTCTTTCGGAAAATGACTTCTAATATACTTCTATCTACTTTTATAATTGCTTTTCTGGGAATATATTTCAGTACCTCACCTTTTACCTAAAATTTCACAAGCAATAATATTTTAATCATTTTAACTTCTGTTTAGTAAAATTGAAATACTAATCCTGCATTGAGTAACAGTTACTGTAAAATGATCAAAACTCTAATCCCGCATTGAGTGCCACCCAATTGTAGAATAATCGAAACACTAACCACTTACCCTGCATTGAATAACCAGTTGTAAAATGACCAAAACTATTAATCCTACATTGAGTACCCATTTGTATGTGACCAAAATTCTAATCCTGGATTGAGTACCCAGTCATAAAATAATCAAAACACTAACCCTGCATTGAGTTCCCAGTTGTAAAATAGTTGAAACACTAACCCTGCAATGAGTACCCAGTTATAATATAATCAAAACGTTAACCCTGCATTGAGTTCCCAGTTGTAAAATAGTTGAAACACTAACCCTGCAATGAGTACCCAGTTGTAATATAATCAAAACATTAACCCTGCATTGAGTTCCCGGTTGTAAAATAATCAAAACACTAACCCTGCATTGAGTTCCCGGTTGTAATATAATCAAAACACTAACCCTGCATTGAGTACCCAGTTGTAATATAATCAAAACATTAACCCTGCATTGAGTTCCTGGATGTAAGATAATCAAAACACTAACCCTGCAATGAGTACCCAGTTATAATATAATCAAAACGTTAACCCTGCATTGAATACCCAGTTGTAAAATAGTTGAAACACTAACCCTGCAATGAGCACCCAGTTGTAATATAATCAAAACACTAACCCTGCAATGAGTACCCAGTTGTAATATAATCAAAACATTAACCCTGCATTGAGTTCCTGGATGTAAGATAATCAAAACACTAACCCTGCATTTGGTGACCTGTTGTAGAAAGATTAATACACTAACCCTAACCTAACAACCCTGTCTTGTTTTTGTGGAACGCTTCTGAAGGTCATGCTGCATGAGCATGGGAATGTTGATATTTCAAGCCAATATACTAAACATCAAGATTATGATGTATTCTATGTTACATTATCAACCATTACATATATCCTGTTATGTACAATACATGTATGTGTACAGTCTGCATGCCTTGTGATGCCCAATCAATCCTCATATGTATGATTTTAAGAAACTAGAATAAAATCTCTATATTTCTTACTTAAAGAGTAAATTAAATGATTCCTTGGGATGACTTTTCAACTCATGATTATAAAATTATACAAAGGCCAATCCAGAAGCTCTGATAAAAATTCTGTATCTTTGGTCATTTTAGTATGTACAAAACTAGTAGTATTGTATATGTATATTTTGATAACACATGAATGAAGCATTTCGTTAACATTATGTGTCTCTCTTCCAGACACCGAACCCGAGTCCTAACACAAACACAAATGATGTGAATATTAATATTAATAAAGACTGCCATTCACCTCAGGCCTGTTCTGAGGCCCCAACAGGTTCAGACACAACAGTGGGAGGTGGTCATAATCTAACGGTAGCTACCATAGAGCCTGGGGGAGGTGCGAGAAATACACATGCTATCCCGTCCCACACACAACCAACAAATAACATAGAGAAATCTGAACATTTGGAGACAAATCTTTAGCAGTAGTATAACATAACAGTGTAAGCCAAGTACATAAGATTCTTGGAGACGAGGATTTAGTGCCAACTGTCCATCATGATTCGGATGAATCCTGTGTCATGGAGCACTTCTTAATAAAAGCTGGACAAAGACTCCAAAGATTTTATGTGGAGGTTTGAAATTGTTTACAAGTTTATAATCTATGTATATTTTGGCTAGATTTTGTACAAGATGTGTATATTATATTTGTAAGTTTTTAAATAGATATTGAAGTAATACGGTTTTATATAGACTTTAATATTGTTAATTGTTTGGAAATGCCTATGAGTAAAAAGTCTTAGATTGTAAATAAATAACAGCCTTTATATTAGGATCTTCAGACCAAGTGCAATGGATGTCATCTAATTCCATCTTGGCGTCAGCTAATAAATAAATGGTGTTAGATAGTGATAGATAAAATGAACCTAATGGAGAACCTTATTCCTATAGCTTTTATTTGAAATGGATAGTAAGAATTTAAGAACTAAAAATGAAAGAAAACTGAAGTATAATCTAAAATTAACAAGATATTAATCGTGTCTCTATATTTACATATTGATATGAATGTTTTAATATGGATTCTAAAAAGCTTAATTTGGTATGATCTGAAAAAAAAATTTATTTAAGAAATATTGGTTGTTGAATTTTACTTGTGACATAAACGATGAAGGACCATGTCGAATCATATTTAGAAGTGTAGTACATTTATACTACAAGTGATCATATTTGCGAACACTTCTATGAAGTGTATATTAAAACCATTTACAACTATTACTAAATTGTGTTACAACTTCACACAATTATTGCATGTTTGAATGATAATGTATTTCAAGTTGAAATCAATGTAGAAAGGGTCCTTAGATTTAAAGGGCATTACATAATATACCAAACAGTATAACAATTTAACAAAGGATATATTTTCCGCTTCTTTTATTTATTATTTATCACACACATTCATGAGTTCATTCAGTTCTATACCATGCAATGCTAGTATAAAAAAAAATACTGAATATCCAGTAATTTTTGTGAAAAAGTTCTAGACTATTGATTTTTGTTTGTTTAAAAATTGTGAAGCACAAATATTATTAAGTTCAACAATGTATGTTCTATAGATGTACCAAATATCAAGAAATAATTCCTCAAAATGACAATGTTTTTGACTGACCCATGTATTTACCTCTGCAAATTTTAATTTTACGTAGTTAACGAATACACATTGAGCTTGGAGTAGTAACATTTATTTGAAATATGATTTGTGATCCCCCCTTCACATTGAGTCAGCTGATGAGAAACTGAAAATAGTCTTTGTTATTGAAAAATTCTGGTATTATGAACAAGTTCAGACAGTTTCATAGGTAAATGGGAATGTTGCCCCATTTGAATAAAATAGATCTAGTATGTGCATATACCCTGATAAGGTTATTTCTCCTAGGCTATTTGTTATGATACATCATTCGTTCATATAGGTCATGATGACATCATAACATGTTATTATTATTTTATGTAAATAAGGTATTAGTTGTACATTATAAAACAAAACTTAAAATGCTTGGTGAAAATACATTTTCAATGACTGCCATTCCAAGTATGTGTTCCAATATTCACCGGAGCAAAGACGTAATATTTAAATTGTATATCAAATACAGGGTGGACTACAAATAAAGTAGAATATATTAAATGGTGATATTTATCATGTATGTCACCTTGTATTTTGTATACCATATTGTGTATTGTATTTTTAGTATGTTCAGTAATATACCTCTTATTTATAATGATTGGACACCCAATAATGAATGTAACAAGAAGGGTCAACTATGATCATCCTGTAGGAAGGAACCTTGCCCTTTTCAATCATTTTGGCGATTTTAAGGGTAGTCACTGGACATTGGACATTGACAAGGTTGGACACTATAGGATGTTCATTTGACACTCTCTACAGGGTGATCATTTTACATCCTACAACTTGAAGGTGATTGTTTGACACTCTATGGGTTAGTCTCATGGCATTCTACAGGGTGGTCACTTGGCAATCTATTAAGTGATCCCTTGATTCTTCACAGAGTGGTCATTTGGCATTTTATAGAGTGTAACTTCACATTCTAAAGGATGATTCCCTGACAAATAACATATAGTGATTGTATATTATATTATTATAAAGTAGTGCTATCTTATCATTTTTCAACAATTAGTTTACAAGATTTGTGATTTTAGTAATCTAAAATAGAACTAAATCACATATATTACCTTTTTGCTAAATGATAATATAGAACATTATATGGTGGTACAATGGACTTTTTTAATTAAATATTCCTCAACAATTGATTGGCCAGTATTATGATGTTGTCAGGGGTTACTGGCTTGGCTATTTTTAAGGATATTTAATTTGTAGTAAATTAGTTAAGTACCTGTACCACCTAAAGTTATGAATCTGTAAATTTTGTTATTTATGTGTTGTGTATAGTGACTGTTTATAACCATAGCAACTGCTATGTTGCTTCCATAGCAATGTATAATTGCCATAGCAATGTATATGTTGCTAGCAACTATTATGTTGCTAGAATATGCAACTATTTGTGCTAATAAGTAATGCTTCCAAAGTAGTGACATTAAGACATGTTAGATATTACATTGGTCTGTACTTTCTAAAATATTAGGTATATGCTTGCATGTCAGTATGAATATAAAAAGTATGAGCAATTTCCATTGTTTTTGGTACAGCGTAATGTCTGAACTTTGCTTTATTAATGAATGCTAGCCTGTGGTGTATATGTTTGTTGTAAAGAAAAGCTATAGACAAACATTGTTTGCAGTTTAATGTAAATTAATGAGTAAAATGTATACTAGGCTCACTTAATAATGTTAATCTGGCTATAGTTCACAAATCAATATTCTATGAATACACATGCAAATTAACAGCATGTGCAACTTGTGCAATAGACAACAATAAACAGAATCTTCAAAACCACATTTAGAAGAATTTACAGAAACAATATTTTACCCATATTTTGAGAATGCAAGATTAGTACCCACTTTCAAAGATTTAACTTTTTGAAAAACCGCCTGGTTGTTATGTCACCACCAAAAGTGGTGACATATTGTTATGGTCTCCGTTTTTTTGTGACGGCGGTTGGCGTCCGGCGGTTGGTGGTTGGCGTCCGGCGTCTGTAACAATTTCTTACAACTTCCTATAACTTAACAAATACTGTTTAGACTGACTTCAATTTTTTTCTAAATCATCTACATGTTCTCAGAAGTTCAAATCTGACTTTAGATTTGACATTTGACCTTCAATGACCTTCTCAAGGTCAAAAAGGTCTTTTTTCAACTTGCTTCACATTGACTAAATTTTTTTTCAAAATCATCTACATGTTCTCAGAAATTCAAATCTGACTTAAGATTTGACTTTAGATTTGACATTTGACCTTCAAATCTGACTTTAGATTTGACATTTGACCTTCAATGACCTTCTCAAGGTCAAAAAAGGTCAAAAAGGTCTGTTTTCAACTTGCTTCAAATTGACTAAATTTTTTTTTCAAAATCATCTATGTGTTCTCAGAAATTCAAATCTGACTTTAGATTTGACTTAAGATTTGACATTTGACCTTCAATGACCTTCTCAAAGTCAAAAAAGGTCAAAAAGGTCTTTTTTCAACTTGCTTCAAATTGACTAAAAAAATTTTTCAAAATCATCTACATGTTCTCAGAAATTCAAATCTGACTTTAGATTTGACATTTGACCTTCAATGACCTTCTCAAGGTCAAAAAAGGTCAAAAAGGTCTGTTTTCAACTTGCTTCAAATTGACTAAAAAAAATTTTAAAAATCATCTACGTGTTCTCAGAAATTCAAATCTGACTTTAGATTTGACTTAAGATTTGACATTTGACCTTCAATGACCTTCTCAAAGTCAAAAAAGGTCAAAAAGGTCTTTTTTCAACTTGCTTCTAATTGACTAAATTTTTTTTCAAAATCATCTACATGTTCTCAGAAATTCAAATCTGACTTTAGATTTGACATTTGACCTTCAATGACCTTCTCAATGTCAAAAAAGGTCAAAAAGGTCTTTTTTCATCTTGCTTCAAATTGACTAAAATTTTTTTCAAAATCATCTACATGTTCTCAGAAATTCAAATATGACTTTAGATCTGACTTTAGATTTGACATTTGACCTTCAATGTCCTTCTCAAGGTCAAAAAAGGTCAAAAAGGTCTTTTTTCAACTTGCTTCAAATTGACTAATTTTTTTTTTCAAAATCATCTACATGTTCTCAGAAATTCAAATCTGACTTTAGATTTGACATTTGACCTTCAATGACCTTCTCAAGGTCAAAAAAGGTCAAAAAGGTCTGTTTTCAACTTGCTTCAAATTGACCAACTTTTTTTTTCAAAATTGTCTACATCTTTTCAGAAGTTCAAATTTGACGTTTACAAGTTCTCAGAAGTTCAAATCTGACTTAAGATTTGACCTTTGACCTTCAATGACCTTCTCAAGGTCAAAAAGGTCTTTTTTCAACTTGCTTCAAATTGACTAATTTTTTTTTCAAAATCATCTACATGTTCTCAGAAGTTCAAATCTGACTTTAGATTTGACATTTGACCTTCAATGACCTTCTCAAGGTCAAAAAGGTCTTTTTTCAACTTGCTTCAAACTGACTAATTTTTTTTTTCAAAATCATCTACATGTTCTCAGAAGTTCAAATCTGACTTTACATTTGACATTTGACCTTCAATGACCTTCTCAATGTCAAAAAAAGTCAAAGAGGTATTTTTCAACTTGCTTCAAATTGACGAATTTTTTTTTTCAAAATCATCTACATGTTTTAAGAAGTTCAAATCAAACCTTCTTAAGGTCAAAAGGTATTTTCCAACTTGCTTTAAATTGACCAAATTGTTTTAGGTGGTGACATTTTGTCATGTTAATGCCTTGTTTAGAAGATTGGCATTGTAACATGACATGTGATATGGTAAAGAACTTTGTAATTGGTAAATTGAAATTTCCATGAGGGACCCAAAGGGGAGCCTTTAATGTGCATTTATGTCATTTTTTACTAAAATTGTACAAAAAATAAAAAAAACAAAGGGATTCCCTAATAAATAAAACTCACAAAACACTACAATTTATTTGTGTATATTTCTTATATCCATTGATATATTGTGAATGAGAATTTTTATCGCACCCTTTGGTGTTCTATTATGATCAGGTTGCCTGGCAGCTGGTTGGTGAGTGAACATCCTGATTAGACTTAACTATCCTTTAAAGTATCCCAGCCCAGCAAAGACCTTTAAACAAAACTAGTGGCATTTATAAAGGTGATTTTCTCTTAATTTCAGCATAAGCATATAGGTAAACACTGGCATTACTCATCAAATCAAAACAAATAAAACCTCTGTCCATGCTTAACCATCTTCCCACACTCTGGTCTTCACTGCGTTCAAAAATGTCATCAACTTTCTTAGCGTAAAACACAAACACAGGCTGTAAATGTGAACTGTGAAACTGCTCCATCACAGCGGACAAAAAATGCAAACATTATTATTTATTAAAAAATTAAAAAGACCCAATACATCAATATCTCATTAATACATTCAGAGTTATGCTAGAGACTGATCCCACAATGGCTACATTACTACTAATATCTGACATCAGGTAAGTCTCGGTGTCTAATTAAAATGAAACTCCAATAAAGTGCCAGTTATACGTTTTGTAATTGTCTACAAAAAATGGGTTTGTATTTCCATGTAAGGTTGACGATTTTTGTGAATTCAAAACAAATCTTACACGTTTTCTAATGATCTAATTATGTTATATATTCGTATTTTTCGTTCTCATGGGGTACCCGGTTTTTTCGACCGGGTACCAAGTCTGAACCCAGCATGGAGGATTTACTACCCGGTACCCGGTTTTTTCTACAAACCATACAAAAAATCGTCAACCTTACATGGAAATACGCACAGGTCCCAAAGGAAGGGAATAAAAATTGTTGCAGAACCAGGAACTTGGAAAAAGAAAACATCATAGGAGTACCACTGTTGTAAGAAAAACAAACTTCAACTATGCCAAACCATAATCTGATTTGAAAGAAATAGTGTCTCATATTCCCCTCCCCCACCGTTCAAGTGGCATCATCACAATCCAAGACCACAACACCAAAATGCCATTTCATTGATATTGAAGTCATTAGAATACATGTTGAAGAATAAATTTTTGATTGATTTTAAAAAACCTACCTTTGAAAATCATCAATTTCTTATGGGAGAAAAGACACAGTACCTTATCACCGTGTTATTTTGGAAATGACTCCAGAAAATCCCACATCTCAAGATGTTTTGAACAAGATTTGTGCAATTAATTATCCCCGAATTAGTCTAGATCTTTTATATAATGAAACAAAAATAGGGCAGTAAAACTTGTAAATTGAACATTTTTTGCCGACGAAAAACGTTCAGTGTTCACTACAGAGAGGGTAATTTATACCGTAGTCAGTCAATAGATTATCTGCTGAGGAAGGATATCTACTAGAGACAGGTGTTCACAAGAGAAAGGTGTTCACAAAGACAGGTTTTACTGTCCGTTTAAGGTCATGACATGTATTTATATCTGGAGCTAGTGAGGCGGCACCCTTGCTTGATGCCCCCCCCCGCCCCCCGCCCCCCCCCCCCAACAAATCCGGTATAAGTTGGTGCGTTGCCAAAAGCGCCATAGACGAAACCTGTGAAGTTGCCCCACACGACAGAGAGATATTTGAAAACAGAGAATTCAGACTTGTCCTGTCTCTTAAGAGACGATAAAGACTACAATAGACTGGTAGATATTCAATAGATAGTTGTATGACTAGACAAAACATTCAGTACTACTGTTTTCCCAGGGAATATGAAGGAATAAAAATCGTATTGAATCGGAAAAAATCGTATTGTCCTCGGGTAAAAATCGTATTGGACCATATTCTTCCCTGTAAATAACCTATATGTCTTGGATATGTCTGGATTCATACATTTTTGTTTTTTCACGCAGAACAAAGCGAAATTGTAAGATGCTGAATTTGAAAAAGATGTCACCGTTGTTCGAAATACACATGTAAATATTGATCCGAGTTTGATTTCTCATAAATTCTTGGTGAAATCACAGAATTTAAATAAAAAGAAAAAGACAGGCATTGATCATCCTACATTCAAAGGACTTCATTTATTATTCAAAGAAAGAAGTGAAATACCTAGGACCAAGGATGGGCATTGATAGTCTTTGCATTTGTTTAACACTTAGTCACTTCCAGGTTAGAACTTAAATCTTGACTCAGGGTAAGTTATTGACAAACGTAACATTTCGTACGGAGGCTGAATTTATCTCTTTGAACAGTCTGTATTATTTGCTATTTGATAAAAAAACTTAACACTAATGAGTCTCCAACCATTGGTGCAACAATAGGCTATTTATCAAATTGACGAGAGTTCAACTTCCGATGACCTTGAATGTATTATCGGAAAATTAAAGTAGCGGCAGGTCCAGAGCTAGGAGACTTTCAATTTGTGATTTGATACTAAGTGGAGCATTTCACTTCTCACGTTCTTTGAGCAACGTTATTCTGTCAAATTGTAAGTCTTCGTGATCGAAGTCAGCAAAGCCTGATGTGCATTTTCTGATCCAGTTTCAATCAGGTGGCAATTCCTTGTTCTAGTTTTGTTTGAAACTATTTATTTATCCTAAATTACCTATAACCTATTAGATAGTACATGTTATGCGGGATGGGGGTCTGAGATATCTAGTTGTTGCGTCTGCCGCACACTGTGTGTATAAAATGTATGGAATGTTGATTTCACAATTTCCTGTTGTGAATTGCTTTTGTTTGTCCCGAAAGGGTAATATCGTTATCATCGTACGTAACAGCACTCGGGATGCTTACTTGGCGAGTTTGATCGCTTGTTACCCTCTGAACTGTGTAATAATCACTGGTGAGGACACCATCTTCAATAATGTCACTAAAGTCTCCGTAACTTGTACTAGCATTGTGATTAAAAGTTATCGTAAACAGATCCTTATTTTGAACTGAAAGTTGTTGTTTTATTCGGGGTGGAGCAGTTCTGCATTCACGCTCCCTCAGGATACGTCCACGGGTAGGTACCTGTCCCTGGCTATGGCCTTCACTAGATCCAAAAAGTTCGGACTTAGGAAAATTGCGAATGTATGACCTAGAGGTCATGGCGGTGTGACACCTCGTGTCTTTTGTTATCTTAGTTTGTCTTCTTTGCCATCGTTTCAACATGGCGTCTTTTTGATCTCCTGAGGTGGAAAACAAACGTCCCGGAACTGCTGCTGATTTCGTTAGAGAAGGTTTCATTGGGAAACAGTGTAAAGATCGTCCTAAACTACTTTCTAATGAGACAGAATTATCTATGTCAGCGTCTGGCACAGTCGTCGTTATTTCATTTCTTTCAGCTTTAACATCATCATTAGCCATAGAGACAACATTAACTGGTTTTATTATGTCTGCTCCAGTCATGTTTCTTGGAGAAAATGCAGATCTCGATCTTGCAGGCTTTCTGGGATTATCTAACGAGTATCCACATGCAATTGATGGAAGATATTCAAACCCTTTCACTCCACTTTGAGCAGTATTGTCTTTTTCATCAATGTCAATCCTAAGTGGAGTATGCTTACATGTCTTCCTCGAATTAGGATCAGCGACTGGTGCGATGTGCTTCATAGGTTCAACAGGACATTCTCTCTGAGATTGTCTTGGCGACGGCGTAGGAAGGCCTAATTCTAGACGTTCCACTGCAAACGGATTTTTTAGATTGCTTTGTTTATTTTTGCTTGTGTATGAATCTATCGCTGTGATAGCTTTCAAAACATCGGTATCAAAATTTCCATTAACCAGTAAGCTTTGTTTCACCTGTGATCTAGTTCTTGAAGAGCTCTTTGATTTCGGAATCATTTCTACTCTTATAACACTATCTTCCAGTGTGTCAAATTGTATTATATTTGAGGCCATTTGCATCATCCTGGGGGATCTAATAATGTGTCTGAAAAAGAAAATATTGATGAAAATAAATCCATATTCCAAAAATAACAAAAGTTTAATGAACAGATGTAATCAACGGTTATCAATAAATCATAATAATCAATCAATTATTCAAAATAATCCAATAACTACAAATATATATTTTATAAATGTTTACATCCACGAGGCCGAACCCTTGAGAAACGCCGAGTCTCTAGCCTTACGTAAAATAGTTTCATATATCACATCCGTGACCAACTTTGTAGTCAATTACAACATCATCTGGATTTTATCTGATAACTGTTGAACTCCTACCAGGTGGAACTCCATTAGCATCCTTCCGTGCCTTCTATCCTGCTCTTATGCAAGCATCCTCGTTTTTTACACCAAACAGATCTATATCGGGAACTACATTGTGATCAGTACTCTAATCCAATACACTGTTACTACGTTATTAGTAATATTCAAACATTAAAGTTCCACTTCAACTTGGTTATCGATGCATTAAAATACAAAGAAAAGTTGAATGATTTATGCGCCCCATTCTTGCAAATCTTCTATTGAATGTTCGACTTGCTTCTTTGTTGCCGAGATATAAGGTTAAATGTTTCTTACTGAAAACAATATTTTTGTTAGGTCTTAACCACAAGAAAATCCATTTCTTCGAGAAGAAAACGTCAATTCCACATTTTGTATATGTGCCATATCGGTAGTTCATATAAACCCCTCAATTCTGCTACTCAAATAAGATCATTTTCTGCCAAATGTTTATATTACAGGTAACATGAATGTAATTTTTCTTTCAAGTTCTTTTGTTGTGTAAACGTTTAACATCTGTGAATGTTTGTAAGATCAAACTAAACAAATGTCTTGAACGTTTGCATATTTTTTAGAATATAAATTCAAGAATGAACAAGGTCTGTAAACGATAGTGCGGTTGCCGTTACGATAACATATAATCAAACAGAATAATTTCATGAATCGAGTCTAGTGGGTTATTTTAGAAAATATATATAGACTAGGAACTATTACTTTTTGTTTCATAATTATTTAAAATAAATGTTCAATAAAGGGATCCGCCATCTTGGACAAAGAGCTCTGTAAACGTTACAGAAACTAGAGTCACCGAAATGTCTGCCGCCCCCCCCCCCCCCTTGTATGCATAGTATATACAGTCAGCTAGATCACCGTGAGCTGTTACTGTGAACAAGTAGTGTGTTTGTGCTAAGTAAAACCCTCGATGTTATGTTTTGAATTATGATTCGATCACCACATACATCACCACACATATAAATCTAGTTGCAAACTTAGGAAATAAAGATCAAGGGCTCTTAGGATCATAGGTTTTAGAATAGCACCGTTATTTTAATATCAACTGCATTGATTTGAAATGTTTATCAACTATTTTTGTAATATTTTGAAACAGTTTTAAGTGTTTAATGGTTACATGTACGTTATGCCACATGAACATCTGTTTGTTTTGAAAGGCTCGAATCTATGCATAGAGAGGTAACTAAGACGTTCGGCTTGTAGAGAAATTTGTATTTTCACACTGAGGGAGCATTGAGTTCAAGTAGTTGTGCTGGATATATATCCATTGTGTTGTTGCTGCAACGTCTCTCTGCAATGAGATGCGGCACTAAGGCATTCTAACGTCGGAAACACCAGCCGCTCGTACAGCCACATCTGACTTTGTATGTCGTTAATGGATTGATCCCTGGTCGTTCCGGCGCTTGCCTCTAACGCTGTGATGTTTTGGATGTAGGTGGTAGGTAAAAGAGTAGAAGTATTCTTGTTTCCTATAAAAACATAACATTGCCACGTCGAGTCTGAAGAGAAGTCTGGCCTTGCATTACTGTTAACAAGCGGACAAAACGCATTGACGTTTATGATCGGGGAGATTGATAGCAGACATCAACCAAAGACGTCAATTGGACCACAGCATCGACAAACCCACGCATGGATGACCATGCTACTATATAGCCGATCGAATTATTAGAGAGAGCATTGAAAACGCAAACACTAAGACAAATCTGCGTCCTATACGCAAGGGACAAATTACCCGCATGGGCAGAAAGTTGTGATACTTCTCAACACTCGATACTTCTTCGCTAAGAGACATCTCACTCTAGTCAAATACATAAAACAGGAGGGGTAGATTATGGATCGCAAACTGCTAGCCCAGACACTGTTAATGCTTCTACTTTTTCTGCTCATCCATCTTCCTCAAGGCAAGGTAAGATGACTGCACTCTATATCTGCTATACAGCTGACTTATATAACAATCCTTGTTAAAGTTAACTTGTTTGGGAAGTCTATGGAATAGACAAACTCGACTAGAAAACAGTATCTCCACAGAGTAGCAAATACCAACGAACAAGAACAAGTTATGTCACTATAAAATTTCGGTATGATATGGCCATAAGTTATGAGATCTAATTATTAAACTAAATTCTCGCATTAGATGGTAGTTTTGGATTTTCTGAATGAATAAGAAAAAATGATTTGTTATCTACTCTAAAATGAAATAGCTTCCATTTGAGTACAGTATTGTATATATATAATGTTTCAATGAGATCTCGAATAACTACAAAATCGTACATCAAGCGGCCATTTCGGATTTTCAAATATTTCTATTACTTTCGAGGGAAAAAATCTCGAATCCCTTTCATTTGAGTATGATAAAGCCATAGAGACAGTTCAGTTTTCTCAACCCCCATACACTCTTATACATTCCAATAACAACATATCAAATGGTAATAGAGATAGTTGGTTGGAAATGAAAAGGCGAAAATTGCAGCCATTAAAGCGGCGGCCATCTTGAAAAAAATCTTTTTACATTTTTCCACCAAATAAGGAGACAATTTGTTCATTAGCTAGTATTAGAGTTATTTTCCGGACGGACTGACCATATGACTGACTGACGGACGGACGGACGAGGGGCTTTACTTTATCCCTAACGAACTTCGATGGAATAATAAAGATGTGCTTGTGGCCAAATGGAACTAGTCTGCGCTTATAGGTAAATTGCGAACTTGATCTACAATTTATATAAAATATCAAAAACATAAAAGAAACCGGAAACCTCTACCCAGGGATGTTTTATCTCCCGGCTTGATCCAGGCTTTTAGACATTTCCCTAAACAATGTTCTGATATGGACGAGACATTTGGCAGTCTGCCATCAACGGCGAAATACAAGCAGACGTCAGTTGTGTTATTTTCAAGATTTATGGATATGTAACAATTGATTCGTATTCATTTTGGTAAAATTTTTGTTTGAAGATGAATTTATAGTCTTTTTCTTGAAATAGGAATTGTGGGTGTCAGTTAATAAACAATGTTTACAACACTGCCCTGTGGGATGAATCCACAGCATCTTAATCCTCACATGGACCATCCTTCGTTTTGTAATTTGATGTAACGGAGTTAACAAATGACTTATTTATGTCTTGTACTGCCTGTTCTCGTCTACCCCTTTACAAATGCACCAAACCTGGATCGGTTATTAGTTAAATCACTTCCTAGTCTTTGAACTTCAATCTGTAATTAATTATAAAGATGCAAATACCATTAAACCAAGCAAATGTTTTGATTCAATCCACTTTGTTATAACAAGAAGGCAAAGGACCTTGCATTGCCTCACTTCAACAGTTCAAGTTCACTTTTTTGTTGAAATGTAACAGAATATCACGAACTGGATTTTAACCAGAAACAACAAAAGTTCATTTAGAACACAACATTGCATCAATATCCTATTAAATGATATTGTATCTCTCTTAGACTTCTGGTTAGAATCCTGTTAACCAGGCACTGGGCTCTTTCTGTTTCACACATTGCGGATTACTGGCTCTTTTTCGCAAACTATACGTAAGATTTAAAAAAACAAAAAGAGAAATTTGGAGTTCCTCTTTTACCCTGTGATCGCCTAGTTTAATGGCTGATACATGATAATGGCTTAGAGTATATGTGTCTGTGGTAAAGTGTTTAATGTTGCCCTTTCAATTGTGTTATTTTTCTTTCTAGGCGACTACAGAGCAAGGCCGGAGCTTCAGAGGTTGGTATATATAGATTCGTTCTACCACAATAACCTATAGCAAACATTTAAACATAGAACAATTGTAATCTAGTATCTATGTATTTTCATGGACGGGAACATGAAGGTGAAAATATTGTTTGGATATTAGATTATTTTTTCATTTGTTTTAGATTCTGTGGAAGAAACATTAGAATCATTACAAACATATGAAGTAACAGTACCATTCCTAGTTAACGAAAATGGGCAATTCATATCATTTGAAGTTGAGACCCATCTTCCTACTACCTCTCATGATGATAATATATCAGGCCGAGCAAAGCGATCAACACAGGCTTTCAACGAAACAACCCTTATAAACCTTATGTTCAATCTGAACGATAAAATGCTGCAGCTCCAGCTACACAGGGATGATAAGATCGTCGCTCCGTTCGCCACGGTTGAATGGCCGGAGGGCGACATCACTGAGGCGAGTCCGATCAAACGGGGATGCATTTATGATGGTGATATCAAAGATATGGACGGTTCACACGCCCTTGTTGATCTATGCGGCGGGATAGTGAGTACCTTGGTGATAGCCTGGATATGAACCATGTAGTTAATGGTATCCGTTACAATCGTAAAATTAATGTTTCCTTTTACAATTATTTCAAAACTTGAAATTGATTGTCTGTGTTCCAAGAAGAATGCGTCAGTATCTGTTGATTGATTCGGAACTCCGCTACGCAAACATTACTGCTGGGCATATTCATTTCCTTATTGTTGTCAAAACCACACGTTATTCTCCCAACTCAATGATTCACAGATATCGGGGTAAACTTTAGGGTGTATCAAAATATGAAGAATTTTATGAAGCATGCCTTGAGCGCATAATATAAAGTCATCATTAACTAATTGAGTATCCCACTTACGGAAGTAAGTAACTTAGAACCTTATATCAAAAGAAAACAAAATCAAGGAACTATCAAAAACCAGAACATGTGATTGAAGATTGATAGTTACTGTAAATGATGAAGGCAGTCATGAAGTGGTGTCACAATATTGGTGTAACCTCTGTAAACAAATCAAGACATTGTTTACTTTAAACATATTGACATCATTTTTAAGTTAAAGGCAATACTAATTTCTTGACTTCCTTGTTTTCGCATCCTATTGTTAGCAAGGTATTTATACTTGTTTTTTAATGGTTTTAGACAGGTGTGTTGAGCACAAAAGAAGATGATTTATTTATAAAGCCCCTTCCACAAATGACCAATGACCCCAGGCATCCGCATGCTGTGTATAAAGTTCCCGTAAAGAACGTCACGAGGGACCTTAGGAATGACTTTGTCGAGCTAGATGGTAAATAAACTATGTTTTTCCCGAATAAGATTGATTCGTTTATTGTGAACAATTATTTGAGATATTTTAACATAGGCCTACCGCAAAAACAATAAACATTGATAAAACCCCATCCAGCAGTGGCACAACACACAATAACGTAGTCAAAATCTACATTCGTCCAGCACGGTTGTACTGATCCTATAATATTAGTTTAAAACAACATAGTATACTCTTGAACTTCATGAGAATATAACCAACAAAAAATAATCATTTATATATACAGTAAAACCTGTCTCATCCGAACGCCATTGAGACCGGCTTAAAGCGTTCAGATTAGGAGGTATTCACATTTCGAGGTTTTTGCATTCGCGAGATTTATATTCTGGATTCTGAAGAAATGTTGACCACATAGCTTTATGCATTTCAGAAATTTGAAAATTCAATTCAAATGAATCTAGTCATGCTGGAAAGCCCTATTATAATCAAGACCATTCAAGTTTTTTCCCAAAGTTTTGATATCATAACAATATTTGAGCAATTTTGTCTGAAACGTGTGAAATTTTATTAAAAGTGTTCAGATTAGACAGGTTAAATTTTCAAATATGATTGTTCACTGTTCAAATTGAGAAGTGTTCACATTTCAAGGTATTTTAGCATGGGAATCTCAATGGGAGGAAAAATGGGTTCCCATTTCACGAAAAAAGTGTTCAGATAGGGAGGTGTTCGGATTAGCCAGGTGTTCAGGTTCTACTGTAGCTTCATTATTCTATGGATACGTATATAATGCCAGTTATTCCATATTAAGTTCAACATATTATCATCACCGATCCGCACTCTGAAATAACGGGAACGTATACGGCACCACACGGTTCCGTTTTCACGGTACCGTATGGTATTAAGGGTATGGCATCGTACCGTACGGTATTAAGGGTATAGTACCGTACCGTACGATACGGTAAAATCATGAAAGGGTACCAAAAATATCGCATAGCCGACAATACCTCTCTTATAAATACAAGTGGAACACTGTTTTGAAAAGATGTTTATTCTTTACGAAACAATTAAGTAAATACATTTGTAATTGTAGAAACAATCGACCACCATAGACGACAGAAGCGAAGTAGAAGAGAAGATCTAAAACGAAGAATTCTGTATATGGAGACAATAGTTGTGGCAGATCAAAGTATTCTAAGATTCCACGGAAAGGATGTATCCGAGTTGTACCTCCTGACCCTCATGCATGTGGTATGTAAAACATACGAGTACATTAAAGTCTCCATTTTGTTTCCATAACGTGTTAGGAATTAAGAATAAAACGTAGGCCTATGTGTTAAGTAAAGCATGTATTTTGCTATAAAAGTCTCAATTTTGTTCCTTTAAAGGATGTTGTGACTCCACTAACACAGAATTTATGTAAAATCTGTTTCGATGAATAATGTAAAAGAAATAAACCATGACCATTAGACAATTGAGATGGCAGGTGATGTCCAAGTACATTGTTTCCATTGCATAAGATTGTACATGTTTGAAATAGGTTTGTACATGTACCATCAATGTTTGGAATAGGTTTGTACATGTACCATCAATGTTTGGAATAGGTTTGTAAATGTACCATCGATGTTTGGAATATGTTTGTACACGTATCAATGTTTGGAATAGGTTTGTACACATATCAATGTTTGGAATAGGTTTGTACACGTACCATCAATGTTTGGAATAGGTTTGTACATGTACCACCAGTGTTTGGAATAGGTTTGTACACGTATCAATGTTTGAAATAGGTTTGTACACGTATCAATTTTTGGAATAGGTTTGTAAATGTACCATCAATGTTTGGAATAGGTTTGTACACGTACCATCAATGTTTGAAATAGGTTTGTACACGTATCAATGTTTGAAATAGGTTTGTACAAGTACCATCAATGTTTGGAAGACGAACACTTAACATGGCCTTCTGGAGGTTTCCGCCTTTAATGACAAAGTTATTCCAAAACAAGATTTTCTGGTCGCATTTTCTGGTTAACACTGTGGTGAAGTGGTTCTCACGTATTTCTATCGGGATGTGTTGTTATTAGTTTTCATGGTTATTCATAGTTGTAACACCACAAGATTGTCTAGGTCAGGGCCGTCCAACTAGCACATTTAATATAGTGTGGTGGGTGGATATTTACAATAAACAGATGACGACCCGAATGGCTTAGATAAACTAAAAAATATTAAAGTGGATGAAAGTATAAAAAGGAGGAATTCATAGTATATGGAGACAATAGTTGTGGCAGATCAAAGTATTCTAAGATTCCACGGAAAGGATGTATCCGAGTTGTACCTCCTGACCCTCATGCATGTGGTATGTAAAACATACGAGTACATTAAAGTCTCCATTTTGTTTCCATAACGTGTTAGGAATTAAGAATAAAACGTAGGCCTATGTGTTAAGTAAAGCATGTATTTTGCTATAAAAGTCTCAATTTTGTTCCTTTAAAGGATGTTGTGACTCCACTAACACAGAATTTATGTAAAATCTGTTTCGATGAATAATGTAAAAGAAATAAACCATGACCATTAGACAATTGAGATGGCAGGTGATGTCCAAGTACATTGTTTCCATTGCATAAGATTGTACATGTTTGAAATAGGTTTGTACATGTACCATCAATGTTTGGAATAGGTTTGTACATGTACCATCAATGTTTGGAATAGGTTTGTAAATGTACCATCGATGTTTGGAATATGTTTGTACACGTATCAATGTTTGGAATAGGTTTGTACACATATCAATGTTTGGAATAGGTTTGTACACGTACCATCAATGTTTGGAATAGGTTTGTACATGTACCACCAGTGTTTGGAATAGGTTTGTACACGTATCAATGTTTGAAATAGGTTTGTACACGTATCAATTTTTGGAATAGGTTTGTAAATGTACCATCAATGTTTGGAATAGGTTTGTACACGTACCATCAATGTTTGAAATAGGTTTGTACACGTATCAATGTTTGAAATAGGTTTGTACAAGTACCATCAATGTTTGGAAGACGAACATTTAACATGGCCTTCTGGAGGTTTCCACCTTTAATGACAAAGTTATTCCAAAACAAGATTTTCTGGTCGCATTTTCTGGTTAACACTGTGGTGAAGTGGTTCTCACGTATTTCTATCGGGATGTGTTGTTATTAGTTTTCATGGTTATTCATAGTTGTAACACCACAAGATTGTCTAGGTCAGGGCCGTCCAACTAGCACATTTAATATAGTGTGGTGGGTGGATATTTACAATAAACAGATGACGACCCGAATGGCTTAGATAAACTAAAAAATATTAAAGTGGATGAAAGTATAAAAAGGAGGAATTCATATCTAATAATCTCGCATCCATCTAGGCATTGATTCGCTGTTAGATTGATCGTGCAACAATCTACCACACCCTTCAAAATAAAATTGAAAACAAGGTTAAAACGTGGGCTTTCAACTAGACATGGATTGTAGGCACGATATAATCTTCAAATCATGTATCATTTTTGTCACCGCACCTAAGATGAATCTATTCTTCATGTAAGACTTTGGGTGGTGACATTTTCTTATAGTCACCAGCAGCGTCTGTTTCTGTAACAGATGTTTCACGTTTGCATAATTGCAACCAGGTGCTGACATTATGTCATTTTAATGCTTTGTTTCAGTATTACATTCATCTTTCAGGTGAATATGGCTTACAGACATACTAGTCTTGAGATTAAGATCCAACTTGTGGTTACCAGAATTGTATACTTAAACACAAAACAGGTATGTGTCTAGCTTGTCTAAGTTTTGTACTTTTAGAGTTCTTACTTTGGAAGATATAGGTCACCTGCATTCTGATTTATCAGAGTCTCTCTTTATCTAAGGCTTCCAAGGGATAATAGAGACTTTGGATCCCACAATGGGTCACATATGTTTTCATAACATTAACGTCATCGTAACGTGTGGTAAATCGCTCAGCTAGACACCGTTTTGAAAAGTTTAACATTCATCAAGTATTGACATCCCAATTCAATATTTAAAAAAACTTTCTAGACCACATGTAGTCGTTTTTTTGTTCTTTAACTTATTTCTTATTTCCCTCCAGATGACTGGTCTCGTGGTGAGAGGGAACGCTATAAAAACTCTAGATAGATTCTGCGAATGGTCCAATTCATTGAACAATAAAGCCGGCCATGACTTTGCTATCTATATTACCAGAGAGGAAATAGGTCCAGCTGGTGAGTCTCCCAACCGGAAATGAAAGTTCCCGTAGGCTTAATCACACTACTATACCTTGCATTTGGTGTTCATGAGCAACCCATTTGGCTTATCAGTAATGATTATTTATTTGTTTTTATTTGTCTGTTCCTTATGAATGGTCTATCGGTTGAAAATTAGATGCTAGTAAGGCACTTTCAAAAATATATTAAACAATTCAATTAGACAAACAAAGTATCTTATGCATTTCTAGGTGTTAGGTATAGTAGTGTGTTAATGTTTCAAATAGAAAATACGTTTTTTCTTCATTCGATTTTTCTATCTAGTTCTCGTCCAATGTTGCTGTTTTCGTTTACAATTTTTTTGTGGACACATTAAAATTATATTATTTTAAACACCCAGGGTATGCCCCAGTGACTGGGATGTGTAACCATAAACGGAGTTGTGCAGTGAACCGGGACGATGGGATAACCTCTGCATTTGTGATTGCACATGAGATAGGACATGTGTAAGACAATGTTTCCTTAATTGAATTATCATATCAAAAAAGGTTGATGTTATCTTTAGCGATTTTAACAGAATAATCGAATTTGTACATTTCTGACATTGGAAAATTAGATTAAGATTAGGACTTCTGGATGCCATACGATTCTTTGCTGTATACTACCTGAAATATGTAGAGACGTTTGTCTATGAGATCTCAAACATTCATTTGATGTGAACAGTGTACACGAATGATATCAAGTGCCATCTTTTTTAAGATTGGGTATGAAACACGATGGAGATACGAATGATTGTGACAGTGACCCCACTGACGGGAAGATCATGGCGCCAACTGTTCAGTCGACGTATGAGAAGCATTACTGGACAAGTTGTAGTAAAGACAGCCTCTGGCACTACATGGAGTATGTTGGTTCTTGAATTTATTAGTATCGCATCAGGTGAAACGTGTGTATGCATGACATTTTTGATATATAGAGGTCCATGGTTTAGTTATCACAAAAATCACCCATTTTAGTGAAGATTCCCAATATTGTATTTTTTCTAATTTGAGCCTCAGAAAAGCCAAAAACGCCGGCTTATGAAACAGAATTCTAAATGTGACATATTTCAGGTTCACAAACAATTTGTTGGGATTTGCTACTCCGTGGAGTTGCCGTTTTTAGTTTTCAAATGTTAGAATTGTTCTCTGTGAATAACAAGTGTTCTCCAGTTCATATATTGCAAGGGTTATTCAGCACTGAGAAATCTCTGTCTAAGTTCAGATACAGATTTGTCAGCGTTTCTAGTTCGATTGGGCCACACACAAAATAATCCAAAACACAAAGACGGAAGTGTTTGGGAAGCATAGATCGCGGAAATGGAGTTTAACAGTTTGCGAATGCAATGATTCTAATGCCATATGTGAAATGTTGCAAAACTACCTTGTTACAATATGTAGATAGGATTAACCTATCAATATGGATTTCTTTAGTACTGTCTAGACGACTGATGTAGGTTGGAGAGCTCATCATGGCCCATGTTCAACTTCATTATCACTCATATGGAAACCATTTCTTTTTGGGCAATGTTTCCACAAAGATCAGCTGTTACTTACTTACTTGTACATCTGTACAGTGAATTATTAAAATGGCTTTCTCATTGGAGTCACATGTTATACTTTTCATGTACCCATAACTCGTTTCCTACATGGTTTACATATTTCAATTTTGCACAAACAGGGGTTTTCGAAACTAAAACTAAAAACTAGTGCCTTTAAAAGGCCGTGTTTAAATTCAAATCGCGTTGAAAAACGCAAAACGTAACATCGTCTTGGTCTGTAATGTCATATTTTTAAGTGATGTCTCAGTTTTTATAAGACCAATTTCATTCTGCTTAGTTACTTTTATAGTCACTATTACAATATTTTAAGGCTACAAATATGGTCGGTCTTTTACATGATTTTCCTCAAACCCTGTTTCGGGGCTACCTGTGGAAAACACCGACCGCGTACCGCTCGGTGGTCGCTGGTGTCGATCTTTTTCGTTAACCTCAAAAACAGTGCATTGATGTATTAATGCGTTAATGATAACAGTTTTTGAGCAATGAATAGTAGAATGAGAAATTCTATTGACTTATTTCATATTTATATTACTCCAATACACAAAGTCTATCTACATTAAAATCCATTATTTTTGCAAAATAAATTCAAAGATGCAATCCATGTGGGCAATTAGTTACGATGTGTCCCTAATAAGGATGCCGTTTTAAGATTTCCGCACCCCCTATTTATCCATATGATATTGCTCTGTTTTTAGCACATATACATGTCTGTTGGATGATCCATTTGAAGAAGACCATTTGAAAAAGTGGCCGTCAATAGACGAACCATTTGGCACAAACTGGGGGTTGGAGAAGCAATGTGTTCAGGAGTTTGGAAAAGGCCACACTCTTTGCAAAGTGGTATGTTCGAATGCAGTAATCAAAAACGAAAAGAACAATGATTCAAAAATGAAACCGAGGTTCTATCACCACTGTGCATAACTTCTGCAACTACTAACATAACGATCATACTATTGTTTATATGTACCTCATAATTTTCATTGTAATAACAATATTTTGTTCCTTTACACACTGGTGATCCATTCGATTACGCTGGTTACCAAAACGGTTCGTTTCGGTAACAAAATGTCGTAACATCGAAGGTTGGATTTGTCTTTTTCCTTATTTTACACGTTGTAGGCAGAATTCCATAAACGGTATTTCGAAAAACAGTTAAGATCTGCACTTTTAACCCAAACCGTTTATGTAACTTAAGTGAGGAATTAAATCGACGATTCTGTTGTCTTCTGAGCTATTTTTTCGCAAACATGTACATTTTCTAAAACATATGATACTGATATACGTTTGTGATAAAAAAAAAACATCGTGGGGATTCTGCCTACAACGCGTGAAATAAGGAAAAGAGAAAACTCGTACCTTCGACGTTCCGACATTTTGTTACCGAAACGAACCCTTCGGTAACCAGCGTAATCGAGCGGATCACCAGTGTTTACAGGCATTTAAGAAGTGGATACGATTCTTTATGAACATTTAGACAAGGACGACTCGTGTTGACTGTTGATCAATGATCGTATTCACCAATGATCGTATTCACCACTCGACGTATTGTGATTTCCTAGATTTTCTACTTCAGCTATTCGTTTCACCCCATTTTGCTTTCATTTCAGTTCCCTGACATGGATCCATGTGAAACATTGTGGTGCAGTGAGGTAAAGAATAAATACTTGTGCAAGACAAAACGAGGACCTCCACTCCCAGGAACTGAGTGTGGACCTTACAGGGTGAGCACAAATTACACGCTCTTAACGTTGTATCCCAAGGCTACGTGTTTTGTCCATTGTATTGGATAATCGAAATTAGATAAATTTATTAATGGACGATTTCTGGACCCGTCCATATAAAAACTTTCATGCGTTTTAATTGTTTAGATAATTACATGTACTATCCAGACGACAAATAAAAACTTCGCTTCGTTTGCATGGGGGCCCCACACTCTTATTAATACCTTTAGTTGGAAGCATATTATACCACATTGGCGTTTTATTTTAGTGGTGTATGAACAGCGCGTGTGTGCCAAAATCAGACGTCCTGCAAGATGGCGCTTGGTCTGATTGGACCTCGTGGTCCAAGTGCTCTAGAACTTGTGGGATGGGAGCCAGGTTCAGAAAGAGGCTTTGTGATAATCCACCGTACGTTCTGCATGCAATATTGATAGTGTTTTGTAAGCTGCTTTAATACTATAAGCCTGGCAGCTCAACCATTTGTTACAACATAGACATATTGGGCATTATGCTTACAAAATGTCGCAAAATGTGCATCATTATAAACAAAATCTAGTAGGTTAATGAGTATTTAAAAGGGAAACTTTATAGCCTACATATGTACATTTGCATTTTGTTTCAGACCAGCATATGGTGGGTATGAATGCGAGGGATCACAGGAACAGTTAGAAATGTGTAACAAACAGGTATGAAAGTCTAGATTTCAGAGAGCTCTTGATATTTTCTTCTGAGTTTCGTTAAACATAACACATTACTAGACAATAATTATCCAACTTATCATTAAATGTTGATAAAAAATGTTTAACAAAATTTTTTAATTTTCAAATGATTTGATCTACCTTTCAGGAATGCCCAGGAGGCAACAAGGATTATCGGGCAGAACAATGCACATTGTTGAATGATCACAAAATGATTGGGAATCGTCTCCACACATGGTTGCCATGGCAACACCGAAATGGTAACATTTTTCTCTTAGATATTTGGTGGATCAATTTATAACCTTAAAGTCTTTAATTTCATAAAATTATGATTGTAGTCTTGAAATAACAATGTTGGTGGGGTTTCTTTTTCAGAGAGTCTTCACTGTCGATTGACTTGCATTTCCATGGATACTAATGATATCTTGACAACCAGGACAATGGTTACAGATGGAACGTTCTGTAACTATGATGATACAAACATGAGGTGTATACGAGGTGAATGCAAGGTACAGTTGATTAATTCATCAATCAATGATCAAGCAATTTTTGCTCAAGCTTCTTCAAACTGTAAGAGAAATAGATAATGTAGATCAGACATGTCAGAAGGACAAGATACGTTGTACTTCATGCAAGGCTACTCATTTCAACATGTGCAAAGTTTGATTTCTTTTATCAATCAAGTGGGATATTGACTCTTGGAATCAAATCAAAGTATTCCCAGATTGACTCTAATAATCATAAGTGACCAATACATCTTAAGTACACTTGCTGATCAAAGTAATTCTATATAGTTTTTAGAAAAACACTCCAAAAAGCCCCATACTTCGGATTTAGGTAATATGATGTTTATGTTTTAGAAAGTTGGCTGTAATGGTGTGATTGGGTCTGACATAGAGAATGATCTATGTGGCACATGTAAAGGGCAGAATAAGGACTGTCAGTTGGTCACTGGCACATATAACAAGACACCTCGAAATGGTAGGATTATTAAAACCTAAAGAAGGCCAATAGAAAGAAGCCAGTGGTGATTTATTTGTCAATTAAGAATATAGCCGGCCTTTAAAGACAGTGCAAAGTTTGAAAATATAGTTTAAAGGCCCACTTTGGGAATTTTCACCATTTTTGGCAAAATTAAGACTTACATTTAAATTTCATAGTATGTCCAAAGTATTGATAAGAGCCTTATCTGTCATTTAACACCAACAACAAATGGACCACATTAAAGCTTACATTAAATTATATTATCAGAAAATATTTTCAATCTGTCAAGCTTTATATATCAAGTTTTTATCAATGTCATTGAAAGATGGCAAAGTTGTTTGTATTACATGATACATTCATTTTTATAGAAGTGTCACCATCTTTTAAATCAATAGTAATTTAAAACATGCACTTTGTTTAACATGTGCATGCATGTCTAATGATCTATGAACTTCAAACATTTTTTTCTTTGCGAGTTATTTTTTTCTTGGTCCAATATTAAAGCAAATCAAACTTTGTGTCATATTTGAACAAGTGTGTGACTAACATGTTTCAATGATTATTTTTTCTTTTTTCTTATAAATTAAGTATAGTGTGCCTTTAATCATAGCAATATTACTTTTCATGACTTGAAAAAGTTAAGCTTTTGATAATCAAATACGACACTTAACACTGTAAAACACATTATTATTTTCTATTCCAATGGATATATCAGGCAAAAAAATCTGCTTCCTGGCCAGCTCAATCCCAAGTCAATCAACCCAAGTCATCTCAACCCAAGTCAACTCAACTCTTAGTCAACTCAACCCCTTTGTTGACCTGTTTAGATTGAAAATAAGTTTTCATAATGTTTTAAATAAGAATTTGATTCAATGAGAACTGAATTTTCAAAATGTTTTCTTCTCTGAGGCACTTTCTATACTTTATGAATTGATTTCTTGTTTATTTTTCAACCATTTTTTTCAACAAAACATAGGTTAGGATGTATGTTATATATTGGTGTTAATTATTACTGAACAATGTATGTGAGTGACAGGTAAAATTTCATTTAAAATAAATTCACGTCCTTCAAAATGAACCTTTCGAAATTTAAAAGTTTCACATTTTGATAACATTGGGTAAGACTGTAACGAAAGCCAAAGTTGTTTTAACTTTATATGGGGCCTTTAAATAGAAAACCATTACTGCCATATCTCAGTCACCCTAGTCTCTTTGCTAGAACTCCTTCTGTAATATGTAGGAAATCGAGCCCCTCCTTTCCCTAATATTTGAACAGGGAAGTGGAGTGTTTCTAGACTACATCAAAGAACCAGTTAGTTACAAATAAAAAAATTAATTAAAAGAATTACTTCCCCCATGTGGCAAGCTATCCATCTTGTACTATATCTGGACTGTATATCCATCACAGCTATGCCTCTTCGGATATTTTATTAATCAATGGAATTAAACACATTTTGTAAGTTTAATCTATTACTGATTCAATTTTAGGTTATAGAAAAATGCTAACTTTACCAAAAGGAGCTGCAAATATTGCTATTAATGAAACCAAAGGCTGGTACAACTTCATAGGTGAGAATCAAAAGCATTATACTTAATCTGGGATGCGTAAAATGTGAGTTTATGTAATATAATTGAAATATGGTGATCCTAGATATACCTCACCTTGTGTATTTGTAAATTTGGAGCTATGAAATTGTAATAGTTGCACTCATTACTCATTTTATCAAATATGTGTCTTGTCAACCAACTTTGTTTGCTTCAATTTAAGCAATTGTGTGGCATAACTTTAAAGATGCTTAATTCCATGCTCAATAAAGGGTTTACCATTGATGAGCACTGTTATAATGTATGAAGGTTCTATGTCATTACCAAGAATTGGTGACATAAACTATTTTTTAATTGTAGCTCTACAAGACACTGTTGACAATGAGATGTTCTACCTGAATGGTGATACCAGGCAGAGTTATTCAAGGCAATTTGTTGTGTATGGGACACGGTTCCAGTACCATAATAACGATTACCAGGAATCTCTTATTGCTAAAGGGCCTCTCTTAGAACCTCTCAATCTAATGGTAAGGAAACTGATTTCTACTCCATAGAAACTCCATACCATACTTATTATAGTTAGTTCTTGTTTATTATAACATAGACTTAAATGGGTAACAAAGAAAGAAATATGAATCGGGCTTAGAATTCTTGAATATCAATATCAGATTTTTGATGGTAAGTTGATATTTTTCATTGAAAATATTGGTTCAAACAAAATATCCTTTGCTGCCGTTTTAAGCATCTGCATATTGACACCAGAATCTGGATTTTATTCAGGCTAGCCCAGTCTAACAAGATACCTTGTTACCTTCAGTTGGAATTTGAACCATTTGAACAATATCTTCTATTCTTCTTTTACATATTTTAGATCTACCCTGTATTGGAGGAGAAGGTTAAGATCACATACTCTTACACTGCACCTAATGGGGAACTAGAGAAGTCCAACCAGATACCTGGAACAGAGCCCCGGTTTTCCTGGGAGTTCCACCATTGGACTAACTGTACAGAAAAATGTGGAGGTGGTGAGTGGATTGTGTTTTCCTATGAGAATATTACCTCTAGGAGGCCTTCAGATAACCCACATTGGCCAATTCTTTACTGCATGGCACTAAAAGACAAATATATAGATATTTTGGGGATACAGGTCAGAGAAAGTTTTGGTCAATTTAAAGATATTTGCTTACAGTCTGCACTATAAAATGCAACAAATTCCAGCTTTTATCCATGGTTTTGACCATATAGGAGCTGTACCTTGAAGGCTAGTTAAAAATTAATTGCGCTTTTTTATGACATCATGATTTCCATGAATTGACCTAAGAATCTTCCAAGCACTCTAGTTATCTCAATATGCTTATTATATAATATTTCTAGGGTATGAACATTCAGAATACCATTGTGTAGAGGAAAATTCAGGAGAAGTTGCTGACCCATGGAGATGTCGGAAAAGCACTAAACCCACAAAGTCACGCCAGTGTAACACATTTGGCTGCACTAAATACAGGTATGCATAAAAAAGGAAATTTGAAAAACATATATTCTCTCATTCGGGTTTCCCAGACCTGCTCTTATCAGTCATTTGCGAAGAAGGGGCGTGATTATCATGATGATATTCTCTAATCCAGGCATATGTAGGCTAAGGAAGGTACAGAAGGTCCCATTTTTTTTACAGAACACAGAATTTTCACTTAGAATTCTTTTATTTTTTATTTCATATTGTTGATATAGTGTATATATTTTTCATATGTATATATTTGTGATATTTTTCTACAATAGTATAATCTTTAACAGTATATGTGTATTAAAGCAGTTGATTATATCACAATATTGTTACATAAATAGAATCCAAAAAGTTTACATAAAATTGACAAAGGTTTTGAGATTACACCTATTAAGCAAAACTTAAAGGTAGAAAGCTGGGTAGAATATTTTAAGGAGGAGTTCCAGATCAATTGCATATAACAGTAACTTTACTTTGACAATAGTCAGTATGGAGTTGTGATTTGGAGCAAGCCCATATCATTAGTCTACCTTTCTTCTGGAGAGAAGAAAGTATAGATCATGACTTGGGCTTGCCCAAATCAAACTGCATATGGACTGTGACTTTGACTGTTTTGGAGGCAATGTATAGGCCTACTTTAAATGTATCATCCTGGACTTTTCAAAGTTTACAATTCTGATATTGCAGACAATTTGGATTTCTAGCTGCAGTCAATTGACTTTCATTATTCAGTTTTGCCTAATTGAACAATAGGAGCCATGCATTCTGTACAGAGGAGAAACATAATGACAAGTTTGCAAGAAACAAACACTTTTGATATAAAGATATATATAAATTATATCAGCAAAGCAAAGCAGTATTGCACAATTTGCATTTTGGTTTCAAATTATCAATAGGTGATCACATACTCCTACTTGTAAATCTATATAGGCATGGATAAATTGATATGTATCAAAATAGTTTAAGCCTGTATAATTTCATTGTCCATTGAGCATAACATATTTACAACATTTTCAACAAACAATTCTTCAACAAAAAATGTCCCAAAGTGATTAAAAACAACACATTTTCCCAACAAGAAAAACTGACCATTAACTAAATAGACAATCTAACTATACAGGCATTTTGTTTTGACAGCACAGTACAAGAAACTTGTTGTTAAACTATGACAGAGTATAATATGAAGTTCAAGTTAAAAACATACATGTACTGAATATAGAAGCTAATATAAGACATGAATGGAAACAGACATCTGATACCAAAGAACCAGTTGGGATGCTGGTTTTTCATGTTTATGACATTCTTGTGACAATAATAATGTAGCTACATCCTAGTTTGCCTTTATTTAATATATTTTATGTTTTATATTTACAGTAATTCATATAAGTATTTACAATATATTCCAGAGTCTAACAAATGCACAAATGTCTAAAAATACAAAGTTAACATTTATCATATATACGCTACCTCTTTTAGGATATTCTTTAATATACTGCAATGTATTGATATACGTTTTGAAAATTGCTATTAATACGCAAACACCTTCAATCAGTCAATGTAGGAGATTCAAATACATAATATTACATCTCAGAAATTTAATTGCAAGCACTCTAGATTTGAGATCAATAAAGGTTTGCATTGAAGATCTTCTGGCCTTACTTCTTAAACTGTGGATAAATCTCAAATCTCCAATGAAGATGTGATATTTTTAGCAATTAATAACAACAGTAACACCTGGGTATGTAAACACCTTGAAATGTGAACGCTAATTCAGTTACTCTTCAAGTGATATTTCATTGGCTTGTCCTTATTATGAGAACACCATTCAATGTGAACACTTGTTCATGTAACAGCTGGGTTCATACAGATGAGTTACACTGTATTTACAAATCTGAAGATGCTGTTTAACTATTATGATAAATACACACAGAAATGTCATGGTAACATTATAACAACCTATGGAATATAGTATTATAAATATGAAAATGAGAGGAAATGGTGAAATCCCCTCAAAAGGAAACAAACAAGATGCTGAAATTTTCTCACCTGAAACAGTGTTAGAGAAACATAAAGAATGACAAAAGTGGAACCAAATTGTGACTAATCTCTAGTGCTGAGGTACATGTTATATATTGCTTTGTTTGGAATTGTCTTATCCTTAATTGCAAGGCTGTTAATGTTCATGAATGCATTGAGGGTATTCCCAATTCTCATGATTTGGGTGTGCCATACAGGATTTCAGACATATGAGTCGTTGCCTTGCTATTTCCACCACATACTGAAAAATCAACTGGCCCAGATCAAAAATAATAGACTCAGGGCCAGTGTTAAATGTCACACCCTGCTAAGTTTGATGGTCTTTAAAGTTAACAGCCCAGTTATGGATTGGTCCTTATGAAGAGAGGTACCATAGATACTTGTGAACCATATAAGACCCATCTGTGTCAGAGTTATTCTTGAATGATGTCTCTAAGAGTTTCCAGCCTTTCGCATTCAAATCATGCACAATCGCCATTTTAGAACATGTGATACTTGGGATGTTAACTGATTTATAGGGAGCATCTATTTTCTCCAACTCCCGAATTGTTTTAGCAGGTAGTGGTAGAGTTCGTAAAGCCATTGTACTCCCTGACACTACAATCCCTCCACTCTTAAGCTCTGTGTTGATACTCTTGGGAGGGTCGGAATAAAAACGGTGAAAATAAGCAGTTTCCTCAAATTCGAGAAGTTCCAGATATTGCCCTGGTTTATTGCTCTCTCTGACTGCCGCAATCAGGTCTGGGATTTGATAGAAATCAGCCTCAGCCTCAAGTAAATCATAATCTGTGAATGACTTAGGCAAACATAGGCGATCAGACCGTAAAAAATTCAACACATGT
The DNA here is from genome assembly GCA_903813345.2 of Owenia fusiformis. Lineage (NCBI taxonomy): Eukaryota > Metazoa > Annelida > Polychaeta > Sabellida > Oweniidae > Owenia > Owenia fusiformis. The sequence continues at coordinate 17,940,010 of CAIIXF020000009.1, read as the reverse complement.
CGGAAAAGTTCACCATCTCTGTCAATGAAGTAATTTCCAGCATGGTCTATTGTGCTTGTCATGAATTGTCCCCCAAACATAGCTCCCAACATGGACTCTGGGTACTTGGTAAGAGTGGTCCTGGTAGTTGTGTAAAGGGTCCCCCCAACATTGAGGACGATGACATTAGATTCTCCATTGTGGTGAGAATCCACATGGTTCATTCTTCAAACCTGAAAGTACAAAAATGAAAATCTTGAAATTGTATTATAGCTTTACTGTGTATGAAATGGAGCCATACACCAAATCTCTAACCTTAGATATTGATGGATGAAGATAGATTCTCCATTCTCCCTAACTGAACCCTACTCCTCAAAGACTGTGAGGGACAAAGCACAGTACATGTAATTGTTAATATTCATTGCAGTGAGTCATGCTATTAAAGGCGATATGCAAAATCTTATTTTGCTTGTTTAAAATTCAAATGAAACCTCTGTTATTGCAGATGGAAGGCCTCCGAATATAAAGAGTGTACAGCAACGTGTGGAAATGGATGGCAGTACCGCAGGATAGACTGCATAAAGGTGCAAGACAATAAAGAGATCAGCTTATGGCATGGCTATTGTAATCACACAGAGATACCAGAATCTGAGAAGACATGCAATATTATACCATGCCCTGGCAACTGGCACTGGGATGACTGGGGAACTGTACGTATAATTATTTTGTATAGCCTATTAGAAAAATAAAACTTATTGTTTTAACAAGGAAATGTGAAAGGCATTGCTATGACTGGAGAGCCATAAAGTATAAATAATTATTTTATATATTAGAGATGTTCTATATGTTCATTGATTTATTTCACACATTTCCAGTGCTCTAAATCATGTGGGACGGGTGTACAGAAGAGACATGTATTTTGTGGGCACAGGGCTAATGATGAGGATCATGAGTATGTGTGCACTGATGCCAAACCACCTGAGACTCGACACTGTAGGAGAAAAACCAAATGTCCCCAAGGTGAGAGTCCTCCCTTGTCCAATGGCTTAAAATGAGCTATGGAAGTTCACAAGCATTCTTACAAAGTATATACTGGTATGTTAGCCTATCCACTGATTGGTCATACATTTTAAACTCAACTATGATTGCTTTAGAGCCACATAAGTCCTTAAATGAGTGATAATACCTCAATAAGACATTATGGGAGTTTCATGTGATGAGAATTTATATGTTATTTTCATGATTCTAATTACAAATGACTGAAGTAGTTCATATTATTCACATTTTAATATGAAGATATTTGCACATTATAATAGAAAGCACATTCAAAATCAAATAATTCAATAAAATAGAATCAAAATGACAATTCCCAAATTTTATTTTTGCACTCAACAATATTTGAAAAAGAAAGTAAATGAACAGTCATAAGTTAATAATAACATTGAATTGCATTAATCAGATTGAATTTTTGGTGCTTTGAAACAATGCTTAAACAAGAAACCCACGGCCCCTGCGCTCAAACAGTGAAATGTAAAACCCAGTGTATGGCAAAAACTATTATTCACAAGGCTGTGAATGTTTGAAGTCAAAACTGCTAATTACTCAAAAACAAGGAGGACTTTAAAAACTCTACATTCATGACTATTGAGTGTTACGAATAAATAAAAATGTGCATATGAATTGCAATTTTACATGAATGATCAGTCATAAAACCTCTCATTGACTTTGTATGTGAGGAATGCCAGAAAAAGACGGTGTCCTACTTTTTTTTTCGAAAGCGTAAACACAATAACTCCAGGGTGTGTGTGAACAATTATTGATTTTTCATATATTTTTTTTTATCAGAGGGAGATGAACAGAAGTTAGTGAATGAATGGCACCACTGCTAAGCATGAATGTTTTTATTACTAAATTAGCACTACTGATATTTTTGTTCTAGATGGAAATGTGAAATCAACCAGGAAACCAAGGAGAAGAACTAAAACACCTCAGCCTCAACCAACCACGACTAAACCTAAACCAACAACAACTACAACGCAGAAGCCAACCACAACAACGCAAAAACCAACTACAACAACACAAAAACCAACAACCACAGAGAGTATTGCCACCACAAATGCTAGACGAACAACTACACGCGAATCAGAAGTCATTAGGTATAATGTACCTGCAAAGAAACGAGGTTATAACAGCTTTCAGAAAGTGCCTCAAAAGAAACCGAATCGGAATTACACAAAGAAAACTCCAAAAGATGCTGGCTGCAAAGACCGCTCAGCCTTATTTTGTAAAATAATGGCAAGTTCAAAATATTGCAAAAACTATTCAAAAATTTGCTGTGTCACTTGTCAAAAGTTTTTGTAAACTTTGATACCTATTACAATACTGTACTAAAATTTGGAAATATCGATGTCAGGGGAATGTGATGAATATTGTTACAGTTTAATAGCAAATATCAGACTGTGGACTAAATATTGTGGTTTCTATACTCCTTCAGCATGACAGTAGAATGTATTTCTTCTTATCTCTCCAAGTTTACTGCCACAAACAAGAGTTCACATGAGATTGAGGAAAGCAATAAAACAGTACTTATGTTGCCCTTATATTTTATTAATGAAGAGTGAAACATGTTTGCACATTATTAATTCGAAACACAACAATTCAGAGCGAAAAAGTTCACAATGGAATCTTTCCTAAATTTGTTTTGCCTACTGGGCCATCCACTTTTTCATATACTCTCTTATGATAAATGCCCATGGTTGAAATATTGACTCATTGTGACTTTGAGGGTGGTAACCTCGACAGTGATATGATAAACAAAAATTTTATTCTGTTGTCTCGTGAAAACCAGGGCAATTTCACAAGATGATATTCCACTAGCTATCAAGGCTTCATGGAATATCACTTTTGAAAAGATGCACAGGTATTTACCTCAATAGAATACAATATTTGTGTAACGTCCCCTTTACAGCATTTGACAGCATTATAACATGTAACAAATTGGAGGAAAATTAGTCAAAAATCTCTGAATATTCACTCTTTTGTTTTAAAATGATAACACTTGCATTTAGAGTATGTTTTGTAATAATTTATCTGTAACATTGATGTTATGTCTAATTTTTATGTAATTTGCAGTTTATGCCCTATGGGTATCTAGCTGCTTGCATTTATAAATGTTTTTTGTTAAAATTTGATTTTTTTACTTGCATTGAAAACATTGTTTATTTTTTTTACCAGGTCAAGTCATGCACAAATTGTAACAATTTAATGATTGCATGTATATTATTTTAAGAAATTAAATGTTAATGTAACTTATTTTGTCAAAACTTATTTTATTGAAATGTAAATTAAATTATAAATTATAAATGTATTATATAAAATGTTATTCATGGAAATGTATGTAACCATTATTTTTAACTTTCATGTAGAATCTGATAATATAATATTATATTAAGCTATGCATATGTATGAAATATCTAGTTGTTTGATTTATAATGTCAACACCATTTTTTGTGACGGCGATCGGCGGATGGTGGTCAATGGTCAGTGGTTGGCGATCGGCGTCTGTAACAATTTCTTACAACTTCCAATAACTTGACAAATACTGTTTAGACTGACTTCAATTTTTTTCAAAATCATCTACAAGTTTTCAGAAGTTCAAATCTGACTCTAGAATTCAGATTTGACCTTTGATAACCTTTTCAAGGTCAACAAAGGTTAAAAAGGTCTTTTTTGAACTTGCTTCAAATTGACCAATTCTTTTTCAAAATCATCTACAAGTTCTCAAAAGTCCAAATCTGAATATAGATTTGACCTTAAAGCAGATATGAAATGGTATTTTTGACCTAAAGGAATCAATATAATTTTTTGATAAATGTATTTAGACATGCTTTCTCATCAGTATTGTGAAAATTATTACACTCTAACGATCATTATAGCTGCTTAATAAGCAATATTCGAATAGGTTGTGATGATCTCTCACTGGTCTCCACATGGCCCATTTTTGTCCATTAAATCATGACGTCATAATGCCAAGATGTTTTGTTATCATATGGTTGCCGTAAACTTTACGTTAAGTCATGATTACCAAGGAACCAATAAACCAAAACTATATGTACGACGTTACTAATCACGTGGGGGCCAATTTGATTGATCAGTTAATTTCATTACGTTATTTATGACCATTCACAATTATCTAACATTTCTTTCTGTGTATCGCAAGATATCTGCGTTGGGCTTATAATGAAGAAAACCACATTTTTGTAGCTGCAAGTTGAGAAAACCTATTTCATTTGTCCTTTAAATGACATTTTCAAGGACAAAAAAGATTTGACTTTCAATGACCTTCTTAAGGTCAACTAGTCAACAGCAACGCCAAAGCTAACAAATCCCATCGAACAGCCATGGCTGGTATTTTTACAAACAAAGTATATAGCAAAAACGGCAGCCATTTTTCAAAATGGCCACTTTCTACCAAAAGTGTCATTAGACAGTGTACCATGCTTATAGTATTCACATACCAAATATGAACAAAATCGCCCCACTACTTTTACAGTTATAGTAGGATACGTTAAAATGTCAAAATGGCCACCTTCTACCAAAAGTGTCATTAGACAGTGTGCCATGGTTATAGTATTCACACATACCAAATCGCTCCACTACTTTTCGAGTTACAGCAAAAATCGTAAAATAATGAGTAAAGGCCGCCATGTGCTTCTTTAATATCTACATTTCTAGCTTTATTAATGTCCTATATAATTTTTTTACATTTAAAACATATTGCTATTACAGTTTTACGAATTGCACCTAAATTACTGTAAAATCAGCACTAAAACGGCCCCCATTTTTAAATGAGCGGCCATTTTGAAAATCGCCTTTCAAGTTGACCTTTTTTTGAAATCATCTACAGAGTTCTCAGAAATTCAAATCCGACTTAAGTTTGAACTTATAATATTGTGAGCAACTAGGTGGTGACATTTTGTCATGTTAATACCTTGTACTTAACTACAGGATACATGTAGAAAAATATAGCATTTTTAAGAAGAATATTAATTACTAATCTGGAGCTATTTAATTTGGCAAATTGGGCATTCGAAAATTGGCCATATGAATAAATACTTATCGCGACTTTCTAAGATCAAAATGGTCCAAGTTATTGGATTAATCAGACTGATCTTGAAAATTAAAGATTTAAACTGTGATGCACCACGTGATGAACTTTAATCTAACTTCATTTTCCAGATTTATTCTCTCATTAGAGAGTAAACTTTAAATTATGCTTTGTGACATTTAATGCAGTTTTGAATGTGATCTCAGCACGAGTATTCAGCATTACATAAAAGGCAATCGCGTGCTAAGACCGACCGGAATGCGTTCGCATTTTTTCGCCGTTCAGTATTTTACCGTTTCAGCATTACACAAAAAAGATTTTTAAAAATTTCAACAAAATGCGTGATTTGCGTGATATTTGATCATACACGCTAAATTGATGCGTGATTTCTATTTTTCCAGCAAATGCGTGACAATCACGCCTAATGCGTGAGGGTTGACAGGGCAGTTATGGAGATGATTTTTGGACGTCTTGATAAATATATCATATGAACAAATGGTTTCTCTATATCTTAACTTGAGCATTGCCCGGTAGGATAACTACCCATGAAGCCATGTCCGTATTATGATCAGGTTTCGAATTGTGCAGGATGTTGACAAATGTTGTGTAAATTGTAGAAATACTTTATAGACACCCTGGATATCAGAAAGTAGAACAGTCAGGCTCACTAACGGATTCAACTTCCGAAATTAAAAATCGACAAAACCGCATATCCCAAATTGCATTCCAAATTTGTCAATTCTCAACTTAAGCATTTCTGAAAAAAGGACTAAAAATAATAAGTTAGAGATAATTGGAATATGTAAAGCAATATTGGTGCCGCATTGTATTTTTGAGATTCAAACAATTTAATTGCGAACACATGGCAATAAATGCTAGAATAAGCAACCATTTTGAACAGAAAAGTGATTCCTTTGCTTTTACATTTACTGATTCTTAAACATTCAATTTATCCATTAATGTTACCCAATGAACAAAAGCCTTATTATCGTGTTTACTGTAATTCTGTACTTAAAGAGAGAAACATAGATTTGCTCATCAGAATTGAATATGCAGGTTTTAGATACGTTGAGCTGAAACATTGAGCAAAGTCTTTTAAATTTCTAACATGATATTTCTCTGTGGTCCCTCAGAAAAAATCATAACAACAAATATCATTAGTTTTCAGACGAATAGGATTCAGACAGGATTTGGATGATTGGGATTTGGACGAATGTAATTCAGATGATTGGGATTCAGATGGTTGGGATTCGGACGAATGGGATTTGGACCATTAGGATTAGAATGAATGGGATTTGGACAATCGGGATTCGGACCAATGGTGTACAGCCCATTTCACTGTTTTATTGCGTCAGTAAAACCCCAAAAATAAGAAATCAGGAGACCATAGTGCAGTAATACACAGGTATAGAAAAGTATATTCATATTGTACATGAATGACAATTGTATATTTCAGATTATTTAGTTGTTTATGTAATAAGCTTGTGCCCTCTTGTAATAAAAGGTAGCATTAAAGTTAATCAAAAGTACAAAAAAGTGGCAGCCATATTTTTTTGATAAAGTCTGGTTTCCTTATATGTGAATGCATTTCCTGACTAAAGAGCCATGTCAAAGAAAACACCACATTTAAACGCATTTTTCATAACTATAAATTGGAGGTGCATGAGTCCACAAAGCTAGCATAAAGACCTTGAAGTAAGGCTAATTTTTGAAAGTTTCAAGGAGTAGCCGTGCAACAGTCACACATTTGCAAGAATCCAAAATTTCCACAAATTATCTTACCTTACTAATGCGATGCCTTGGTCACATTTGCTTCCATTTTAACTATGGCGCCCGGCCGAATGAGTATTTTACTGCTGTAGATGTGTCTCTGGTCAAATATTTGGAAACCTTACACACTTAGATTCCTTTTTACCTTATATGCTTATCAAGTTTTCCTTTGGTTCCTTATACTTACAGTGCTGACAGTAAATAATAAAGGGTGGGTTTTCAAACTATGACACCACTGCCAGCTTTTTTCAAATAGAGTTCACAGTATTTCAGATGAAATCCCCTCTAGCCAAGTATTGGCTAGAGACTCGAGTGGGTGTATACTGTTCTATACTTAGGGGGAGTTTGAGACAGTTAAATGTTAAAATTCAAGAAAATATGCCAACTATACAACTTATCAATTAATTTGTATCAGCATTGTAGGCCCCGACTCAGACCTACAACTTGGAGAAGCTTAGTTCAACGTCGTTAAACTCAATAAGGGCGTTCTTTATTATTAGGAATTTTCTTGGGGCCATTATTGAGTTTAACCTCCATGCTATTCTTTCCTTTGATGCAAGTTGTGGATCTATCGAAACCACTTTTCCTCGCTAATATGACACTGATACTTAACAATAATATAAAACCACATTTCATCAGGCGATTTCACATAATATTATTGTGTTAAATGTTCATTTTTAATCGTAAAATGAGTCTTATTCTTACCAATTTATGAGACGAATATTTCAACCGGCAATGTCTGTCTGTGCGTCGCCAAAGTAAACTTCGTCAGCGAAACGAAATTGTTCTTCAATATTGATATTTATTATAACCATCCAGTATGACACGAATCTTTGCTTTATTCAAACAGCGCGTGTATTCACCCAAGTTTACTCTATTGTTATTTATAAAAACTTTAAAAAGCAATACTCGCGACATTATTGATGCATTTGATTACTGGTAATTTCAGCTCAAAGAAATATAGATGTCATTGATTGTGCTAGATTGTGATTGTGTTGAATAATTGTGCCTAAATATTAAATTATGGTAATTGTTCATGGTTTTCTGTTTGCAAAAACGTACCTAGGAATACACTCAATTGTTTATAACTGGGATCATGTATTTTACTCAGCATACATGCTTTGTAACAATTGTTACATTTTAATAACTTCAATGTGGTGATGTATTGTGATAAGATTACATGTAACTGGTTGTTTTATTCCTAGCTCTTAAATGTATGATGTTCTTAATAAAATTAAACAGAAGTTTTGTTTATGCTATTTTATAAAACATATTTTTCTACAATGATATTTCATTTACTCAATGAGAGAAAAGTTAAACACATGTGTTTATCACGATATTGGAGCAAGTAAATGTACTTTTAACCTATACTTCACACTTGATTTATCTCGATACCTCCAAATGATTTTTTCAAATCAACACTTTTCAGCTTTTTTCGATCTCATTACTCTAATGTTAAAAAACCTTACTTGATCGTCATTAAACATTCAGTCAAAATGATGTCATACTATCTAGTATTTGAAATGTACATGTAAAAGTACATCAAGAAATATTGCTTCAAATATTGTTGATCAATTTTGAAAAAATTTTGTTTTGGAAAATGTAAATGCTACTACGGGGAGATTCAACATATAAAGTCACAAAAAGTGAAATATGTTTTCTTGTATTGGACAGATAATATTTTCTTTTACATTATTTTAATTTGCATAACTATGTCATGCTATGTGACCTGAATGAGCCACCTGGTGGTGAAACTGGTAACTACCTACTCGCATCTGAGTTATTACAATGGGAAATCACTGACTTTCTGGGAGAGAAAACTTTGGCACAATATATATTTAAACATGTTAAGAAAAATATCTAATTATTCAGTATCACATGCTTGCGTCTGTCCAAAGATGTTGAAAGCTTTAGCATTTTAGCCAGAAATTTACCATAATTCTGAAAATAAAACAGGAAAAAAAGTAGGAAACTTAATCATGTTTATCGCAAGCCTCCTACAGTATTACAATATTTTGTACTTATATATAGGATAACCGGGGTTCGTTTCGTTTTATGAACTTGTTTCGTTCAGTGTTGCTAACGGCGGTTTATTCCTGAAAGGATTTGCCATTTCGATGTTACCGGAACCAGAACAGAGTTTTCTAAACTAAGAAAAAGCCTTCTCCCAACATTTTCATAATTATACATCGATGAGGTTACAGGGGGGTATGTGATGATTTGTATTTATTCATAAGGTATGTATGCATGCGTTGATCACATTATTTCTGTAACGATACCATCTTATTACGGTTTAATTAGTTCCGCATGTCGAAACCTGCTGAACGATTAAATGATCGCATCAAGGGCAAAATCATCATGGAAGTTAGACCTAGCCGGGGCCATAAGACATGTCAGATAAGAAACGAGGCCCAGGCTAGGTCTAATGTTGGACTAGGAGAAGCTGAACTTCACAAAAGGAAAAAAAATCTGATCTACTAGAAGTTGTCATCACCGCTGCTTTGTTATAAGTTTCGACAAAATAAACAATGCATTTATGTCTTCCTGAAATTATTCTTATAAAATATAGAGAAAGTACTTACCCTTGTGTTGTAATAAGTGTCGGAATACTCAATTTTATGACGATGACTTATAACAAAATTTCAAACCGGAAATAGAATGATGACGGGCCAGATTACTCCTAGTACACTAGACGAAATAAACTACACAGGTGGTATTACTCCACTATTGACGAGGCTTCATGATTTTGAAAAACATGTATATTATCCGAATTTTCAATCAATATCTGATTCATATAACTTTTAAAACAAGAGATGATATTGATAATAATCAACGGAAATGATGCAGGGCGCTGTTTCTAAATTGCAGGATTAGATTTTGTAATCTAGTTTATTTAAAACTGAATACAAACATGGATCTAGGGTAAATTATGAACAAAGTGAGAGAAAATTGAGTGCGAATTTTATTATTTTCTAAAGATATGTTAATCTAAAAAGTAATTTGTCATTTTTTCATTGGGGACAATTAAGACTTCTTCGTTGTCTCTTTTGATCGCACAAACTCTCTTTGAAACAAGAATGATTAGAACTAAGATCTCATAGAAAAGGTATCGACAAAATAAAAAAAACGAATGTATGTATAATGAAGAAATAAATATTAAATAAAAAATAGATATGTGTTTGTAATATTTGGTGTTAACTAAGATTAAAAATTGTCACTATCACTTTCATTTTTCAACAAATATAGTGTCATGTGACTCGGGGAAAATCAGATCTACGAGGGTGACAAAATTACATGCAATATGTACAATTGACCTACCGATCTATTCTTTACAATCTCGAATACAATATCTCCAAAATGGTTTATGATATGTTATAAATTGGTGAAGTTATAATGGATTCAAAGTACAAAATGGGTGAAAAAAGTTAAAATACTCCCAAATAATAATACAATAAAAATCTTTAGTTTTCCTGAAATAAAGTGTGCAGTGGGATTTTTAGAAAATAGACTTGAAAAGGAATGACATAAGCCAGAAATATTCTAAAATTGCTTTTTTGTCAGATTGCTCACTAGATCTGATTCTCTCTTCAATGTCAAATATAAATATATGGCATTTTATCTGATTGGCAATAGAGGTCATGCATAGATTGTCATGTGAAGATTATTTGGTAAATGAATGTCAAGGTCAAAATCCTGAATTTTATCAAGAACAGCCAGTGTAATAGGCTCGTCCGAAGGATTTGCGAATGGATGGGATGTATTGCTGACAAACCAAGTGCACCCAAGCAGAGCATCACCAGTGCATGCAGAGCCCAAGAAGCTGAAGCTAAGGATCTCGGGCATGCTCTCGGCCCCAAGAAAATTGAAATTTAGACCCTCTTTGGTGCATTCTGAGCATATCTTTACCATATTTGCATCATTAAATAAAAATCTATAATATCTTTTGAGGCTTTTATTCCAAACTGTGACTCAAAGTCACAAAAAGTCGGGTAACTTTATGGACCTTCCTAAGCTTTAGTAATATATCCAAGCTTGTTATCCCATTGAATCAATGATTCTATTTGTTAGCAATGAATATACTGGTGATATACTTTCATAATGTTTTACAACATATATCAATCTGTCAAATCATGAAATGGAATAAAATGAAATGGAATGTAACATGTTTCCAAAATGTGTGACACCCTGTATTTAGCAATCTCGTCGTCTGCTATTCGAGATTTTGGATGAGATTTCAAAACGAGATGTCACGTGTTCATGGCGGATGTTTTTAGAAACATTCGTTTGTGGTTTGACTATATTTTTCAAATTATGAATAGAAGGCCTGAATTATGTTGCCTTATTTTGTCATTTATAGTAACATTGGTATCAAAGCGATCTGATAGGTAAGTACACACGCTTTGCAATATTTATTAAGTCTAGAAAACCCTCAGTTGAAGTTTACTGTTGATCTAGGCTAGATCTTGAAAGTTGAAGATTTTCATTTCAATGAATCCCAAGCAAGGACTTATTTAATACCACAGGGGCTTGTCTGGAGTGTCCGGCAAGCCCTCCGATGAGTGTGTACTTCTTATTAAGAGTATAAGGGAGGTCTTTTTTGATGCTTCCTGAAATTTGTAGAAAATGATTGTTAGATATATCCTAGTTCAACGTCGTAAACTCAATAACGGCGTTCTTTACTATTAGGAATTTTCTTGGGGCCGTTATTGAGTTTAACCTCTTTGCTATTCTTTCCTTTGATGCAAGTTCTGGATCCTTCGAAACCATTTTGCCGCGATAACGTGCAATTGATACTTGACAATAATATAAAAACACATAACATCAAGCGATTTAACACAATATTATTGCGTTAAATGTTCATTTATACTCGTAAAATGAGGCTACACTTACCGATCTCTAAAATGACATTTCCGCATGTCCGTCATTGTGTCTGTTCGTCCGAGTGTTCCGGATCGTAAAATTTTTTTTTTTTTTTTTATAATTTTTTTATTTCAAAGAATAAGCATGTTAAAGCAATTGCAAAAAACAATTACAGTACAGTTACATGTAATCCTACATTTAACAATTTTACAATACAGTACAGTGGTTAAATATCTTAAGAGACGTTATACCATTGGCATTTTTTTTTTATTTATTTAAAGGAAAAAATCATCAGTTTCATTTGTTTAATTTTGTTTCCATGATTTTCCACTTATCGCCTCTGCCAACCCGTTTGTCCATAATAAAATATTCCTTCACATTACTTATAAAACCTTTAAGTGTTGGTTTTAGCATAGAATATTTGCACAGATAAACATACCTTTTAAAAATACATAGCATATTATTTAAGATGATTGTCTTCTCATTTATACTCTCAGGTCCTATCAATACATTTTGTTTAGTGCATAGCAATGTGAGCTCTAAAGGAAGCCATTGTTTAATGTCATTTAATACGGCACTTACAATAGTACATTCATACAGAAGATGGCAAATCGTTTCAGGATTTGCTTTACAAAAAGTGCAAATGTTTGACTCTACGAGTCCACACATTTTTAGGTATTTATTAGTTGCTAAAAATCTGTGAAGGACTTTATAAGTGAAGGATGATAACTTAGGTTCATAGTTACTCAGTTTGTTAAGTTTATTTATCTTCTTCCAATCATTTTGATTGAGTGACAAATTCAGATCTTTATTCCATCCTTCTATATATTTTGAATTATTTTCTAAATTCTGAACAAATTCCCAGTATATTATTTTACTAATCTTTGACTGAGTAAGGAACTTTTGTACGTGTGCTTTATTTCTTTCATAATCAATGGTATTCTGATTATTCTCCATGACGTCTCTTAGCCAAGATTTTGGAATAGTGTTTTTTAGACTCAAATAGTCTAAAAAATTAATATTACTGTGGAATTTGTCATTGAATTCTAAAAGCGTTAGAAGTCTTTTTGAATTATGAAATACCTCCTGTAGTACAATTACTTCATTGTTAACCTTTGTATTTTGCAGTATATATTGAACATTTTGATTTTTGGTATGTTTCCCCCATGTATTACACATAGCTTGTTCAGCTCTCAGTTTAGTATTATGTTCAGCTTCTTTTTCTTTCTGTTGTGTGTAAATTCTCAGAACATGAACAAAATCTCTCCAGAAATTATTCGAAATTTTTTCCTCAATTTTTTGAATTGATTTTGAATCATACATAAAAAGCTCGTTTCTTGATCTTACATTGATGATTTTTAAAGCAGTTTCTTGCCAAGAGCCATCTCTAAGAAGTTTTTGCATCCATGTAAGTTTGAGGGATTGTTCAAAGAGCGTTGGTTCAATCATTCTCAAACCTCCATCTTCAACATTTTGAACTAATTGTGAGAAGCTTACTTTTGCTACTGTGGAATTCCATATAAAAGAAGTAAACAGTTGTTTTATTCTTTTATGATTCGCACATGACAATTTGGGTAACACTAGAAATAAATGTACTACTTTAGGCAAAACAAATGATTTAAGAACCGTTATTTTTCCTAGTATTGATAAGTTTCTTTTTCTATATCTACTTATTACAGTTTGCATTTCCAGAATTTTATTTTCAAAATTAATGGATTCAATATTTTGAAGATCTGATGTTAAATTCAACCCGAGTAACCTAAACTTAGATTCCCATGTGAGTGGAATGTCTTCACACATTTTTTCTGAGTTTTGTTTACTTCCTAACCATATTGCTGATGTTTTTTCTTTATTAAGTTTTAACCCTGATGTTTCATGAAACTTGTCAAAAATGTACATACAATGTCTCAAGGAAGACGGAGTTCCATCTAGGAAGATAAACGTATCATCTGCATACATGCCAACCTTTATCTCTTTATCGAATATTTTGACCCCTTTAACTTCTACATCTTTTTTAATTTTTGAACATAAAGGCTCTAGAGCTAAGATGAATGCGTAGCAAGAGAGCGAATCTCCCTGCCTGCAACCTCTCTTTAATTTGAAAAAACTTGAAAAGAAACCGTTGTTTATTACGCAACTTTCGCTTCCATTGTATAAAATCTTAAACCATTTCAAGAAGCTATCTCCAAAATTGAATTTTTTTAGACATTTTTCCAAGTATACCCATTCGATACTGTCGAAGGCTTTCTCAAAATCTGCTAAAAGTAAAAGACCCTTTTGCTCGTTTCTATTAAGATAGTCCATAACGTCATACACAAGTCTTGTATTTTCAGCCATCTCTCGACCCGTTAAATATGCTTTCTGTTCCACGGAAATTATATATGGCAAAACTGATTTCATCCTTGTTGCTAAAGCTGATGAGAGAAGTTTATAGTCCGCATTCAATAAAGATATCGGTCGCCAGTTCTTAAAGTATTTTCTAATTTTGTTTAATTTTGGTAAACAAGTAATAACGCCTTGCTTCTGTGTGATTGATAGTTCACCTAAAGTATAAGCCGCGTTTAGAGATTTGAGTAGGTACTTACCAATATCCCTATAGAAGAATTTATAAAAGTCTACAGAAAAGCCGTCTGATCCAGGGGATTTACCATTTTTTGCATTTTTTAATTCAAAGATTAATTCTTTTTCCGTTAAAATACCCTCACAAGACTGTTTTTGTTCTTCGTTTAGTGATTTGATATTATAATCATTAAGGAAAAAGTCTATATTTTCATCAGCACAATTTACTTTGCTGCTGTAAAGGAGTTCATAAAATTTTTTCTGTTCCAGAAGTATTTTTTTTGGATCAGTAATAAGTTCTCCATCAACCTCTACTTGGCATATAAGTTTATTTAGAAAATTTCGCTTTTCGAGACTACTAAAATATTTCGTAGCTCTTTCTCCTGATTCGTACCACTCGACTCGGGCCCTTGTCATAAGACCTTTTACATAAATATCTCTATATTCTTTAATTTCTTGTTTGACGCTATCCAAATTTTCATATCTTTTTTCTAAAATGATTCTCTGATCGTCATCCTGAGCATCGCCTGAATTAATAATATTTTCTATTTCCCTTTCTATAACCAAGACCTTATTTTCAAGATCACGTTGAACTTTTTCTCTTAATTTTTTCTTTTCCGATGAATATTTAATAGTTTGACTTCTTATCTCTAGTTTAAGCATCTCAAAAAACAGTTGATCATTTATTGAGAGGTCAAAATCTATTTGGTCATTCTCAGGGATTCTTATTTCGTATTGATTTTTAATGTTCTCAATGGAATTTTTTACAATGGTAACATACACCGGATCCCTAAGTAAAGACACATTGAATTTCCAAAACCCATTCCCTCTTTCTGGCAAATCATTATTTATAATCAAAAGAATCGGACTATGATCCGACCGATAACTAGATGATATATCACATTTATGTGTTAAATTAATGAAATCTTCTGTTCCAAGTATAAAGTCAAGTCTTGCCATTTGTCGCGGTTTCCTTCTCAGCCAAGTGAATTTTTTCACTTCCGGATTCAATTCTCTCCAAATGTCAAATAATTCTAATTGTTCACAGAGCTCTAGAACCTTTTTTCTTGAATTCGGATTATTAATGTGCTTATAATTGAAAGTATCCAGGTCAGTGTCTAGAACTAGATTCCAATCTCCCATAACTAATATAGAAGCATTCTCAATAATTTCGAGTCTTGCCTTGAGATCGGTATAAAAGACAGGTGAGTCAGTATTTGGTCCATAAAGTGAGACCAATGAGAATCTCCTATCTTCTATCTGAATATCTAGAATTACAAAATTACCATTTGCATCAATATCACTATTGTACACTTTATATATGAGATTTTCCCTAATGAAAATGCCTACCCCTCTGCTGTTACTTTTGTATGAACTGATAAAGGCCTTGCTTCCCCAATCTTGTTCAAATTTCATTTCAGATTGTTTTGAAGAATGTATATCCTGTAAACATAATATATCTATGCGTTTTTGCTTCAAGTAATTAAAGACATCTGCTCGTTTTACATACCCTGCGTACAGAGTCTAGTTAAACTACACTCTGCCTAGTAGAGACCATATTACAGTTTAGTAGCCCCGCCCCCACGACGGGTACCGGTGACAGTTTGGGTAAATCACTTTTGACCTACACACCAACCTTCCACCAATCAGCGAGCTTGTAGAAACATACGCCAAATGTGTTCTAATTAAATATGCGCATGTCATTGGTCAATTCCGGGCTCAACGATGACGTCAGAAGGAATAACCATATAAAGAACGTCGGTCAAATTCGGCCGACGAACACTGATTGGCGCGGTGAGTTCACAGGTTTATTTTAGTTTGAAAGAGTGAAGACGAAGCTCTCTTTTAAGAAGTGAAGTCAAACGAATGCAAAGGGTACGTTTTACAGGATCGCAAAGCCCTTGACAGTTTACACTACAGAATTTTATCTTACCCACAATCTATGTAGTAGAAACATTGTAACTGCAACTGCTTTACTATGCTTCTTCTCATCCTTTTAATAATCGAAAAAAGTTTCATCCCTCCCCTTTCCCTGTTTGTCACTGTTACAAGAAAGAAAAGGCCCTTTTATGTTGCAGTAACCAGTGAAAAACAAAACTGCTTTAACTGTATTTACAGGTCACAAAGGGTTGCACTATAAATGTACACTTAAAAAAAGGAAGTCTTCCTTTACATGGGATATGCAATTTCTGTACACATACAGTACGCTTATGTTTGCACACACCTGTGTGTAAGCTATTTACAATATACACACATAATAAACAAAATATCTTAGAATAATTACGATACTTATTTACTTATTTATTATCGTAAAATTTAACTACTAGCGAAACGAAATTGTTGTCAAATAGATTGATAATTATTATCGCGATAAATCGCATTAAAAGATAAATTTTGAGGATAGCAGGTATCTTTGATTGATTTATATAGCGCGTGTATACACGTAAAATAGTTATTAATTGCAAACCTACTGTTTGTAAATGCAGTGCCGCGATGACGGTTAATTTCTGATACGATTTGCAATTTCAATGTTACCGAAACTGACCGACATTTTCGTTATATTCCAAACCTGTCTCCAATATTTCCGTAATTATGCATCAATAGGGTCTAAAGGAGATACGGGATGGTGTGTATGTATTCATAAGGTATGTATGCATGCTTGAATCACATTCTTTGTGTAATATGACCATGGTTTCAGGGTTTAATTAGTTCCGCTTGTCGAAACCTGCTGAACAATTAAATTTAACG
This sequence comes from Owenia fusiformis, assembly GCA_903813345.2. Classification (NCBI taxonomy): domain Eukaryota; kingdom Metazoa; phylum Annelida; class Polychaeta; order Sabellida; family Oweniidae; genus Owenia; species Owenia fusiformis. Next base: position 17,922,987 of record CAIIXF020000009.1, on the reverse strand, counting down.
CATCAAGGGCAAAATGATCATGGAGGTTAGACCTAGCCAGGGCCATAAGACATGTCAGATAAGAAACGAGGCCCAGGCTAGGTCTAATGTTGTTGGACTAGATATATCCTAGACTGTATCCTTCGTCTGAATAAATTCAGACTGTAAGTCACCTATTGTAAAATGTGGTGTTGTATAAATGTTACAAATAAGTTTGTTTAATGATAAAATGATTACCTTATAAAGAACTTACAATATTATTTTTTTGTATATTGTCCTCTTACTGAAGATATTCAAAAAATGTACAGACGCTTCTTGTAGCGAAGCCATTGATTAGGTCAAGCCATTTTGGCAATGCCAATTCTCACGATAAACAAGATTTAGCCAGTGACGTCAGTCTATTTGTAAACAAATAACACGTGGAGCGGACGGAGCAACATTACGGAAGCGTATTGATAAATTCCATTTGTGCGGGAATTTATTAGATCTAGTCATTTATTATCATTATCCTGATTAATTTTCGTCATTTATAGTAAATACAGCGGAAATGCTCATGAAGAAGGCCGAGGTAATCAAATGGTCATGTGTTTGAAGTTAAAAGTCAAAGTTCAAAAATTTGCATATCTCGTTTGGATCTCGTGAACTCAAACGTCCTTGACATTGATTTCGCGATCTACTTATGAACACATCCTGAAGTTTTGGTGAGTCTGAACATTTCATTATTTTATATCAACTTGTACCCCCCTTATACAAATATTTTTGCTTCTAGTTTAAGATGAACATCTCTTCAACATATTCACCAATTTTCAAGGTGAACATTCTTGTAATAAACGAGAAATTTATGTGCACAAAATATCGCCGCGATTTCCATGCCAAGGGTATCAATCATAACAGACCGAATATTATATTCGTTCTGTTGGATACATACTAGATATATCCAGTAAAAACACAAGGAATCCTTTAAATAATCGACATGCTGATTCAAACAACACTACAGAGCAAAGTTACCCAAAATGGTAGCAATCCATCCACTAGTTGTTGAGAAATCTGAAGAATATGTAAAGAAGTGATTAAAATACAAGAACCGGCAATTTTCACCTCCAAATTATTAGCTCTAGAGTCGATTTCTTCCTCAAGACACGTCCACTGTTAAAAATTGGTAGTTCCTAGAGTTATTTGTTTCCTTAGGTTCATTCCCCTATATTATTTTTAACGAAGGACAGCCTATATCGACTGCTATACGCAAAAAGATGCATGAAATTATCGTTTCGAAACTGAATGTTGAAAAATGGCTGACTATCCCGTGTTCTATGCGCTCATAGAAATCATCAAATCAGATGATTTCCAGATGATTGCCAATTCCCTGATTACAACATAATAGAGAGGTTTAGGTTAAGGTTACACATTTTTAAAAAAAACTTGTATGTGAACATGTTGAATTATGGTCTTATTAGTTCTTCTATTTGTAGTGTTTGATTGACCGATTGAGTATAAAGGATAGGGAAAATAATTGTAATTAGGTCCCTGGGAAAGTGAATTGAGAGCAAGATAGTGATCTCAGGGGGTTAAAATTACACGCTCAAGTTCTTAATAAGTTCCCCCTAAAAAATAAAAAAATAAATCATTGTGTATCTCTGTACATATTTATGAGTTAATTTGCGACCAGCGATCCCTCAATAACTTAACAAGTACCACGCGTGAGTACTGTTTAGACTGACTTCAAATTTTTACTCTGAACATATATAAACATGTAATGTTATGAGCTCCAACAAATTTCTGCCAATATCTGTTACCATGGCAAATAAGTGGACTTGTAACTATTTGCATTTAACTTAAAAGTAGTGTTCACATGTACATGTACTTGAAATTTTTACTGTAAATACTAAGTTATGACTTCTAACATATTTTTGGCAGTTTCAATTACCATGGCAATGAATATATGTATGGAAACAGATTATTTGTTTTAAAACACTTCTCACTTTTCTTACATCTTAAGATTGCATAGTCACATTGACTTGAAATTCACAAAGTAATCAAGAAATAGAAAACACTAGTGTTTTGGCAATATTGGTTACCATTGTATGCAACTTGGGTGATGATATTTTGTTGTCATGTTAATGACTTGTTATTCTTTTGAATTGATAGGTTTTGGTCTTTAATTGGAAGGTATGTGAGTAACTTTAAGTAATTTAAAGTATGTAAATGGTGATTAAATATAACTGCTATATCTAGATATTTGATAAATAAGTTACATGTTACCATAGTTACCAGCTGTTAGGTTTTGGTTTGTATGCTAAGTATTTAATTGATGTGTGCAGAATAAATTGAGATTCCAACTATACAAGTGTAACATTGTGATTGGAGGATCTAAAACATCATAGTTTTCTCTTTTCAGTATTGATTTTGTCATTAATAAGAAAAAATTAATGTCTAATAAATGCCATACTTGGGCAGTTAAAATGTCTAAATAGTTGTAATATACCTGAATTGACATATACTTTAGACATTGTTGTTTTACTTGCAATAGATGCATTTTCAATCTTTAAACCTTAAGTTCAGTCCGTTTATGTGAGACTGTAGGATCAGACATGTGTTTGTCCCTCTATCAATCCAACAACATTTTGTTGTCATTGACCATTGCTGAGAATCTGATATACATGCTCTATTCCAAGTTCTACACTTTCCTAATGTTGATTATATGTCTCTCATACCCTTCCTATTCATTCATAATAATACGACATAAGATCAAAAATCGACAATTGGACAATTCTTCTCCACACAGAATGAAACAGGTTAAAGAAAAGCTTCCTGTCTCCTGTAGACATCTGTTGCATTATACACTGTCATGTCAACTCCTTAGAGGTCTCCATATGGGAGATTACTTAAGTCTATTCCTTCACTGCAATTCTTTGATAAGTTAGACATGCTTTTAAATGGCCATCCTGATTTGATGATAATAAAAATACTTTAATAATAATAATCAAAGCAAGTGTGTCATTTTTGCAATCCACGAAAGGCCTACTACACCCATAACCAAACTCTACCTATTAAGGATACAACTTGACCATTTTAAATAAAATAATGTACTTTTCTTTGTGAAAGGAGGAGGGAAATTAGCGCAACAGATTTTGGACAGTCATATTTTGGATTTTGGCCATTTTCTGAGGATTTAAACAATTGCATGTGTTAGGCCAATGCATTACCTCTAGGAAAATCACTTCTAGAGATGATAAAATAATTTCGACTTTGAGACAGGGTAGATGCAAACAACCCACCCACATGTTTTTTATGAAATGTTTTCCTAATTTTCGACCCCTTCCATCCCTGCTTTTTTAATTTTTCTTGCATCAATATGTTGCATTTTGACACATAATTAACCACTTTAAAGGAATAAGTGATTCCTTCAGGGGTTTTAAAGATACCCATTATGGGTGACCAAACTTAGCTGAAAGCAATGATTTTTCCTATGGGAAAATAACATGGGAAATATTGTTTTCCACTTTATCTAAAAGGAATCATTTATTCCTTTTAAGCGATTAACTGTGTGTCAAAATGCAACATATTGATGCAAGAAAAATTAAAAAAGCAGGGATGGAAGGGGTTGAAAATCAAGAAACTGTTTCAGAAAAAACATGTGGGTGGGTTGTTTGCATCTACCCTGTCTCAAAGTCGAAATTATTTTATCATCTCTAGAAGTGATTTTCCTGGAGATAATGCATTCGCCTAACATATGCACCTGTTTAAATCCCCAGGAAATGGCCAAAATCAAACATATGACCGTCCAAAATCTGTTGCACTAACTTCCCTCCTCCTTTATGCATAAAACTATACATTAGTTTTTAGTTGTTGTCAAACGTTATTATCTGAATTATTATCAGATTATACACTGTATGTATTTTTATATATGAAATGAATTATTATAGAAAAATTATACAATTACACTTTTGAATTCTAAGATGTTTAATTTTCATTTGCATCAGGTTCGAGATGACAAGACCAAAATCAGTTGATGCGGCAGTCTAAATTGCTAAATTTTGCAATTAGTATAATTAGTTTATACATAATTTAGAAATAAACTAAAGCCAGATAAACTATGAAGTACACCCTTCATGTCCTTGTCAAAGTTTGTACATATTTATATGATTATTGTTATAACCTTTAAACTAGATTTAATAAACATCATAAATTCTCTCATTTTAGTGCAAGTAGTATCACAAGACCTCAACCTCCACCACAGTTTTTCTTTCCACGCAACTCTGCCGTAAAAGATTTTCCATATGGCCAAATTGAACAGATTGCAGACATGCTGCAAAGGGAGGAGGTCCTGTTTATCATGTTTTATGCCCCCTGGTGCTCAACTTCACAGTCGGCAAGGCATGATTTTCTACAGGCTGCAAAATATATGGAGAATGAAGTAAGTGTATCATTGTAACATTAATGTGCTTATATAAGGTTATGGCTTTTCTTGGAACTGTATCTGAGACTAGATTTCCTTATATGAGGGTCAGTGAGAGACAGCAATTACAATTAATGCCTTTAAACTAATCTTTGTACCATTAAAGTAACCTGAAGCATAGCATTTTGAGTTGTCTGAATTTTGGCATATAAAATATTAATAAACATGGTTTCAATAATGTTCTTATTCCAGATCAAATTCAAAGCCAGACTTCCTGCTTTTCAGACCAATACCTTAACCTAAAATATTAATAAACATAATGTTCTTATTGCAGATCAAATTCATAGCAATCAACTGCTGGTGGAAGAAAGGAGAGTGCTCTGAGAAGTTCCGTATCATGTCATTCCCTGTTATCTATGTGTACCATCACCATACAACAAATGGCTTCCACTACAGTGGTATGTTCAATGGATTTCATTTATTATTTTGTACTGTACAAATTTACATCTTGTTCATGTAAAAGGGGGAATCAGATCAAGTGATCAAACTTTCCAAGAAATTGTTTGAATTTTGTCACCCCAGTATAGGTGTGGTTCTGCTTTTAAGTACTTGCATTTCATTTGTGACACTTGACCTTTTTGTGTTCTTAGTGATGTGTTATTTTTATCTAGAAATGTAAAAAGGATATAGTCAGTCCATAAATTTACATGAGGGGAGAAGGTCACATGATCAGGAATCTCTTAGCAAGAGGATTGGAAGTAAAAAGTGAATCATGAATCAATTCCTCCTTACTCTCAAATATTTTTAACCATTTATTTAATTATTCTATGTACATTTTAGATTAGACTTGAACCTTCTGCTTGACTATCTTCATTACATGTACAGTAATTTGTTATAAAGTGTGCTTATTGTTCTTTATATTGTGTTGTGTCTGTAGGTCCTCTCTCTGCAGAGCACATGATCAGCTTCTTAGAGAAGTTCCTATATCCTCTCACACACATCCACTATGAGCAGGACGCACACAGCCTGGTTGCTCAGTATGATGTAAGTTCCTCATATAAATATTTGCGATTATTTTAGAGTTTGGGAATTTCAGAATTGCATCAAAAAAGCAGGAACTTGAGATTTAGAAAAGTCATGGTATTTTAAGGGAATGAAGCATTACAAGTTGAAAATCAGACCATAAACTGAAAATATTTCAAAAAATTATGCAATGCAAAAAATACTATTAGAACACAAACTCAAACACAAAACTACATGCAGTCAGGGAACTTGTATTTTATCATTTAGGTTAACATATTCATGAGCAAAGAACAAATTTGGTTAGGGAATTTCAAGCGTGAATGAAGGAAACAGGGAGTTTAGATTTGGAAATGTTGTGGCAACCCTGTAAAGAACCATTGTTGGAAGCTGCTTTATTTATTTTTTGATATTGAGACTTCACTTGAAATAATCAGTAGATGTGGGATTTTGTGCTTGTGTGGCTTTTGTCATTTTTAAAAGTTTAAACACTCAAAGGTTAGCCTTGATTTATGTTTTATATCATTCTTATAATTTCTTTTTTCATCTGATAGAAATACCATGCAGAAATATCATGTTTTTGTAATAAGGTGTATTAATAGTTTAATGTTTCAGAACACAGCATTTGGCTTCTTTGACTTCAATGTATCTCCCCAGCCTCCTGGCTTTACCAAGTATTACTATGCAGCTCTACGTACACTTGAACAGAGTAAGTAGAAAAACTGTACATTCATATTGACATATTGCAGTCCTATAGATCTTGTTTCACATCTTGAAGTATATCCATTCATAGAGCAAATCAAAATATGTTATTGGCTGCTTCTTTGACTCGTGTTCTTCCATTATTCGTTGAGAAACATGTAATTCTTATAAAATGTATTTTCATCCACTCTAATCTATAATTATTATTACATGTAATTAGAAAGGAAAAAATGAAAATCAGTGATTTATATTTTCTTCAGACCCTGTTCAGCATGTGCAGTTTGGTGTTATAACCAACCACCAGTTGGCGCTAGTGTGGGGAGTGGAAGTGGCTAACTCAATATGGCTGGAAAGAAACTTTAATAACACTTTGGTAGGTGAAAATGAAATTTGCATAATGATGAAATTGGACTGATATGAAAAGGGATTTTGGAATTAGAAAAAGGAATAGAACTCCTTTTTAAATTTTTTGACCAACCGTAAGTAATACTATGGACATGGTTCATGCATCACATTTTATTTCATTCTTTGTTTTGTTTGTTATTTAGTCTATTAATTTTCAATGCCTGATAACTTGATGAATTTCATTTCAGATGTACCCAGTAAATCTAGACAATGCTACAGCTAGTGGAATCGCACATTGGATAGGACGCCATAAACAACAGGTACCAATACTGGGTTAATAAATAAAGTCAAAATTATTAAAATATCGCTAGCCTTTATCCTTGCAATTAACAGGGTATTGCACCCAAGTGGGAATTTGAAAGTTTCTTTTACTCCGTTGAGTAATTCATGCGTGACATGAAAAATATGGTGCATTTCTTAAGATCCCAATAAATCATAATTCACTTTGAAACATTTCTGATTGACACAGTTAAGTAGAATCTATTAGAAAGCATTTTAAACCTAAGATAGGGAAATCTGCTTGCTCAACAGAGAAGAGGATCATAAATCCACCCCAAGTTTAACAAGAAATCCCCTTTGTTTTAGCCGCTAGTGAAAGTGTTAACACCCCCTGGAATGAAGAGTCTGCAATTGTCATCAGAGATAGAGAAAGGAGCTGCTGTTATATTGTTCACTCCTATCAACCCTATGGAGGATATTAACCAATATATATCAACTGTACGTATATATCATTATTTCCTTCAGGTGGGGATACCTTGAACAAAGGGTATCTTAGATATATGAACTCACCACCAAGAAGCAGTGCCATACTCTTTATTTTTTGCCATCAGCGTTTGAGTCAGTATTCAGAATCTGAAACAATTACTACATTTTTGCCAAAATTTTGTGTGTTGTCATTCTGTTGTGTTAGTGCCTTGTTGCTAATATGATAAAGAATCTGGTTTTTTGAAATAAGAAAAATACAATATTATTCCAGCTACGAGAGCTTGTGTTTGACTACAAGAACTGTTACAATGACACTGACATTAGGGGCCACATTTCAACCAGTATTCGACAACGTCTTACCTCAATACGTACCCTGCTCCACAATCTAGGACACTGCCCAGAAATTCTAAGTAAACCTAAGCCAGTTGTTGCGTATAGTAACACATGTTGCCAGAGTTATATGGCCAGGTCAGAGCAGAAACAGAATGTGTGCAATATATGTGTAAACCAAGAGAGGTACCAGCCTTTCGCCAATAATATGCAATGTAATACAAAACAAATGGAAAATGTGCAGAGTTTTTGCGGTGATTCTGCGACTCATGAGTGTTGGAACATATTAGAACATTACAACCCCAATGAATACATAGAACTGTGTCGTGATAATGTAGAAACACAGTCAAAAAGAATATCACCCAGGATGCTTAAATCTTTATTCAGGGGCGATAGTTATGTTAAAAATGCCCAAGAAACGAGAACGATAAAAAATTGTGAAAAAATAAGAATAGCAAAACTACAAAAGTGTTTATCCATGAAAGGAACAATGGACTTTTCAGCGAAAGATTTCCCAAAATTTACTGGACTTGGTTGCAGGACTAATAGGACTCTGAACTTTTACGTCATGGATACTAAACACAATGCTGCTTATGCAGACAGATACGGAATGAATATAGAGGGAGCTGCGGATAGGACAGGAATGGCTCTTGTTGACAAAAAGGTAAATACTAGGAAATGTAACAGTAACATAACCATTTCAATATTATCTGGAACATTCATTTAGTTTTCAAAGATAATTGGCAAAGATACCTTTTGCTTCAGTTCAGTTGAACAATGAGCATTAATTTCTTACAAATTGTTGTTTGCTCCAACCTCTGTACTTATTCTTTGAAAATGTTGTGGATATTACAGACTAGAGATATAGTTGTCATTACCTCACTGAACTTGATTGTATATGTGTATGTCATAATATGCTTGAATATGTTTTATCTGCATATTTTCTTCAAAATTGAATTTGCTTTCACATTGTTTTTCATTGACAGTATCATATCATGCTAGCCATTTATATTGTTGTGTTGTAGCTTTATTCATGGTACTGTATTGAAAATCTAGCACTGATTAATTCTTGTACAAAGTTATTTGACTTATTTTCAGGATGAGTCTAACTTTGTGCTGAATACTAATATCACCAAAGAAAATATAGGTAGGTGAATATTGAAACATTAAGAATATATTAAAAATATAATCATTTTTTGTAATTAGTTTTTTTTAATTTGTTAATGAAAATTGTTTTACCAATCCTGTCAAATAGCAAGAGAAGTTTTAAGTTATTTGTTTAGCTTATTTTCCACCTCTTCTCTTCCTCAGTCATATACACTTATATATACATGTATACCCCAGTTTTTATGTCACCGCCAGAAGTGGTGACATATTGTAATAGTCTACAGCTTTTTTATGGATGGTGTTTGGCAGTCCAGTCAGCGTTCGGTGCCTGGCATCTGTAACAAATGGAAGGTGGTGACATTTTGCATGTTAGCGCCTTGTCTCATATTGAAATGAACGCAGTTTTTAATAAGAGATGGTTTAATTTGCTTGGTTTGATATATTGCTAAACTCAAGGATCACATCTTATATTTTCAGTGAGTTTTATATTGAACTACACAGAAGGGAACCTACATCGTCACCTACGCTCAGATGACCTCAATACACAAGACTGTCACTACAAAGACCCAGAGCCTTGCATTGTTGAGGTCACCTCAAAAACATTCCGAACTATAGTTCTAGATAGCAAAAAGGTAAATAATATGTTGGTTAATTGTTTTGGGAGTTGTGTTTTAAATGAAAAAAAATGTTTTCAAAAAATTGTGAGGTTGCTGCCATGTTTTTTGTCAAATCCTCACTAATAATCATCTGTGTTACGTGAAAAATCCATGATCAATCTAAAATTTTCTTTACTTTTTATCAACTTCTTTTATATTGACGCACCGCTTTGCCATTTTAGAGTAAAGTAAAAAATGAAAAGCCCACGTGAGCTGGTCATTTTCCTGAAATTCCATGCTTAACACTGAATCTACTCCTCATATTTATTCAAAACAAATCATTTCTATTTTAATATGTCTCACATATCTTGTGTTACACTGGTTGCAGGATGTATTGCTGCTATACTACGCCCCCTGGTGTGGATTCTGTGCTAGTCTTGCTCATGTTTATCTAGCACTAGCTCGATATTTTCACAATGCTAAAGACATAGTCTTTGCCAGGTATGGTTTATTTTACATAAAAACTCTTCTGGCCATGTTCATTTCAATAAAGCATTTTGAATTTGACACATTGTTTTCTCAAAAATTACACAAAGGTATTTTTGGTTTTTTGGGTTTGCCAGGATAGCTTAGTGAACATGTGACACTTGTATTCAAATTAACCATTGTAATCAGCATAGTACTATATTTGTATATGCAGTCTATAGAAATGATTTGGAACTGGAAAAGTCGAGGAGTGATTTTGTTGAGAAATGTGAATATTTAGAAACATATTAAATTTTCCAATGACATTTTGGCTAGTAAGCGGCCATTTTTGTGTGTGTAATTTTACGTTTTTGCTTTAACTGAAAAAGAAGTGGAATGATTTTGTCAAGATTTTATATGTGAATACAAGACACATTAGAAATTGCCTATCATGTATTATTTAACAGACTTTATATGGAAATTTGTATCAGTACAGGAATGTTTATTTTTGAAATTCTTTTTATATATTTTTTATATTTTCAGAATAAATGGTGATACCAATGACCTACCTTGGCAGTTTACTGCTGATAAGTACCCCAGTATACAGTTCTACCCTGCTAGAAGGTAAGTAGTATGCTTAGTGTTGGAAGCAAGGTCTTGACAGTTGACACTCAACATATGGAAAGGGTTTATAACTGTGGACACATTTTGGATGATAGGCAAACAATGATATTTATTCTATGTACGTCTGATATAAGATATCCCCTAATGCAAATACTGTACAGTCCAAGATTTTTGTGAAGGTATTTATAATTTAAACACATGTGTTCAAAATTGATTATGTTTTAAAGTTTCAATTTTTTCTAATTTCAGAAAAGCTGATAGTGTGTCATATCCAGAATTCCTTCCTAAGACTTTACCAAACCTCATCAAGTTCATACTAAAATATTCCACTAAATCCTTAAAGCTACAAACAGTTTTAGGCACATGTACTCAGCCCTGTGTGCAACATAATAAAAAACTTGTGAGGCAGCGTATACAGAATTTAGCACAGGACATAGAAATGTTAAATAATCGCAGAGACAAGTTTAAGAAACATTTAAAAACTATTGACGCTGCTCAAATAGATGATAGTGCCATCATAAGTCACCAGGAGTATATATCAGTGCTACATCGTAGAATCGATAAACGGCAACTGCAGCTAAAAAATTCCAAGAACTTGCTCAAAGTCTTATATGAAACGCAGGATCGTTTTATGTCTGAGAAACAGCTACACATATTAGTGGAGAACTATGAAACATACAAATCTAAACTTAAATTGAAATCTAGTCTTTCAACTGAAACAGCAGAACATGATTCTCCTCAAAATACAGGAAAACCTGACAAGAAATCCATCAATGTTGATATGAAAGAGGAATTATAATATATTGCCTGTACACAGTGCTAGGGAAATCGGAGGCATTTTGGCAAACCAATGGCCAAGATGGATGGAGTACTTAAGGGGTGGATACGCTGGTATGCAAAATGCTTGAAACGGCGGCAGAACGGCAAGACTGCTTGAATTGAAATGGTTGAAATAAAAGTGAAAATAGGAGAATTGATAGAAATGCTTGAAACAGTGAAACATGCACAGCACACGAAACTGTAATTTCATTTTCCAAGACATATCGATTGAAATGATTGAAACGGTTGAAAAGCCTAGCCGAAATGCTTAAAACGAGAAATGTTCATGTTTGTTTTTCTTTTCAACCGTTTCTTCCTTAACTGATTGTGTGATTGAAATGCTTGAAATGGCGAAAACAAGCACAAACAGCGAAACTAATTTCATTTTCAAAGACGATTGAAATGCTCAGATTGACGCAAGCATTGAAATGTAGGGAATTATGCACGCATTGAAACAATTGAACTGATTGAAACGATTGAAATGCAATTCACAGTGTATGTAGGGCTTAAGACTCTGTAATGACCTGGTACATTCTGTCTTGTTGTTTTACACTAACATACTTTGTTGGCCATCCAGTATATTTCAAAAACATTGTTACCAAAGAGAGTCATGAGAAATGTCCATCTTGTCCCATGCTTAATCTTGCCATCAAGGTTACCTTACACTATTTATTTAAAATGAAATAAAAAGCTATGAGTGTCAATGATATTTGTTTCTAGTTTAATGACAGTCATGTTATAATTTGTAGCATGGGAAATGACTAGAATTGATCATGAAAAATGGATAGTTTGCTACCATCTTATTGTAATTTACCCTTTGCAAGTTTCAAATTCATCTCACACTCTATGTACATTATTGATATACCTCTGAACTCACCAATCCTGTCAGAGCCTGACAACCCTCAAAGACTGTGCTTCATATATTTAATGTAAATGTGGCTCTGAAGTGGTATCTGATTTGTTGAATCTTTGAATGTCAGACTGTAAAAGAAAGATTGTCTTTAATCACCCCTGTGGTGACTTCAAATTTTTTCAATTTGGCTATATTAAAAAACCTTTATGATTTGGATTTTTATTGGATAAATATGTACAATGGTGCAATTTTTTACCTGTCAGTAACAGATGTCAAAAATAAAATGTTTTATTCCATACTTGGTAGTGTTATAGGTAAATAACGTGCAGGAATATAATTGATATCTGATTTTGAAGTGAGCAAGTGATATATATATTTATTATATCATTGAAATCTTTCTCGCTTTCTCATTGGATAAGAACCGATCACATGATTAAAAATATTAGGGTGTATTTCATTGTTTCCTGCAGTCTCCAGCCGCAGCCTCGTTTTCAACTGTATATACCACGATGTATATACCACGGAGTATATACCACGGTAGAAAGTCCCGGGTGTTATGCCTTTGTTATGACGTCACAACAATATTGTAGAAAATACTTGGATACGCAGGCAATAAAACTTCATTGTTATGACGTCAAAGCTTATATTTGTAGTATAAGCATTGGTACTCATAACAGTTCTGTATCCGTTGCCATGTTGTTAATATTTATAAACCAGTGATGTCACAAGACATCTTGCACGTGCGACTTTTAAGGATGAAAGATGGCAATATCTTGCATCGGATAAAGTGGCTGTACATGTATCTTGGTTATTCTTATGTGTTTAAATAGTTTTAAAAAATACACCTAATTTGCAGAAAATTAAAATGATATAATAAATCAAATATTCCATTCTATTTTCGGTAAATACATGTTCATCTTTCCCTCAGGTATATACTGAGGGAAAGATGAACATGTATTCACCTCAATAGAATGGAATATTTGGTATATATCACCCGCTGATATCATCCACTCATCAGATCTACCCACTGATATCATCCACTCATCAGATCTACGATGTCACAAATTCAGAGAGTAGATACTGAGCCATGGGCCTTGACTATATAAACCCTCATAATCTACAAAGTATAGAATATAGAGGTTATTTAATGGGAGGGATGGAATATGGATTTTATTCCAAGGGAAAATATGATATTGGCCAAGGAAAATATCATATTGACCGAGGGCGATAGCCCGAGTGTCAATATGATATTTTCTGAGGCCAATATCATATTTTCTCAAGGAATAAATCCATATTCCATCACAACCATCAATAACCTATTTATTTCATAATATTTTTTTTTCAATTTTTGTATGTCATCATCCAATGATTGTGACATAAAATTATACAATAATTTCAATTTTCCAAACGATTTTTTTACTTCCTGTAGAGATGTGCTAGACGAAAAGCGTAAAACTCAAGAGAAATTACCGGGAATATTTCTGATACGGGATCCAATACGGGATCTGATACGGGATTTTGGCTGATACGGGATCTGATACAGGATTTTTCAAATAACACTTTTATTCCCTGTTATTTTCCCAGGGAAAACATGTTATTATGGAATAAAAATCAGTTATTAAATGCTCGATTTCTGATACAGAGTATATCCCTCAGTGAATACAATATATATTGTATTTTCCTCAGATATACCCTGTATCAAAAACAAAAAAAAACAAATGCACGACATAGACTATGACTCGAGTGTAACCATGTCATACATACTCTAACCCGCGACCCGGGTGGCGACAGTACATTTCACCAGAGTGCACCCTTGTAAGTACACACTCTCAACCGAGGGCACCCTTATGATAACACACAAACTACGATGCAACCAGAAAAGAATGTACTGACTAGGAAGCGCTCGTTTGAGAGTGGATTGACGAGGGTGCCCTAGGGTGAGAGTGTGCACTGACAGGGTGCACTCGGATAAGAGTATGTGATGACGATGGTGCACTCGGGTGAGAGTGTGTACTGATATTCCACTATTAATGAGTTCCCGATCACGAGATTCATGCAATGATGTACAAGTATGATCTACATGTACTTGGAAATAAAGCCCTTGAACTTAAAGATCAATGGTGATGTGTAATATCGTTACAAGTTGATAGTTTTTGACTGAAAAATTCACTTCCTATATTTGAAAGTAAAACTCATTTCGAGATAAGTATTAGTGTAAGGGTCGGTAAGTCCATGGGCATCCAAAATGTTCTGTGACATGGGCATTGTATTTTATTAACATGATTATCCCGCAAATTTATATTTACTTGATAGTCTACATTTTTGCGATCACATGTGGTAAACTACCACTTGCGTTGCGATCTGCGTTGTGACAACCCCGTGATAAGACCCAATGCAGGAGTTGCGCAAGCGCAAATCGTCGAAAAACAATTGCAGCGCAGACCCAAATCTTGCAACTAGCGCCTGATAAGGCCTCTGTATATAATATAACATACATTTACAAAATTTAAAAAATACATTTATTCAAAATTTTATTTTTCATATTAAAATGTTAACAAAAGTATTATAAAAAGTAGTATAAAAAATGACATTAAGTTCCTCTACCCTATGAACATGAATGAATTATGCAAATATTTCTTACATTAACAATAATTTGAGATTCAAATACAGATAAACATGGATTTATAAATAGATGCATTATCAAGCTGTAGTGACTCTCGTATCAAATAAGTAAATTGACTAACATATCAGGTAAGGAGCAATTATTCCGGCTCATGCAATGATTTACTATGAGAAATTGTGCTACTAGCTGGGATCATGTTTTCTCTTATGATAAATCAGATTCTCTTACAAGGTTTAGTTAAAGAGACACTTTGATTAACGAGAATGGGGAAGGAGAGTAATGCTGAAATTTATTTTCAATATTCACTTTAGAGATTTCCATTGCAAACAATTTTTCTCAATTTTATTTTTATTCTGTAATACCATTTATTTATTTTTTATTCTGTAAACAGTTTATATAAATCCGACGAAATTTTATACGGTACTGTAAATATACACGAGCGATTCAAATATATATATATGTGCCAAAAATTTATCAAAAAAATACAAGAACACAAATGTGTACCAATGGGTGATCCCATCAAATGGTTATCCTGAAAATGAGTAGACAAGACTTTACCAACACAATTTTAATTGATCCGTCACACAGTTAACTAGAAAACATGTAAACAAGACTTTACAGACAAGATTTTAGGATGGAAAATCCAAAATGGCTGCCTTGACATTTACCCAGAATGTCAAAAAATCTGTTCCTAGATTTTCATACTAAGAATCATCCCTGAAAATATGACATTGATCTACCAAATGGTTCACCTGAAAACGCGTAGACAAGACTTTACAGACAAGATTTTAGGACAGAAAATCCAAAATGGCTGCCATGACATTTACACAGAATGCCAAAAAACTAATCAGATGTAGATTTTCACACTAAGAATCATCCCTGAAATTTGAAATTGATCTACCAAACGGTTCACCTAAAAACGCGTAGACAAGACTTTACAGGCAAGATTTTAAGACGGAAAATCCAAAATGGCTGCCTTGACATTTATCCAGAATGCCAAAAAACTAATCAGATCTAGATTTTCATACTAAGAATCATCCCTAAAAATTTGAAATTGATCTACAGAACGGTTCACCTGGAAATGCATAGACAAGACTTTACAGACAAGATTTTAGGACAGAAAATCCAAAATGGCTGCCTTGGCATTTGCCCAGAATGCCAAAAAACTAATCAGTTCTACATTTTCATACTAAGAATCATCTCTGAAAATTTGAAATTGATCTACCAAACGGTTCACCTGAAAACGCATAGACAAGACTTTACAGACAAGATTTTAGGACGGAAAATCCAAAATGGCTGCCTTGACATTTATCCAGAATGCCAAAAAACAAATCAGATCTAGATTTTTATACTAAGAATCATCCCTGAAAATTTGAAATTGATCCACCAAACGGTTCACCTGAAAACACGTAGACAAGACTTCACAGACAAGATTTTAGGACGGAAAAATCCAAAATGGCCGACAATAAAAAAGTGATTATGTGTTTTTGCTGATTTCTTCTTACAAAATTATCACATATTACTACTGTTAACAATAACATAGGCTTTTACAACAAAGTAGATCTGAAATTATTTATAAAGCTACTAAATAGTTAAAGTATGAAAACTCAAAAACACCATTCAATATGATACAAAGTATTATCGTGCGCTAACTTTTCTTAAGACATTCAAAATGGCTGACATGACTGAGCTAACAGGTCCAAAACCTAATCAGATCTAGAATGAAGTGAGCTGAACAAGATGTTAAAGTTTTAAAAGCAACTGTGAAGCCGTTTTTCTTAAAGTTTGCAGACAAGGATTTTAGCATTTGACTTCAAAATGGCCGACAGGAAGTAGGTATCGAGTTAAAATTTTTTCATCCACATCTGTATGCACTCATAAGTTATCCCTGAAAATTTGAAGGTGATATCTGTAGCGGTTTTGGAGAAAACTCCCGGACGTACGGACAGACGGACGGACGGACGGACGGACGGACGGACGGACGTACGGACGGACAGACGGACGCGCCTAGGCCGACAATATGACCCCACACTATGTGGTGGGGACATAAAAAATGAAGTATCTACAACAATAAACAATGCCCTATAACAAGTGAAATGCATAAGATAGTGTTGCTTTTAATGTACAGGGTGGGCCAAAAAACCAATATCCAAGTTTAAAGATGAATGATTCATATGATATATTTTAAAGCGCTATCAAAGTGTCGTTGGTGTGAACTTAGCTTTACTACTGTTATTTTCTTATTTTTCAAATGGAATGTTAATAAGTTAAGGCACTGTAATAGATGACAAATTGCTTCTGGCTTATCTTCCTGTCCTGTGGTTAGTGTGTTAAAGGAATATTCCTTGCCAAACCATCTCTCTCCTCATATGGTAGCTATAACCATATATATGCTTGCCATGTTTAGCAAAACATGCAAAAATGTTTTGATATGGTCAAATTTGATCACTAAGAAATGTGATGCTCAATTCCAATAAGCTGCCATCTTTTAAAATTTCACATAGGAAGTGATGTCATCGACTCTCAACTTTGCATATAGCATTAGGCGAGGAGCTATTAAGAATTACAAAACCAGCTAAATATCGGTTTTAACTTTGTATCTTATTTAATCCTTCTGAAAATCTCTTCTGTTATTCTAAGTTGACAAGCCCTGAAAATATTTTTGCACAGAAAGTAATGATCACTTGTCTAGAAGTGATTTTGTGCTACTTTCCTATACTGTTATGGGCAAGGTTATACAAGTTGAGAGTTGATGACATCACTTCCTGCAAGAAATCTTAAAAGATGGCAGCTCACTGGAAATAAGCACTAGATTTTTAAATGATCAATATTGACCATATTAAAACATTTTCCCATGTTTTGCTCAATATGGAAACTATATATATGATTATAGCTACCATATCAAGAGAGAAAGGGTCTGGCAAGGAATATTCCTTTAATGTGTAAACATGAAATACATTAACATTTATCAAACAGATATCAATTTTCATCTGAGATCATTATCTAAAATTGATAATGCCTATAACTTGTACATATATTACATACATCTAGTGCATATTACATGAAAAACAGTAATGTCAAAGAGATGTAATATCATTCTGATGGAATGTGGTCATGAACTTAAAAATGTTAAAACTAGGAACTCTGCAGTAACTCCCCAGAGTAGCAAATCCCATTGAACAAACTTATATCAAATATCTTGTCATTTTGAACATAACATGATAAAAATAGCCAGATATCAAGTCCATATTATATATTTGAAAAAGGAAAAAACTATTATAAACTACTTTTTGAGTAGAAATCCATTACCTCTAAAATTTTGACCAAAAGTTGAAACCAGCATTTGCGTTACTATAAAAGATATTTCTCTCAGAGAATGGCAGCCATTTTGAATTCAATAGCTATCTTTAAAATTATTTCTTGAGTAGAGTCCTTTGCATAATAAGGCATCAGCACATGAAATCTGCACCAAACCTGACAACTGTTATTTGAGGTATATGTCAAAAATTATATTTTTTCATGAACAATGGTGGTTATTTTGAATTCAGCAGCCATCTTAAAAATTCCTTCAGGAGAGTCCTATGTCCCTAATATGGAAAGCATCACCATATTTTTCAACCAAATCCTTTGACTGGTATTTGGGTTATCACATAGGCTTTTGCCATAAAATCACTGCTTTATATTTACTGGCCTTTACTGTACCACGTGATCGAACAAAGAAACTGTCTAGCTATAAATATGGCAAGATGTTGCATCAATTTAAACTACATAAGCCTCATCCCAATACATGTTTCTAAGAAAGCATTGTCAGTTGTACAAGGTTACCATTAAAATCATTCTGAGCAATAGGCCCTTATTGAACCATGACAATGCACAATATTGGTGTACATTTCAATTTCTGCCACTTCAACACTGACACCATATGATCTAGTTAACATTACAATTCATTTCTGGATTTCTTTTCTTACTAATAACAAATTTTTGTAATCAGTTAGTAGTTACGAGACCTTGTGTTAGATTATACAGTAGGTTATCTGTGTACGCCACTAATCTATATACAAGTACAACTGTGCATGTCTTTTATGTACAAAATACAAAACACAACTACAACAGCAAGACTTTAATAAAAAATAAAGATTATAGTAAATATTTCTGATGGAACATTTTTTATGAATCAGACAAATACATGTAAATAGTGTAAACAAATACATGATTGAATGTATAAACGAACATTAATCAAGTTCTACAAGGATCAATCATCTTGCTTCATCATTCAAGCTTTAGACCTATCCTCATAGAACTTACTGACTGAGCATAGTAACTGCATGATCAATAGGGTTAGATCAATCCTTTCTTTACTGGTTCTTTGAGAGGTTGGTGTCACTACGAAGGCAAGTATTCGTGGGTTCTTCTTAGATCCTCACGCTGTCATGTATAATATAATAAACAAGTTTTGGTTGACAATATTCCAGTTTCACTTTTAGCAATTGCTTGAAACTGTTTTAGATTCAGTCAAAATATTCAATTGGATTTCCTCATCCATTTCTTAATTTACTGCTTCCACTGTTTCTACCGCTATATTGTTCCCAACACAAATAATGTCTCAAAGTTCTATGTCATTGTGTTCATTCCCAGCTATTGGTGCATCAAAGGAAAAACTGAAAGTACAACAAAAGAGAAGGCACTTATGAACAAAAGGGACCATGTATGGAATGGCAAATGAATTTAGACAGATATCTTTTACCACTATTATTTTCTCAGCATCACAGGCTGGTATCGAAAAATTTGTCCGCTGTGACGGAGCGTGCTATTTTGCACAGAAACACTGAGAAACCCACGCAATATATTTTTTTACTCCTATGTTTCGCTATACAGAAAATAACTTACTCCATGCAATGAATATATCATTTTCGGGTAATTTTAACATCTGTTTGAAGTCCAACAACGCTAAGAGTAAAAGCTATTGAAAACGGCGCCGGAGTATCATACTCCAAAATGTACCATTTCTTTTATTTCTTTTTAATGGTACAATATAGTGACACGATAATATTAACATATGTTTTCAGCATAACTCTGAAGGTATTAATGAGATCTTGATATATTGGGTATTTTTAATATTTTGTATAAAAAATTATGTTTAATTTTTCTATCCGCTGTGACGGAGCAGCTTTAACTGTGAACTACATTAAGAATTTAAAATTCAAATATTTTTTAAAAGTACCCTTAGAGGAGAGAACGTCTCAAACCACTTTCCTAAATTATGACAAGTCGTCTGGGAAATCTTGGGTAATGTAAATCTAAGATATGAAAATGACCACTCTTTTCACATTTTCGGAGGATTGTACTGAAATCAACATAAATCAACATGGTGTAAACTCAACATAATATTTCTAATACGTTTTCGCCAAAACGTCTTGGAAAGTCACATGTAGTGTAAATAGGGCTAATATGAGTTTATTCGAGATAGCGCACAGACATCCTGCATTCCGACAGTTGTATAACCTTTTACCACATAATATTACTGTATATAAGATGATCCCAATGCAGATTTAATTTGTAATTATTTGAAATTCATGCCTCATTGTTTTGCATAGTCTAAAAATATAAAAAAAAAAGTCTTGGTAAAGGTGCTGCACGGTAAAACCTGTATCAATGATCATCTTTCTCTTGTGAACACCTCTTCTTTTCTCATATTCCTCCGACTTCTGTATGAAACTGCCTCTATGGAGTGAGCATTTATCAACTGGGAACACATTTTTGAGGCTCCATATGTGTTCACTGTACACATGTTTTACTGTAGTTGCATCAGATAACCCTAACTATTGAAGTTATTCAAATAAAGAACAATCTTAAAATTAAATTTTGCATTTTCGTATACCAAGATACACTCCACTTACCTTTTGGAACGACTATAGAGGGACTATAGAGGGAAGTTGGATTGCAGTACAAACTGAGAAAAAAGCTCAAAGAGTGGTCATACATACATCTCAAAATTTGAATTGTGTACTTTTATTACGTTTCATTTTTCAGAATACTTTACGAAAGAGATTTGACACGTTCGCTCCTCCACAGTGTAGTTAAAGATATATTATAAATCTTGAATTCTTAACGTATTTCAGATGTGAAACTGCTCCGTCACAGCGGACTTAAAAAATTAAACATTATTTTTTATAAAACAAACTAAGAATACCCAATACATCAATATCTCATGAATACCTTCAGAGTTGAGCTGAAAACATATGTAAATATTATCGTGTCACTATATTGTACCATTTAAAAGAAATAAAAGAAATTGTACATTTTGGAGTATGAAACTCCGGCGCCGATTTTAATAGCTTTTACTCTAACCGTTGTTGGACTTCAAACAGAAGTTAGGGCTACCCGCACATGATATATCCATTGCATGCAGTAGGTAATTTTCTTTGATATAGCGAAACATATGAGTAAAAAAATAAATTGCGTGGATTTCCTTGTGTTTCTATGCAAAATAACACGCTCCGTCACAGCAGACAAATTTTTCGATACCAGCCTGTGAGCATAAATACAATATTTCTCATCAAAATATGTTTCCTCCATATCCATATTGTACATACGTATATCAATATTAAATCTCTTGTATTGCTGGACCCCTAGAAAATAACATGGGATATGTTGTTTTGCACCTCATTTCAATGCCATTCTCCTTTCAGAAGTTACTGACAATGAATGGTCTAAGAGAAAAAATGTTGAAATTATTGTTCACCAAATCAAGCCAATCCTTTTGCAGAAACTAATTCACATATCAAATATGAGCAAAATCACTCTATTGCTTTTGAGTTATAGCAAAAAACATAAAAATGGTGGCCATTTCTCAAAATGGGTGCCTTCTACCAAAAGTGTCATTAGACAGTGTGCCATGCTTAAAGTATTCACATACCTAATATGAACAAAATCACTCCACTACTTTTCCAGTTATAGTAAAAATGTCAAAATGGTGGCCATTTTTCAAAATGGGTGCCTTCTACCAAAAAAAAGTCATTAGACAGTGTACCATGCTTATAGTATTCACATACCAAATATGAACAAAATCGCTCCACTACTTTTCTAGTTACAGTAAAGAATGTCAAAATGGCAGCCATTTTTAAATTAAGCCACCTTATACAAAAAGTGTCAATAGGCAGTGTGCAATGCTTATAGTATTCACATACCAAATGTAATGATATCCAGTTTCTGGTATCATCTTGCTAACTGCCTTTGAGGTATTATGTTACTTGTACATGTGTGGGATTACAAATATACAACTTGGTCTTCTAAAGCTAGAACTTGTACTGTCCAGATCATTACATGGTACTGCGTGGTGAAATATTTAATAATACAATACAAAAAATGGATTATTAGCATAGAAAGGCCTAAAAATGATGATGAATAATATTCCGAAGCCAGAAAGGGTGGATTTCTCCAACAATTTGGAGAAACACTGGTTAAATTTCAGGAGTGAATTTGAGTTCTATCTAGATGCCCTTGGTGAAATCACAGACAAACAGAAGATAGGACTACTCGTTACCTGTGCTGGGCCCAAAGCCAGTCAACTGTTTAAGACATTCAAATTTGATAAAGATGAAGACTCTACAAATTATAAAGTTGTACTTCAACAATTTGACGCATACTGCATCCCAAAGCAGAACGAAACCTATGAACGTTATGTATTTCGGATTAGATTACAGAAAAATGGAGAATCCTTTGAAGAATTCCTGTCAGATTTGAAGGTGAAAATCACCACATGCAAATATGGGACACTGGAAGATTCTATCTTACGTGATCAGTTAGTAATCGGAGTCAACGATGACACGCTCCGAGAACGCCTATTAAGGCAAGATGATTTGACATTGACAAACTGTGAGAAAATTTGCAGAGCTGCAGAGCAAACCGTTGAAAGAATGAAGACATTTAAAAATGTTGAGACTACTGCGTCTGCGGACATCAACAACGTGACAACTACCCCAAGGATGATAACAGACTGTTCACAATGTGGATATGATCATGCTATCCGTAAATGTCCAGCGTACGGACAAACGTGCAACAAATGCGGCAAGAGGAACCACTACTCATCTAAGTGCCACATCACGAAAGGTGCGCGACCCAAGGAGTATGGACGGAAAAAGCGACAATCAGGCCGCAGAAAACAGGTGAACATTGTAAATGATGAAAATGAAACCGATAGCAGTGACTGTGAGTATTACATAAATTTTGTAAATGAACAACCTGAAGAACAGTACTCAGAAATCAGTGACAATCAACCATCACATGAGATCAATGTTGTAAATGATGACAAATGGGTAGCTCCTTTGGTGGTCAATGGTGTTCTTATACCATTTAGACTAGATACAGGGGCCAATGCAAACATAATAAACCAAAGTGACTTGAAACAATTAAAATGCCCCCCTAGCATATTCAACAGAAATACGAAATTGTATGATTACAACAAACAGCCTATTGAAACATGTGGGGTGTGTGTATTACAGGTTCAAGTAAAAGGCAAGTGTCACAGGGTCCACTTTGTAATTGTAAAAAACGGAATTTCGTTGCTTTGTGATAAAACATGTGACAAATTGGGCCTTGTGAAGCGTGTCTGGGTTGTCAATAATAATACACCTGTAAAAGAGGTCAAAGAAATGAAAATGCCTAATGTGAAGAGTCCTGGGGAAAGTAACATGCATCACAATAGCAAATCACCTGCCACAAGGGTGGATAAATTGATAAATGATTATCCAAGTGCATTCAATTCAATTAGCAAGTTTGAGTCTATGCCTTTCACATACAAGATATCTTTGGAAGAAAATGCACAACCAGTTATTCATGCCCCAAGGCATGTATCAGTGCCTATGAGAGGTAAAGTGCACAGTGAACTTTCAAGACTTGAAACATTAGGCATCATAAGAAAGATTAATGACCCTACTGATTGGGTTAATAGCATGGTAGTTGTAAAGAAATCAAATGGTGATGTAAGATTATGTGTAGATCCTACAGATTTGAATAGGTCAATCAAAAGGGAACATTACCCAATACCAAAAAAGGATTTGATTATTAGTGAGATGAAAAATGCAAAGGTGTTTAGTAAGTTGGATGCTTCAAGTGGTTTTTTTCAAATTAAACTCCACCCTGAAAGTCAACCCCTCACAACCTTTAATAGTCCCTGGGGCAGGTACTGTTACCAACGTCTCCCACAAGGTATATCTAGTAGCCCAGAGGTGTTCCATAAGGCAATGGAACAGGTAGTTGATGGTCTAGACGGTGTACGAGTATATATCGATGATCTGATAATCTGGGGAGAAAATGCAACTGAGCATGACATGCGCTTAAAAATGGTCATGGAAAGACTGGTCAAATACAATGTCAAGTTAAATAAAGGAAAATGTCAAATTGGAGAATCAGAAATTACCTTTTTGGGAGAGAAACTAACTCAAAATGGAGTTCAACTTGATGAAGGTAGGATAGATACAATCACTAATTTAGAGAGTCCAAAAGACAAAACTGGACTTCAAAGAATATTTGGGGTGATTAATTACGCTGGAAAATTCATCCCTAATTTGTCTGCAAGAACTACTCACATGAGGAAGCTTTTAGAATCTCAAGTTATCTGGAAATGGGAAAGCAATCATGAGCAAGAGTTCCAAGACATAAAAAAGGTCATAAGTTCATCCCCAGTGTTAGCCTATTTTGACCCTCTAAGGAAAACAAGAGTTTCAACAGATTCCAGTAAGGACTCATTAGGGATGGTTCTTATGCAACAGCATGGTACTGATTGGAAGCCAGTGGCTTACGGTAGCAAATCCCTTACAGAATGTCAAAAAAGATGGGCCCAGATAGAAAAAGAATGTTTGGGATTAGTTGAAGGGTGTAACAAATTTCATGAATACATATATGGGATGGATAAAATTGAACTTGAAACAGACCATAAGCCCTTGATACCAATATCCCAGAAAAATTTGAATGACATGACCCCAAGGTTACAAAGGTTGTTCATGAAACTGCAGAAATATGATTATACAATGATATACACCCCTGGAAAAAACTTGGTACTAGCAGACGCCCTCAGTAGAGCAAGTTTCAGAACAAAAAGATCAGAACCAAGAGTTTCAAAACTAGATATCCAGGTAGAAAATCAAGTGAACATGATATTTAATGAAATACCTGTCTCAGAGAACATAATGAGAAAAATCCAAATAGAAACAAAGAAAGACCCCATATTATCCAAGATTATTGACTATGTAAGAAATGGTTGGGAAAAGGGGTCAGAGAAAATATACTCCCAAATGAAACATGAAATTACTGTAGTGGATGATATTCTCTTGAAAGGGCAAACAGTAATTATCCCCAAAAGCATGAGGAAGGAAATATTGAATAGGGTCCATGAAGGTCACTTGGGAGTAGAAAAGTGTAAGCGAATAGCTAGAAAATCAGTATACTGGCCAGGCATTAATAATGATATCTCAGACATGATAGGAAAGTGCGAAACATGTCTTGAGCTGAGGTACAACAATGCAAAACAGCCATTGATAAATGGAGACAAAACAAAAGGCCCCTGGGAAAAGGTTGCAATAGACCTTTTCAAGCTCTTTGATAAGGACTATCTTTTAGTGACTGATTATTTCTCAAACTACCCAGAATGTGTTCATCTGTCAAGTACAAAGGCAAAAACAATAATCAGTCACATAAAGTCAATATTTGCAAGATTCGGAATTCCTTTGAAAGTGAGAATTGATAATGCTACTATGTTTGAATCAAGAGAATTCAGGGAATTTGCAGACACCTATGAATTTGATTTGTCATTCAGTAGTCCTTTCCATAGCCAGGGTAACGGAAAGGCAGAAAATGGGGTCAAAATAGTAAAAAGGCTGATGAAAAAAGCAATTCGCAGCAATACTGACCCACATCTGGCCCTGTTAGCATACAGGAATGCCCCATTAGAGTGTGGTAAGTCACCAGCAGAGCTCTTAATGGGGAGACCATTAAGAACTCGATTACCATCTGCAATACAGGCCAACGATAGATTTACCGATATAGTGAAAAGTAAAGCCCTGCAGAAGGAGAAGCAGAAAAAATATTACGACAAAAACACAAAGCAACTTTCAGAGTTAGAAAATAATCAGACGGTTAGACTGAAAAGAAACCCGAAAGATAAATGGGATGTAAAAGCCAGAGTTGTCGCAAAAGTTTCCTCCAGATCTTACAAGGTAGAAACAGAAGGAGGGAAACTTTTTAGAAGGGATAGGAGAGAGCTCCTGTCATCAAAGGAGCCATTTAATGAGATAATGTGTCAAGACCTAGATATACAAACAAGACCTCCCACTCCTTGTCCCCCAAATTCCCATGAAACAAATCAATCAACCAACCCATCACCTGTTCCAACTAGTAACAGGTTCAGTCCCTTATTAAACATAGATGTGGAGCATCCAGCTGCTGAATTAAGGAGGTCTGGCAGAGTGTCAAAACCAGTTAACAGACTCTGTTATAATTAATCACTTTTGATCAGTTAACTGGTTATTGATACTTGTCACTTGATACTTGTTATTAAGACACTTTGATAATTTCAAAGATACTTAAATCACATGAGATATTAAAAAATGAGAGTGTATCTAAAACATAAAACTTTCGAAACTAGTGATATCTATATTGTAACATAAAGCTTTCGAAATTAGTGACATCTATATTGCCTTTTTTATAATCATTCAAACTTTGAAACATTTTTCTGAGATACTTAGAAGGTTAAAGATACTTACAATATTGTATGAATAAAAGGTGATTATAGGGTGCAGTTTAAACATCAACAATTTGTAGATTATTAGTGTGCTATGAATAGAATTAATGTACAATCATTCATAGATCATTGTTTAAGAAAAGTCTTTATTATGATCGATCATTTGTATTATTTTTATATTCCTTTACATTCTTTAGAAAAAGGGAGATGTAATGATATCCAGTTTCTGGTATCATCTTGCTAACTGCCTTTGAGGTATTATGTTACTTGTACATGTGTGGGATTACAAATATACAACTTGGTCTTCTAAAGCTAGAACTTGTACTGTCCAGATCATTACACCAAATATGAACAAAATCGCTCCACAACTTTTCAAGTTACACCAATAATTGTAAATTAGCGTGTAAAGGCTGCCATTTTTCAAGATGGCTGCCATGTGCTTCTTCGATATCTACATTTCTAGCTATATTAATGTCCTATATAATTTTTCTACATTTAAAACATATTGCTATTACAGTTTTACATATTGTACCTAAATTACTGTAAAATTGGCACTAAAATGGCCGCCATTTTTAAATGAGCGACCATTTTGAAAATTGGCTCTTGAGCAGAACTCCTATCCCCATAGGATGCATAATCTGGCCAACGGTATTTGAGTTATTGCCCGGACGGACAGATGGACGGAGGTGTTCCCTATATCCCTCCGAACTTCTCAGTGACTCTCGCACCACATATTTACACCTTATCATAGTATATGTAGGCTGTTAATATTTGAGCAAACTAATCTGCATACAGGGTGAACCAAATGAGGTTAGAAGCATGCACTTTAAATTATCCCCTTCACAAGTTGTTAATCAGAGGGTCATTAACGGAAACTTCGTAAAGTTACAAATTCTTAAATCAATTGTTGTAACCATGGATACAGTGAGAGAACAATGGACTTTACAAACTCTTAATTTTATGAAGTTTCTGTTAATGGTTCCCATGATTCTTTGAGACAAGCCATTCATAATGCAATGAGTGAGTGAATCATGAATGATCTGATGAAATATTGATAGTGATTAGCATAGACTTCAGATGATAGAAAGAATGTTCGTAAGAACATGGCAATGCAGCCCACTGCATGAATCCTCTCAAGAGAAATCAGTAACATATGAAGTAAATCACTGCCACATTTATATCAACCTTATAAAATTATTGCTATTCATGCATTAATGCATGCTTACCATTATAAGCAAAGCTAGTGAGTGACCTACAATGTTCGACATTGATTAAAAGCAAATAGATGGGTGCCCTACTGCATTAAATTTCTGCAAATATATACTTATGTAGTCAATCCCATTTCATTGTACAGGCTGACCCAAAAGTCCTTACCCAAATGAGCAGTTATAATTTTCTGGAAATATAAGCTGAATCCATGTCACACTAACATATAGACTGTAGAAAATGTTATGATGCAAGGTCAAAAATTGGTGAAGATCTTTTGGGCAACATTTCTTTTGGGTCATCCTGTAAATAACCTTTCTATGGTTCTAATATTTGTAACATGATACAATACATGTGTGAGATACATGTATGAAACATGGTATAATACATGTATATGATAGCTGTACATGTACATGCTTATGGTTTATGCAAGTGTGAACCATTATATTAGTAGGCCAATACCTACAGTCAGCATTTTGTTCCAACAGCTTCTTTCTCTGGTGACCTACAATATTTCACACATTAAGGCCTGTGAGGGAATATGGAAATAAAATACTATAATACAACAATTACTATTGAAAAACAGTAAATCAAGAATGTACATGTAATTTAACAAAAGTAGTTTGCTTACATTATTAAACTTATACTGCTTACATGATAAAGCAAAATAACATGCTCAATATGATATCACATGAAATAATTGTTAATCTAACTTACTTTTCATAACTAAAGCTAGCAGCTAAACTAGTTCCATCTGAGTACTCTTTGTTAGGAGACCCATGCATTTGTACTTCACTGAGATTCAAATATGAGGCATACTTCTTGCGACTTTCAGCATACACTTTACTTATGGTTGCATAGCCACTGTCATTAGCTTGTTCAGCCTGAAATTAAAAGATTCACAAGAATAAAATTTGAACATTGAAATGTAGGTTGCACTTATAAAAGATATTAATACAAGGCATTAACACGACAAAATGTCACCACCTTGTTGCTCACAATATCAAAAGTTTAATCTTAAGTCAGATTTGAATTTCTGAGAACTTACAGATGATTTTGAAAAAATAAATTGGTCAATTTGAAGCAAGTTGGAAAAAAGACCTTTTTCGATCCTGAGAAGGTCATTGAAGGTGAAATCTCAAATCTAAAGTCAGATTTGAAATTCTGAGATGTTGGATGATTTTGAAAAAATGGTCAATTTGAAGCAAGGTGCCAAAATACCTTTTTGACCTTGAGAATGTCATTGAAGGTCAAATCTATAGTCAGATTTGAACTGTTGAGAATTTGTAGATAGTTTGAAAGAAAATTGGTCAATTTGAAGCAAGTTGAAAAAAGACCTTTTTGACCTTTTTTGACCTTGAGAAGGTCATTGAAGGTCAAATCTCAAATCTAAAGACAGATTTGAACTTCTGATAACTTGTAGATAATTTTGAAAAAGAAGTTGGTCAATTTGAAGCAAGTTGAAAACAGACCTTGAAAAAGTCATTGAAGGTCAAACATTAAATATAAAGTTATTGGAAGTTGTAAGAATTTGTTACAGACGGAGACCACAACAAAATGTCACCACTTTTTGGTGGTGGCATAAAAATGACACCATTTTGGTTGGCTTACATGGTGATTATTCATTAAAAAATTACTAAAATATTGTACGTTTAAAAATACTAAGATACTATGTATATTTTTGGAAACTTTACTTTCATCAATTTTATCTTAATTGGTGGGTATTTTTAAAAATAGGTCAAGTTGGAAAAGAAATGAAATTTTAATATCAATTTCTTTACACCTGATCATTCATTACATTTAAGGCCTCCAAGCATATAACTACCATAATGTAAGTATAACTATCTCTAACTACCTTATCGTAGTTGATCCTAGGATTGTACCAATTCACCAAATATTTATCCAGATCAATAATCCAAAAATATGTCTTTGGTGTTGTTGACACCTCATAGTGTTTGCCAAGGCATTTTATCCATTTCTCTTGTATTGTTGGAACAGGTTTGCCTTGGATCTCAAAGCTAGCTTGTCTTGCCTTTGTATATGACGAGACTTCTGGACTTGTCTGGTTTAAACATCAGTTGAATATGCAACCTATTGACAACTACACAGTGAATAATAAGAGTTTAAATAAATATGTGGGATTTAGTTTCTACTTCCTACCTTCTTGCAGACTATATAAATATCACCTACCTTCTTTGAGGCTATATATAACTTGAGTATTCTTTCTGCCCACTTGAGTAGAGTATTGCCATCTGGTGGCATGCGTAGTTGGTTTGGCTTTTTATGCAGTAAATTCAGCACCCTAGTTAACTGTTGTATAACATTTCTGGAAGGATAAGTAGAACATCAAGCTAGCATGGTTTTGAAATAAAAACAGGCTAAGAGAGGTAAAGGTAGTGTAGTCAAGTGTATAAAAATACCAGGATATCAGCTACTGCATTGAAAGTGATGCAAACCATATATGATATGACAAAAGAACCATGTATGACATGGCAAAAGAACCATATATGATACGGCAAAAGAATCACGTATGATATGGCAAAAGAACCATATATGATACGGCAAAAGAATCACGTATGATATGGCAAAAGAACCATATATGATATGGCTAAAGAATCACATATGACATGACAAATGGTATATGCATTGATTTATGATTCAGGAATTCCTAGTGAAATACACAAAAAATGGTTATGGAACCCCTTTCAATAGAACCAAATA
This sequence comes from Owenia fusiformis, assembly GCA_903813345.2. Classification (NCBI taxonomy): domain Eukaryota; kingdom Metazoa; phylum Annelida; class Polychaeta; order Sabellida; family Oweniidae; genus Owenia; species Owenia fusiformis. The sequence continues at coordinate 17,892,699 of CAIIXF020000009.1, read as the reverse complement.
GAGGTGTCAAGTATTAACCGGTTAACCGCCGATAATGCCTTGACCGGTCTGTGTTTTTATGGGTGGTTAGTTGACCGTGTATAATTCTGTTATTTCCCGCGCGTATATTGCATGCTAATCTGTTTGGTTTTAAAGTGTCAGTTTAACTTAAGCTACTCATACATGTCATAAGTCCGGTAACTCCTTACAAACATCCAATCAGCAACTTTAATCCCTGCCACATTGCTTTCCCGCGCTTACTTCGCATATTAATCTGTTTGTTTTTCAAGCGTCAGTTTCATGTGAGCTACTCATACATGTGATAGGTCCGATAACTCCTTACAAACATCCAATCAGCAACTTTAATCCCTGCCACATTGCTTTCCTGCGCTTACTTTGCATGTTAATCTGTTTGTTTTTCAAGTGTCAGCCATGTGTAATCAACTCATAGGCCAGATAATTCCTTACAAACATGTAAACATTTTTTGCATTTTTTAATTCGTCAGTTTTGTTATTATTGTTGTCTATCAACGTCGCCAAAATGTCAAAGGTCAAAGCCTCGCTTTGGTAGTGAGAAAATTAAAATTAAAATAAACACTTATCAGCTGCAATTCTCGTTGTTATGGTGCGTTCGTGGAGATTCCAATGATAAACCAATGTGGTAAGTTATTTAGAGGTACCGGTAGTCAGGTAGTGTATGAATAGAATAGAGTAAAGCTTGACGAACGTAAAAAATATATCATTTTCCAATTTTTTCAACTTTCAAGATCGAAGATGAAGATTTCATTTGAAATTATCAGTTCAAATTTCCCGTCGGTTAACCGACTTTAACCGGTAAAAACACCACTAGAACCAAAGGTTGTCCACTAATAGACAGGTTTTACTGTACTCACTTATATATTGCTATTCTGGAATCTCCCTCCTGAACAGAGAGAAGTTTATCTTTGGTCTCCTTCCACATGGCCACAAGGGTGTGTTTGTGGGGCTTAAGTAAGTCTATCTGCTGTAAGAACTCGAGGACAACTGGCTCCCCAGGAAGACTGCTTAGACTTTGGAGACTTCTCATGGTGTCTGTATCTGAAACAAACAACATAATGGGGTGTAACAAAAGCAACATAGCAATAAGCAGCACAATGAGGTGGAACATACAGCACCATAGCAACATGCTGGGGTGGAACATTGGCACTATGTCAACACAATTGGAGTGTAACATAAGGACCATAGCAACATATTGAGGTGTCACGGATACACAAATGAGGTGTAACATAAGAACCATAGTAACACACTGGGGTGTAATATAGGCATTACAGCAACATAAGGGGGTGTAACATAAGCACTATAGCAACACAATTGGGGTGCAACATACACTGTAAACCCCAAAAATTGTGTTCTTAAATTGCTTATATTACACGTCACCCACTTATGTTGCTGTGGTACTAAAACGTTTGTGATGCACCCTGATGACTGGCAATTTCAAGGGATCGACTTGTGAGTATGTCCTTAAGAAAAGCAAGCATATACATATACATTCTTATCCAGCAAGTCCAAGAAATAACAAATCATGTAATTTTGAAAGGTTGATGAAAATCAATTTTCAGTATTGTGACAAGCAGTTAATTTAATGCAGAGTAGTTATATTCAAAGATTAGTGTTGAAATGGCTTCCTTGAGACTGCTAGAGACCCCGGGGGGTTCACTATATATAAACCTTGACGGGGATCCTCGGCGCATGTGGGGTACCTTTTTCAACGTTTGGTATGGCAATGGACCCATATTTTAGGATTTGGTATGGGAATGCCCGGAAATTTCTGACTTCTGAGGTATGGCAATGGTCGGACCTTTGCTCTTCTGGTATGAGAATGGTCGTTGTAGATACGTTACCTGGTATGGCAATGAGTTGCAAATCTGAAGTTGTTTTGGATCGTTTCCCGAAGTATCTTCTTTTCCAGGGCCTTCTTCAATTTTTGAATTTTAGCCCTTTTCCCGGGAAATGAGGACCAATCATAGGCTTGAGCCTGCTGTGGGCCTAGATCTACTCCCGTGGATCTAGGCTACTGTAGGTCTCAGGGTCTTTTGATCCTATATTTCATTTACTTTGAATTAAGGTATGGCATTGGTCCCATATTTGAACATTTGGTATGGCATTGGTCCTACATTTTGACATTTGGTATGGCATTGGTCCCATAATTGGACATTTGGTATGGCATTGGTCCTATATTTGGACATTTGGTATGGCATTTGTCCTATATTTGAACATTTGGTATGGCCTTTGGGCGTTATTTTGGTTGGTATGGGAACATATTGAAATTTGACAGATTGGTATGGGAACATATTGATATTTGAGGCTTTAGCCTAGGACCCCCGCTGAGTTTTATATACAGTGAACCCCCCGGGCTAGAGACAGACTATCTGTCAGTAACTCACTGTAAGCTGACTGAGATATAGTATCTTCTTGCATCTGCTTGGCACGCTGAGCCTCCAAGGCATACGCTGCAATGTTACGTTGTTTCTTGTTACTTGTCCTAGAATAAACAAAACAGGTGGGTACATTTTATTTACCGTATGTTGAACATCAAACTAAACTTTTTTGACATTACTGCATATTTATAGAGATTAACTTATATTGATTATCTTTTCTATTATATTAAATCTGTTAAAACTTCATGATTTATTGTTATTTTCATGGATTAAATGAATCACACCTACTGATCAGAAAAATGGGATTGAGGGAAAGCAGGTAAATTCTGCTAGAAAATTCAACAAATCTGGAAGATTTATATGTTTAAGAGAAAGTTTACTCGAATTGCTGAATGGATAGGTGCATGGTATGGTAAAATATGTTAAGCTTGGATGAGGAAATGTAGAATGTCACTTCTTAGTTCAAATTTAACTTCCTTCTAATTTGCCTCGCTGACATTTTATTGTTTTTCTAAAAATCAGGAAATAGGATGAGTGGGGACATTTTGTAGGAAATTTCAGTCACAAAAAATAATGAGTGACAACTTAAACTTCCTTCGAGTGTAGGTCTTCTAGGATATTTTTTAACCACTATGCTTCTAAGATATGAGATGAGATCTATCAAAAAAATAAAGGTGCAATGTCACCCACGTGCACAAGTCAATGTTGCAATAAATCAAGCAACAATGGGCTTCGCGACCTGTATTAAATATTTGTAAGTGGCATTAACATAATAAAATGAATGTTATGTTGTTTAGATAACTGCACTTGATATTATTTCTTCATATATCTACTTACTTCTTCATCCTCCAATATACCACTATGGCAATGATTACAGTGATGACTATAACACAACACACCCCAGCTATGATGCCTATGTATATGGCTGACAGACCTGATGGGGCTCTCTTTACTGCAAAGAAATCAACAATGCTGATATATATGTATGTAAGTATGGACAGTATTTCTAGCTTTATTTAAGGGAAAATTGAAATCTCACACAATATTTGTCTAGATGAACATTCTGAGGAATTCTAAGAGTAAATTGAAATTACAATTATATTTTTAGCAATGTAGTTATCCTAGTAAGTATATATTATGTAAACATAATCTAAACTGCAATTGGTTCTTTTAAATCTGCACAAGTCTCATTTAATATAACTATACTGTAAATCCTGGAAGAGGTAGTAAGTAGATGCTGTGAATAGGGCTGGAAGTTGATGTTATGAAATAGAGTTTTGAACTTACAAAGACTTGTGTTGGTGGCTTGTGAGAGACAAGATGATATCAGCCAAACTAATCCAGTACATAATATAGGGTGACCAGAAAAAAATGGACAGTTGATATTTTCTTTAGCTTTCACATGCTACGGTGAGGGTCATTTTTGGCACAAATGTACATTAGTCAACGCATGACATTATATCAAAGTGTGAAATGTCAATCTTCTTCCATTTTTATTTCATGGCTTATTTAGGTTATGCTGCAAATGTGCTCCCTGGCACAGAAGACAAACTTTGATTCTGTGCGTAATGATACATGGTTTTTAGATGAAGCCAATATTCTCAATTCAAAGAATTATGTTTATTTGAATACAGCTTCCTCAGACCCAGTGCCTCAAAGGCCATTACAATCTACAAAATGTACAGCTTGGGTTGTTCTCTCAAAGCTCGACATAATTGGGCCTTACATATTTGAAGATGCCACAGGAAAAGCAGTCACAGTCAACACTGAACAATACCTAGCAGTGATGTAAAAGTTCTGGGGAACCTCTTGTCAGATGAGGGAACATTTCTAAGGAATGAACAGTGGTTCCAGTAAGATGGGGCTACACTGTGCAAGGTTTGGATTTTGATTGTTCAGTAGGCAGTGTCCCAATATATGGGCCCCTCACAGACCTGACTTAAACTCTCCAGATCTTTTATGGGGCCTATTAAAGGATTATTTGTATATAACAATCCTGTTACCATAAGTGAGCTGAAATGAGCAACTAAAGCTAGAATAAGAGCTACCACGGTTGAGGAATGTGTCAGAGTGAACAATGATTTTGAGCGCAGAATCTAAGTTTGTTTTTAGTGCCAGGGAGCACATGTGGGGCATGTGCTGAAATAGTCATCAAATAAATATGGAAGAAGATTGATATTTACTACAACATAATATCATGCATTGACTAATATGCATTTGTGCCAAAAATGAACCTGATCATGGCATTTATGAGGAAGTTAAAGGAAATAAAGGAAAAAACAATTGTCCACTTTTTTCTGGTCACCCTGTAATAGAACCTTGAACCTTGGCAATTTAGGATAGTTTAACATTGGAACATGAATTATTTTCTATCTAGGTAAAGAAAGATCTTACCTTGACAGACCTTGCCCAGCAGTTCTCCAGTTACAGTTAGAATATATTCCCCTTGACATTCTGAGACACATTCCCCAGTGTCAACTTCTATGAAGTCAATACAACGCCTACATTTAGATGAGCTATAGCATTCCACACACCTCTTGTCTTGGCACCAAGCTAAAATAAAATACATTGATACATTATTCCTAAGAGTTAATTTCACCATTTTGACTTAAAGGTCTGATTTGTTATACACCAATGATTCCCAAAAAACAAATAAGATATTTGAATGTTTTGTCTGCACTGGCAATATAGTCACAAGACTTGCCTTCATGCAGCTCTGGGATTATTCAAAATAGAACTGTGTATAATTTAAAATGCATAAAAACTTACGATCATAGCAGTCTTTCTGATTGTCTGAGATATAATAGCCTTTCCTACAAAGACATCTGGATGTGCCCTCATCACAACTGGTGTTCCATCCACAGTCACTGTGAACTGAACAGTTCTTGCCTGCAATTAGAAATAATTCTTGATCCATCTCCAAATATTGTAAAGTCAATCCTTTTTTTACAAATCACTTTGTAAATGATCTGAGAAAGACTGATTGATTTGCAGTTACATAACTTTACAATGTTAAAAGTCAAGTCATCAAGTTTGAAATTCCAATTTTCTTTGAAAATGAGATTTCTCTGTCAGGTCGATTCCCCATTAAAGCCTATCATGTTATAAAATCATGAAAAGTAAAACATATCTTATGCCTCATTCAAAATCTATGGTAACTATATGACAGCAGTAGCTTCCCCAAATAGAGAGAAATATGCAGCATAAACTAAGATATAGGGATAAGCAATACTATGTAGATTTTCTATATCTATTTTGTGAAGCTGCCATAGTGACAGAGGCTTTATACAGATAATACGTATTTTCAGTTGTATAATTATCAAATTAAAAATTAATAAAAAAGTTATATGAAAACTGATCCACAAAAGCATAATTTACATAAACATATTCCAAGACACCTGTCTTTGTCTTGAAGTAAAAAATTCATCGGATCACACAATTGTATGGCAGGAATTAACATTATGTTGTTTGAAGCATGTTTACAAATCACGCATCTTTTCTTCATGATGTAATAGACAACATTAATGTTTTTAAAGCAATCTGCAATGATGATATGACATGATTGATGTCAGACATAGACCCATATTTAGAAATTCATCTTTATATGAAGATAGCGCCATGGTTCAATGTAAGGTTATTCCTGTATGATATGGCATTCAAGACAAATCGCTTAGAATTTAACACCTATTTATCCAACTGTAACCCATATCATGTTTAACCTCTCGTAATTAGACCACCTATTATAAAAATTGACTCTTACTTAAAACTACCTATTACAACACCTATTACCTACAACATGTTAAATTCTTAATTTATCCCTATTATCTACAAGCCAGAGACTAATGACTTACCTCTAGTAAGTTGTCCACCTGTATTAGTACATAGTAGAGTCAGGATCAACAGGACAAACCCCCACATTGTACACTTATAGCCTATACTTGAAAACTGCAACCTGCATCCTTCTGAAAAGAAATAATAAAAAAAAGTATAAAATTATTCAACATGAAAAATCTGTTATTACATACTAAAGGCATATAGTAGAACTACAATATTCCTCTTCTAATCTCTTTACTCTTTACCAATTACTGTAGTTTATAATAAGGTATGTATATACTATACAACCAATGGGAAAGATCAGCTGTTATATTCAAATATACTAACATCTGTCCTAGATATATATGATAATCACATGATTGAAAAGATGACTGGGTTTTCACAGACATCACATTTCAATTCACAACTTCATTTTTAGCTGTGTGAGAGTCCACTTGTGTGCAATACACAGACCAGTGCAATAGACAATACAACTTAAAAGAGAGAGGGTTCATAAGTGGGCTAATAACCCAGATGCGAGTAGAAATAATCTTGATTTACGTCATTAAAAATTAAAAATTCAGTGAAAGTAATATCATATTTGAAATCTACATGTAAAATTACATCTACAAATGTGGTTTTAAAAAGTGTTTATCAATTTTGAAAAATTAATTTTCTTTGAAAATGTGACTTCTAGCTCGGGGAGATTCCCCATAGACCCAATGCTATAAAATCACAAAAAATGAAATATCTTTTCTTTTAGTGAACAGATAATATTTTGCTTTACTGGACATATTTTCATTAGTATAAGTATCAGACGCATAACGGTTATATGAAAATTGAGCCACTTAAATTGATAATATTCAAGTTTAAGGGAACTTTCTTATATACCTGCCATGTTAATTGACCCGAATCAGCCACCTGGTGGTGAAACTGGTAACTACCTACTCGCATTTGGGTAATTGGACTTGTCTCTTTTGACAACTATTCTATATTAGAGAGGTGTTCCTTAGAAAGATCCTTCATAAGTAGGCAAATTAGACTTGTCTCTTAATAATCCATAAAATAAGTCCTGAGTATGTTTTCAACTTTTCCATTTTCCCTATCTATGAGTAGTTCATTTCCAAAAATAGTTTAATTGTTCTATTCAGTACATACTTTCCTTAGTAATCTTACCCCGGATTCCAAAATCTGGACATTTCCAGAAATTGTGCATGTGACATCAACAAAACATGTCTTATACGAAACTTATTGAAGATTTCCGAAAGTTTGAAGTTCATTTACCAATACATTTAGAAGGAACATAGGAGGATAACTTGTTATATGAAAAACTAGAAGGTTGAAGCAGTTGCAGGCTTTAATCCTTCCTGTTTTAGGCTTTTAAAAAGGAAAACAAGAACACAAATGTGTACAATACATGTCCCCACCAATGGGTGATCCTATATACTGCACATTTTTCATCCTGAATGCCTAACACTAATCAGTTGAAAAGACATCCTAAGAATCATTCCTGAAAATTTAAAATTAATCCCTCAAACAGTCAACCTGAAAACGCAAAGACAAGACTTTACAGACAAGATTTTAGGATGGAAAATCCAAAATGGCTGCCTTAACATTTACCCAGAATGCCTAAAAACTAATTATTTCTAGATTTTCAAATTATAAATCATTCCTTAAAATTTGAAATTGATCCGTCAAACTGTTATCCTGAAAATGAGTAGACAAGCCTACACAGACACGATTTTAGGACGGAAAAGCCAGAATCGGCAACTTGAAATTTATGCAGAATGACGAAAAAGTAATCAGTTCTAGATTTTCATACTAAGAATCATTCCTATAAATTTGAAATTGATCCCTCAAACAGTTAACCTGAAAATACATAGACAAGACTTTACAGACAAGATTTAAAGACGGAAAATCTAAAATGGCTGTCTTAACATTTACCAAGAATGCCGAAAAACTAATCAGATCTAGATTTTCATACTAAAAATCATCCCTGAAAATTTGAAATTGATCCGTGAAACGGTTATCCTGAAAATGAGTAGACAGGACTTTATCGACACAATTTTAGGATGGAAACACCAAATTGGCCACCTTAAAATTTACCCAAAATGCCCAAAAATTAGTCAGTTTTAGATTTTCATACTAAGAATCATCCCTGAAAATTTGAAATTGATCCATCAAACAGTTAACCAGAAAACGAGTAGACAAGACTTTACAGACATGATTTTAGGACGGAAAATCCAAAATGGCTGCCTTGATATTTACCCAGAATGCCAATAAACTAATCAGTTTTAGATTTTCATACTAAGAATCATCCCTGAAAATTTGAAATTGATCTAGATACTGAACAGTCCACCTGAAAACCCGTAGACAAGACTTTACAGACAAGATTTTAGGACGGACAAATGTTGAGGTGATTTTGGAGCCTGATCACGCCGCAATGTGGATTGGCTCCCAGAATGCAACATGACACTTGTCAGCTTTCAAAATGCTGTTCCGCCATTTTGAAATCTGTCACAAGTAAATAAGGTTACCTGATGTTGCATTCTGGGAGTCAAGCCTCTTTGGATCACAAACATGGCGACTCATGAAAACATTTGTTCGATTTGGTAGGGATTTATCGATCATTTGCAGGTATGAAGCTTTGGATTCATTTATTGTGCTACTAAAGTGAATGGGAATTATTTTTCTACCGCTTGGGAGAGCTTGAGACACAAAACTTTAGCTCATTGTGACAACTTTAGAGGGTTGAGATTTATTTTTGTCCCCCACCACTTCGGCAAATCCAGGTGTCATTTATGGTGAGCACTGTGAATCACATGTTTGATCAAGGTGAAGGTGTCAACATGAATACATTGCCTGATGAAAAATCCTAGGAAAATACATAAAAAGTGAACACACCTGTCTTTTTAACTTTTAAAAAGTTGTTTACATCCGGGTTCTCTGGCTGTTTCATTTAGTTAGCTTACTTCCTTTTAGGTATTTATCTATGATCACGATAAGAAAAAAGATTGTTCTCATTCTTGATATTTCGGTACATCTAAATTTCACAGTGAGTTTATTTTTATTTTTTTGATTCTCAAAGTTATTTCCATATGTATATTTTTTATACATATGACTTGTGTTTTGTTATTTGGCTATTCTGTGTTACTCCCGCCCTAATTTTATTAAGAACAACACCGCCATTTTTCTCCGGAAATTGAATTTCCACACAATAGTGCGTCATTCTCTGTATAAATACAACAGATCGTCCCAGAATATTTTGGTAAGAATACTGTTTATATATGTGTTACTATATTGGAAGTTGGCTACATATTAGCTTGAATGAAAGTCAGGTTTGTTGATTCTGTTACAACCGGAACTTGAAAATTTCCAAAATTGAATCGTTTCTGGAAAAGTAAAATTAAATCACTTCAGAAGTCGGAACATCAATTTTAACATGCACTTGTTTTATTGACATGGCTCCTAATTTTCACATAGTAAAGTGTCAACATTCTCTCTCAATTCACAATTAGAGAAGATTTGCAAGTCATAAAGTAAAAAGTCAGTTGAAAAATGCTGTCCGATAAACTTTTTTTTCATGGCCCAACCCGGCTGCGTCGGTAGAACTTGAAATAAGAGTTACTTAAAGATTAGTAGTCTTACCTTCTAGAGGTTAGAACACACAGTTCAATGAAACCATATCACCTTGCATAAGCATACCCTGCGTGCAGAGTCTAGTTAAACTACACTCTGCCTAGTAGAAACCATATTACAGTTTAGTAGCCCCGCCCCCACGACGGGTGCCGATGACAGTTCGGGTAATAAATCACTTCTGACCTACGTGCTGACCTTTCTTCCACCAATCAGCGAGCTTGAAGAAACATGCGCCAAAATAAATTCTGAATTGTCATTGGTCAATTCCGGGCTTAACGATGACGTCAGAAGGAATGACCATATATAGAACGTCGGTCAAATTTGGCCGACGAGCACTGATTGGCGCGGTGAGTTCACATGTTTATTTTAGTTTGAAAGAGTGAAGACGGAGCTCTCTTTTAAGAAGTGATGTCGAACGAATGCAAAGGGTAGCATAAGCACAGTACTTGATTAAAATTTGTGTAAATGCTTTTTTGACTTTTTGTTGATTTTTCCTCGTGGGAAGGCATTGCCCCTCTCAAGAAATAATGTATTGACCTTGAACTTTAATTTGGTGACATATCATCCAACCATGTCTGATGGGAAGATAATTAGTATATATATATTAAAAAAGAATGTTTTGCGGTCATTTGCATTTGCAGTCATTTTCTTAGGAAATTATTCATTTTCACGGTCCATATTTTACCTCTTGGATATTGTGCTAAATGCTCAATGGTTGACACAACAAAGATGATAGGGTTTCATTGAAATGTGTGTATTAACCTCTTGAAGGTAAGTAAGACTCCCAATCTTTAGGAAACTCTTATATTTCAAGTTATACAGACGCATTTAAGCCATGAAAAAAGTAGTAGAATCAATACGTCCAAATCCAAACAGGGAGGTAATTCCGAACGGGTTGCAAACAATGGCAAGCAAATCATTTAGTTGAATAATAGTACCTCTATAGGCTATATATAATATTTATAACCTGAAAGATACCATATAATGATGTATACCAATAATCTAACAATAAAACAATTATTATGATATAGGTGTTCGGAATTACCCCCATGCTAGTGTTTGGAATTACCCTCACAAACCCTATGCTTTTAACAGGAACCTGTATCATTAGTTCAGGGTACCATATAATGATATACCATCAATCTAACAATTAATAAAAGAAGTTTACCCCCATGGTAGTGTCCGAAATTACCACCCAACATATGGGTTTCGAGGAGAAATTATGTCCATGATTATAAAAAGTTATACAAGCCATAGTATACTAAAAGAAGATGCCAAATTGATAGTACAGCCGGATCATATTTGACTTCTGGTTTTCACGGTTTATCTGTCAATTTCACTTCAGATTCATCTTCTCCAAGATAAGTGAGTTATGTCCTTTTATTCTGATTATGTTTTTCATAATGTTAAGTAGTTTTATAAAGGAGATAAGATTAAATGCTTTGGGTTGACTTTATGTCAAATTAGAAAATTTGTGAGTCCCAAGGACGCAATTTTTAAAAAAAAGTGTGTCCTTTGAAAAAAAATGTGTCCCCTACTTCTAGCCTGTTTTGAGGTATAACTTTATTTTAAAAGCATTTTTTACCAAAACACCTTTCCAGTGCTCTCCCCAGGATTTTTTTTGTAGGGAGGATTTTGTAAAAAAAATTGCAACATTTTGGGATTTTGTTATTCTGAAAGTGCAACATTTTAATATTTTTTACTCCTAAAGTGCAACATTTTATTTGTGTTTTTAAGAATTGTGGTAGGGTTGCGGATCTAGGGGGGCTGGGGGCCTTTTTGAGCATTACTGGGCCTTTTAAAGCCTTTTTTTTAATTTTAGGTCAAATTTTGCAGCAAATGGGCCTTAAATTTTCAAAACTTGGGCCCACTTTTTGGTTTTAGGGGCCCAAATTTTTTTAAAAGTTTGGGCCCCCCCCCTTGTTGGTTCCTAGATCCGACCCTGTATACGTACTCATTATGCCTGTTTATCAAATATTTATGAAAAAAGTAATCTAAGTTTTCATTTTTGGTAATAAACTTTTAAAATTTAAATTTGCCGCTTCGTCCATTCAGCAAAAAAGCATATTTTTGTTGAAATTCAACAAGGCCATTTTTACTTAATCGGGCGACCAGATTCACTTAAAAAGTACTTACACTCGATTGTGTTGTGCCAGACAACTTGGCAGCGGTGTGCTTCTGACATTCTTCTGATAAAATCAAGTAAATATATCGAAATAAGGGGAAAGTTTAAGTCTGGGAGAAAAATAGAGGAGTGAATACGAACGGCACAAATTTGCGTTCGGTCGTTTGAAATAGCGAACAATTCATTTTCTTCCATGTTAATCTGTCATTGAACCAAATAAATGTGCGTTCGATAAAGTTCTACATATACGAACGACGTGAACGATCGGTCAACTAAAATAGCGAATGTTCGCTTTTCTTCCATGTAAATTCTGTAATTCAAGCAAAGGAATATGCATTCGATAAAACACTGCTTAAGTGAAAATTTTCAAACAAACAAAACTTTGACTTTTCGGTAAGATTTTGTTATTTTAAATCTTTTGAGGAGAAACAACGTGTAGGGTTTGTCAGTGGCGCAAGGAATAACCCTGAGGCGCATTTCTTTGATTGCAATTGTTTGGAGGCGCAGCGCCTCAGTAAGTTCAATGTAGGGAGAGCACAGCTTTCGGTTTTTTATTTCTTGCCGCGAAATTAAAACGGAAGTAAATGTTAAGTACGGACTGAATAAATGCATGTTCGTTTTCGACAATGAATACATTTTATTTCATGAATAACCTAATATTTGTTTCTGAATAGGAAAAACTGGCGTGTCATGGTTTCAAATCTAAAAATAAACAAAGTCGAAAAAATTCGAGAGAATCATGATTATTTGTTAGTATTCAACATGTTGAGCCTTATTTACGATTCAAATAAAGGTGAGAGATCATAATTATTTGTTTTTGTTAGGTATCGTTGTAAACACATTGTAGTATTGACCTAAAAAAAATTTGCGTCCAAAAAACGGAAATATTTTCAATTTTTGCGTCCTCCAAATTATTTTTGAGTCCTTAACATGTACGGGACGCCATTAATGCAAGCCCTGAGCATTACATAAACTGTGAATTCTGTATTGATGCTCCAGACATCACATGGGAAGAGATAATATGCATAATTCATAGGTTGCTAATATAAATCCAAATGTGCAAGTTACAAATTGTACCAAAGAGAGGTGTTATTCTTTGACTATTATATATTAAAATGATTTGATCTGAATGGCCCATATTCATGAAAAGCTCCTATGCTAAAGCCATAAAGTTGGGCTTGTCGTCGTCGTCGCCATCGTCGTAAGGACAGTTTACTTTATATTGTCATTTCCGCTGTTGTTTACCAAGTATTGACAAACATTAAACATTATTGAAGCAGTTTCTTTCTTATCACTGATTTGTTAAGAAAATATCAACATGGTTGGTTTGATTTATGACCAAGGTTGAGTTAGGCAAGTGGGGCAGGGTTGTTAAACTGTAAAATTGTCTTAGCTGTTCTTAGGTTATTGAGTAACTAACTTCTGCGCTCAGCATATAATTTTACAGAGTCTATTATAATATATACTTAGTTGAGTTTGTCAAATAACAAAATATTCTTGATGTTCTCTTGGTGAAAATCCATTCATTTCATTATATATATCTTTTATCAACTCTTTAGATGTCATATCATGACATATAGTCACTTAGGTAGAGCAGTTCTTCCCATTGTCGAGTTGAAGAACTGGTATCTTTATCCTGGCTAGAACCATAGACAATTCTAGCCAGTGCCAGCCTTTTATCGAGTTAGCAGCACTCTAGTAATCGCTGGTATAGGTCAGCAGTCATAGGTCAAAGACAAATCACAAGAAGTGCTGTGACCTGGGTTTGAACCCAAGACCTCTACTTTTCAGCTTGAAGCCATTAAAGACACTCACTTCGCAGTTAAGACATTTGTAATATACATACATGTAGATGATTAGATTCACCATTGTGTGATAATCTCATATAGAAATAGGACAAGTTCTGATTAATTCATGAGCAGTTTGCCAATTAGTCAGTACATTTGAAGTGATGTTTCATATTATGGAAATGTTGGCACATCATATGACAACACTTTTCATATAGTAAAGACACATCACAACATCAGAAGTCAGGTTACTGGATGTTTCATATTATGGAAAACTGCTGAATAAAAATTTTGATTCTGTGGAAGTATGTTCACTTCATTTCATTTTACGGCGCGTCAGACAAAAAATTTCTGAAGTATCACTTTAAAATACATAAGAAACAAGTAATTTAAATTTGTTCACTGGTAAAAACATTTTTGTGTCCTAGCTTACTACCTAATGGTTAATATATTTTTTTATACCAATCTATAAAGAATGTATATGTATCAATGAATGGTAGGACAGCTGGTCATTCTTTCTATTCTTCAACAGCATATTGCTTTTAATTTCCTGCCAAATTATACTGTAAAACATAGAAACGCTGGCTTCAGTGATCAGTTAGGCATTTCATATGTCTGGATTAAACAGGCAATGCGCCTATTTTTGAAGGAAAAAGGACAAAATATTATTTGAGACATGTCACTCACACAGTCAATCAAACATGATAAAAACTTTAATTTGGGATAATACCGAAGTGAAAAAAAAATTATTCGCATAGAAAACGGCATTTGGAGTTCAGAGATTGAAAAAAGTGAATAACCACTTTTCAAAAAATGTATGTTTTAAATAACTCTTGGATTAAAAGATGGCGTATGCTTAAAAATCCTATCAAAAATGAATGGATAATCAATGCAAACAACAATGCCATCTTTCTATTGCATTGCTAAAAACTTGACACATATAAATTGATAGATCAAAAATATTTTTTCATGATCCAGTGTCAAGTCTGATGTGGTCTGTTTGAGCTATTTTTGGTGTCAAATGAAAGATCAGGTACTTATGTATCCATTGGAAATACTATGAACATCAAAAGTGAGACTTCATTTCAGCACTTTGTCCCTATATTACAACCAATTTGAGTTGTGGTAGTGAAGAGTTGACCATTGAGGATATGATTTTATTTTTTAAAATGTCATAATTGTACTTTTTTTACTGATACAGATTTCCCAGAAATCAAAGACTTATTTGATATGAAAGCTATTCATTAAATTCTGAAATGCCTTCTTCTCAGTTATATAAAATTTAAACCCTTTTTTATATAAAATCTTCGATTATTGTATTTGATTATCTGTCTCAGGCCTTCATTTTACACTAATCACCTTTTTCTGCTCCTTTGCATAAAAGAGATTGCTTCCAAGGTTGTATGATTATCCCAACGAACGAAGTTCTGTAGGGATATAGTGAAGCCCTCCGTCCGTCCGTCCGTCAGTCAGTCAGTCAGTCAGTCAGTCAGTCCGTCCGTCTGTCCGGAAGATAACTCAAATATTAGTTGACCGATTTTCTTCATATTTGGTAGAAAGATGTATATTGATAAATAGTTTTACGCAAAAAAAAATTTTTTCAAGATGGCCGCCACTTTAAAAATGACCAGACTTTTTCGCAAAAATCATAAATTTTTCATTCTAAACCAAAGTTATAAATATTATTGTTTGAAATTTTGGTAGTATATTCACAACATCTATCTATTTCACATATATTCCGTGTTTTTCATCCTGACCCCCAGGAGCCGTGTATGGGGGGTCAGGAAAACAGAGATTTTCGCTAATTTTTAGATCTTTCTGAAGTATAGCTTTATTATACTCAAATGAAAGGCAATTAAGAGTAGATTGCAAATATTGTATCTTTTTTCTGATTCGAGCCTCGTAAAATTCAAAATGGCCGTCTAATGTACGATTCCGCAATAATTTTTCGATCCCTTCAAAGTATGGCTATATTATACTCAAATTGAAGGAATTTTTGAGTAGATCACAATTATGGTATTATTTTTCAGATTTGTACCTCAGAAAATTCAAAATGGCTGTTTTGCAGGAATTCGTAATTCTAAAATCTAAATTTTCCAATTTTAATCAAAGTAATGAGTATAATTGATTGGAATTCGGTAATTGATATTTTGTTCGTTGGGATTTGCTACTCCACGGAGTTGCCGTTATCTAGTTCATATAATGTTAATGAGCTATTGAGCACTAAAGGCTGATTCATTTGATCAAAGTGTAATAGTACTTTCTCTTTAATCTGTACATTTCCTTATCTCTTGTTATTAAATATAATACTCAACTTTACCCATGAGGTACGTGGGTATATAGTTATCAGGAGGACATGGATTATATCGACTCATAAGTTTAAAGTGAATAGAGCTGTAGTATAGATGCCATTTATTAATTTTAAGAATTTACTCAATCTCCATCATCTATTACTGTTAATAGTATTCTTCCCAAACAATAGATTTTGATTCTCTAAAAGAGAGTTTCAAATGCATGACACTAAGTACCTAGCTAGCTCTTGGACTCAGAATAATCATCTCATTATACCAGCTTCAGATAATGATGACTATCTTACAGTTGTAATTGGAATACATCAAATAATGATCTCAAATGTACCTTTCATCTGAGTTTTTATGAAATGTAGCACTCTAATTGTAGGTAAGAACAATAATATCATACAAAGTTGATGTTCATGTATAAACTGATCTTATGTGAGCTTTTGGATTTTAACCTTGTCTGGTTAATAAACAGTCATCTATAGGTATTAAAACTGACTGATAATATATTTCATGGGGTATGTTCCTAGCATGTAATAGGGTATGTTCATAGTATGCAATAGGGTATGTTCATAGCATGCAATAGGGTATGTTCATAGCATGCAATAGGGTATGTTCATAGCATGCAATGGGGTATGTTCATAGCATGCAATAGGGTATGTTCATAGCATGCAATAGGGTATGTTCATAGCATGCAATAGGGTATATTTCATAGCATGCAATAGGGTATGTTCATAGTATGCAATAGGGTATGTTCATAGCATGCAATAGGGTATGTTCATAGCATGTAATAGGGTATGTCCATAGTATGCAATAGGGTATGTTCATAGCATGCAATAGGGTATGTTCATAGCATGCAATAGGGTATGTTCATAGCATGCAATGGGGTATGTTCATAGCATGCAATAGGGTATGTTCATAGCATGCAATAGGGTATGTTCATAGCATGCAATAGGGTATATTTCATAGCATGCAATAGGGTATGTTCATAGTATGCAATAGGGTATGTTCATAGCATGCAATAGGGTATGTTCATAGCATGTAATAGGGTATGTCCATAGTATGCAATAGGGTATGTTCATAGCATGCAATAGGGTATGTTCATAGCATGCAATAGGGTATGTTCATAGCATGTAATAGGGTATGTTCATAGCATGCAATAGGGTATGTTCATAGCATGCAATAGGGTATGTTCATAGCATGCAATAGGGTATGTTCATAACATGCAATAGGGTATGTTCATAGCATGCAATAGGGTATGTTCATAGCATGCAATAGGGTATGTTCATAGCATGCAATGGGGTATGTTCATAGCATGCAATAGGGTATGTTCATAGCATGCAATAGGGTATGTTCATAGCATGCAATAGGGTATATTTCATAGCATGCAATAGGGTATGTTCATAGTATGCAATAGGGTATGTTCATAGCATGCAATAGGGTATGTTCATAGCATGTAATAGGGTATGTCCATAGTATGCAATAGGGTATGTTCATAGCATGCAATAGGGTATGTTCATAGCATGCAATAGGGTATGTTCATAGCATGCAATGGGGTATGTTCATAGCATGCAATAGGGTATGTTCATAGCATGCAATAGGGTATGTTCATAGCATGCAATAGGGTATATTTCATAGCATGCAATAGGGTATGTTCATAGTATGCAATAGGGTATGTTCATAGCATGCAATAGGGTATGTTCATAGCATGTAATAGGGTATGTCCATAGTATGCAATAGGGTATGTTCATAGCATGCAATAGGGTATGTTCATAGCATGCAATAGGGTATGTTCATAGCATGTAATAGGGTATGTTCATAGCATGCAATAGGGTATGTTCATAGCATGCAATAGGGTATGTTCATAGCATGCAATAGGGTATGTTCATAACATGCAATAGGGTATGTTCATAGCATGCAATAGGGTATGTTCATAGCATGTAATAGGGTATGTTCAGCATGCAATACATTTTTTATGTTGTCATTTGGAACAGAGGATAATGCATGAGATACTTATAATAATGGTTACTGTTAAGTATATTAATGTCTCAGTCTTGATTTTGATTTGTTGTTTTCTTGATCAAGATGATATGTTTTTGTATCTTAAATGATTGCAAACTTGAGCGGCTATTTGGAAACCAAATTGATTTTTTATGATTTGATTATAAAACGTAAACATCTTCAATATCCTGTTTGAGATATTGCCAATATGCATGATCCAGCATTTTCTGCAAATGCTGTATTATACTTTATAACATGCTTAGTTATCCCAATGAAAGAAGTTCAATAGGGATATAGTGAAGCCCTCCACCCGTCCGTCAGTCAGTTTGTCTGTCTGTCTGTCTGGTAAATAACTTGTAATGAATGCTAATAGATGGATTTTCTTCATATTTGGTGGAAAGATGAACATTTGTAAATAGTTATACATGTACACAAAAATATTTTTTCAAGATGGCTACTGCTTTGAAGATGGCAGGAATATTTCGTGAAAACCTGAGTATTTCTCACCAAAGTAATGAGTGTTACTGTTTGGAATTCTGGTAATATATATGTACCCATAGATTACATCTTTTTATAGGATTGAGACTGCAATGTGTCATCTTTCTTGTCATTCCTTACTATAATATTTTACATGAGTAAGACTCACTGCATGTAAGCTAGCAGCTAGCCATTCATTAATTCCAATTATCTATGAATAAAGAACTCCTTTCTGAAAGAAATTGAGAATGAACTTGATGAGCGATACATATTCTGATAAAAGGTAGCTTTGATGTTTTTTTAAGTCTCCGGCACATATTGTGGATGAAAATTTATATAGGATCACCCATTGTTTTGGACATGTTGTACACGCTTGTTTTCTTGTATTTTTGCATTCTAGATGATTTAGATTGAAAGTGTTATTGTTTTACTCAGATTCAAATACATTCAAATAAGCTTCATATAAAATCAATGTAACTTTGTGAACATAATGTCCCTTTTGTATGATCTGATTGGTAATTAGACATCCAAGTACCATGAAGATATTCCTGAATCTTGTCCTGCTCTTTTCTCTATTTCTCTTTTTAACTCATGTTCGTTATCTCTTGGCCTTATGATGTACAATAAAAGTTTCGAGTACACATTAATTATTGATAACATATTGCTAATCTTCCTCTTTTCTTCCTTGAATTGTATTTTCATCTGCAATTTTGCTTACAGGTTTGGCGTTCATTATGTATTCAAGAATGCGCAAGGCTGTCATTGATCTAGCCTTAAGAAGCAAATGCAACAAGACCATTTTGACTCTTTGGAATTACATTTCTCATTAGGTTTACTATTACAGGATGAGGATGAAATTGTTGTGCTATGCTAATCATTGAAGCAGAATATATTGTTCAATTTTTTTGCAAAGTAACATATCGTTTTATTAATTCAGTCTTATTATGCTTGTTTGATTTAATAAATCTCTCATGATTTTGATAGAGTATATCCTTACAGTCTTATACACTTAGATTTAGCTTTTTATTTTATGTATGAAGACGTGACCTATTTGGCATTTTTCTACAGGTAGTTGTGGTTTAGTTTACCACAAAAGTTGAAATAGGTGCATGAGTCTTTGGATTCTACAATAATCTCCTGCCACTCTTTTATACATCTTTTTAGTATATGCTACCTATTAACTTATATCCAGCTCTTGTCTCCATATTTATAACACTCTTCTAGATTCTAACACTTAAAAGTTATCCTGGATGTCAAAGTCTCCTACAATATGAAGACGAAGCTCTCTTTTAAATAGCAAATCAAATTATTGGTAAGGGTAGTTATTAAAAAGGAGTAGCAGATTTTTATTGACATATTGTTGTTTTACTATACATGTACTTGGTTTATGAAGTGTTTATTTCCACTTGTTTTCAAGTGCAAACTACTGTACTGAAATATTAGTGGAAACTTCTACATATACTAAGATTACATTGATTTGATTGTATACAGGAAGTGAGTGCTACAGAAACGGGAACCTACAGCAACAGTCTGTGCCTATTTCACAAAGGTAGAGCAAATTTCATCTTGCTGCTGATGTATGATGATTTTTAATCTGTATTTAATCAAACTGTATAAAGCTATTCTTGTTTTTTATTTTATTAACTTCATTTACCCGTCATGTATTTTTAGGTTGGAGGATGTTTTAAGCATCAACTGACAGCATGCCAATGAGAAGAACAATAAAAAATGTCGTTAACAATTACTCGGACGCCCAGGTTAAAGTCCGAGAAGCAACTAGCAATGATCCTTGGGGACCTTCAAGTACACTTATGTCCGAAATTGCGGACTTGACTTACAATGTAGTGGCATTTACTGAGATCATGCAAATGATCTGGAAGAGACTTAACGATCATGGAAAAAATTGGAGGCATGTTTATAAATCACTAATGTTATTGGAGTATATAATAAAAACGGGTAGTGAAAAAGTTGCCCAACAGTGTAAGGAAAATATATTTGCTGTACAAACTCTAAAAGATTTTCAATATGTTGAAGAAAACAAGGATCAAGGGATTAATGTGAGAGAGAAGGCTAAAATGTTGGTGAATTTATTAAAAGATGATGAACGGTTGCGGAATGAAAGGACAAAGGCGTTGAAGGCCAAAGAGAGATTTGCACAGACCTCAGTAGGCATTGGAAGCACTACTCCACCGGTAGGTTCTTAAAAATCATAAGAACTGAATGTTTGGTTTATATATAATTTTGCCGAAAGAATAAAATCTCATTTATACTTCTATCATTATTAACTTAAATAACAAAGATGATTGAATGCGGATCACCTGATTTTATTTTACCTAATGACATTTAACTCTATTATTTCACCTTAGACTGGTAATTAACTGATTTTGATATCACATTATAATATTGCAATGAATCTACTTGTGGCAATTTGAAGCTGCTGTCACCTTTTTGTCCAATTCAGTATTTGGGTCTTCAGTCTCTTTACATTTGACTCTCTTGGCAGATGTAATACATGACATACATCTGTATTCATGTACTCCTCTTCTTAAAATCACATAACACTGTTTGAGGAGGTATCTGTGATCATGAAAGTAGATACTATGGTGAGATAAGGCCATACAATTTATGAAGTCACATTTATTATATAGTCAGTCTAGCATTACCTTTCAATAAAAAAAGTATGGGACTTATACTTAGTCCTTATGACCTCACATAACCTCACATAATGAAGCTTATGGCAGGTTAAGGTCATCTGTTATACAGGAATTATGAATGTATATGTATCAGCCTAAATGCAGTTGTTATCTAAAAAGTATGGCTTAATTTCAAAGCTTTAATATGGAAATGTACATACATGTACATGTTTAAGTAACCATTTGATATCTCTGGCCTCAAAGAGGAAACTAAAGCCTATCATTATGGCATGTCAGCAGCAAAATCATAACTGCTTCTTTCACTATTTGTCAATTACTTTGCTCACTAAGCGCAAACTAGTGAAATTGTTATTCCCTGCCTGTTACAAAAGCTTTAAGTCATATCATTCATTTTTGTGAATGCTTAATCATTCATCGTCACATATGTCATCTCATAGAATAGTAGAAATACTAAAATCATGTAGACCAGTATGTAAATTATAAGCTACACGATTCCCTGGTTGTTTTCTTCAAAACTACCAATTTGCATTTCCTAATCATTTGCAAGATAACATTTTAGCACTTCCTGGTTTTTATCGCCTCTCTACTCTCTATTGGGAATATTCTTATGTTGTGCTGTAATATTGCATTTCAAGCTCAATGTCTAAGTCTGTTATTATCCTCATTTTAACTAAAAGTGGATGTTAATTGCTTAGGTGCAACTGCCATTATTTAATTATTTCCAATGTATATTACTGTAATGAAGGCCATTGTAGTTCTTTCAGACTGTAAGAGGTGATATTTATGATTTTTCTCATTTTCAAGTGGGTACTAGCCTATTTTCAGAATCTGGGTGGTGTGAACTTCAATGCTGGAGATCCTAGCTGAGTTTGTTATTTTTTAAATCTTTTTCTGAGGTTTCTTAGATGTGAGTCTTCTATATCATCCATGTGCACTAGATGTAGATGCAGATTTTTGAAACTTATTGTTTTCAACTTTCAGAAAACTGGAGTGATATACATTAAGGTTTTACTCAGATTATTATTATTTTGTTTTTCAGGGAGATAGATTGAGACATGACAGATCGGGGAGCCCTGCCAAGCATTCCGGGGGTTACACTGACACATACGGTAAGCTGGATATAGAAACTAGGCTCATAATGCAGTAGGGTTGGTTCTAGAATTGATGTTGTCAAGATTATTCCCCATCTAAAGCCAACCCTAGATCACATCCCATAATCTGGACATCATAATAAAGCTTATTAAATTCTTGGCTAATGAGCTAAACAATGCCATAATTGATCATTGGGCACATAATTTGTGAACTTGTGTTTGGTAATCACTCTCGCCTAATTTGTTTGATCCATGACTATTCTTAATGGATTTTTAATAGTAATAGAAAGAAAGGAGCTACATAATCAATTGTATCCTCTACAGCTCTCCGATTAGTTCTTTGAAATATTTAAATCACTTTTTTTCAAACATCATTCCCCTTTAAAGTTCAAGTTTCAATCAAATTCTACTATTTGCCTTTGAAAAATCGTGTCATAAAATGTTTCAAATCACACAGTGGTTTTTAAGATGTTTTTATTATTCCTAGGTACCCCACCCCGGTCAGAGAGTGCTCACAGTGCACTCTCCCATGAAATAGAATCTGCAAGACCAAGTACAACAGGTGAGTAGATAATTTATGTGTATATCTTCACTTTAGAGTCAATGGAAGTCACGAGTCTCTGTAGCATGTACTACATATTTTCACCAACCATATTAGCGGCTTAGGCTGTGAGGACGCACAACAGGCATTAATGCTCTGCTATTAAGCATGGTATTTTTTGAGTGGCCATTTTCCTCAGCTAAATGAAGGCTAACATCATGATAAAATGTTAAGTACAATTAAATCTTTACAGACTATTGATAAATTGTATGTAAATTCAGAAAAATTGAAAAATTAAAATTGTGGACTTCTTTTAGGCGAGGAAGAATTACAACTGCAGTTAGCACTGGCTATGAGCAAAGAGGAACATGATGAGGAAGTGAAAAAGAAACGTCAAGATGATGTGAAACTACAGATGGCGATAGAAGAAAGTGCACGCTCCAAAGATGATGAGGTAAAAGGCTTTTTTCAATGTTATTCAAACCACAATTTTGATATTTTTTTCTATTCTGCTACTTTTGCAATTTTAATGCTTTCATACATGAATTATGATTTTACTTCAATATTTTCCGTAAAGGAGCAGAACATAATAGATCAATAAACGGTCTTTTCAAAAGCTTTCCAACTTTAAAATATAAACAATTTGGTAATGGGTTTTTTCTGTATTGGTTTTAGATTCTAAGAGAAAGTTCTGGAAACCGTCAAAAACACAAGCATGTAAGATTTGCATGGCATGTACTCTATGGCTAATATTGTTAAAATGTAGTTGGTATTCTCTTGCTTCAAGTCTATTCCCCCGCTGTCTTCCTCTCAAACTATATACTGTTTGAGATGAATATGAAGGGGGAAATAATGGGCTCATTAGAAGACAATAAGTTTTTTTGATTTCTTTATATTTTGTATCTTCTCACTGTTTGAAAAAATGTTTTCTTGTATGATCATTAGATGGATTAATGATTGTATTATTAATATCATTTTATCATTTATATAGACATTTTCTTCAAAAGGTTAAAAATTATGTTTTTGTTGTGCATGTATACTTTGTGCAGTATTGTCAGTTGGACCACCTTGCAATTGGATGTTTACAAGTAGCAAAACCAATTGACTTAATGCTAATTCAACATGTAGAAGCGTATGATGGGAACAACTCCAAACTTTAATTTGAAACATTAACCTTTGTAATTTATAAGTGGAACAGTAATTCTGCCTAACTTCAAAACTCCACAATGAAATAGGATTAATTGTAATAACAATGTTTGTTATTTGTTAATAAACAATGATCTAAAATGTAACTAAAAGCAAAGTCAGGAAACAAAATGTTCATTATAAGCAACCATGATTTTAGTTGAGATTTGGCAGGGACAATTGTGGGAGACAGTAGAATAAAAAATGTTTCACAAGAAGAATATTACATATTAGTACATGTATTTAAACACATTTTCAGTGGGTGCCAGGAGCAGGTGCTAGGCCACAGCAGGCTCCCTCTGGTGTACTAGATGTGATAGGGGCAACAACCCAGGCTAGCTCCTCTGATCCCTGGGGATCACCTCTAGCCCCTCCTCCTGGGTCACATAAACACCAACAACCAGCGCCTCCCCCTCAGGCTGCAGCACAATCCCCTAAGGCCTCTGCTGATCCCTGGGGTGATGCCTCGGGTGACACCCTAGCTGACCCATGGGCAGCACCAGCCCCTACCGCTGCCCCCGTAGATCCATTCTCGTCCCCAGTGATACCACCACTGGATTCAAGACAAGGTAGGAAATATTATGTCTCCCTACCAGCCTTATGAACCTTACGACAACAAACAGTACACGTTCTAGAAAACTAAAATAATATGCACATCCTATAAAGATGAGTAAGAAACTAATAGGTTTCATATCCATTTCATGAGTAGCCATAAATGTACTCTCCATATAATAGTAAGAATTAGGTAAAACCACTGCTTTGCTTTAACCTGTAACCAGCACCCACATTGATATAATAACCAAAGACTCCATTCTTTCAGCTGCACCTGTGGACCCATTTGCAACCCCTGGAGCCCAACCCCCCAGTACAAATAGTCCCTGGGAGGCCCCAGCCTCAGTCCCCACTGCAAGCTCTAAAAATACTGCATTTGGCGATCCCTTTGCTCCTGCCCCTGCAGCACAAAATGGAAATGGCTCGATTGATGACGCATTTGATCTATTGAGTGTGCGTTCCTCAACAGAGGTTGCTAATGTGACGTCAACTTCCAGCACCAGTAGCCCTCTTATGACAGGTAGGGTAGCATAGATAAAATGTGTGCAAAGCAGATGTAATTTTGCAATATTAAATGTGGGCAAGTTGGATATAATGTGGCTTAGGCAGATATAATGTGGGTGAGACAACTAGAATGTGAGCAAGGCAGAAACAATGTGAATGGGTTCCAAAAAAGTGTTGGCGGCGAGGCAAATGTAATTTTGGTTGGGAAATATAACATAGACAAGGAAAATATGCTGTGGGTGGTGGAAAATATAATCAAGGTGGAATGCAGATAAAATGCAGTGCACATATTAATCTGAACAAGTTTTTAAAACATAAATAATGTTGTGTTAAAGTGCTCTTACAAATAACATATAATGAATATCTATGGTTTCCAGCCAAAGACATAGAATTTTTACTACGTTGGGAAGAAGCAGGTTTGTATAAGATGTCTGTAAATATACAGTCCTATACAAAATGTCAGTTTAGTTGACTATGACTGTATCTTTCATCTCAAAGAAAAAATGATTTCAACCAATATATGACTGGAGTTCCAAAAATAGAAAATAAAATATAAAATCATAAGCATTTAAAAATAATTTGAAATATTGCTTGCACTTGAGATGAGAGATGAACGCAACCTTGGTTTCGTGGTCTAAAACAATAAAGCCACTAAGTACTGGATTTTATGTTTGGATATTACATTTACTTACAAATGTGTTTTCTGGGTTTTATTCTGGGTTTTACTGTTGATTTTGTACCAAGTACTAACAATTACTAGAAGAAAATGGAATTAACATTTTCAACAATCCATGAATTTGTAAAATATTCAAACACAACAGCATCAATACATGATTTTATCCTATGCCAAGTAGAGTTTTAGGGAGATAAGTTGGTAAGATATATCCCGTATCCTGATTTTGAGGTTTCCATATCCTGAACCTCCATATCTCCCAAAACCTCCCAGTACATAACCCTTATATATTAACTCCCAGGAGTATATGGAAAGGTGCGGTTGTTACAACCCAGATTATTAGTCATTTTGTGCATGAATTTGCAAAAAGTCTACACTGTCATTTACCCTGGTGTACAGTCTATGTTTTATTTTCACAATTACCAAGCATGGTCATTTACAGATTTGAAATGTTTATCTAAATGGTAATAATCTGTGCATATTACATGTCTCAATGCCTCAGAGTCTATATACATCATACAATAGTTCAATTTTAAAATGCAATCTGCTCTGCTGTTGAGTAAAATTGACTATGACTATGGTCTCTATTTCTTCACCATTTGTCTCCTAGTTGGTTATTTGGGATTATAAAACATGAATTTGACAAATAAAACCTTCACACACTGTCAAATATACTAGTTAGTGCTTTTTGACCTGCTTCTTGAATCAGTGTCAGGAATTTGGAACTCAATTGTCTTAGAATATTGCCACAGTACTACTATAGTAGATTGTGAAAGATAATTGAAATACAGGGAATAGAATCAATCATAATGTTTTTGAGAATCATGCACCTGAATGTGTTTGTGTTTAATTCTAGGCATGCAACATAACAATCTAGGTGGAATTGATGGTCAGAAGATGTCAAAGAGCCCAGAAGGCTTCCTTGGACCTAATGCTAACCTAGTGAACTTGGACAATTTAGTTTCTAAGCCTGCACCAGCCCCAGCGAGTAAGTATTCCTTAATTCTCCTCCTAACACTCACTACTATCTGGTGATATTTTTGTCACACCACCAGAGAAGTAGAATCAGCGTAATGTCAGAATGGTTGCCATAGTGATGGCTCTCCAATTTTTGCCCTCCCAGGAAATACCGCTGATCAGATTTACTTCTGTGCAAATGTTAGGTGGTATCAAGTTCTACAGCTGATAAACTTTACCTTGGACTTATTGAGATATGGTTGGTAAATTTGATGTGTTTTCTCTTGACATTTCTAGATCCTACTTGGTGATGTGATCTCATTCATTCTCTGGCTTGTTTTATACTTATATTTAATAATGGCATTTGTAAAAACATGTACTCTAATAATTTATACTATTCAGAGTTTCACAATGTTAAAATATCAATATAAACTGTAGATACTCTTATCCTTTCAGGTACAATGAACCCATTTGATATGATGAACCCACAGCCTGCACACCAATCAAACCCTTTCCAAGTAGCAGCCCAGCAACAAAGGGTTCCATTGAACCAACTACAGAGTCAGCAGAATGTCGGCTTTACCCAGCAGCAGTCAATCCTCCCTACGCCTCTTTTACCCATGTCACAACAGCAGACTGTACCCATGATGCAGGAGCCAGCAAGCAACAATCCATTTCTGTGACGTAGCCCCAGTAGTATGGTATATATGTAGACATATATTGTGCTAGGGAATGGGACCAGAATTAGCCAGGAATTTAGCATAAAGCAGACAGAAATTCAGTATTGTGGGAGGAAATACAGCATGTCATTGAAATTAAGCATGAATTAGCTTATTGGTGAGGACATGTTCTTTTGAGTTGAAACATGAAATGTTCATAGTTACTTTTATTTTACATAAAAATGTAAATTGTAATAAAATTCCATGACAAGAGAATTGATATTCAAAGAAGAAGCGAAAAAATTGAAAATATTAAGAACTAGAAAAAGCATATGAAACCAGCATAAGTGAACTCTCCTGGGACAAATAAAATGGTCAAATTGAGAGGTGTTCCCAGATGGAGTCATGAAACACAGAATAAGGAGAATTTTCCCACTTGGATGTTACATTCTAATGATACTGTTTGTGAAGAATCCATGAGAAGACATTCATTCATTTTGATTCAGAGGGGAATTATTTTATATAATAATTTGTAAGTTCATGTATTTATGAGATAGCGTTGTAGTTTAAAGAAATGATAAGTTGAGTGCCTCGTATTCATTAAGGAAATGTAGTTGATGAAATGAAGTGTATTAGTTGATGTAAATACGCATGATTGATTCATTGCCATGTTCAATGTAAATGTATCCTTTATTAAATGTGAGATATTACACTTAAATGTAAAATCCAGAACCAGAGCCTAAAATGAGCCATATGTATTTCAAACTGTGTATGAATTAAATCGATTATAAAAAATAAGGTGATGGCTATTATTTGAAAGTAAATGGTGGGTTATGGTGCTTTACTCTGGACCCATTTCTTGGCATGTTATCTGACTCTTATAATTTATATGGAATATAATACTGTATGTAATGTATGAATTATGAAATATTTGTATGTTGATTTGTGTTTATACAAAAATCTACACTGTGAGTGGAGTAAAATGTTAATACTGCCCATAAGTCTGCTTTTTTCATAGCAAATGGATAATGTCATCGTGAATTGTGATTCTGAACTTAATAATGAGATTGCAGTTTCATTACAATATGAACAACAATATGAAAAAATGAAAGCAAACATTTGCCCCATACCTTTAGAAATTGTCAAAAGTGTCACGCTTTTTAAACATTAGCCATTCAATATGAAAAGAATTAATTTGATTTCATGTTTCACTAAACACTTTTAGTATTGTAAATTGGTTAAATTTTGCGCATTTGACAATTTCATCACTGTCACGGTTATGTAATTTGAAAAAAAGATTTAACTAAAGAAATATATCAAAACTTAGAGAATATGTGGATTAAAGTGGTTGCTAAATTAAATCAATATACAGTCTTTTTTACGGGTCTTTCTTAACAAAGCTGTTTTGTTTCCGTTGATGTGGATATTTTCTGTGGACTGCCTGTTTGCTTTCATATTTGCTATTCCCCGTGTAGTATTTATAGTATTTAGCATGGAAAGCATGACCATTTTAACATTTTTTAAAGGGTGATGATGTAGTGTAGAAAAATCAATCGTGGTCTGTCACTGCTTTTCTAGATTATTTTTGCAAGAAAAATGAATATGGTAAAAATTGAGGAATATTTGTAACACTTCACATGTGCATTTATAGTGGTTTTGAAAAAATAGATGATAAATTAAGTTTTGTATATACCTAATATGTTAACCGTCTCTTCATCTTTATTGTGCATGCATTTAGAAATGATGGCATTATTGTCATGTCAGTAACTTGCACATATAATCCCTATAATTGACTATTTATATGTACAGGTTGACCCATAAATATTGAGAAATAGATTTGATAATTTTCATGAAACGATGACCAATGTGGTAATAGAATAGACTTTTCACTTGAAGTTGTACAGTGCAAGCCAAAACTGATTCAATACTGTCTTGAAGTTATAATATAAATAATGCCATGACTGGAACCATTAATCAATTCATGCATGGGCTAATTACCTAAAACGCTGTTGTCTTGGTATAGGTTACTTTTAGCATATACCATACATCTTATACCTTAGAGTAGCATAAAAATTGTGATAATTTTATAGTCAATATATTCTCCTTTAAAAACTAATCAGCTTTTATGTTCATAGAGAATTTCAAAGCGAGCTTGTTAATGTTACGTTAAATATGATTTTTAAAAGTTTATTTTTAAAATACACTTGTACGTTGTATTTTACATACAATTCTAGGAAGATAACAAATATAAATCCAATTTAAAATACAACTTGCTTTCTTGTTTTGATTTTTTACAGGTTTATAAATTCTGGTGTTTCTGCATCAAAAGGTCATAATAAATAGTTAATTTCCACTTTGTGTTATAAATAAAAATCCAAACACACAAATCCTCTCATCATTACTACTGTAGGCTCTGAGGCTACTGAAATTATTTTTGAATATTTGTTCATTTTAAGATTTTCCTTCCCAAAAATTAACCCCATTATTGTCCTGCAAGGATTAGTTTAGCTATTAATACACATCATGATTCAATGCATGTTTAAGCATGAAATATTAATTATTAGGAGCATCTTGTATCAGATGCTGGCACAGTTTTGCCGGAAGTTTGCAAGAAGTAACTTTTGGCAATGCAGTATGTTAGAGTAACCTAGTAGGTGTAAGAAAATATAAGGTGATGGCCTTTAAAGTGGTAAAAACAATTTTCACGGCCGAATTGGACTTCAATTCCTGCGATTTCAGGGGGTACTATAAGACTATTTCATAACATAAAGGATATAGTTGCTATTGTTCTGCTTTCTACAGCACACATTACTAGTCCAAAGATGAATAATATCGTAAAGTTATAGGCCGATATCTGTATTAGTCTCAGAAATATTGCAATTAATAGGAAAAAAGTACGCAATTTTAGTCACTTTTAAGTCTCACGTATCTTATATTTGTAGCTTCCAGCAAAAGATGGCAGCTTAAATAGCTCAAAATTGTTTTCTTAAAACTAATTCAAGCTTTGTTTGATATTGTAATACAATTATAACTAGATTTGTGAAATTGAACAAGTTCAATTTAAGACTCCAGATTTATTTGACCTAGATAGATCAGTAAAGAGCTGAGTAAGTAACTGAGTAATTAGTTGAGTAAGTACCTTAGTAGTAGTTGAGTAAGTAGCTGAGTAAGTAACTGGGTAAAAAGCTGAGTTAGTAGCTGAGTAAGTAGCTAAGTAATTAATAACTAATTAAGCAATTGAGTAAGTAGTCAAATAAGTAGCTGAGTAGGTAGGGAGGTAAAGTAGGGTATGTAGGACTTTTTGAAAGTTTATTTGATCAATCTGCATCGTGAATACTGGCAAGTGCGAATTTCAAACTTCAAAATGGCTTAGAATCTTAACCGGGGGTCGGATTGCAATTTTAATTTCAGATCCGGATTCCTTAGGAAATTATGCCCCTAATTCATAACTCATACGTTAAATTTGGAGAACTTTTTATTTTGACCTACATTTCGATCACCAGATCTCAAAAGTGGGTCTAAAAACTTCTTGACGGCAAAAAGTTAACATTATAAGCACACTCTTTGCTACATGTATACAAAATTTCGAAGAATATCATTGAAGTGTAGTGTCCGAATTGCAAAAATAAGAAAAAACTAAGAATTTGACCTAGATTTTGAACTAGGTATTTTGGTGTCCAAATTTTGAAGGAAAGTAGCTTTTGAGGTCCCCTTCTTTTATGGGCTTTCATTATGTTTAGCTGTACTCATTCTATATCTTGTATTTTTACACTTCAAAAAATTATTCGGTCCCATTGATTTAACATGGGGCACCAAATTTAGCGATTTTTGAGCTTTCAAAACATCATAACTTCTGAACAAGATGTCGAATCGAAATTTGGTTTGCAGATTCGGATTCCTGACAAAATTCTACCCCTAATTCATAACTCATACGTTAAATTTAGAATTTTTTATTTTGACCTACTTTTTGGACACGCCATTACTTCCGAACCGGAAGTCGGATCGAAATATGGTTTGCAGATTCCGATTCCTGACAAAATTCTACCCCTGATTCATAACTCATAAGTTAAATTTGAAGAATTTTTTATTTTGACCTACTTTTGGGACACAATATCTCAAAAGTGGGTCAAAATACTTCCTGACGGCAAAAGGCTAACATTATTAGCACACTCTTGGCTACATGTATACACGATTTCGAAGAATATAATTAAAGTGTAGTGTCAGAATCGCAAAAATAAGGAAAAACTTTGAATTTGACCTAGATTTTGACCTTGGCATTTTTGTGTCCAAATTTTTAAGCTAGATGGCTTTTGAGGTCCCCTTCTTTTAAAAGCTTCCATTATATTTAGCTGAACTCAGTCTATATTTCGTATTTTTCACTTCAAAAAAATCTTTTTTCCCATTGACTTAACATGGGCACCAAATTTAGCGATTTTTGAGCTTTCAAAACGATATAACTTCCGAACCGGAAGTCGGATCGAAATTTGGTTTTCAGATTCGGAATCCTGAGAAAATTTCCTACAAGACCAGTAGCGTGGACATTGAATTGGGAGAACTTTTTTTTGGACCTCGTTTTCGGACACTGATATCTCGAAATCGGTTTGAGATATCAAAAAACTAAATCGACCTGTTTTCCCCTACTTTTTTATGAGGAACACAATGAAAAAAACCCGGATTGAAAATATTGAAGGACGACCGAGAAAATTGAAAAAAGTGACAAAGTACTGGATTTGACCTAGTTCTTGACCTTTGACCTAGATAAAAATTTGACCTAATTTCCCAGAAAGCCAGATACATTCCCTAGTTGATCATGTAAGCAGCTTAAAGTAAGCTCTTCTAGTTGGTGAGAAATCTGGGAAGGAGGAAGAAGAATAATAATAATAATAATAATAATAATAAAGAAAACTGGCAAAAGCAATAGACTCCAGATTTTCATCTGGAGTCTAATAATGATAATGTACTATTTATGATTTTTAATATGACTTTATAGTACCCTACCCCTGGAAAGTGGGCGTGGTCAATGTTATAATTTTGCAGCATACAATTAAAAACTTATATTGATAGAAAGCAATTCAATGCATTTTTAACATTTTCACTTGTTACTTGACATTGTAATTCATTCATTACTAAAATATAGGACTCTACATATTTTATATATACGTTTTCAATTTTGTACAATGTATCATGATGAAATCTAATAGGCTGGTTCATTTTCAGTGTTCACTAACGCATGAAATGTAAGTCACAGTGTTTCCAAATTACCTTTGCAATGAGAAAGTACCACAAAGACTACATAATATGAGCAGTTTCAAGGTCCTAATACTAATACTTACCGATCTATCGGCGTTCAAAAATAGAGAAAGCTGTCGTGAGTGCAGTTTTAACTAACTTTGAACTGAAACTGCTGCTTAAAGGGGTATTCCTTGCCAGACCATCTCTCTCCCAATATGGTAGATATAACCATATAGTATACTTTGCAAGTTTATCAAAAAACAGAAAAATGTTTTGAAATGGTCAATATTGACCACTAAAAAATGAAGTGCTCAATTCCAGTAGGCTGCCATCTTTTAAAATTTCACTCAGGAAGTGATGTCATCGACTCTCAACTTTGCATATAACATAGGTAAGGAGCTATTAGAATTACTAAACCAGCTGAATATTTTTTTCAATTTGGTCTATGATTAAAATCCTTTTGATGATCTCTTCTTTAGTTCTAAGTTGACAACTCCTGAAAATATTTTTACACAGAAGATAGGGGCTTCTTGTTTAGAAGTGATTTTGTACTTCTTTCCTATACTGTAATAGACAAGGTTATAATAGGTGAGAGTCGATGACATCACTTCCTGAAAGAAATCTGAAAAGATGGCAGCTTACTGGGAATGAGTACTACATTTTTAACTGATCAATATTGACCATATGAAAACATTTTCCCCTGTTTTGCTAAATATATTACATATATATAATGTATGACACAAAAGAACAAAGACATAAAAGGAAACCTGGTCATTGTACCACCAATAATAGGTAAAAATAATATTGGTAATATATACCAAGTGTTTACTTTAATTCCAAGGCATCTGAATTGATAAATAAATGAAATCAGTACTTTATTGTATCTTGGGACAAAATACACTGTTTGAATGCTTAAGCTTGACATCACAGTATCAAGTGAAAGATATGTTGTTATATACAGCTATATATCACTTTAACTGACTTTACTCTTCAATTTGAAATATGCCTGGCCATTCTAAGAAAAAATGTGACGGAGGGCAAAGAGGGTGCATGGTATAATTGGTAATTAAGCTCTTCTAGAGTTTAAAGCTCCCACAATTTTTAAAAACGAAATGGAGAATAACATATGAAAGTATAGGATGGACTAATTGTTCTAAGAAAGTTTTTGAAAGTAACATTGCATGAAATATTTAAGCAAGAGATATGTTCCAAAATACTTTCAGGTAGAAATAAAGCTCCGTAATGTAAAAACAATGTATTCTCAGTATTCAATAATAACATTCTTTATAGGTTTTTTGGTCTTAAGCATATCAGTGATTATCCCATGGTTGCAAGGATATAGATCGAATATCACATGAAGATATATTTGATATGTGGATCAAGTTATAATATTTTAGCAAAAAATTCACAAACCATCGAATATCACTTTTAAACTATCGAATATCACGTCTTAAAGAGTGATATTCGGTGGTTTGAAAAGTGATATTCCATGGTTTCAAATTTTTTCAAAAAAAAATTTCTTTTTACATTTTTTAATTATTTTCAAAAATATTTAAAAAAAATTTCAACATTTTTTCACAATTATTTTTCAATTATTTTTTCAAATTTTTTCTCGAATTATATTTTTCACATTTTTTCGCTGATGATGATTTCTCATGGGATAAATTTTTTTTTTTTTTTAAATATCAATTATATCCACTCATGGATACAAATATCTTCACTCACTCGCTGAGCACACTCATGAAAAAATCAATATCCACTCATGGATATAAATGATATTTTTTCAAAACCATAGGATATTCCTATATTATCCCACGATTAATGTGTTATCTGTACAATAACAGCTATTGATATTTCTGATATTATTGAAATCTGTGTGATATTTTCCAGAAAATCGTTTATCAAACTCATATGCGTGTGATATCGTTTATCTCACGCATATCCGTGTGATATCACATTTGCATTTGCATTTCGTGATATCATTTTATCGCCTCGTAGATATCAAATATCAACACTCATTTGCTTCGCTCACTTGTGTCGATATTTGATATCAACTCAGAGATAAAAATGATATCACTCAAAATGATGTGATATTCTGTATTTATATCAATCCGGATGCTGAAGTCACTTAATAAATAATAACTAGTTGTAACTTCTAGTAAGCACTTCAAGTTTCAGTTCTAAATAAAATACAGTTTAGTTAAAAAATTGTTAAGAATACATACATTTTTTCACAATCACAATTTCACCATTTCTGACTGTATTTTGCATATTTTTAGGTGTCAATGGTTCAATGATTATTTGATATAACCTCCTGAAACTACTCTCATATATATTTGGTGGTACAGTGATATGGAATCCTGTCTTTTGGGGTCTCACGGAGTTCTTGTTTTAGAGAAGAAAATCCTGAAAGCTGCAGTTTAATATTATGAATTATAGGTGAAAATTGCACTTGCTACACTGCTTCTCCCATTTTTAGATGCTAATAAATCTGTAACTACACTTACTATGACCTTAAGTCTACTCATATATATTATTGGTATTACTAACTAGAGGCAGAATCAGAAATTATGGTAAATAAAAGTAAAATTTAAGAGATAAATTGTTCTGAATAGTGCATTTTGTCACATTTTTGGCGATATCTGACTGCACTTTGTGTCTTTTGGGTCTTTTTAAGAGTCCATGCAGATATGAATACTTGATCTAGAGCTCTGAAATTTTCAATACCAGAATTTGGTAGCACTATGTCTTGATATCCTGTGTTTGGACTCTAACCAAATCACAGTTGTTGAGAAAAAATTCATAAGTAGCAGTTTTAATTCAAAATTAGTTGAAATGGCACTCAAGACAGCTTTCCTCATTTTTGAAAGCCGATAGATCGGCAAGCATTTACACCATGATCTTGAATCTGGGCATACATATTCTTAATGGCACTATCTCATTGCCCAGATGTTGTGGAAACATTGTGACTTATATTCCATATGATAGTAAGCACTGAAAATGGACTTGTTGCATTGTGGCGGACTCCATACAAAACAAACATAGGGGTAGGGGGGGGGGGGGGTTTAAATGTTGATCAGTTCTGCTATTTTTTTGTGGCTTTTGGTCATATAGTAGATCATTTTGTCAAAAGGTAAGGGTGATCCGAGAAAAAGTTTGTAAATTGAAACAGCCTATTAGATTTCATTATGATACATTGCACAAAATTGAAATTGTATATATAAAATATGTAGAGTCCTATATTTTAATAATAAATGAATTACATTGTCAAGTAACAAGTGAAGATGTTTTATATGCATTGATTTGCTTTCTATCAATACAAGTTTTTAATTGTATGCTGCAAAATGATAACATTGACCACGCCCACTTTCCAGGGGTAGGGTACTATAAAGTCATATTAAAAATCATAAATAGTACATTATCATTATTATAATTGTATTACAATATCAAACAAAGCTTGAATTAGTTTTTAGAAAACAATTTTGAGCTATTTAAGCTGCCATCTTTTGCTGGAAGCTACAAATATAAGATACGTGAGACTTAAAAATGACTAAAATTGCGTATTTTTTCCTATTAATTACAATATTTCTGAGACTAATACAGATATCGGCCTATAACTTTAGGATATTATTCATCTTTGGACTAGTAATGTGTGCTGTAGAAAACAGAACAATAGCAACTATATCCTTTATGTTATGAAATAGTCTTATAGTACCCCCTGAAATCGCAGGAATTGAAGTCCAATTAGGCCGTGAAAATTGTTTTTACCACTTTAAAGGCCATCACCTTATATTTTCTTACACCTACTAGGTTACTCTAACATAATGCATTGCCAAAAGTTACTTCTTGCAAACTTCCGGCAAAACTGTGCCAGCATCTGATACATCTATATAATACTGAATTTGAAAAATTAGGAAATATGCATGCATTACCTCTTGTTCACACAGCTAGGCATAATATATCAAATTCTAGCCAATAGGAATTCAGCATTTCAAATAATATGCATTCTATATTAAACAACATAGTGCATGGCTATTTTTTTAGATTTAGTGAAATTGATGACCTTCATTGATTTCATAATTTCAAGTCAGCAGTTGAGTGAGATCCTATGTAATACTGCCCATAATAAGAATTTAAGCACTAACAATTTCAAAATGGCCTTAGTTAAGCTTTAATGTCCTGTTTAAGAACCCAGTTGAAAATGGATTCTACCAATACTATCCCACGTAAATGAACATGTTGAGATTCAATCAACTGGAGTTCTGAGAAAAGCCTTGGCTCTCAAGTTGTCTACAGCCAACAGGATATGACACAACAATTGACTCATATCATTAACATTTTATTGCCCAACACGTTTACAGTACAAGTCAGTTTATTGCAATACATGTACATGAGTATGACAATTTATGATATAACAATTAGGATTTAATCCATTTTTTGGATGGACTCTTGGAATTTTATTTTCATCAATTCTGTACAAAAAATCAAAAATGTTTCAACAACAATTGAATGTTAATTAAATCTGGGTTTGTCATCAACTGAAGCCAAAAGTATCATGATTGTGACATCAAAGTCCATAGATGTATTAGTGGGCTGTGAGCCCCCACAAGATGGTGTAGGATCAAATCCAGCAGTATATGTGCTACAAAAAAAGAAAACTAAAACAGATGCCTATTGTTTTGGCTAAAGTGAATAAGAGGGTGATATGTGAAGTAGAAATACCATAGAAGAACCTTTCTTGATTATATCTGATTGAAAATTTAATATATTTTGATTCTTTAGTCCAAATTGGAGTATCAGTCCATTTGGTGACCCTGTATGAACACTGTCCACAAAAAAGTTGGAGATTATAATAATATGTCACAACTTGTGGTGGTGACATAAAACGGAAAACTATACATGTATAAACTTATTTAGAGTCCCAGACTTCAGGCTATGACCATAAACCATCATAAGATACAATATTACTTGAAGCACTTGAATAATAATATAATGATTAAAATTAATAAATTATTCATAATGAACATGGGATTTAACAAGTAAAATTATGACCAATGCAGTAAATCATAAATATGGTGTCATTTTGACAGTTTCAGGACAGGAATAGGATTAACTTGTGCACCGTGCAAAAGTTTGCGTGAGACTCCCCATGTGGGAAGGGCAAGGTATTTCACATGCAGTATTGTCCCAAGGTGAGACTGGGATAGTGCTTGCTGTCTACAAAGTTGTATGTTTCCTTGGTTCACCAAAGGAACAGGATTTATTGGAAAGGTCTTTTGCAATTTGTTCCAGTTTTATGACAAAGATTTCATGAAACTGCTCAGATCATATTCATTGTCATATTGCTTTTCATCCCAAAGTTCACCTAAATTGTCCAACATTTTAGCCATTGATTCCTGTTTCACAGATTTTGATTCGTCAGATTTTTGGCCAAGGGTGCTTCCTTTGGTCTTATTGTCCAATGAGAAGAGGTCTAACAACTGGTCTGTTCCCATAGTTTGTAGACTTGAGTTCTCTTGACTGATCACAGTATTTGCAATATTCAGTTTGAACTTCTGCAACCTGGAAAATAATTCAGCCGTGCATTATACCACACAATGAATAGGGCCAGATGTGCAGAATTAAATGCTTTGTGAATAATATACCATGTTTTCATGGCCCATTTATTATCAAACCCCTAAGATCACATCTCTTTACATCCAAAGTTTAAAAAGAGTCAACTGGTTATACAGATTTATGTGGTGATTTATAGCATCTTACCCCATGATTTTCTCCTCCAAAGTACCACGAGTGATGAGGCGATACACATTAACCACTTTTTTCTGTCCAATACGATGGGCGCGGTCCATTGCCTACAATACACATTAATAATCATTAAAGTTCAATAATTAAATATGGGTTTTGTTGAGAGAAAAAGTTTGGCTTTGATATTATTATTCAACAAAAAACGTATCTGAACATGAAGTCATTATGATTCTGACATTTTAGTACCATAGCAGACACAGACATCGAGTAAGTTTCTGGCGAAAGCTGGAGCATAGATTATAAAGAGGACTGGAAACAAGATGGCAGTCTATTTCAAATCTGCCAACTCGTGTTGGCCTATTTATCACTATTGACTCAGTTGTTCATCAAGTTTTACTTACCTTAGATGCTTAGTAATCTATAAGTATAATATTGTTTCCAAAATTATTGTCATTTGCGATAATTAATACTGAAAGTACTTTGAACAGGTCAGCTGTCATTTGCTTGGCTGAATCGTCCAGTCCACAAAAACAGTGAAATTATATTAAAAATACCAATAAAACTTTAAAATTGAGGCAGATGCGATACAAAGAGACTGTATTAATACAGATATACAGGTTACAGTCACCAAGATGAGCTAATTTCAGGCGAGATTCGGGAAATAAAAAGGTAGGTCATTCTTGTTTCCAGTCCTCTTAAATAATCTATGCTCCGGCTTTCGCCAGAAACTTACTTGACGTCTGTGATAGACCACTAAATATACAAGTATGAAACATTGTATTTAAGACTATCAGTGAAAATGCACACGGTAACACATGGGTCAATGCAAACATTCAGAAAGCAGAAATTGGTCATAGAAATCTTCTGATAATTCATAAGGTTTCAAATGAAAACATGATGGGGCATTTGGTCCTACACTGAAAGAGGTTTTCAAATGTGGAAAATTCAAAATGGCTGTCAGAAAAATAGCAATAACTACACTACTGTTAGTTATGAATGTCATTTTTTGCTTTGGAGATAAAACAAGTCCTTTTTGGACAGAAGACAGTTTCATTGACAAAGTTGACTGAAACCTAATGACATGTATGTTACTAAAGCTTACTTGAAGGTCCTTCATTGGGTTCCAATCATGTTCTACAAATATGACAGTATCAGCTCCAGTCAGGTTCAAGCCAAGGCCACCTACATGGGTTGTCAATAGAAGCACATCTATGGACGGATCATTGTTGAACCTTCGAACAAAAATGTCAATTAATTGAAAATTAATTGGTTTTATGTGTGTTTTATGGGAGTATTTGATTGTTGTTACGATTGTCAGGAAGTAGAGTTGAATGTAGGTCAACGCACATGCGCAGAAGAACGCCATTTTCCATTCATTTCTTAATACAAGGAGAAAGCAGGTTGTTATCTGAGTGAATCTCGCCTGCCATCCCTCCCCCATTTACCACCCATGAATTATCCCCCAACTAAGGTGAGATCAAGAAATGGTAAGATAGTTATTGTTAGTGGTACATGAAGGTAAGCAACCAAAGTAATCACTATGGTATTGATCAGATGTATTATTCTATTTTTAGCTAATTAGAAAAAATAAACAAAAATGTGTAACAATAAAAACTACTCCGTAAGAAACCCACATAAACCAAAAAGACAAATAAATAACAATGCAGTTTATCAATTGATTAATGTAATGTCCAATCAGAAATTCTTACCTCAAATGCTTTCCTTTTCAAACTATAATTCCTTTTTTCAGAACTGTATGAAATGAGCACTGCATTTTTAAATGACCCATTTTGAAATTATATCAAAACATTTCTTCACATTTACTGAATACAGATAGTATAATATGGTTATAGCTATCATATCAAGAGAGATTTTTAAGGAATACTGTATCCATTTAGAGAAGTGGCCATCAAAATATGATGATTT
Source organism: Owenia fusiformis (assembly GCA_903813345.2). Classification (NCBI taxonomy): domain Eukaryota; kingdom Metazoa; phylum Annelida; class Polychaeta; order Sabellida; family Oweniidae; genus Owenia; species Owenia fusiformis. Next base: position 17,852,445 of record CAIIXF020000009.1, on the reverse strand, counting down.
TAATCACCATTTTATCTATCATGCTCCCTTATATTGCAATTAAAACGGTCCATTTTCACCATAGCAACAACTGTAGATGAACTTAACCAACCTGCTGACAAGCGAGTGTCTATTTCCTGCTGGCACTGTTCCATCTAGCCTTGAGTATGTAACACTGGGCATGTGACTCCTGAAATAATGTTTTACAAGGATAATACAAACAGGAGTATTGTGTCAGATTCATGCAAAAAGAATCTGAGAGATGATTTCTGATTGCTTTTGCAAATATTAAAGATATTATAATCAGGTTTTGTGTATTTTTCTCGTGTCTTACTGTGAATGAAGGCACTGATTTATCAATTTTGACATTGGGGGATTTTGTTCAAATATATTTGTGGAAATATTTCCCTTATATTATGTAGCTCCAATACAATGCAGATTGATAAGGATGGAAAATGAGTTGTGTGTTGAATTTAAAATAACTTACTTGAATAAATCTTTCTCTATGATATCCAGCATGGTTTTCTGTTGACAAAATAGTAAGACTCTGTGTTGGTTTACAACTGGACTCTCCTCACTCCCCTCTCCTATACCACAGTCTAACAACAGTTGCCTAAAGAGACCAAACATTCTCAATTAATAAGTAAATTAATAGTAAGACTCTGTGTTGGTTTACAACTGGACTCTCCTCACTCCCCTCTCCTATACCACAGTCTAACAACAATTGCCTAAAGAGACCAAACATTCTCAATTAACACTCATTTTGTTCTTTCTGGGAAAAGCCTTCAATTAATAAATTGAATAAGTTGTTCACTAAAAGTCTTTTTAAAGTGGCAGTAAAGGATGAAGTGTAAAATGCTGAGGGCAATATTTTTAATTAACATGTCAATGTGTTCCTAATGGGATCGTTTTGACTTCTGAAAGAAATGTCCAGAATCATCGAAACTGTAAGGGACATCCTATATACTATATAGTATTATACGAAATATTTAAAAAAGTCAGAATTCTGAAGACTTTTTAGAAAATGGGCATGCCAAGTCAATAAGTACTGTCAATGAATATAAATTCAATTCATTTTGCACTGTACAGTGCCATTGCAACATGTTTAGAGAATGACACATTTCTAATAAAAATAAATACAACCAATTACAATCTATCAACTCATGATTTCTCAACTCCACATTTCTCTAAAATCTGATCATCTAGTATTTCTATAGCTTCATTGTTACCTTTATCTCATGCTTTCTCTTCTCTTCCCCACTCTATTTTACATTTTACCATAGTATCAAATCATTCTATTGAGCAAAGTGCTAGTAATTAGTAAGACTTACTTGAGTGCAACCAGTTTTGCTGCATGTTGTATGCTATTAAGACTAACACCTGTTTGGCGCAGATTCTGCATGATGGTCTTGTATTGTGGATGCTGATTGGTTAATACCAATGAAGGATGGTTGCACACTTTACGGAGATATTGTAATGCCTGGAATGTTAATAGTTCTCCAATACAGCTTGAAATATATTCAATTTGTATACATTTAGATTAGGTATTTCGTAATTTCATACAATAATGTACCATGCAGCCATTTTATCGGTTAATAATTATCAACAATCACATAGCTTGCATGCGAGGTTGAAAACATAAACAAGTTATAAATCTCAAATTAAGTAGACTAACAGGACCAATAATTATACTTCCCTGGCCAAAAATTCTTTCAAGTGATTTAGCCATATTTGGGCCAAAGTTGCCCCCCCTGGAAATTTTTGAAAACTGAACCCCCCCTTTGCAAATCCTGGCTACGGGCCTGATAGTAGCAATGACTTAAAACACATGTGAACCTGAAAGACATGTGTAGTGGCTTGAAAGACATGTGTATTTACCTGAAAGACATGTGTAGTGGTCTGAACATTGACCTGAGAAGTCTGGCCAGCTCTAACACCGTCATCAACTGATTGTTTGGCACGACTTTTTGAGAAATCCTCGTACAGGGTTACCTGAAACAGCCATAAAGAAAGTTATGAGACATTCATGTACTGAACTTCTTCTAACAATTTCGACTTATCAATAAAATGGCAAAAACATCTTGTAAAATAAGAGTTTATAAGAAAATATTGAATTTATTATATTTCTTATTGCTATATAACAATTTCAAATGAATGTTATAAGCCAAAAATACCAAACAAGCACAGGTAACAAGAAGAATATATGTGGCACCTGTAGTGGACTGAGATCACAATAATAATCCTGAATAATTTTGGGTGGTAGGTCTTGTAACACGTCCTCTTTCAGCCTCCTTAGTAAGAATGGCAACACCTGTCGGTGCAGGGCATCCATAGCCAGTGCCCCTGCCTCTTGATCCCGCGATGAACTCTTGGCATCTCGACTCTGCAGGATCGGCTTTCCATATCGGGCATTGAATTGTTTTTCCGAGCCAAGGAATCCAGGGAGAAGAAAATCAAATAATGACCAGAGTTCAAGGACGTTGTTTTGTATGGGAGTACCTGAGAGAATCACCCTGTGGTTGCAGTTCAGTTGTTTCACTGCCTTAGAGATCTACAAAGTTTAAAGAATAATGTAAATTAATTGATTGTATCAACTAGGCATGGTAGTGGGTTCAGGTAGATCTGAACAATGCAAAAACTGAATGCAATTTTTAACAAAATACTCATCAGCTAGGAGCCAGTACTGAAAATCAGAGCAAATGTGACCACAGCATTAATGTCAATAAAAGAAAAAAGAATTATATATGTGTACATGTAAACATGATTCAAACTTTAATGCGACAGTTATTTCTAATTATTTTAAGGTTTCATAGCATAAGCCCTGTTGGAATGTTCAGCCAAATGCAGGCTCACCTTTGTTTTGCCATTCTTAATAATATGACCTTCATCCAGTATGCAGTAATTCCACTTCAAAGTGCTGCAACAAATCAAATAGGGTTAAGCAAGACTGGAACAGTCTGTTCATCATGAACAGTAAATTCAAAATTTGATCAGTTGTGAGTCCTTAACTGGTAGCAGTCTGGACCATTTTACCATTTGAACCAATAAAATGGTCCGCTATTTCCCCATAGCATGTATTTTGGATGAGTATAGTCCCATCAGCAGAAACCAAGGAAATGATGATTTTAATATACTTGCTACCAGACTACGCAGTAAACTAAAGCTAAAGGGATTAAGTGATCTACTAACTCTAAGATTCACTAAAATTGAAAAAAATAAATGCAAACCTTCATTAATGTAAATATTAGAGCTTCACATATTTATTAATAATTTAGACGATTCTTTTTTGAAAAAAATTGATTTAGGCATTTTTAACTTGAGAACTCATCGGTTGTAGCATGCTTATACTGACCTAAAGAATTCAATATCATTCCGGACAATATCATATGATGCTACAACAAGATTGTGCTGCTTAGCTTCCTTTTGTAGCCTGTAAAACAGATATATATATATAATCATTAACATGATACAGTATGTATAAGTCCGACACATGCAAATACACATTACACCAACTGTCATCACTCAACTTAAAGTTCTAAAACCAAACAGTTTGAATATATTTTACTTTGTCTTTGATGTCAATCCAGATTTAATACTGTAAATTGGGTAAAGACGGGTGCTTTTATTTAGCAACTCAAAAATTCTGAACAAGATTGCCACTGATCCATGTGGGGACCAGTGAGAGATCACGTGGGAGCCAATAACGTCACAACCTATTCGAATATTGCTTATTCAGCAGCTATAATGATCGTTAGCGTGAAATAATTTTCACAATACTGATGAGAAAACATGTCCAAATACATTTATCAAAAAATTCAATTGATTCCTTTAGGTCAAAAATACCATTTCATATCTGCTTTAAGTTGTGAAAATGGCTGATTTTGCACGAGGGCAACTTACCTTAACCTCTCATTAGGTGGACCTGTGTAGTGCAGAGGGTGCAGGTGCTCTGGGCTGACAAATTTCTCTACCTCATACACCCAATGTCCTGTCAATGTAGGGGGGCAGACCACTATAGAAGGTAGGGGTTTGCAGTCTTCAGAACCAACTTCCTATAAACAATCCAGAGATTAAAATGGAATATCTGATTTTCATGATTGTTAAATTTTTTTCAAATACAATTTTTCATTTTTCAAAATAAAACTGTAAAAAACAAATTGAATCTATGATTTATGGAAAATATATGACCTTAGATTTTATTCTGCTTTTTAATTGCTACTATCTTTTCTGGTTTTGTACCAAAGACATTTATACAGCCAGCTTGAGTCACAAACCTTGTATTTTTGTTGTCTATTAAAGTGGTCTCCAGCCAAAATGCATATAGATTGAAGTGTCTTCCCCAGCCCCATGTCATCACAGAGGATCCCATGAAGCTTGTACTTGTTCAGAAAGGCCAACCAGTTTACACCATCCTGCAGGAAATTGTTACAAATGTCAAAAGTACTAAGATATCAGAGACACAGTCATAATTTTAAAAACAACTATACAACAGCTAAGACCCTTTGTTTGTCAAACATTTAAGTTCCAGTTTCACAAAATGTGCAATGTTTTTTTATCTATGAAATCTGTTAGCCATTTGCAATACCTGTTGATATTTTCTTAATTCTGCTTTTATGGGAATAGGAACCTTGTAGTCATCTATTTTACTGCCATCTAGGAGCTGTTCCAAGAACTTCCTCTGAAGATCTTTCTGTTCAATTAATTTAGGCGCCATCTTTGGTGGGTCTGGTACACCAGCCTGTAAAGTGTAACAAGTACATGTATATATAATGGTGATATTAATTATGATGTTCTCTCAATGACATATTCTCTCCATAACATGTTCTCACGATGACATGTTCTCTCAATGACATGTTCTCTCCATAACATGTTCTCACGATGACATGTTCTCTCAATGACATGTTCTCTCCATAACATGTTCTCACGATGACATGTTCTCTCAATGACATGTTCTCTTGATAACATCTTAGTAAAACAGTTAATTGATTGAGTTAGAGACAGATATAAGGCTTATATTTTTTTTACACATTTTCAAAATTAAACAAAATTCTAAGGATCGTTATGCTTTTTCTCTAAGAGTAAAGTAACAAATCAACCATGAAGACAACATACCTCAAGGGGCATATATCGTATAAGAGTTGCAAAGCACTGTGTTGCCATGAGTCTCACACCAATGTTCTGGTCACTCATACACCCTAGGACTGGTACCACTAACAATACAACATATGGCACAATCTCCACTTCAAGGGCATTGATAATGTCTGAGTTATATTAAGGAAATGTCTTTTAATACATAATTGAAGAATCATATAACACACTTGCATACTATGGTCCAGTGTCCTACACACTTCTCATCCGCCTTGAATCATGTTTGGCGAAAACTTTACATGGGTGTAATCTCAGCGTAGTTTTACTAGGCAAACATTAGAACACCATTTTTGTAAATATTAGCCAATAATCATTCTGCCGACATAATGTGACTGATATAACTTATATTACTACTTATTGAGAAACAAGTTATGAAAGTTATTCTGTAAATATCTTTAATAATGTCAATCTAAAGGATACTTGTAACAGCCTCAATAGCACCTAGTCTCTTAGTATCATTGTGTGAGGCACTCAATAGAGGGAGAATGTGCTCAAGGGTGTAACTGAGAGTTTCACTGGTTGCTATGCGACTGAGCATCCCCAGACAACGTGATGCCATGTGGCGAACAGCAGAGAAGGGATTGTTTAATCTGGAGCACAACTGAGGCAATCTTGCCAAAACCTGTAAATTAATATAAGAATAAATTTTTTTACAAACATATTGAAGAGTTTGAAAAAATGCGTTCAAGTAGATATCATTTTAATGGCATCAAACTACTATTTAGGCTTTTCTGTGAAAATGCATAATTTACCTGTTTCAGTAGACTCTCTGTCAGAGATGATGCTATAGTCTCCAATACTTGAAGTGAATTGACTAACTCTATTGCTTCAGTTTTGTCTCTGGTTTCAGAATCTAGAATAAGACAATAATACTCTGTCCTAATTATCAAATAAAAAGCAACAGGGAACAAGCAGTCCTCATTGTAACCCAGGGTATGCACCAAATATACCCAAAATTATTTATGTTTAGTTTTTCATTAAAGGATGGACCACTATTATTGCACCCGACGATCAGTTCTAGACTGTGAATTGTGATATATGCCATGATCAATTGAGAAGGTTATAAACCATGGGTACATAATGCCTGGCTGACCGAACCAACCAACCTTCAATTTTATTTCATGGAGCAATCATTGGTGTAATTTCATATCATCAAACTGTCTCTAAAGTAATGAAGTATCAATTGTTTGCTTTAATCCTTGTTAATTTCTTTTTTATTTGATTTTGCATTTCAATCTTTAATATTAAGATATCTACCTTGTTTCTCCTCAACAGAGAGACCATGTATTGCTGTGACCCAGAAACTTGGAACTTCATCAGCAAGGCCATCGCCAAAATGTCCTGCCAAGGCAGTCAATGCAAACTGAGCTCCTCTTCGTTGTATAGAATTCTACATAAATAATAAGTTTTAATCCCACAAGTACCTGACATGTGTCATGTTTTCAGGATCAAGGTAGAGCAGTTCCAATTTTATATTTGAACTGGTATCTTATGCATGGCAAGAACCACACAGTGCTTCAGGAAAACCTGGGATGAAATATTAACATCAGGGAACACACACTTATTTTACAGTAGATAATGAGATAAATGAAACTGAGGCATTAAGTATAAATGAGGATATTATCTCAAGACCCACCTCAGGAGTTCCAGCAGTACATATTGAGTCTGTGTTTAGAGCTAAAGGTTTACGTCCCCTTGTACTTTTGGCACTTTTTTCAGCATTCTGAAATAAATTCAAATCTTGAATCAAAACCATAGTAGTATTATGAACCTTGCAAAACTATTGCATTTGAGTGGAACAGTTGTTGGGCAATTCAGGTTCAAATACCCATGTGATACTTTATTACCAGGGCAACTTGCATCATCAAGTTTCATTTCCATCAAATTCTAACAATTGCTCATAGATGGGAGACACCATCCGTACAAAGTAACTATATGGTAATAACATTTTGACATCCATTAATATTAGTACTCAGTAATCTTGGATGCAAACAATTGAATAACAAATAAAAATTACTAACCTTACTTATTGAATCTAATGTTAAAATTCCGGAGTACATATCTGCATAAGGAGATTGAGCAACAAGGCTTTCCTGACTGGTTGATATGGAAGGAGTACATGTAGTATCACTGCACAAAAATGTGCACAGATTTTTCATGATCTTTGCCGTAGGAGGTTGAGACCGCTTACAACATTGCTCAATCAACAGGGCCAATCTCTCAGAGGCCTGTTTCTGAAGGGGAACAAGTAGAGAAATCAAATCAATTCTAGATATCCATATAATTGCCATGTAGTTTTTAGACACTAAATAAAAAGATAAACTCATACTTGGGGAAGTAACATAATTTCTGAGATTAATATAAATCATACAGGTTCATTAAGGAGGCACATTGACCTATTTTAATTAGAACATGCTATTGACCATTACTCAAGACAGTGTTTTTGAACGACATCTTTGGATAGCAAGAGATGACAGTTTTGACAGATTAATTTGTTAAAATAATACTTACTTGCAGTTGAACATTTTCTTCTTTTTTAATAATATCCATGAGAGGTCGTACAACTGGGTTGAGTTTTTCTGGTAAGTGGTTGAGGATAACCAGAGTACCTGCTATACTCCCTTGGACCCTGGAACACAAAAGCAAAACATAGACTAAGGAATTCTTAACTTTACAAATTTTCTGGTATTCATCCAAGCAATAAAGCATTAGAGATGCAATTATACCTGATACTGAGTATCTGCTGTTCTTTACTGGTCTGTGTGACTGTGTTCAGTAAAGCGGAGCATCTGCTATCAAACATTGGGATGTGAGCTTTTGGTTTGATTTGATTCTTCACACTCTCATACACTGTGGTAGCCAGTAATGTAGCCTGGTCCAGAGTCAAGACAGCCCTGGAAAATATATTGCAAATTGCACTATCGAGCTGTGTCACTTTTATAACTAATAACAATAACTTAAAATTCTTTAATAAACATTGCATGTTCCAGTAACCCAAAAAGTCTATTGCAAAATGAGCTTAATAAATACAACATTTACAACAACTAGTTACTCATTAATTTACATCTTGGATTCCAAATACATATTATTCAGCAAATGCCATTAAATCAGACTTTGCCCTCTGCCTATTCTGATACCTCACTGAAAGGGATGAAAGGGCCCCTTTACCACGACATTTCTAAAACCCACTTACACTGCATAAAACAGGGCTTTGACATAACATAAAATTAACTGACCCTGCATTAATGATTGGCTGTACATCAACCCCTGCCTGCTTGAGACCTGCCATGAAGTCTTTACACTCATTCTGTAGCCTTGCAAACATTAGAGCTATCTCATCAAAGTAGATAGCCTCATTGGCACACTCTAACAACTTGCTCTTTATCACATCTGGACACTCCAGTATCTGTAATAACAAAATCAAGTTGTATAGGGCTGGGCTAAGATAATCATTTATGTATTTTTGAAAAACTAATTAAATTAAAGCTTGGGGCCGCTATCCCATGTTTGAACATCAACTGAACATTGTTTTAATGACAAACACTCCAATGTGCAACATTTTTTCGTTATGGAGCCTCTTTAAATATGAATAATTATGCGACTAAATGTCATATTGATATTTAATGTGATCCCTTTGATATGGTTGGGCTTAGTAAAGAAAGCTGAATTAACCTTTACCAGGTGCATGTTTTTGTTGCTTGACAAGAGTAACTTCACAATTATATCCAAGAATGCTGTTTTTGTGCTGAAATTGAGCTATTAAAAATTGAAATGAATTTAAAATTCATAAAAATTTCAATGTTGAAATTCATCATGAACGCACCAAATTCTTAAAATGCACCAAAAGTCTAGCTGAAAGAGCACAATTCAATCAACGTTTTTTGTTAAATTAATGGTCATCGATCCAGTTGGGTTATCCCTACCTTATCCTTAGTCCAATGTATGATCATCTCAGCAACTGTGAACCTTTGAACAGCAGATTTGTTGGTGAGGTGAAATACAAGAAGTTTGGCAAGAGATTCTATCGGAAGTTCAACACCCTCAGGGAGAAATGTCACTGGCTTTGTGATGTAGAATGACAGTTGACCCAACATTCTGAAATATTCAAGAAATATGTGGATTTGAAATAAGCATTTTCCTTGTTTTGTCAGCTTTTTCCTTTATCTTCAATTATAGTGAAGACATCATTAGTATTTGTCACATTTGAAAAATGTAGTACATATAAATGTAGATGTTATTAGTTATAAAGACCTGGTCTGTAGATGCATTTTGGTGTTTCTCAATATATGAGGCAACCAGGTTCTGGAAAGTGCATGCTATGACACCTCCAGTTACAAATATGATATTTCATTCATGATAGTGTAAGTGTAATAACAAAGCTACTGACCTAGTAGCTAAGAGGCGTGACCGTATAACTCTGATGTCCCGATCAGCCGGGAGCAGCGTAAATGACTCATACCCTGCGATGTAATCTTGTTGCTTTTTAGCAGGATTCTCACTGGTTTGATGTCCTCTACTGCTATGACACATGTCCTAAAACATGAATTGATTAAGTCAGAGACATATAAATATATATTATGTCTCTGATTATGTGCACACTACTACTAACTGTCATTCCTAATTCTAATTTCTGTGAAGTTTCTTAATAGTACTGGTTATAATTTTCTGGGTATATTCAAGAGATGTCATCTGTAAAATCATATTGCACCACAGTCCATGAAAAGCAGCTGACCTTTGTTCTGTGTTGAGCCTGTATTATGAAGTTTGGATCAAAGGGAGTGTTCAGCGGCTGCATCATTTGGCATAGGCACATATTCAACCAGGGACAAGCAGTTTGTACTAATATGTCCAGTGGTGATTTTTCCAACACTGCACACCATACCTATCAAGAAGAGGTCATTATATTCAAAATATTTTATTTTAATATTCTGAGTTGCATTTAGCAGACATTTTTAAAGCTAGAAAAGTTCACAAATCCAACCATAGAAATTATGGCAATATCTAGATGCCCAAGCTACCATTCTGATTTACCAGAATTAGCCTGTCATTGCTATTGAGGTTTCCCTGAAGAAAGTTGTTTGCAGAGTATCATGATTTAAAAAATTATTGCTTAATTATTATATAGGGTTTCCATAAAGTCTCATTACACTTAACAGACTTTGTATTGTAATTGTAAACAGACTTCATGGACACCCTGTTTATTTCAGATACATGCTTAGTACATCAAATTACTTTTGCTTGAAGCTTTATACTGAGCATATGCTAACTACATGTTAAGGTCTTAAAGTATGTGATAAAATTGTCAAATGAGTCATTGATGCCATGCTACATTAAATCAATGTCTACAACACTTCTGTCATATAAAGTCTTAAATGGTCAATTAAATTGCCAAAAGCCAGAAACTACACTCTACCTTATAAATGTGCTCAAGTAGGCTATCATTGTATTCTAGTAGCGCCCTCTGGTAGATATGCCTCAATGTGTCCAGGAGAATAGGTGGCAGCCAATCAGATGTGTTTCCAGACTGGCACAGAATTGTATGGAGTGTGTCGAGAGAGGCACGACGTACAGAACTGATGTTATGACGCAGAAATGGCCACAATCTTGGCACAAGATCTTGGAGGTTTGATAGACTGCAATGAATTGTTTTATCTAATAGCTCATCAAGATAATATGGAAGATCAATCATATCTTTTCTTAAAATATCAAGTTTAACTTGAACATTTTAGTGTAAAATAGACATTCCATTTCTCTTTGATTTTGATATTAAAAGATATTCTAAGGATTGTTCAATTGCAAGAGGGTGTGATGTATGGAATGTGAACCTTGTCATTCTTTAGGCCCACAAAATGCAAGGCTATGTCTTACAATAGGTTAAAGCAATTAACCTATTATGGGTTACCTTGAAGTAGACTGCAGAGGCTTGGACAGCAGTGCTGAGAGTAAGGTCATTACAGAATTTGTAGAAGCTGTCAAATCATCCAAATCAAGTAATATATCCCAGAGACATAGGATTAATTTAGGAACCTACAATCAGAGTAACATAGTTTCATAAAATATCATTTAACAATAACAGAATTCTTCATAGTGACTTAGACCTACTGTTTAAAAGTGAATTTTGGACGCATCACCATGTTATATATTAATACATGCAGAGTAATCAGTTATAATCTTACCTCCATTGGCAGAGTATTGATTAGGGAATCTATGACAGGTAGGAGTGCTGCAGCTGCCACAGCTCTAACATCATCATCCCCATCATTAAGACCTGCATAGACAGCCCACATCACCGATGGCAACAGTTGTGAGGTCATATCCTGACAAGTATAATAAAAAATATATCTGTATATTTTCTCTATGTTTATTCATCAAAGTGCATGCATATAATATGTATTGTCAGCACCTGAGTTGAAACAATCAATTCTATATATATTGTATAGATGTAATAATGTATCTGTAAAAATGATTTACTTGTCGAACAGCTAGCATGTACTTTAGTCCAAGCAGACCCCCATGTCTGACTTCCCACTGGGCCTGGCCCAATAACTGCATGATTATGCCAAGTACACCTGAAATACAAGTCACTTTAAGTATAGATACATGATGATACATGTACCTGTCAAATGCATGTACATGAACTCAGAGCCAGTTGCAGGGTTTTTAAAAGATGTATTTGAAAAGATGAGTTCTTAATGACAAGATAATGCCTACTTGTTGTCATGTATTGTGAAATATTTGGTGTGAGACAAATCAATATGATAACTACATGGTTAAAATCCAGACCCCTCTGTAAGAGTTTGGCTCTTAAATGAGGTTATCGAATACACCATACCTGCTATACCACTGGGAGCCATGTGACGTAAGACAACACCTAGAGTTTGTGCACAGTTCTCTCTCACTGGAGCTACAACCTCATCAGAGACATAGTCACCAAACTTATCTAGGGCAAGTACACAGCATAACCTCACAGAGAGATCCTCCAACCAACTCTGGTTGTCTGTGTGCAGCTAAAATATTAACAGAATATTATGATAGTGAATACCTATTAATTAGTAATCATCTGGCTATAAGACATAGTCACAAAACTTATCTAGAGGATGCATACAGCATAACAGACCTCAGACAAATCTTCTAATGTGGGTATTTTGAGATATCAAACGTGTCCCCTACCTCTTCTAATGTTCTATTCACCAGCTTGCCAGCACCTGCACCATGTAGTTTCATGATTTCACGCAGGCCGATTGCAGCACCGTGACGTACCTCCCATAGAGGGTTAAAGAGATCATTGGTCAGAACCTCACAGAATGATTCAAACTGCCAATCATCCAGCTGAAATACAAATAAATGTAATGAGTTCAATTCCCACCGTGGTGGAGTGACTTTTTCACATCAGCCCTAAGCATAGGATTTCATCCTACATTTTCAAAGAAACTTACATACAAGATGTCTCATAAGAATTCCAACCTACTGGTCAACATTGAATTATGGATCAGTTTTCTTATCCATACTCAAGAATCACTTTGCACTGGTTGGAACTAACTGGATTAGGGCCATTCATTTCCATTGTCCAATTACCTAGTACATGTAATACATTATGTTTCTTGTGAACTGTGGCTTGGAATATGTTCAAAGGCCTACTACTCTTGAAATAAATGTGGCTGACTTGACTAATCCAGAGAATATAACATTTAATTATGTACAATTTACATGAATTTGTATACAGCATTACCTCATCCAAGTCGATGATATCATTTGGCACATTGTCAATGACTACTTTGTTGTCATCTGCAGGCTGATCGACAACTACACTGCTGGTTTTACGTAGTTTAACAGCTGGTTCATCAAGAGACTTATTGTTGCTTCCACTGTAAGATATCAATCCCAATTATGGATTACAAGAGTGGCCACAATGGATTAAAACATGTGTGGCTATTATGGTTTAAAACATATGTGGCTATTATTGATGAAAACATGTGTGGCTATTTTGGATTTAAACATGTGTGACCTTTTTGGATTAAAAGATGTGTAGCCATTTTGGATTAAAGTATCATGCGTGTCCACTATAGAGTAAACACACATGTACAGTATGTGGCATAATTACATGGGACCATATACTTGCAGTTTCGACCACAATTTAATACAAAATATTTCAATACATTTCACATACCCATTGGTTTGGAAGTCTCTAGATATCTGTTTAGCAAGGAGTTTGGCTTTTCTTTTGGCTTTGTTGATCTCTCGGGAACTCATGTCTCCAGTAGCAACAGTAGACAACATCTGCTGTTCAACCAGGTCACCAACTTGCACCTAAATAGTAATTTAAGTTAAATATTCCATGAGTTTTTGTCTGGGAATATCACAAGATTACTGCTACTGCTAGATATTTTCAATACATGAAATCACAGAACTGATTCCTTATATCAGGATTTCTTCTACGATTATTGGGGCATTGTAATTATATAAGACCTGAACAGACACAATTTAACTTTTTACCTGACTTGGGCCTGGTTTAGCATCTCTGTTGCCATTAGTAACAAGATCTTCATCTGCAAATAAATCTGTTGTCTGCATACCAAGACCACCGGCGACATCTAGGCCTAATCTTTTGTTCAATAGTTGGCGCTGTTTACTCAACCGTTCCTTTTGATCAAGACCTATAACAACAAATGGAGCAAACTAATTGACAAGATATCACACAATCTTCAGCTCTCCCTCATTGAGCTGAGAGCCAACTCATCCCAAACATTTTATTGAAATATGTCAAAACCGCAGGTGCAAATCCAGTGAAATGGTTCCCATTACCAAGAGTTGAATATTTTTTTAATGTACCTGTACCTGTAGCAGTGTCTTCCAGTTCATACTCTTTACCAGCAGATCCCAGTAGAGATGCACCTTTCTGCAAGACTTTCCTGATGTCAAACTGTGACAGGACAGAGAACCTGGAATCTAACTTCTTTTCTGGCTCATTAACATTTTCTGAAAATAAATGAATCAATGTACATAAAAAGGTAAGGAAATACATGAGTATATCATCTCATCATATTGACTTTGCTTTAATGCAGGTTTTAAGTTCCACTGGGGGTGAATGTTTAGCTATCAATATTGCTGTACTGTGGGTTTTGAGGTTCATATTATATCACTTATATTTACATGTACCTTGATGTACTGCAGGTTTTGGGTTCCATTGGGGAACATGTTTCGCTATGGCCTGGACAGCTTGTCCTGCTGCTATTCTAGTATCCCAGCTAGAACTACATAGGTATGTGTGAACCTGTCCAATGCAAAATAAAACCAATACAAAAATGAACAAATTGATATATGGTTTTACACCATATCATTCTTCGAAAATATAATACTGACTGGGAGTCACTCAGGCTAATTAACTATTACATTTTCTAAACATTAACCAACAGTTTCAATAGAATGGGATCAACATCATGTGCACTAGATACAAGTACACAATTGGATATTTTAAACTTTAATTAATGTTTAAACAGGTTGAAACAATTGATATGTTATTAAATGGCAGAATGAGCTATCTAGGTGACATATAACATATGATCCCTAGGCAAACCAGGTTAAAAAACAATTGCAGGTAATTAAAGTCAAAGCAAGTTTGCTGTTTAATTTATCAGGTTATATAGTGGCACTTATATTGCGCACAATGTGTTCTGTTATATTGATCTGACTTTGGTATCTAATTACTATGTAGTATAATTGTGCATTATCTCACAAGATATTTTGTAACATTTCAACTGAATCTTATTAGAAAATGAACACTTTTCTAAAGCGAGCACCTCAAAATATGAAAAGCTTGGGATCTAATTTTTAGAATGTCAATTTTATTCCCGTTATCAGAATTGTACATGACGTAAAATAGCATTATAACATGAAACTATAGGGTTTAATATAGCGTATTTCATACCTACTGAGGTACTAGGTACATAACGAGCGGGAATATATAGTGTATCTAGGGAGCTATCACCAAGGCCCGGGACAGGGATGGATACACGCTGTATCCATCCCAGTCCCGCTCCTGAAAAAATATTTTGAAAAAAAATATTTGAAAAAAATTGTGGTCTATACCTTAGAGAGCAGGTTGTTTAGTTCATGGGGGTGCAGCCTCTGAACTTCCCCTAACTGCTCTGCTGCGGAGCGTCTTACAACAGGGGTACTTCCTGTCTCTAACAGCAGAAATAAACGATCCAACCTGTAACATTGATACATACATAAGGGTTATGTACTGGGAGGTTTTAGATATGGGGTTTATCCAGAGCGATATATGCATATCTACGTGAGGGACTGTAGGGACCGAAGATAAATGTGCATGTCTCACGAGGGATAAACCCCATATCCAAACTGACCGTACATAATTGCTTTATCCTATACCCAGTTGAGTTTCTAATTTTTTTTCAACTTTTTTTCAAAATGGAAAAATATGCCCTGGAGCGGGAGATATGGATGTTCTGGATATATGGAAACTTCAAAATCAGGATACGGGATATATCTTACCAACTTATCTCCCTAAAACTCTACTAGGCATAGGATAAAGACTTTTATTCATATCTGACACCTCTAACCAATGATATTCCTCTTAATTCCAATACACAAAATAAATGATTCAATCAATGTGTATTGTTTAATAAACCCAGACAATTGGGTTTCAACATGGACTTTCAAGAGAAAGAATTCTAAAATACCCAGGAAATTATTGAGGTATGGTAATTTTGCCAGTTATATGTGCCCCAAATTAATAATAATGGAATATGAAGATCATCCAACAATTTACTCATGATATGATTTTTATCCACTTATGGATATTGATATCTGCAGTCTCTCGTACCCTCACTGGTAATCTTTGATATCTGTTCTTGGACAAAAATCTTATCACTCATAATTCATAGGAATTCTCTATAGTATTAGCACAAACAATATAAATACATACTTAGATAGAGCTAAAATGTGATAATATACATTCATTACAGAATGAAATTCTGAGATTTTTAGGCAAATACATTAATTATCAGTTTTTTTACCACACACATCCTCCATGTAGTTCACGTTTAATAGTACATGTACAGTACAATATGATACAACACAATATTTTGACTACTTTTTTCATATGTTTTATTTTAACAGCTTGCATTCATTTTTCATAAATTTTAAAATGCAAAATAAAAAGAGTGAACAACTCGAGGACAAAAAATAGTATGTGCCCTTTGGTGCCAGTAGGTAGTTACCAGTTTCACCAACAGGTGGTTAACTTGGGTCAGATAACATGGCAGACATCAGGAAATCCCCTTAAACCTACGAATAATTATCACAATGACTTTTGAGGGGGTGCATCCCCCCACACCCCCTTCTAGATCCAATGGTGATTCTTACAAACTGCTTATGTTTTTCAATATTTTTTGGTATCTATAAAGTGTTCTACGTGAGAGGTGTTCCACTTAGGTTCATTAAACATTAAGTCAGTTGGTGTTGGGACTCAAAAGTGTTCCAGGAACATTCCTAGAGAGGCCCCTAGAGATGTTCCACTTTACAGGTTTCACTGCAGACTCTAGTGACCAATATAACAGATGTGCAATTTCCTCTCACTACAGATTGCCATGAACTGCATGTAAACATCTCTGGGCTCAATTGGATTTGTGTTTTATGCAACACGTTTGAACCAGAAATAATTGAACTTTTCCTTAGTTCGTGTGACGCTTACATAGTCAGATTAGCTAATGAAACAACTTTTTTGGGGTTGCCGCATTGGCCGACCTGTCTAGAGCGCCAGAACTAACTCAGCTGGGCGCTGACGTCATAACCATGAGGTTGTGAGTTCGAGACCTTGAGCTCCTTGTGTTTATTCACATGTTATTATTTTCATTATTATTACATGTATTATTTTTAACAATCTTTTCATTTGGATGTGAGGTAAACACCTTCAGTCAGAGGATTATTAAGGATTGGAATTAAATAATACATGAAATGAAAGATCAGTGATACAAGACAGGTGTCAATTCAGCGAGGTATCAAATTCAGGCTGATCAGAATAGTTTTTGATTTCGTTCATGCAGTAAAGCGAAATTCTCTATATACGCGTGGGCAGTGGGTACAGTTGTCTAAAAGAAGGCTTCCTTCTGAAGTCTTGATCGAGACTGATCTCCACACAATCAATGATGGAGTTAACAGTCTGTTCAAGGACCAAATTTGCCAGGCTTGATCATTCCTGGTTGTCTAATTGAACACTGCAACTATAAAGACTAGTCGTAGAGATCGATAAACGTCATAATGAATTAATCGTACAATTGGAGAACAATCTTCAAATGTTAGGCTATAGGCTAATCATGTAAGATAAATACCTACCTGGTAGCCATATTTCAATATGACAATGTCAAACTTTTAACATTTTAGAGATCTAACTTGGCCTTAGAAGGACGCTGGTGTTGACTTGTGCTGAGTGACAGTTGATTCAACGTGAAGGACAGCAACATCGGCTTCTACTCTAGGTGCAATATCGTCCTAATGAATGGGATATAACATCAAGGGGGCAAATAGGAAAATGGATCTGGGCCTCTCCAAAATTTCCTGAAAAAAATAAAAAAAATATCAAACTTTTTCAAGAGTTTCAGAGTTCCATCGTAGGTAGTGTTTCAGTCAAAAAGTGTAATAAAGTACATATAGTTGGAGGGCCTGTACTTACGAACTGATTCTCCACGATTTGCGCTGAAATTTGGCTTCTAAAAGTATCAACTTTGGCCTTGATGTGCACTTTTCAAGCTCTGTATTTATACTGACGTCCATCTTGAGTTTCGAGCCACAAAAGTACATCGTGCATGCGTCCTGATTGGATGACCTTTCGAAACATCATCCAATGAAAAGACAGTAACAAAGGTCAACTCTCTTTTCAGAACACTGAGATAAACGTGGCATATTCAGTAATGCCATCTTTATGACGTTTCGAAAACTTTTTCAACATTTGTTATAATGACACAATTTTATTGCAATGGTCTTAGTCTATCTTTGTTAATAATATCTATCAAGAATTAAAAACTAACTACACTGCAATCTGATTGAACCATGATAACACCACTGCATGATGAATGGATTAGTGCTAAGGTTGGATCAAATAGCATTTCATTTCCCCTTGCATGGATGTTTCCTTGATAAAGTTTAATTCACCAAACCCTTGTTCACCCCGGAATAGCCTGACTACGGTAAAGTCAGATACCATGGTCACAAATGGCAGACATAACCATCGCTTCAATTAGATTTTCATGAACTGTATGTTTAATAGAGCACCTAGACTAAATTCCTTTGGAACAACAATCAATCAAAGTGTCTTAATACTCATTGTACAGTTAATTATGTTCTACCATCGAAATAAAGTCTTTAATTTAACCGATCAAAATGAGATACGGGACAACGG
The DNA here is from genome assembly GCA_903813345.2 of Owenia fusiformis. Classification (NCBI taxonomy): domain Eukaryota; kingdom Metazoa; phylum Annelida; class Polychaeta; order Sabellida; family Oweniidae; genus Owenia; species Owenia fusiformis. The sequence continues at coordinate 17,833,901 of CAIIXF020000009.1, read as the reverse complement.
ACACTGTAATTACCATATGTCGTTGTCTTTCTAAATTACTCAAAATCAGATTCCGATGTCATTGACGATATCGAAGATGCTATATTGTGGCGATTCCCGACCCAATTTAATAGAAAATGGGATTTCATATGATACATTATCACAAGAGCTTAATGCATGCACAGAATTAGCGAAGATAAAATCCCATGAAATGAGGACCAGGTGATTAAACAATTGAAGCGACCGTTAAGTCCGCCATTTGTGAAAACGGTATCTGACTTTACCGTAGTCAGGCTATTCCGGTGTGTTGTTATTATTTTCAAATGTGAAGTATACACGAGTTTCTATGAGGTTAAGAAAAATGTTAATACTTCACAAAGTATGAAAACTGCCACACCCACTTTAGAAAACTTACCATTACAAAAAATTCTGAACCTACAGGGAACAAAAACAAACACAATTTTATGGATGAAAAGATGATTTAGTTTTTGAATTATTTTCTGCAGAATCTAATTAAAATATATACAGACATAAACAATTGAACAAGACTATCCCATAATTCTTAAAAATTTATTCATCTTTAGTTTTTTTGTGTTTTAAATACAAAACTTATAAATCACACAAATAAGAGGTTCAAATGTTATGTACAGATACTTTTTCAATACAAAAATAAATTCAATAACATCTTAAAATGCATTCATTAAAAATGTATGAACTTGTTAAAACATGTTTTCCATGTTTTCAATCAGGAAATTAAAACCAATAATATTTTATATTATTATATCACTGTCATATTCCTCACTCTCTGATTGGTCTATAACCTACACATGAAATAAGAAGCGATGTTCAACAGCTGTACACAGTTCATACACATGACTGGTATATATCAAATGATATTCATCAGTCACTACTTAGTCCAGTGTAATTCAATTTTACCTCAATCGAGTCAATAGAATGAAACATCGTTATAATAATTATTTATGGACTTAAAATCCAGACAAACAATGCACATCCCAAACCACTAAAAATGTTTTTATTTAAAATACAACGAAGATAAATATTAACTTTTTATGAAACATCAAGTTCCATTTGAATGGAAATATCAATAACAATTTTATAATGGAAACATATCTATATACATACATTATGTAGATTTTCTGTACATATATATGACCTGATGACCGAATTAATCTATCACCATTTACCAGTATATACATGTACACTCACTGTACAATGTACTTAATATTTAGATGATTGTGCCATATTTACAAATGGATTACTGTGCAAATAGATGTAAGCAGTCAATACTGTCTGTACTGTACAGAGTGTCCCAAAACATTACTGCCCAAAATTGTAATAATGAAGTCAGAAAGAAATCATTTAACTGTTGGGCATACTGTTTTTTTGGGTCACCTTGTTTATAAAGAAAAATGGAAGTTGGGGTTCTTTTATAAGGCATGTTCCCTTTTACATTACCCAACAAAATGTATGATCATTTAAAAGCTAACAGACACATATTTTTGCATTTATTACATATTCAATATTTTCCAGATCACATTTTAAAAATTAGGGACAGAGTGTTTCTGCAAACAACAGCATTACTACTGTACTATACATTTGAATATATTAACTCTCATGTACATTTTATATACATGCTACCATCTTTACTTATGTCAATGTATCATAACCCGGATATCATTAATCCAGAATTTTACTATATCGACCTGAGCAGTAATCCAGTCTGTGACGTCATAGTGGGGGCCATATTCCCAGTCAATAATGCATTAACGACTGGCAATTTTCCCCGGGAAATTAGATATCGTTCAGTGCAAAACTTGCATAATATATATGTATTCCAAACCCAAAAATAATATGGTTACATAACTTAAGCTTTGTTCAAATTGAGTAAGGTATGTTACATGTGTTACTTCTACGAGGATGATGAGCCATCTTTGTATGAATGAAAAGTGCACAATTCTGAGTATTCTACACCTGGAACTATAGGCTAATGCAAAAAGGTTGAGATTTTAGACCGAGATATTCAAACAAAAAATGGAAGAATGGTAGAAATCCCATATCATCTGTTGCATTTTGGTAAATTTCTTCATATAAAGCTGACTAGAGTAACTGGTAACAAAGAAACAATGAACCAATGAAACAACTTGCAAACTTAAGAAAATACATCTTAAACTCACTAACAGTATGAAATGGATTTCGGTTGTATTTTTTCAGACTAAATCATTATAAAACCAGCACTAAAGAGTTTGTGGTTCCACAGCTGTTCACTTTAAACACATTTTACTGTATTAAGAATGGTACAAACAGCAATTGCATTTCTTTTAAAAAATGCAATCAAAACAGAGTCCCTGAGAATAAGGAATTAAGGTGCAAGTATATATTAAGAGAATCATTTTTATGAGGATGTATCAAGTCCTAGTTGTTCTTCAGTCTACCATTCATGCATACATGATTCCTGAATTCTGATTTCAGTCGAATTATACAGTCGAGAGTGACCAGTCATTTTGCATCTGAATCAATCTGGAGCACAATGTTTTTGAGCTACTGATTTCAGTCCGTTATCACAGAGGATTTTATACATGAATCCAACCTTACATTGCTGGGGGCAACGATCCTTCCATTTCAAGAACATCTGGTAACAGCACTCCCTCAGATCCTTATTTGAATGCTCTATAGAGGCTAGCTCCTCTTCCGGTAAATTTAACGTCCGACCCAAAGATTTCCAATTTTGGTTTACTTGGCCAGATATATGCCATAAGGCATTGATTTCAAGGTCCCGTTTATTTTCCCTGCATGCTTGCTCATTATGAATACCTGACATTTCACTTGATCCCGTAAAAGACCCAGCAGAGTTTTTCCGTTTCCGTTTGCCCATAGGTGTCGCTGGAGGGCTACGATCTAATCCTGAGTGCGAGCCACGTTTCCTTGGGGGTGACATCAGCCCACTTGGACCTGGAAACCATCCACAATTTGTTAAGTTTCTGTTTAAAATACAACACAACATATCAAATACATATTACATTACCTCAATACAAACATAGCAGCAAGTAAAACTGAATCATAAAACATGAGAGACACTAGTATAAGTTCTGGTCTTTAGTTGGTCTAGTAAATACTTTGAACTTAACAATGAATAAAGTTAACTTTTCAATTTTCTATCATTGTTTTATTCTTTATATACTAGGGCTGGCAGGGAATGAAAAGAAATAGGAACGGAAGAGATTTAGGAACTTGCTTCCAGAATTAGGGATTATTAGGGACCTATTTTACACTATGGATCAGACAATAATTGTACCATGCCAGCCCTAGTATATATGTAAAGTCAACTGCAAATCAAAAAATTATTGAAGTAACAGTGTAAACTTCACCCTGGAAATTAACATCTTAAATTATTGAATCTGAAATCAAACAAGCAACAGTATTCAGCAACAGTAACAACATGTAACAAAATATTAACTATCTAATCAACTACTCTCATACATTTTAACTTAACAACCACTTCTCCCCCCTCCCCTTCCTCCAAGGAAGCCTCAATTTCAGACTTATTTGAAGTTGATTTTGTCTTTTTTTGCCGTTTTCTTGTTGTCACATGACCTCCCGGCCTTTTACGTTTAGGACGAGTTGGTGTTACAAACACATCATTTTCACTGGTATCATTTACTTCATCTTTGCTTGTACCTAGGAGTTCAAGTTACGGGTATATCAATATATCCCTCTCACATTATGAAAACAACTTATTCAGTCTGAATTAAAATGTCAGCTACTGTTTAATTAAATTCCAGCAAAATAACATTCTAGTGCTGAATAGTTTTATACTGATAATACTTTATAAGGTACTTATGAATGCATTCTGACTGCAATTTCAACATTATAAGAGAGAGAGAGAGTACGAGGGCTTCAGCTACACTACAAAAATAATCCTTTTAAATATAAAATTTATGCGAATAATATAATTGCAGCAAAAATATGAATGAAATCTTGAAAAAAATGTTGGAATATTGTGAGTTTCTAAGAGAATAAATATTATTTTACTTCACAATAATCATTTAGATTTAGCTATTATTTCTACTAACCTGGCATAGAGCCATCACTGAAGCTATCGTCAGAATCACTGAAGCGCTGTTTAAAGCCAATCTGGTCGAGATTCTCCCCAGTACTTCCACCATTTAGACGAATCTTCCTGCTGACTTCATACAGACCCTGCAGGAATTCCTCTGGGGTCCCTCCACGTGCCTGATAAGCACCAAGGATCATTGCGAATGCATCACTGGTATATGCAAGTTTGTGACGGATTTCGTGGTTTGTAAAACCAAGGTGTTTGGCAAATAGTTTCCAGTTATCATCTTTGGTGATATCTAACATTGCTGAAAACAAAGTAGACTTTGATATGAAATACAACATTTAAATAAAAGAATATGGATACCATGTTCTCAGAAAAATATATTACAGTAGCATTGTGACAAGGGTCCCCTCCATCCCCCTAAATCTTTTAAGGCAAATTGGCATTTTGATATGAGCAGTCACTTTGATTTAAATGCCCTCTTGGACAGAAGTGGTTGTAACTCTGAATCATTATTTAGTGGCCAATAAAAGTTGTAAGTTCTGACAGAATAATTTCCCCAAAAATTATTTATCTATATAAAGGGGACATACTGACTACCGTATTCACCGTAAAAAGCACCCAGGGTGCTTTTAAAATTGAAATTCCCATTGTAACCCATTACAAAGAGCACCCATATATGAGAGAAGTCAAAAATCCCCGGGAATTTCATGTATGATAATTTTTCTTGCCAAAAATGCCTCATTTGCAACGAAAGTGACAGAATATTTTTAAAATAATGATACGTATCGTTATTGGAGAGAATACGATAAAGATCGCTTAAATAAAGCAAGAATCTAACTATATTGACAGTCATTGAAGAACTCCCCAGCAGAGCCCCTGCATTACTTACTTGCGAGTTCCTTCAGTGCACTCAAGCTCCATCTATCTGTACTGTCCAATATCATCTCCCCCTCACCACCAGACTGAAAAATTTATGATCCAAATTCTATTTATTATTGTTAAGGCATGGTTTTTGCCAGGACCTCCAGGTATCTGTATAACCACCTTTAACATGATAAAATGTCCCAAACTGTAATTAAACATTTGTCTCAAAATATTTTTGCCCCGATAATGAAATTCCACACACCTGTTTGATAGGCATTATTTATAAAGAAAACAGTAAATCATTTGAGTAATTCATGAGTTAATGCCAAACAATTGAAGTCACTAGAGATCTAAAGCACTTTTTGTTCAATTATAGATTTATAGGTCATTTACTGTTGCTTAATGTAAGGTTAGTGCACTTAGGTTGTTCAATTACTGAGGTTAACATTAAGACAATCATAATCATAAATTTTGATATTGATCTTATACAATATTGCAAAAGATAAGATGAAAGGTGAACTTGATGTATTCAGTAAATCAATAATAAAATGTGCAATTAAAACAGAATATTGAAAATATAATGTTTTTATTTATTATGGGTGCTTACCTTCGTGAGATTAAACTCCAGTAAAGGTGTAAAGATAGCTGCAATTTTACGCTCGAGAAATACTTTACCAAAGACTCCTTTGTCAACAGATGCACCCTATAATAAAACAATTTTTGCATAGTTATTTGAATTGCATGCTTTTTTCACCCTGTAATCTCTATTCCAAACACTTCTTTTCAATCCTTTATTGCCCTAAGCCATCATAAGCTTTGTGTACAAAATGACAGGTCCCCATTTTACTATAGCTTGAATGACTCATTCATAGCTTGCTCATTAACATAATTTATGTACAGTGTTTAAGTGTGTGTGTTTAGTGGGCATGTCTTGGCATGCACACTCCAGGCACCAGGTCAATCTCCAGCAAGTGGTTCATCAGATTACTTCATATAGCAGTACAATGACAAACTTGCACATTCTAAAGCTCACAAATCTCTGGTTGGAGAGTAAGGTGAAGGGTTCTAGACAAAGGGTTCCAACTTCCAATGCTCATTTTGCACCAAATGATAAAGTACTTATTTTAGGTGGTCTTTATAAACATAAAGTAATACAACAAGAAATTCATAATAACTACATGAAAAATAGTTGTTTTGTTTCAAGGTTACACAAATATTACCTACAAAACATCATTTCCTGAAGCTCATTGCATTAATTAAATAACTGATGATAATCTAAGAGGTAGATGTTCAAAGAAAAAACTAATACCTATCATCTATGTGTAAAAAAGATCAGGAACCAAATCAAACTTTCAACTGACTACAACAGTACTATATTTTCTAATGTATCATACTACAGTGTTACACTGTGCACTGAACTGAGAGATACTATTACCAGACATAAAGTTGGAAATCTTCCAATTACACATTGTTAGTTGTTTTCATTTAGTGTTGTGCAAATGTCATGTTACACCAAATTTTTTTTCAAACACAAGTGCTCATATTCAACTCACATTTACAATAACAAAACAAGAAGATATAATTCTATCAAAATACTTTTCCTCTAAATTACTGTACTGTATTACTGTAAATTGTCAATAAAACAAAAGATTTAGTATATATTAATTAGCTGAGTTGATTGACCTACTGGGTTAGGCTAAGGCAAGGCTAGATTAATGACTTAATTATCTCTTATTCAAAGAGTGTAAAGAATCAAAATGCTGAAAACAATATTATAAGATCTTACCTTGAATCTACATGCAAATTGCTTTTCAAATTCCCGCCCGCGGAAATCCAGTTCAACTTTAGATAGAGTAATATCTTCTCCATGCAAAACGTCTGCCTCAAAGTCATTTGATGCTAAACGAATCTGCAACTGGCCTAAAACATTGAAACATTTACAATAAATGTACAGTTTTGATACTGCTAAGATTTACTCACTTCGAGAGCCATGTTACATTTTGAAACTTATGGCTCTCAAACGGAGAAGTGAACAGCTGATCAATAGTGACCTTTGAAATCGAATTAAGTCGATCCGCGGCTTACTTTTGGTCTCTAACTGTGTCTTACATCAGTATCATCAATCCGTGTAAGTATTGGAGCGCTGGAGTACTTCTTTTTCGATCAAGACTTGTAAATTGTTCATCGAGTGAAAGTTTTTTAGACCTATTTCCAATATGGCGGTTTGCTAGGTGCGAGATACGCAACGAACGAAATGAATTTTGAGAATTAGTTAGGTTCGGACAACCTCCGGAGATTTACGAAAATATCCGAGCAGAAACCGCCATATTGGAATTTGGCAGTAAAACGATTCACTCGACTAACAATTACAAGTCTTGATCGAAAAAGAAGTACTGTAGCGCTCCAATACTTACAAGGATTGATGATACTGATGTAAGACACAGTTAGAGACCGAAAGTAAGCCGCGGATCGACTTAATTCGATTTCAAAGGTCACGATCATTGAGCTGTACAAATGCTCCGTGGGAAAGCTATTATATCAAAATCCAAATAGCTTTCGCAGGAAGTAAGCTAAGATCACTGGTTTCCACCTGGTCTATATAAAGATGTTACATCTTTATAACAAAAGGGATGAACTTACATTAGTCTAAGAGAAAAATTTTCAGGTTTTTTATTATTTATTTATTAAGATTCATCATTTTCACCAACAAAGAGGTTGATTTGTATCCAAATTCCAAATATTTCACCCACATGTCAGTCATAAGCAAATTATAAGGCATCTCCAATAACTGAGTGAAAATTCCCTTACTTCAGCAACCTGGACGTTTTAACACAACGTAACCAAGGAGGGTTTCTCACTCTATCATTGCAGTCCTTGGATGTTAATACTCGTGACTGATTCGCTTTCCAGTAACTGGTAACTGAATGTCATACAAGTAAAATATTTAGATACAAATCAACCTTCTTCATGGTGAATATGATGAAAATAAAAATTGCTTCCGACAGAAGTTCATCATTCCATTTTGAACTCTGATCCATTTTGTTAGGAAGGCATTAACCAGGTGGAGACCAGTGCGGATTGACTGTAATTCTAATTGAAGTACTGGTAGCTTGATTTTGTTGGACTTATACTGATTTGGTAAGGCGATGAATCAGAAGATTTTACCGATTTCTATAAAGATTCTTCATCTAGTGAGTACATGAAGCTCTCTTTTTAAGAAGTGAAATCAAACTATTCATAAACAACTTGAGAGGATACCGGTATAGATCCAGCTTCAAATATTTTGGTTATTTCTGATAAAGAATGACAGTAAAGGAAAATGGATGAACTAGAAAACAGCAACTCTGCGGAGTGCGGTGGCAAATCCAATCCCACCGAATCAAACATATTTTATTCAATACCACGTCATTTTGGACACAACATGATTGCAATAAGCAGGAAATAGTAGAGTTGTATTGTCTCCTTTTGGAAAAAACTATATTTATGAATACTTATGATGTGACATGAAATTTACTTTTATGAAACTAACATTGAATCATTGCTCAGAGAGTTTTAATTCATCAATTTTCTGCACACTATATATGAGGAAACCCCTGAGTTCAGAGATGATTATAATTAATTATCTTATATCTCTCTTGTTTCACATTCGTTTGACCAAATTTCAAGCATCTAGTTTCAGAATACCAAACCTCGATGTGATGTTTTAATCGATTAAACATATTCCTTCCATCTTTCTTTATCTTGACATGAAATAACATAATATTGCTAAATACATCAGAAATTCACATATATCAATCATTCGAAGTGCTTTATAAAAAATTCTAAATTCAAAATTTGTTTGCGTCACTTCCTGTCAATTGAATAAAATTTAAGACAGCTTCTCTATATCCTTATGATCTTCATTCGGTGGGATAATAATATTCACCGATCAATGTCATCTCTTTACAGTTCATTCATATTGACCAATATTAAACCTTACCTGGTCTGACCATCTTTGGTTTGATTGTCCCTCCTACACGACATGTGTAGTTGCCGATCTCTGGCATCTTCTTGTCACTACGGTAACATATCACCTCCAGACCAAAGGTGCTACTACCTGGATTTTCCTGCATGAATGCTTGGCACATCATTGAGAATTGTACATAGGGGTAAAAATATGACACTCCAATCTTCGCTTCTTGTACTGAAGAACTAAGGAGATCCCATAATGCTTTGTACCATGAGAAATGCCTTATAGGAATGCATACAAAATAGTTCGCATTTTTATCACATTCTATGGTGTAATCCACATTCATTTGTTCCCATTGGAGGTCGTCTACATCTCCTGTCTGACTCTGCCAGATTGTCAACCCAGATGTAGGTTCAGCATGCAGTTTTCGCATTATTGCATGGCAGTCTGGTATAGGGAGCTTTATTATCACAGGGCTAGCTCTGTTGTTGAATTGACACCCATGAGGGCCAACTCTGACAACAGGAGTAGCTAATGCTAATGGTTTATCCCCATGTGCTATATCGCAGCCAAATGGTTCATCCCCATAAAATACTTTAATACTGGCATTAATATCAGAATTGAGTGCACCTTTTGGGAAGTGAACCTGCACCCCCTCTACTTCATCTACTTCCAGCACACCACCCAAATTTGCATCAATATGCTTCTTAGCCTCAGGGTATGGCTTAGCTGCTATTACCGTGAATAAACTGAAATGGTTGGTTCGTAGTTTGACACTATTCTTTTTATCATTTAGTTTGTAGTCTTTGTTACACATTGGCTGCCAATTAGGGGGGTCTCCTTCACATGTGTCACTACATAGACAGATCACTTGGTCATCTGAATCAATAAGCACTCCTAAAGGGATATGGATTATGGCAGGATCAGTATCATAAAATCTTGACCCATGAGGCTCTATGGATAAAACCTGACTTGCATGCACAGCACGCTCATCAGTATCTGGAGTATAAAATATATCCTCTAAAATATCTATTTTGAACTCATCTTGTAGAAATCCACATTTGTTATACTCTGGAATTACTACTGATACATTTTTGTATTTTATGAGTTTTGTTCTGTCCCGTAAAACTCGCTCTTCATAGTAATCTTCCGCTTCAGAGTCTGAATCTGAACAGTCATCATGATGACATCGTGGAGAACGTTCAGATTCCGTATCAATGTCAGCATCACTGTCACTACCATAATCCCCATAACAACTTCCAGTTTCTGGTTCCTCAGATAACGAGTCAGATGTGAGATCAAGTGAACAAGATCCATAGTCACTGGTCACAAGTTTAGATCTTGGCGGAAGAGGGGCATTTATTACATGACTGCTGGTTTGATTGGTCAGTCTTAAATTTTGGAGATCATTTAAAAAGGATGTATCACAGTCATCAGAAACTGAGACTACTGATGGCTTGATTTCAATGTGGAAATACTGTCTCAACTTTGGTAATCCTGACAGGATAACATCCTTTGGCACATTTGTTATATAGTTTTTTGTAAGATGAAGCTTTTGTAACTTTGGCAACTGTAATAGCTGCTTGTCAATCTCACAGATTTTATTCCCAGAGAAATTGATGGTTTGCAACTGTAGAAGTGTTGATAAACATTTTGGTATATAATGTAATCCATTGTGAGCTGCATCAAGGACTTCTAAAGAGGCAAGGCAACCTAACTCAGGTGGAAGATCTGTCAATTTATTCCAACCTATTGAGAGCACCTTCAGATAATGAAGCTTACAAAGACTTGCAGGAATCTCCAACAGGTTGTTGTGGCTAAGATCTAACTTCTGTAGAGTCTTGGTGAATGGAGGCAATAGTAGACTTAGCGGCAACTTTTCTAACTCTGCTCCTCGGAGCGAGACCTCCGCTTTACGAGACTTCTTAGCCTCGTAAAGTTCCCTATCTACATTGGAGGCCCCTCGTAGTGTGTGCATAGCACTGACTGACTGGAAAAGTAAAAATGCATCGTTTGAGGCAATGTCATACAAAACACATTTCAGTTCATAAAGTCTTACAAATTTAGACAAAAACATAAAGATATCATTCAATAAATGCGAAGACAACTTTTTAAATTTAAAACTGAATATGATGGCACTATCAATCAAAATACCACTGTATAGTAGGTGTGAAATGAATAGTCAAATACTTTTGAGAAAATGGGTTGGAGAAACTTGATATTTGAATGATAAAAAATGAAATTTGAGATATTTGAACATATTGACCGATTTGAATTATTTTGTTTGCTGCATATATTTACTTATATGAGAGACCATTGGATAAAGCATTTTAGATTTATGTGATACAATATATAAATTTCCATCACAAAAAACAGATATAGCGTTTTCAAATAAGAGCAATTAAGCTCAGAGGCTGTTAGTGTATGAAATTTGTTCCAATCGAGCCCTACAAACAGTGATCTCCCCAGGATTTTTTCTCAGGTGGGTGCAAAATTCTCATTTTCACAATTCAGACCTGACAGTTGTCCAATGTTGACAGTTTCTTTTAACATATATCATTGTATTAAATAAAACATGATAAATAGCCATCCAGTTTTAAAATAAATTGAAGCCACCAAACCATAGATCTATATATAAATGTTAGGGTTTAAAAAACTATATTCTAGCATTTAAATTCTATCACTTTTAAATCATATATCTGCTTCAAATGGGCTTAGCCCTATTGGGCCTTTGCAAATTCTTGACATACAGTCTGTTACACTGCTTTAAAACAACCAGTTGAACCAAAGAAATAAGTAATCTGAAGACTATTTTACAATAATATATAAAAAGATATATTCATTTTGCACACAAATACCATTTGTATATCTTGGATTGCATGTGAATTGGCTTAAAAAGTCTGTAACCTCTTATATTTTGATGCTTCTCTGCCATGTCAATTCCGAAAAAATAACACGGAGGATAGACCTCAAATTACAAGAGGACATAGGCATTGATCACTTCATGTGTGTTTTGGAATTTTTGGTGAGGTAATAAAACTAAAACTCACAATTCAAATTGTGATGTGGAAAAATGGTGGACATTTGATTTCAAATTTAATGATTACGATTTGACCCGTTATACATGCAGGAATTTATCTCCGGACGAAGGCCACGATACAGTGGCCTTGGAAGAAGGTAAATCTAGACAATATTGGAAATTATGGGCTTTCAGACGACCATGGTTAGGAAATGGTGATAGAAAATCCATGTGTCATTCACTTTTTTCCCAACTATATATGGGACAGAATATCAATGTTGCACTCAATCCTCCTTGCAGTGAAACAGACTGTCGACATAGGAACATGTAGCGACATCTATTATTACTGCTCTGACTGAAAGACTGTATTCTCAATAAAACCTTTCTGTTTCAGTCAGAACAGTAAAGACGCCGCTTCATGTTCCTGTTCTGCGCTCTTCTTTGGTGCACAGTGAGTTTGAACGCTTGTTCCTGGACCTGTGTAACAAATCATGTGAGCGATTTTATGTGAAACTGACTTGACCTACATTCAAAAAATCGTTGTCAAACAGCCTAAGTATTCGCAATATTCGGCATTTTTGTCATGTAATAATATCAGTTATCGCTAAATAAAAATATTTAGACACATACATTCAGACTCATACTTTCTTATATGATGAAGTTTTGATGCCAAAAATTTGTAAAAATTATGGAGACTTTCATTTGGTTTGAATCACAAAAACATTCGGGAAATATGTTTTTTCTTTGAAATCTAGACAAATTAACCCAATTCAAGATATTTCCTTGCATAGAAAAGATTGTGAAGAATACGTACCTTTTGTCATTACAGGTTGATATGGTGTATAACCATTGTAAATTTACTATAAACACATGAGTTTGTTGTAGTAGTGGACGCCATTTTCCTATGCAAATAAGAAGCGCGCATGTCAGTCAAAGGCTGATTGTGGGCGGGGTCAAATAATGATGCATTATGGGCTACGTGAAAACACCAATCATTTTGCCACCTGTATTAATATTAAAAGATTTAATTGTAGGGTCAGAAGCTCAAAGAATAGTTAATTAATATTTATTGAGCTACTGATCCTACTAAAAAAGAATCTGGCCGGGATCTATGGATCAACTGGATTGGTCAAAAGCAATCATGTGACGTGGGGGTCAAATGGGTCAATTAGAGTCTCATTACATTTGACGACGATAATCAGTGTAGCTAAATTGATACAAAAAGAATCAGTGAAAAAATCCTCTGGTATGAGTGAGGCTTAAGGTTGCCAAGAAAGTCAAAACGTAAAGTTGACCTTGACCTTGGCCGTGTAGTTTCTACCAATCAAATCCCTTGAATTTAGTCACTCCATATATGTGTTTATGCCGAGCGACAGTTTTGAAAAGTCTTCATTTTTATCATAGTCCAAGCCTTACTGAGGTGCAATGGGAACAAGGTTGAAACAAAGAGGTGTACCAACACTCCAACCTATCATAAGGACAAATATCACTGAAGTGGATGTTGGAGAAAGACCTAAACTTAGGCGTAGAGTGAAAGGGTATCGTTTTTTTTTATTTTCCAATATTTTCAATTAAATTTTCTAAATTCAATTTGAAATTGACATTCAGTCCTTGACTTGATCCTTCCAATCATGATTTTGGTTTTCAGTTTTCCTGTCTCGCACTCGGTCACTGAGTGATGGTCTCAATTACACTCTCAGAACTACTTTACATTTACTTCCTGCGAAAGCTATTTGGATTTTGATATAATAGCTTTCCCACGGAGCATTTGGACAGCTGATTGATTGTGACCTTTGAAATCGAATTAAGTCGATCAGCGGCTTACTTTTGGTCTCTAACTGTGTCTTACATCAGTATCATCAATCCTTGTAAGTATTGGAGCGCTGGAGTACTTCTTTTTCGATCAAGACTTGTAATTGTTAGTCGAGTGAATCGTTTTACTGCCAAATTCCAATATGGCGTTTTCTGCTCGGACATTTTCGTAAATCTCCGGAGGTTGTCCGAACCTAACTAATTCTCAAAATTCATTTCATTCGTTGCGTATCTCGCTCCTAGCGAACCGCCATATTGGAAATAGGTCTAAAAACTTTCACTCGATGAACAATTTACAAGTCTTGATCGAAAAAGAAGTACTCCAGCGCTCCAATACTTACAAGGATTGATGATACTGATGTAAGACACAGTTAGAGACCAAAAGTAAGCCGCTGATCGACTTAATTCGATTTCAAAGGTCACTATTGATCAGCTGTTCACTTTCCCGTTTGAGAGCCATAAGTTTCAAAATCTAACATGGCTCCTGAAGTGAGTAACTTTACATTGTTTGTTCAAGAAACCATGTATCTGCTGGGCTTATAGGGGGAAATGCATCAAACTTCGATGTATGTCGTTACTTCGTCATGGGGCTTATTTGAACATGGGGCCATTTTGTCCGCCATGTTTATTTTGAAAAATGTTAAAAATAATTTGAAATCTCCCAACAGTCCTCAGTTCGGTAATGTTCGTAGGGAATAAGAAGTAGGGAATGTCATGGAACAAAAATATTTTGGTACGGGATGAGACAAGAACTTCAGTTTTTCATCTTCTTCCGGATATGTTCGTTAGTGCAGTTGGGACAGTATCAGGAAATTGTGACATCCCTAATAAGTTGGTCAGAAAGTTCAATACATCATTTAATACAATAATGTGATAGAAAGAATATAATTTAGCGGGACAAAACCAGTATCATTTTGAAGAAAAACATCGTAACTTTCCAGTGGTGCAAGAATTTTCAAGATGAACGTAAAGCAAATCTGAAAAAAATCCAAATTTAAGTTTTTCAGTCGTTGATGTTATGAAAAAAATGATATGGCCGTTTATGCACCTGTATCCCCTCCCCATCTATATCAGATATATTAAAAAAGGCCTACAGGTGCATCTTTTGTTTACCATATTCTAATGTCTTCTTTTCTCAGGGCTGGACCACTTGGAGGGAAACGCGGGGCAATCAGAACTGTGTCTGCTACTAGCAATTCTACTCTGGGGACCACAAGCCCTATGCAATCCCCATCTCCAAGTTCAGATATTATCAATGGTGATGTAGAATTGGAGGGCCAAGATGTACTTTTCACTAATATCCCAAGTGGCAGAGAAAAATCAGCCAATAGAAGGAAGGAATTAGAAGAACGATTGCCATCTAGGAAAATAAATGAATTAACTTTAAAAATGGTGGTGAGTAAAGTATAGCTTGTACTTATATTCTTGTTTCTTGTTGAAAACTGTACTAAAGCCCCAGGTAAATATGAATTCCAACTTCATGGGTAAAATCCAAATCCCATGATGTAATGTAAGTAAATACAGTATATAACTTTTCTTAGTGGTATCATTCATGTAGCTATGTATGGCAAGGGGTTTCATGTATTAGCAAACTGGATGGTATGATCAGCTCAATACTCAGCTTAGAATTCACATGGTTTGATGAAGTCTGGTTGGTACCCATTTTATTTTCAAATTGTAGTTTATTGATTTAAAAGGATTTGTGCCCTGCACGAGGACTACAAGATTTGTGGATAATTTTAAGCACACAGTTTTTGAATGGGACTTTAAACAAGGGAGCCAAAGTACAAAGGCAATCATACAAAAAATAGTACATGCCTTAAACAACACAATTCATCGATACTTTTTTTACACATTGCAGAAGAGTTTAATATGAGTCAAATTCAACCAGAAAACGTTTTGAAAGTATTTTTAGCAAGGTCAATGTCAATGCTTTAACCTGCATAAGCAATTTACTTTGTGATAACATTACATGTAATAGTTTTTTACAGAAGGTCCATGTCGTCTATTAAAACCTTTATTAGCCATTCATTTGTTATACCATATAGATTGGCTATACTGTTTTCTGGTTGGCCAGAATATGATTTATCATGCCTAGCTTTGTCTGAATACAACATACAGTATTACATGTATACCGATAAACCCCATGTTAAACCTCCCATAACACTATCCTTTATTATGTTATAGTTGGAGGGCAGTCAAGAAAGTGACCTTAATAAGATATATGAAGTAGATGTTTCTGGAGTAAACATTGCAAAAATACAGAACTTAAACAGGGTAGGTATTAAATACAAATAGCTGCTGCTTTTTGAAAACAGTTTAGTCTAGAAAAGAACATTTTTTTGTCTTTTGGCATGGTTATTTAGGCAAGACTGATATGATTAAATAACTATCTTCTCCTTGTGCCTTGTACAGTCATACATAGAACAAAGTGAAACTAACGGAATATATATAAAGATGGTTGTTGAATTAATAACTCAAATGCCATTATCTGATTTAGTCGAAATTTTATAGGCTGATGCCTTATATTATACTGCACATGGATTGTCACGTCATATCATTAATACTAATTGATATTTGGTGTATATTTTGTCAAAGAGACAATCCTACTGTCTGGTTATTTTTTACATTAAATGTTCAAATTATGAGTCATTTGTAATCTTGTTTTGATGGGATTTGCAATTCCATTAGTTTTTCTAGTTTAAACGATGCATGTGCAATGTGCAGTGTCTAATGTAAAAAGAAAAAATGTTCCAATTTTTATTGGCCCACCCTGTAATGTATGTTTTCATTGTTTCAGTTGAAAAAGCTGAGGGTTCTGAACCTTTCCAGTAATTACATAGAAAAAATTGAAAACTTGTATGACAATACAGTAAGTATATAATCCCTAATCAGGTATAGATCAGACCTATAAGCTTATATAAGAAAGGGGTGCAAATGATCTAGACCCTTCAAGAAATATGTCCCCTTTTTATTATAATTCTGGGTCACTTTTTGAAAAATACACTCGTTGATGAAATTGTGAAAATTAAGCATTCATTTCTAAAAACCTTGTATCGCATTCAATGTGAAAACAATACCACTATATACCAATATAGACATAATAGTGTTTCCTCACCTTAACCAACCAAGCTGATTCATTTTCCTTTATTTTTTAACACAATCACACACAAATTCATATGGTGAGATCCATTATTACTCCTAAAGCTAATTCTTTGAAATTCCTAAATTTTAAAACTTTATGCTCCGAGGCCTCAAACACCGAAATCAAACAGTACTGAAACCCGAAACTCTGGGGTTTGGAGTATTATGTTTCAAAGTAAGGAGTTGTGGAGTATTGGGTTTCAGTGTAATGATTTTTGGAGTATCAGGCCTGTGTTTATTTTAATTTAATCTAAATATTATTTTCTTGTAGGATCTGAGAGAACTTAAGCTGTATGATAATGATATCACCACTCTAGGTCTGCTAGGTTTAACAGAGTAAGTGTACCACATATATACATTGATAATGATATCACCACTCTGGGTCTACTAGCACATGTATTAAAGGCAGAATCAGATCTATAGGGAGTGACAAAATTCAAGGAACATATAGAGTTGGCCTACCAATGTATTCCTTGCAATCTCAAGTATATTATCTCCCAAAAGATCTACAATATGTTATCAATTAGTGAAGTTGTTTTCAAAGTGTTAAAATGGGGAAAAATGTTTAAATTCTCCCAAATAATAGAAGTGGGAGCACTATTTATAGAAAAATGAATTATTGTCAAAATTGTTAGTTTTTCTCAAATGAAGTATTCGCTTTGGGGATTTTTAGATTAACATGATGAGGAATGATATTACATGTAGTCCAAGATATACTAAAATTGAAATGTTTTGTTTTGCCAAAAGTACTCTGATAACTCATTGCCATTGTTTGGTAGATCTGATAGTGCCTTTAAACTAAAGGTTTAGTTCTGTATATGATCTTACTGTTTTTATGGAATTGCATATGCATTGATATCAGTTATACTTATTATTACAAAATTAAAATCTCACTAATTGTATCATACTAGAATACTAATGTTACTTTCTAATCAGTTGTAGATGCATATTCATTTTATTTCCAGCTTAAAAGAACTATGTCATTTACAACTTCAACATAATAAAATAAAGTCTATAGGTAAGTAGATGTTCTGTGTGTATGAGTGTATGTCTATAGAACATAGCTGGTTTCACCATATTTTGACCTTTCATCAGTAACCAAAACAAAGCCAACAAGTATTGAATGCTGTAATAATTCATCACAATTTCTAATGATTGCAGGTAGAAATTTGTGCAAACTGCGAAAACTGAAAATCCTACGTATAGATAGTAACTACATATTGAAGTTGGAACCGGGGGAGTTTGCTGGATGTCCCGCTCTCACTAGTCTTGATATCAGTAACAATAGGATAGACAACATAGCAGTGAGTTGTCCACAAGATTAACATATTAGCATTACATAACACCATGGCAGTAAATCAGACATGGAGTGACATGGACTAGGAGGCGATTACTGCAAGAAAATTCAATAGATCTTCAAGATTTATTTTTTCAAAAGAAAGTTTACCAATAGTTTAATGAATAGACACATGGTATGGTAAAATCTGTTAGTTGTTAAGTGAAATGCTTCTAAGGTATGAGACATGTTTTACTGTACATTTAATCACACATGTTACACTTTCAGGCTTTGAATAGTTTACCTAACTTAGAGGAACTTGTCTGTGTAAACAATCGTCTCAGAACAGTGCCTGATTTACAGAGGTGTAAAAAGGTGAGTTTTGCAACAAATCTTGATGTCTTGATTAATTCTAAAAAATGGATTCTCAATCAAAAATGAGGATTATATAGTAATTATTATTAATTGATTGACCTGTTATTAAACAGTAATTTTTGCAAAAGTAAAACACATTTACATTGATAAAGACTTAAGTTAAAACCATTACAGAAAGTGTATTCCTGCAGCAGCATTTTTCTATCTGATTATCAATCTAAGCCTGCATTCAGCAAGCTCATTTTATGTACATGCACATATGTTGAACAATTTGATCATTTTCACTAACATGTTCTGAGGGAGAGAAGAACCTTTACATGAATAATGCATCCATGTAAAACAAAGCATCCATGTGAAACTGCATCTTTGTGGAACAATGTATACATTTGGAACTATGCAGCTATGTATTACAATGGGTCTATGTGGAACAAAATATCCATGTGGCACAATGGATCCAACATTCATGTAAGGCAGTAGTAAAGCAATGCTCCTGGGGAGAACAGTGCAGTTTACATAGAGTATGTTTTACTGTTTAATTTTGCAAACATTTACCTGCATTTACATTTGTTCTATATATTTCTAGCTCATTGATGTCGATCTCTCTGCCAATAGACTCACTGATGTATCAGGATTAAAGGGACTGCCTTGCTTATCAGTAGGTTGAAATAACAAATATCACACTCTTAACCTTAATATGAGATGTATAGATGAAGTTAAAATAATTATTATTTCATTACCAGCCAGTTTACACGCTAGTATTATAGTGATTTCAAACAAATGAACTTAAATAATCCAATATTGCATAGTTCAGGTAATACTGAATTATTTATCAGTATAACAAGGAGACATAAGACTGAATTTTCATTCTATAATTTGAAAATATCTTTATTTTTCAGGTTGTACATATATCACATAATAACTTATCCAGTGTTAAAGGTTTAGGAAAATTAAAGTAAGTTTATATTTATATGAAATCCATATTGAACTTTGGGTGGTCCATTGTTGTGTGTTTGTATATTGAATATTTCGACCAAAGAAAACCTACTTCAATTATTCAAACTATGCAAAATAGGAATTCTCACGTCAAACACTCAAAAACTGTTTTATGAAGTCAGCAAAATCGTTTTTTTCCTTTTGATATAACATATTTAATATATGACTTAGATTATTTGAACAATACTTAAAACTTCAAAATTACTTATTGAAAGATCAGTTAGTCATGTGATTCTACATTTTCAGAAACTTACGAGAACTGAATATTGCTCACAACAGAATAACAGACCTGCAACATATAGCTGACCAGTTCCCTAACCTGGAGATATTAGAGATTAGCGACAATAACCTCTCTCAGTGGAAACATATGGTACGTAAGATTTTCCATTGGTCAAAAGTGAAGTATGAAATCATTATCAGGGGGCCAGGTCAAAACAGTGTAGGGGGCCAGGTCAAAATATTTATTTCTTCTCATTAAACAATCCAGACTCCCTCTCCCTGTTTGTTATACTTTATGAAACAAAATCTGTTGAAAGCCAATGTTATTACCAAACATTTTTCCATTGTGTCCCCATCAGAATTGATATCATTGATATTTTTGTGAAGAAATGACACCTAGCCATTAGTACTAAAATATCTAATGTGCAGTAAATACAACAGATGCTTCAACTATATGTGATGAACTTTGTTTGCTTTTTTAGAAAAATCTTTCAACTCTTGAATGGCTGGTGGAGCTGTATATATCAGGGAATTCACTTTGTAAAACTGACAAACCATACAGCCATACTGATGTGCAGGAGATTCTGCCACATCTTGAAATATTAGATGGGGTGAGTCATGCATTTTAGTCTCTACCAAGCTTTTATGTATTGTAGCCCATTTGCACTGACATACACAACTGAGTAGGGAAATTGATAATGGACAGAAGGGGGGGGGGGGTGTGACTATGGATGATTCATTATTTTGATTCATATTTGATACCTCTGATGTCAAAATCTGATTGACATACAGTGTGTCATCTTCACCATGCAACCAGCCCAACCAAATACATCATAACTTAAATCAGTATTTTGAAAATTGAGTTCTCTTTTTATGCAGATAAGTATGCTGCATGAAGAGCAAATTGATGATGGCTAGGTAATAGAAAGAATAGAGCATTTTTATATAAAAGTATATTTGTAAGTATATTTCTGTATTATATTATATTTATTGAATATTCTAGGCTCATCTAAAGAAGTCTGTGAGTCAACCTAGGGGGGCCACTCCTCTTATGAGACCAATGTCAGCTAACAGTGGTAGGTTCCATATACACATAACAAACATAACATAGGACTAGTGATAATAACTTAACTACCAGCCATATTCTGTAGTTTAGAAAAAATCTATGGATTTTCGTGATATCATTTTTAATCCACTTGTTGATATCAGTATCTGGACGAGTGAGCATTGATAAAAATGATTTCACTCAAAATCATGGGATATCCTTTACACATTAAACTGTAGTATGTTCAAAAGTGGAATATGTGAATTTTTGAAGCTATGATCTTCTCAACATGGCTCAAGATATAAAGCTAAATGCCACAATTCTTCCATGTCATTTATAATCAACACTGTTACATAGTCGTCCTCTTGCTTTCCAGTTGTCAGTGCCAGACTGGTAGAAAGTCAGCTGAAAAGCCTGGAGGCAGAAATAGGAACATTTGAATCTACATTTGCAGAAAAGTAAGACAGTATTGAACAAATATTGTTCATTATATTGAGGTGAATACCTGTGCATCTTTCACAAGTGATATTCCACGAAGCCAGGAGGAATTTCATTAAGAATCCTGCATCATTATTATTCTTTATTGGCTTTAAAGGCATTCATGCGTTTACTTTCCACCCTGATAACTGCTCCCTTGTGCATCATATGTACATGTTCGTAAATGTTTGCATGCTTTCTGGGCGATAGAAATAACAAAATATTGTTTCTGAGATGAGATCAAATGACTTTGACATATTCTTCACCATACCTATTTTGTAATTTAACACAAATAGATATACCATATTAAAGCAGATATCGGATATAATAACACATTCTTTGATCGAAAAAATAAATGGTTATAATACTGGAAGTGTGTTCCCTGATGTCGGCATGTAAATATTTATAGCCATGGATTCAGTTTTAAATGCTTCTGAATGATCTTCAAATAATTACTATGATTTCTATCAGAAATGTTTTGACTTCCCCACTTCATTTACTTGACTAGAAAGTTTATCTCACTTCTCATTTATCGAAATAAAGATGATCTGAAAATGATATAGCTTTTCAAGGTTCAACAGCAACTTTGAATGGCTCTTCATGCATAGTTTGAAAATACAATCATCAGAGAAGGTTTTAAACCATGAAATTGTCTCTAAAGCTCAGCAGGAGATCCAAGACGTCATTTCCATTGTTCTCTGCATAGCCTTGGATCTCCTGCTGAACTACGTGACTCAGCTAATATGCATGTATAGATTGTAATGCACATCGTACTGCCATACATGTACAGTATATCAAAATGTGTCGATCTTGCAGCATTACTGGTTAATTTCAGCTCCAATTGATCACTTGTAGCAGATTATCTTATAATATCTGTACATCTGTCTGCAGGTTTGATGCCCTAAAAATGAGTTTTGACACATTGCCAGTAGAGCCTCCTCCCTCCAGTAGAATGAGTGGTGCAGGCAGCAGACTCTCCACAGCTAGCAGCCTAGATAGACCAGTCAGCAGGTGTAGCAGGTACTCATGGATGGATATCTTGACTTTAAATGAATGGATGGGTGGGTGCGTGGGTGGGTGGATTAGTGAGAGTGAGTGAGTGGTTTGGTGAGAGTGATTGATTGGGTGGGTTTGTGGTGGGTGAGTGAGTGGTTTGATGAGTTTGTTGGTGAGTGAGTGAGTGAATGTGTATGGATAGGCTTCTGCTTGTAGGATCAAATAGATCAAAGCATGACATCCTTCATTGAGGATTAATTCTATGCTGTACATGTATTAAGCTAGTTGATCCCTAATCCTAGCATTTTCTTAGCTATTTTTCTACAAAGAATAGAGTCCCCTGGATTTTGATGTTATCACCATTTGAATGTTACATTTTTGCATGCCCAAACCAAGTTGTATGTTAGTTGTAATATGTAATCCATGCAATATTCTGCTTTTGTTATTACTACATTTTGACTTGTTGAGTTTGTTTTGAAATGCCAGAGTCATTGAGTGTTTCACTGTAATCTCTTACTTTGCTGCTTTCTTTGCTTTATGAGGTCTGATTCCTGGTATCTGCAAACTCGCTCCAAACTGATGCATGTTAGAAAGAAGTGGGACACTTTTAAGGTAAATTCTCTCATCAGGCAACCAGGGTGTCGTTTTGAATCAATGGGGAATAATTGAAAATTTAGAAATAACTACAAGGGAATTCTAGAATTCTGAATGATTTGTTTTAGATTTAATTTTCCATTATTACCATTAAAAGAGAGAATTTACCTAACATTTTTTTTAGCTTTCTCCAGTTTAACATTGATTAATTGCTATTTATTTCACCATTGTTATTATATACAGTACATGCACTGTTGTATTTTCAGTCGGTCGAGAATTAAAGATGCCAAATCATTTGCTGAACAACATTTCAATTGATGGATGAATGGTGACCAGTGCAAAATGAAAGCTTTAATACTTTAAACATTCAACTTTATCAAAACATCAATGTGGACTGTAGCGTATTGCTGTATGCCTGGTGTCAGCACTAGCTGATCAGAACAGAGTTAAGATATATAAAAAAAATGATTGGACAGTCTGAGTCTAAGGCACATTGTGACATCTATATAGTATTGACAGAGTGGAATTCACAATATCCTAGACAACAAAATTCACAATTCTATTTAGAAAGTTAGAAATTTTTCTCTATCTCCTGTTTCCAAATATAGTATTTACAGTTGGATTCCTTCTCACTCATGCAGTGGTGTAAAACTGTATTGTTCAAGGATGTTGCTGGCTGAGCAAATCACATTTCTATGAATGCAAAATATTAACTAAAGTCTTCAAGACTACTCACATTCCGGAAGTGTTACTTCAGTACAAATCAGCATTGTGAACCATTGCATTATGCTTGGTATTTAGTGGCATTATTTTGATTTAATGGCATTATCTATCAAATTTTAATAATATTCATACCATACTTTCATCTATATTTATGGATCTGGTTGCAAGGATCACTAATTGCATTTAATTGTCATTTTCATGCCGTTAGTTTATGGTTTTGTGTAGTGTGCTATGTATAAGAACATGTACATTGTATGTACAAATTGTAAAAATAATGATGTTTAAAAATACAAGATTTATTTATAAGAAACAAAATATTTATGTTGATTTCATTTGAAGAAAATAAATAATGCAAATTATTCCACAGTTACTGGGATATTCATAGGATATAATGACAAAATAAAATTGAAAAAAATATACGGTAACCATATATTTTGGCAAATTTTCTATTGCTACACTTGCATGTGCAGATGTTATATTCATTCTTGGATAAAAATCACTCATAGAATATCCCCTATAGATTACCATAATTTGAACTACATGAACTGCTTTAATCAACATTTCTGGTGTTCATTCTTGCAATTGATCTTCAATGATATCGAATATAGGATGCAACATAACCACCAGGACTT
The DNA here is from genome assembly GCA_903813345.2 of Owenia fusiformis. Classification (NCBI taxonomy): domain Eukaryota; kingdom Metazoa; phylum Annelida; class Polychaeta; order Sabellida; family Oweniidae; genus Owenia; species Owenia fusiformis. Next base: position 17,809,723 of record CAIIXF020000009.1, on the reverse strand, counting down.
ATTATTTTGATTTTGGCCAATTATTTTATTCAATGCATCTGTATATAAAGGAAAATATGCAACAGGGCAACTGATCCAGAATTCAAGTTTGATATGCAGATATACAACACTATGACACATCCTGATCACAAGCCTTGTTTAAGTGGATAACAAATGATGGAGATATCTTCATATAAAATAACAGGAAATTGCTTTAATGGTACTTGAGTATATATTTTCTGTAAGTACTATTCCAAAGTCGATCAGATTCAGTGAAAATAAGTCTATTCAGTATTCAATCTTTGAAGTTCCCTGCCTAGAGTCAACTGAGAGACAATAAAGGGTTTCCTAAAGGACCAGCCCAATGTAATAGCCATCTTTTGATCTGGGGGAGAGTTTGAGTTACTTTGTGCAAGTTTGAGTCTTTTTGTGCAAATTGCATGAAATGAGTTTATTCTAACATTTCTTAGGGGCATGATTGCACAGTCACATCTGCCACACCACTCTGGTTAGGGGCCTGAAGATAACTATACAACCAGATAATTAATTATTTTTTATTTGATAAATGTAGCATATTTTAAGTTGTAGGATTTAAATTAAATGTACCATATTTTACTACCCTTTGCATTCGTTTGACTTCACTTCTTAAAAGAGAGCTTCGTCTTCACTCTTTCAAACTAAAATAAACCTGTGAACTCACCGCGCCAATCAGTGTTCGTCGGCCAAATTTGACCGACGTTCTATATATGGTCATTCCTTCTGACGTCATCGTTGAGCCCGGAATTGACCAATGCCATGCGCATATTTAATTAGAACGCATTTGGCGTATGGTTCTTCAAGCTCGCTGAATGGTGGAAGAAAGTGATTTATTACCCAAACTGTCACCGGTACCCGTCGTGGGGGCGGGGCTACTAAACTGTAATATGGTCTCAACTAGGCAGAGTGTAGTTTAACTAGACTCTGCACGCAGGGTAATATTTTACGAGAGCAGTAAGGCAAAAACTGACTATGGGCCTGTCTAATCTGTATGAATCCTCATTCTCAATATACAGACAGCGTTTCATTGTATTTTGGAGTGTTTATTCGCATATGACAATATTTTTAAGTATAAACAAATTGTAAAAATAAATTTAACATTGATATTCAACATACAATATGGACCTATTTACATGAATATAGATGGCACTTGCAAAATCATGTCAAAGTGTAGATATCTTAAAAAGTGATTCTTCTTACATGTACATTGGAAATTCCCCAGTTTTTATTTAAAATGTACAACATCTAACATTATAAAACATTAAGCACATTATTCATAGGGTAATAAAATCAGGATGTAATGTTGTTCATGCTTTTAAATTGGGAAATCACAAGGAGGTCTCGTTTGTTAAAAGTCAATGAAAATAAAGGCAAATTGTTAATTGTTGCATTTATCTGGTAACAGTGAAACCCAAACTTATATTTCATATGGTTACATTGACATGTTTTATTATGAAGGCTATAATAATACAATAAGTAAAGAAATACAGAAAAAAGCGAAAATAAGATATTATCTATACTTTCAAGACAAAACTTGATTATAATTGAGTCTTATTTTAAAGTAAACAATACATCTTCTTCGACCAATCAGGTTAATCATGAGTAACATGCTAAACATAACATTCTGAAATAAAATGATGTTTTTTAAACAAAACATTACACTTTGGCATACTTTTTCTACAGCTGTTTTACAAACTCTTATTTCCTTTAAGTTCAAGCTCATCAATTAAAATATGCACCAAGCAGAAAACAAAATCAAGCCTTTTCTAAAAAAGATCGGGAGAAACAGGCTGTTGACTAATAGTGTTGTCGTCATAAAACCTGTACTCAATTTCCTCCAGTTTCTGTGGGCCATGATTGTGGTCCTGAGGTACATTATACTACCCTTCAAGTTATAAAAGTGAAAACGTTTACGCTAATCAATAAACACTAATAAATCATTGATTATTGATGAGATCAAATGATATGGATTCAGGTCATAATCAACATGCTGATTGTTTACAGGTTTAAGGCACAATGACCTATGACTGTCAACAGGTTGTGGACTAAGAACTATGTTGTAAGCCAATGGTATAAATCATTTATACAAAATAGAGCTTTGAACTACTCTTCTACTCTTGACTTCCTCAATTAAAAGAAGTGTACTTTAATAATCTAACCTATCCATTGCTATAGTGTCATATGTACAAGTATGAATGTACATGTGTCTGTCTGGCAGTGTTTAAAGTCACTCAAATCCTTGACACTTGCATTGGTTGAAGAATGTGTTCTAAGACAGTTCAAATTAACTTTTAAATGTTAGTCAACACCATTCAAGGTTTGCATTTCTTGTATTCTTGGACTTTTTACTTTGACAATATTCCATCGTTTTACACGTTGAACAGATTTTTGTTTATTACAGCAGCCCTTCTTGTCCCTCCAGCACATGTAGACCTTCTCTGTGATGAAAATGATCACCATGGCAGTGAATATGATCATAAAGATGATGATGTAGGGGGAAAGCCGCGTGAACAGGGCACAGTTAACAGCATTACCGTCATCTGTATCTTTCTCTTGAAGGATCACATACACTGAAAAATATAAAACATACATGTAACAGTCTTAAACTATTTTGCATTTCAAAATGTTTGTATTTATAAATCAGGTGAGGAAGTCTAATGCATATAATACCAATGAAGATTAGAAAGTTTTACAGTCCCATGAGCTTTATAGAGAGTGGCTGCTACTCTACTACAGATATAGCATTCACAAGTAAACTTAAAAAAAGATCAGTGCCATAACTATCTTAAAAGCTGGGGTCATCAATATAAACTTTACAAAATTCAGAATACTATGATCAATACTTTATTTACAGATAAACAGCTTCATCCATGCTGGGTAAATAAACAAGTCTGTTAAAGTTAGTAGGATGTTGTTTAACATTCGGATGTGGATCCTCATCAATAACATGAGATCACTAAACAAACAAATAAACAAAATGGCAAATGAGCTCAGCATATATTCATATTAAAAATATCTCCATCATTATATTTGCAATACTTATACCATTTAAGCTGTCATTATTTAATCTGATTTATCATTGGTTGCTTCTTTCAGTCAAATTATGCTTACTAAATATATTACATAAGTGTACTTAACCAAGTTTGTGTTTTTCTAGTTTTAGAGTATCATGTCATCATGGGATTTTCACTCAGGAACTATTACATATTTGATAATGTGCCAGGTATCTCATAAATATATGAGTGTCTAACTGTGTTACCATTTCTATAAACACTGGGAATCAATGGTGTAATAGACATAACATTAATTACAACTGCCTTATCATGTTTATGTTTTCAACTTAAAAATTGGAGATCATAGAATTTTATGAGATCATTGACTCTGCTACAGAATTTATATCTGTTACATCATCAGCTCCGGTTTTTATCACCCCCTTGAACATTGTACTTTTGTACTAAACATACAGATTTTATTATTAACAACTTTTTAGACCTTGATTAATCTTATCAAATAATGTTATTGATACAAGCTCTCTCTAACTTCAAGATAACAAGCTCTAGATGACATGGTTGCTTCTTGAAATTGAAATCCTAGCATCCTCATTATAATTCTCATGTTTCCCTCGATGTATTTATTAACTAGCTTATAGGCCCTCCACAACAATCTTTTTTAAAATATTTATAAAATACATAACAGTAATCTACAAATAAATAAATACATACAATGTACTTATGCCTTGCAGACAAATGAACAACAAGTTGCTGGAGCATAGACGTAGCCAGGGGGTGTGATGGAATGCAATAGCATGAGATAGAAGAAGAAAAGAGCTTTAAAATGCTTTTTATTTGAAGCTTCTAGCTCAATTTTGAAGGAAGTTGCATCAATTTCTGCAAAATTCAAAAAAAATCTTATTTTTATTTTGAATTGGTTATGCAGTAATCGCACCCCCCCACCCCTGACTGAAAGCTGTCTACAACCGTGTGGACCATGGACATTATTGGCATGATCTGGTTACACAATAATAGTTTAGGTTCTATACTCTTGTATGAAATTGAAGAGCAAACAATGATTCCATGTAACCTTTTTACACATTCAATAATCTATAAGTCTATTGGTTTTCTATTCTGTATGTACTACCCTAGCTTAGTATACCTTGTAAACTGAGCTGATAGCCTGATATGCTTTGATATCAATACATCCAACCTGTTATAATACAGCCAGAATTGAGTATTCAGAGTACCATTTTTAATGTTGTAAATATTCACTCCAGAATTTAAATTTAGCACTTTTTTAAAAGTGGCTTCACTGCAAAACATATAGACACAATGAAAATACAACAAATGTATACCATCCCAATGAGAACCCAGGTTCCTAATTTGTGCCCACGATAAGGGCATTTATGACAATGAGATTTGTGACAACGACATTCCTGCCAGAACACAATAAATAACTTAAATATAAAACTTACCAGCACAATGTTTGTAACACCAGACTTTTGTAGAAATATCAAGGTGGAGTTTTAACATGCATGTTGCAGCACAATCCCCACAAACTTGAGTTGTGATATTGCAGTATTGCGTTTTTGCATCACATTTGATTGCGCCGCATTCCTGAGTCAATGTTTCTTTCTCACCAAATGTGTCTGATATAGTCAAAGGAAGTGCTGCACTATACACTGCACATAATCCAACAAGAAACAAAAACATAGTACTTTCTGATATTTTCTCCATCTAACTATTATTTTTTTCGTAAATCTGCAAAGTGTTTCTTGTATACTATTAACTCAAATAAACTCAGTATATTTGTTATGTAAACACTTGTTCATAACTATTCTAATCAATTTCAATTGCAAGTGTCACCTCAGCGTTAGCTCGTGTCAACTAACAAACTAACACACTTTCTTTTTACAACCAAATGGCCTGATTTCAAGTCTGACAGCTTGTAAACAACACTCACAGCTGATTCAGTGCTTGGAGTAGAATTTCCTATATACAACTAATAAATCCAGGGACTTTTATGACATATAGGAGTAATTGTGCAGGAATAAAAAAGAGCATTATTCACGAGAAGTACATTTATTGAGCTGCTATTGTGAAATCAGGTCGAGATGTTGAAATAGGATGTTCCACGTGTTCAGGGACCTCCACATCAATCAGTACTGTACTGACTGTGTTTTATCATTAAGCCATCAGCACATTGTAGTCTCAATAGAAAAACTTGACACTTAGACAAAATTTAAGAGATGATTGATTCATAACCGCAGACTATAATTTTCAACACAAACTTATTCTGGAAAAATGAACTCTATTGAGAATAAAACCACAGGGAAGATAAACAATGATAGAAATGAATCTAAGACATGAACACAATTCTAACTGTTAACTTTGAAATGAAATGTGTGTGGATAATGTTATTTCAGATATCAACTAACATGGCCTGGGAGGACACTGGATGAGGCCACCCCTACACAAAGTGCAGATAATGTCAACATGACATCTTGGCTGGCTGCCAGCTATTGCTGCAAAAAACAGCTGTTCTCGGGCAGTTTATGGCTCTACAGGTATACATGGAGTAAACATTGCATCAATTGAAACCTCTAATAAAGCTAAACTACACTATGGATACCTGATCTCAGCGTGCCAATGAACGTATAATGAAGTATTTGTCTTATACTTGTATGCATGGTGATACATATTTTATGAAAATCCAGGTCTCAACCCTTGAACTTATTCAGTTGCTATCTTTGCCCTTGGCACTCAAAATGTCAATTAAAATATATTTTACATTTCAATTCAAGAGATCAACCATTTGAATTAGTTTGACTTGATACATAATTAATGGGTAAATTATTTTAGTGATAATTCTGCTTTCCATACTTGTTTGTATAATGTAAACAGTGACACATCTCTCAGTGCCACTGCTATAAAATTTATTGTCAAATAAATAATATCAAACAATAAGTTTTCTTAGATAATATTCTTAATAAAATCAATTCAGGAGGTTCTTAGATATAGAGTAATCTCATAAAACTTATTTATCAAGTTGTTTTTGCTGCCTGGGGATTCCTTCTATTAGAACATGGGACTTTATGATGTTACTGCCAGTGTTAGTTTTATGAGATAATTTACTCCAGATATTTTCTACTTGTATCTGTTAACTCCCAAGTCCAGTATAAGTGTTATTTAAATTTACACAAATTCCACACATCACTAAAATCATATTATAAATAAGTAATCCATGCACAATAGTCAAGGTATCAACAATATATATACTGTTCAATAGACTATTGATTTTTCTTGCAAAATTCCAATGACTCATTGTAAGTTTTGTGATCAGCAAATTCTTATTTGCTACTCAGCTCTTATAATAAATCTCTCTTGCAGATGTATTTTAAATCACATTTACTGATTTAATTCAATTTCATTAACATGTATTTATACATTGAGATTTGTTGAAAATGTATACACAGATCAGATATATGTATCAAATGTATTAGATCATAGTTTCTGTAATACAACTATTACACCTTGAAAAACATTGGTATTAAAAGAGAGAGGACTTTGAACAGGTATACTTTATCTTTTATAGATTTGAATGTCAAGATCTTTCTACAATGTTAACACTGACTAACCACTCAAAATAGTTCAGATGGAAATCCCTAATATTATTGCATTAGGTTAATAGGTGTATTATGTTACTGTGTTCTGCTATAAATCTATGTGAATATGTGGAATATAGAAGAGCACATTAAATATACTAAACCATTTAAATCATATTTTTCCATTTAAAGCTAATAAATACTGGATTGAATAGAATAAAAAATAGCTTGTTTATGAAAATAATGTTTATTTTTAAGGAATGACATACTTGTTTTCAACACTCCCACTCTGGACTTTAAAATGGGAATACCACTCCCATGAATCATAGCTTTTTGAATGACTACTAAAAAAATCCAGACTAAGCAATCTCAGTAGTATATAAAACAAAGACACCACTGAAAGTCTGATTTCATCAACAAATTTCATAAAAATGAAGACATTCCTTAAAATCGGGTTTGTTTTGCTACTCCCAGTTCTGAATTTTATGACAGTATCCACTGATGATAATGCTGACATCACTAATAATGCTGACATCACTGATGTAGACAAACATTGGATCAGGAAATGTGGAGGAAAATCCCAACTTGAATGTGATCAGCGGACACATTTCTGCGATGACAGAGTTGACAAGTGTAGTAGATGTACAGACTTTTGCTCTGAGAGTAGGGTCAAGGGACTAACACAATTGGAAAAACGTTGTTATGAAGTTTGCCCAGGTAACATATGAGATGGAGGGACTAAAACATTTTTTGTTTGATAAAATTACAAAACAAACAAATATCAAAACATACAACAAATACTTATGAAAGAATTACTTAATCAGTTCAATGTTGAATAGTACTACATATTGTAGTATATTATCTGTTAAGTTCAATACAAGAAAATATAATTCTTTTTTCAAGATATTATAGCAAAGGCTGAATGGGGAACATTATAACCAACTTAGAAATCTCAATTTCAATCTCAATGCAAAGTTGATGTACAATTTTTGAAACCATATTTTATAATATAATTTTGCATGTACATTCCAATAATGATATCACAAAATTAAGAATGATGAAAATGAAGATTATTTTGACTCACATTTTGTTTATTCCTTTTATCTAATAGCCTAGATATTTCCAATAATTTAATTGTTTATATCATTTCAGTTTGGTTGTACATAGAACAGCAAGAGAAAATACAGGAGGAAAGTAAACCAAACAGCATTCAATCCTCAGGACAATCTGCCATAAACACCCACTTCAATCCATTAGCAAGTTCATCAACTATAACGATTCCACCATACATAGTAATAGGCTTACTGATATGTTTCGGAGCACTGTGCCTATTTGGAACTGTTGCATCAATTGTAGCAATTTTCGCAATGAAGTTATATATTACTAAACGAAAGGAGGAAACCACAAAGGAGGAAGAACAAAAGAAAATCATGAAGACTGCAAAAGGACACAATATCCACAAAACAAGTTCTGTCATGGGAGGACATCATTTTACAGGTATGTTGTTATATAACAACGTATTTTGAATCGGTTGTTAAATAAGCGAGAAATGAACTCATCTATGCATGAAAGTGGTTCATAGAAACCAATGGTACAATAATATCTAAAACACAATATATTCTTCTTTTCAATCTAGATAAGACAATCAACATTGGTTTATTTTGAAAGCTTAGCATATTTAGAAAAAGTTGAATTAAAAAAATTTTGAATTTTTTTCAAATCATGTTTGCAACCTAAATAATAAGTTTTGCACTGAATGGTTGAATATTTGATTATGAAAAAAACTTACTTTTATTTGAAAATTGGCGAAAATTCGAATATTTGAAAAATAAAAATCGGACAATTTTTTTCCTTAAGTTTTTTTTCAAAAGTCTCTAAAATAACTTTTAAAGTCATGAACAATAGTAAATGAATGATAAGAACATATTTTCAAACTTAAGATGGTGCCTGTAAAAATAAATAACAGTATTTAATTTCCAGAAGTACAGCGACCTCTTATTAATCCAGAAAGATCCTACAATGACAGACATGATAGAGACACTCATATTGAAATGGATCCCATTGGAAATGGACATGTTTTAAATTCTGACAAAGGATTGGACAGTATAAGTGAACAAACTGAAGACGATACTGAATTGAAAAGTAAACATGTAAACAATCACTCTACTAGATGAATCTCAAATTAATATACGACCTGTATATTCAATGTACTACTTATATATGTGCCCAATGTGTCGATATATTAAAAAAAAAAGGGTAGGGTGCTTCCTCTGGTGTGTCTGAGCGTTAACATCAGCTACCTCTAGTCAGATCGACTAACAAAACAACCTTTTTTGGGGTTGTCAAGTTGGCCGAGAGGGCTTGAGCGCCAGCACATTCAGGGTAGGCGATTGGCTAGGCGATTGGGCGCCATAACCACGAGGTTGCGAGTTTGAGACACGTGTGCTCCTTGTGTTTATTCATTAAACGTGTTAAATATAATTATGTTTTATGTGTCAAATTTTCACATCTTTAAAATAAAATTGCATCACAATGTAAAAAATATGAAAACTTTTGGATCTATTTTTCAAATGAATAATACAATGTACAAATATTTAATAATCTATTGAGGTGAATACCTGTGCATCTTTCACAAATGATATTCCACGAAGCTAGTGGAATATTATCTTGTGAAAATGTCACAGGTACATATAAAATTAGAATTACAGTGGACTAAGTCGGACTGGTTAATATCATTTGATATTCAATGGTCATGTCATGTGACTTCTGTTGAATATCGCTTGTTATTTTTTAATCATGTGTAGGACATGGACCAATCAGAGAGTGAGGAATATGTCAGTGATGTAATAGAGTAATCTATTTCACATTTATCTATAACATTCATAATTGGTCTCCAACCTAAGTCTCTGAGTAGAGCATCTCTATACAGTACATGGCAATATATAACTTTGTATTAGTAAAGTAACAATTATCATTATAAGAACTGAATTACATGAAATATGAATTCAACATTAGGCAGAGGTAGCCCTCAATGTCTTGATCAGTGTAAAATTGATGAACTATTAGTCTATTTGAGTGAGTGCAGTTTACTTTAAATTCTTTATGAAGTGTGTCAGCATACTTGAAATGGCAATGTAACAGGTATCATGCCAGTTATTACATGGGAAATCCATACATACATAGATTTTAAGGCAATTTATAGGTAAAAATGACTCAATATACAGGGTGGGCCAAAAAAACCACCCCCCCTAGTCAATATTCCTGATTAATATTCATTTTTTAACATGCGCACCACCAATGATATGCCATTTTAAAGATAATTTAATTTGCAACAAAATGATATGTAATAGAACAATTTTCAACAACCCTGGCTCGAGATATAACTATTTATGTGACATGGGGGTCAAAAAACACCTTTTCAATTTTCATCAAATTCGCGAACAATTGCCTATTTCTACCAAATTTTACTATTCAGTTCAAAATTGCAACATTGTCATGAGTCTTTCATAATTGGGTATTATTATATTGTTTTCATTCAGTTTCTGAACCACACATGCTCCATATACATGTATGCTTATAAAACTAATTCATTTCTTCTTCAGTCTGTCTAAATATGGCTCAATAGACCCCCCCAGATCCATCTTCTGATCGGATTATTCACTTAAAGTGCAAAAGCCATTGGTATAATTGAGGGATCTCTGCGGAAGTTCCATATCCAACTCCTAATTATTCATTCTTTATGTTTGTCTACACCCCTGATGGGATAGGGATCTTCATAGTCCAACTGTTCTAAATGCCCCAAGTACTATACATGTAATCAACAGGACATACTCTATATATCAGTAAGCAAGAAAAGTGTCATTTGCAACAAAAGGCTAATCAAATCGAGATGACATTTTTCTGAAAGGATAATGATGTCCACTCAGTGTTTCCCTAAAAGGAAAGACTGTGCAGGTCCTGTTTTTGTTGAACCAGGAGCAAAAATATACTCTGTATATTAATGAAATGATGTGTTAAAAAAGGAATACTCAAGGATATAAAAAACACTTGAAAGAAATTTCATTTTCTGATAGGACAGTGCTCCATCACAGTTCTAATGTTTTTGGAAATTCGAAATGTCACCATACAAATAGCTCAGACAAATGGCTTACTGGCAGTCCAGATGCCAATAATGTTGATTACCATACCCGGGGGGCATCTAGAACAGATAGTATTTAAAGATATTCAGCCTATCTGGGATGTAGAGGAACTAAAAGAAATAATAACTAGCAGTTGAATGGTACTTTTGCCTACATCCAATTATGCCATCAACCAATGGCTTCCGCATCTGAGGCGAAAATTCCAATCAGAGGATGGGTCTGGAGGTGGGTGTATTGAGCCATACTTGGACACACTAAAGAAGAAATAATTTAGTTTTATAAACATACACTTGTATATTAAGCATGTGTGGTTCAAAAACTGAATGAAAACAATATATAATACCCAATTATGAAAGACTCATGACAATGTTGCAATTTTTAACTGAATGGTAAAATTTGGTAGGAATAGGCTATTGTTCGCGAAATCTATAAAAATTGAAAAGGTGTTTTTTGACCCCCATGTCACATAAATAGTTATATCTCGAGCCAGAGTTGTTGAAAATTGTTCTATTATATATCACTTTGTTGCAAATTAAATTATCTTTAAAATGATATATCATTGGTGGTGTGCATGTTAAAAAATGAATATTTATGAGGAATGTTGGCTAGGGGGGTGTTTTTTTGGCCCACCCTGTATTTGACACTCTTGTAAATACCAACATGGGATCAGAATGATTCATATTAATCTGTTAAACCCTTTTACAGGCTCCATTATTCAAATTTGGAATGAATTTTTTCTTGTTTTGGCATAAATTGATATAAATTCTTATTCTTGAACAAGAAGCAATGATGATGAAAACACTGTTTGTATTAAGCCTGACAACAGTATCTGCAGACTTGATCTTAATCAACATGATAATGCTAACAGTGTTACATGAATCAGCTAACCAGAATGTCACATTCCCACTTGATAAGGTGATAAGATCTCTAACTTCTGATAGTAAGAGATACAGTACATCAGCCACATCCACATCTGGCCAATTCTATTCCAAGCACAGGTAAGTGACATCAGTGAGTAAGATGATGGGTAAGAGTGAAGAAAAAAGTCATTTACTGATTATAATTTACAACATACAGGGTGTCAAATAAGTCCCGTCCCCCCCTCTACAGCCAAAACCAAGATATATGGTACCAAGTGTGATATATCATTGGAAAGGTCTTCCAAAGTTACGTTGATTAACATATATCTGACACATGTCAATCAATCTCACAAAGTTTTACAGTGTATCAATTGAGGTGACCATAGGCCTAGAAACATGTCAATTCGGCACATTTGGCAGGATTTTCAGAATCGGGTATAAGAAAGGTCAAAGGACCTAAAAATGACTACATATGTTTATGGCAATGAATTTAACCAATTTCTGGATAGGGGAGGATGTGTAGAAAATAGAGGAGCAAGGTAAGTGGTGAAAACATTTTTGTAACCAGTGGAATGTGAAAAAGATTAAATTTTTGACGTATTTCTGAGGTCAAATCCTTGTCATTTTGAAGCATAAAAGCTGCTGAAAGGAGGGTATGCTAACTATAAAAGACATCATGAAAATATAGGTGAAGTTCATCCAAAATACTTGAGAGTTGGTGAGTTAACATAACTTTGTATGATCTTTCCAATGGTATATCACACTAGGCACCATCTATTAAGGTTCTAGCTGTAGCAGGGGGGACAGGACTTATTTGACACCCTGTATATGAATTGATACCTACATTATGACTGTGAAATTGTTTCTGAATTATTAATAAAAATCATCTGATAAATTAATTAAACACAAACACTCTTCAATATTTCTTACTTTTTTCTGAGCATACATGGTTACCTACCTATGTACTGAATTTGTATTTCTAATTGCATTAATAGTTTCAGAATATCAGTATGAAGGTGGTCCTTTGCTTGTTTGTTGGTAAGTAACCCCCTAGTTACAGCATGGGCTTTCAATAATTGAATATATGTGGTTACAGGAAGAACAAGTTGTATGATGTATTAAAAAGAGAACTTCTCATAAAAAGAAAATATTCTGTTCTTGCCTGCAATGAGCCATGTTTATATTTTATATTAAATATGTAAGCGCCAACAGGACGGGTACTAATATCCCAATCCGAGACCATAAGATTGAGGGACATTTCGTACACCTGTTTTCTTGCCTTGCCTACATGCTTCTGCATTATTTTACAGCTGTCATTGCCTGCATTGAAGCATGCCATGTAGAAATTGACAACAGGAGTGGCTATGAAGTTGGCTGGACTCTAGTTTTTGCCAGTAAAACCAATGGATATGGTATGATATAAGTTCATTATAACAATGTACTATGTAGGAAAGGTCTTTGGTAAAGTGTTTTTCCATACTATGAGTGTCAATATAATTGTACAATGCATTGATTCCTTCATTTCCTTGCTTATACTATTACTGTATCATGTAATTCAATAAATGAAGTTTATATAATTAATATGTATTTACTTGAACCTACAAACATCACCACTTCTTAATTTTGTCAACAAAAGTAGGGTTTGAATGATGGAATAGAAAATGTTGATGTTTACGTAGGTTTGGTTGATAGTGGCAAACGACACACACATAACTGCAACACATGCCTGCCCAGAGACATCTATGTGACATGGAACAATGTCAACTGCTACATCTATGTGAACTGTGTTAGTAAGCCAACCATTGAAGTGAACATCTTTCCCCAATCTGGTGGAAGATGGGTGATGAATCTAAGAAACACAGCAACTGGGAAAACCACGCAGTGTAAGTATACTCACCAATATAAGGTATTACTTATGCAATTTGTCTGTTCACAAATGCTTGTTTATTTTAACTTCTTAAAGTCAGACAATACAGGTCGACTATTTCTAATAAAATAAATAAAACTGTATATTAGAAAATTGGTATAATTAATGAAATTCATGTGTGACTTTGTTTCAGGCCCCATGCCAGCACCAAGATCCTATGTTTAACACATGTAGCAGTTCAACAGAATTTGATTGTCATGATTTTCAGAATACAAAATACAATAATTGATTAACAATAATAAAAAAGTGTTAATTTATAATGGTTTTCTGAAAATGCAGTAAAAAGAGTTATCAAATATTAATATATTACTCTAAAGATATTGTTTACCATATGAAGACGAATCCCTTAGAGGGAAACATAGGTTAAGGAGGTGATGGTTCAACTAATAGTAATATTGCCTCCTTTTGTTGGCTATTTTGAATTCAGCAGCCATTCTCCTTTTTGAGTAGAGTCTTATGTCCCTAAGGCATCAGCATATAAAATTTGTCAACTGTGAGTTATCAAAGATTACATTATTATGTAAAAAGGTAGCCATTTTGAACAAAGCGGCCATCTCAAAGATTCCAACTTGTGCAATATCCTACATCCCTAAGGCATAGTATATAATAATTCTTTCCTAAAAAAAGCAAGGAAATACACACATGCCTTCATACTTTATTCTGCACAAGAAAAACAGCATAGTCAGGTATGGCAATTTTTTTATCCCACCGAACGTATCTGAGAGGGATATAGAGAAGCCTTCTGTCCGTTCATTTGTTCGGTCGTCTGTCTGGAATAACTCAAATGCCTGTTAACGAATTGGGTTCAAATTTTATAAGCTAATGGCTTATGGAAATAGCACCATTGCTTGAAAAAGAATTTTCAATATGGCCTCTAAATTCAAAATGGCTATGATGACTCAAGTCAAAGGACTTGGTTCAAATTTTATACACTGATGCCAGGGACATAGGACTTGAATAGAAATTTTCAAGATGACCACTGATTTCAAAATGCCCACCATTTTTCCTAAAAATGTAATCTTTGATTACTGAAACATTTGTCAACAGATTTGATTCATATTTTATATGCTGATGCCCTAAGGACAAAAAGCTCTCCTGAAGAATAAATTGGTGACCATTTTTCGCCCAGTCGACGGATTTGGTTCAAATTTCTGTATGCTGATGTCCAAAGGACAAAGAGCTTTGCTCAAGAATGAATTTTGATGGTGGCCGCTGAATTTAAAATAGCCACCATTTTTTCACTAAAAAGTAATCTGTGACAACTCACATACCAGTTGACAAAAGTTCAAATTCAAGAAATCCGGATGACTGGATCTCTTTAAATACTCTTAAAAATTATTTTTTCTCAACCACCATACCAAACTAGGGAATATGTATGAAGCGAATATACCACCAAAATTTCAAAAAGTAATATGCATTACTTTGGTTTGAAATGAAAGTCTAAGATTTTATTGTGGACATTTTTTTGCTTAAACAGATCCAGTTGTCCAGATTTCTCTTTTTTCAATGGGGAAATAACATGGGGAGCACTAATCTTAGGAAAATTCAGTTTTCCTTTAAGAAGTATTTGATTAATCAAAATTTGGAATAGTAATGCAAAAAACAATGTAAAAAATGATTGCACTTTTGGTCAAAATGAGGGCAACATCATTGGAAAAGTGTGTTGATGGGTTGATTGCTAGCGAAATACCTCCAAGTTCAATTGACTTTATTATCATTGCATACACTGAGATAATGAATAGATCTAAAAGATAAACCTGTCTTTATGTTTGGACAATATGGTCTATTGAGCATCAAACCCATTGTCTCTTGTTGAGCAAACAATTGTATTGCCAAGCATATTGAGTCAAGGCAGCCAATCAGATTGGAGCAAATTGGAGCAGGTTATTTCAATTTCATTTCGAATTTCTCCTTACGAAACAGGAAATTAATGACTGTGAACAATCATCAAATTGATATTGTATAAACATACACAAAAACTATACTATACACTAAAACAACCGTTAATTTGAATTATAGACCTACCAGATGTTTGAAAATTAAGGAGTGTGAGGTCTAAAATTCAAATTAACGGTCGTAGTTGGCACCGTGTGGTAAAGAATTAGTCAAAGCCTCAACTTTGGTAAGTGATGATAGACAATTATTTTACATCAATATCATGAAAATATTAGGGGGTTACTCTAATATGGACAGTTGGATGAATATATAGACAGATGGAGGGATAAACTATTTGTGTTCATTGGAATAATCAATCCAACTCATCAACTCATTCAAATTTTCATCATATGGTGATTCCAAATGTGAGAATTGCTTCTAGTGTTTAAATATATTGCATAATATAAGATAAACATAATACTGATAAAAGATAGCTGTGAGAGATACTTTGGTATAAAAGGCTAGGCTCACATATGTCTTCATTCTCATACAGGATCATTTCTACAGGTAGGACCATCATATATTTCAATCATTAATATATTTAATACTAATAGGATACTTTTCTTGAATATGTGTAAAATGAGCCATACTAGCAGTCCTTAGAGTTTCCAAGCTTTTTTCTAACTACATTTACCTAGTTAATATTATATTTTCTTGCTTGTGACATTGATACTACTTTCTTTCAATGGAACTATCCTCTTCTAATTTGGTTCTTTCTCTTTTCAATTAAAAAATGATTGATTGTTACGATTTTGACATTCCAGGTATCATTAGAGATGAAGGCTATTGTGTGTCTGCTCGTTGGTGAGTAACACTTTCCTGAACCTCGCACTATTTTTTTGTCTGAAAATCATTATGAAAGCAACTTTTATCACTCTCATACAAGATTTAGAACTACAATTTACAGGCATATAACAATGCATACAGCCCATACTGGTTATATGTAGATAAGTTCATTCATTACACTTTCTCTCACATGCATTGAGGTATGCTTTTACTTACTTTACCACTACCCTTGTCAACATTAATTCATATTTACGCTATACCTTACAGCTTTCATTGCCTACATTATGTCATATCTACGCTATACCTTACAGCTGTCCTTGCCAACATTAATTCATATTTACGCTATACCTTACAGCTGCCATTACCTTCATTATGATATATCTACGCTATACCTTACAGCTGTCCTTGCCAACATTAATTCATATTTACACTATACCTTCCAGCTTTCATTGCCTTCATTATGATACATCTTCGCTATTAACCTTACAGCTGTCCTTGCCAACATTAATTCATATTTACGCTATACCCTACAGCTTTCATTGCCTACATTATGTCATATCTACGCTATACCTTACAGCTGTCCTTGCCAACATTAATTCATATTTACGCTATACCTTACAGCTTTCATTGCCTACATTATGATATATCTAAGCTATACCTTACAGCTGGCCTTGCCAACATTAATTCATATTTACGCTATACCTTAAAGCTGCCCTTGCCTGCATTGAAGCATGCCATGTAGAAATTGACAACAGAAGTGGCTATGAGATTGGCTGGACCTTGGTATTTGCCAGCAAAACTGAGGGATTTGGTATGCTATCATAACCTTTTTTACTTTTCCCAATAAAGTTAGAGGCATTTGATTGTATTTTAATGATTCTTAATGCTCAAACAGTTAATATGAATATTTTATTGTCATAAATGTTATAACTCAGATCTTGAATTCAAAATATAAAATGAGTATAGAAAAAACACAACAAGTTACGAGTAAAACAGGACCAGAACCAAACAGTGTCAAATGACAACATTCTCCCAATCCCCAAACAACCATAATAAAATAATAATAATGGTCCAACACTACCAGACCTTTAGATATTCCAGTTTGAAGTCATTTCAAACAAGCTCTATAAATCCCTGTCTGAACATAGGTTTGGTTGATAGTGGAACCAGACACACCCATAACTGCAACACATGTCTGCCAAGGGATATCTACATCACATGGAACAATGTCAACTGTATGATCCAAGTGAACTGTGTTAGTAAGCCAACAATTGAAGTGAATATATACCCACAATCTGGTGGTAGATGGATGATGAATGTCAGAAACAAATCATATGGATACACATCTCAATGTAAGACACTCTCATATTTTCACACTAAATTCTAAATATAACCAATTTTGTGCATGGCTATTTCATCAACTAAATTGTCAGTTAATCAGAAGGAATTGAATAGAAATCCACTTCTCTCATATCACGCAAATCATTTCTCCCTCGCATTCATCTCAAATTCAACATGGAAGAGATTCTAAGAAAATGACGTCATCAACTAAAATGTGTGAAATTTAATCAAGTATATGTACATTCTTCATTTCAAATATTCACTTCCAAGTTCTAAATCAACATGGGTGAGTGCATGGCCTAGCAGTCATGTAGAAGTTTTAAGACATTACCATTTTATCTTCCTCAGATGACAACACATTTTAATAACCTAACTGGTTGCTTTGTATTATATGGGCATTATAGAGTGTTATGGTTACTAAGCCTCTTCTGATAATACATGCAATTAATAATTAATATAACTGTTATGTATTATATTGTAGGTCCCATGCCAGCACCAAAATCACTTCTATAAGGTGCCAGGTCTTGAGAGGGAACATTCAAAGAGACTTTGAGGATCAATAATTGAGCAAGCAATATATTATATGAAATGTATGAAATATACCTGAAATAAAAAATATTCTTAATTTTCCTGAACATTCACTTCCATATTATGGAACATTCTCCATTGGTGACACTACTTTGTGGAACTGTACATTTAGTCAAATCTAACAAATTAAACACCTCACTTGTATGTTTGATATGGTCTTAACATTTGTTATCAACTAAGTCCATCTTCATGGTCTTACATATCATACTTTACTTTTTATGACTAAATTACTCAAAGTGACTCAACAGAAAAAGCTCAAAGCTCATGCTCCTCATCCTTTTCACTATGTTGGTCACATTCATGTCACCATCATCATCCCCCAAAGCCCTTACTATGTAGTATGTACCTAGATCTGAATTTGATCCTAAACTAAATTGAAAACCTTGATACCCTATGAAGTGAGGCAAGAGACTGGCATCCTTGTGCTAATCCTGTGAGCTACCTGTAAAGTTTAAATTTAAACATCCTGGTAAACTGACTTACCTGCAGAGTTATATTTGTCCAGTAAGTTCAGAGAGCCAGATTATCTGTTTTTGCAAAGAGCAAATGGCTGCATCAATAGTTGTACACCAGCTGGACAACTCATTGGATGACCCTTCAAGTTCAATAGTTTCTGAAAAAGATGTCTATTATTGAATATTGTCTATACTTTTCTGTATCTGAGCAATTAGAATAATCACACAGACTTAAAAATGTTATGAGTTGCAAAAATCAATATTTTTAATGTCAAAACATGCATTTTAAACTTGTCTATGACTCTTAAAACAACATTCTTACCATATCTGTAAAAACTTTCTTTCAGCTTTTTAATCTCTTCCATATTGGGCAGTGTAAGACTGTGGTTTGGGGAAGACGGTTTAAGAACAACAACCAGTGGATTTATGTTGGCATTGTGAAGTCTTCCAACACACTCATTGATTCCTGGGAGCAAAACATGTGATCCCTGAAGAACATAGAATTAAAATGATTTTTAAACAAGTGTGCAACAAGTTTATTCATCAATAGCTGAAAAACAATACCTGAACAATACAACATTATAAAATAATATGCATAACTGAAACATATACGAGGGTTGATCATAAAGTTCTCATAATACCTTTCTAATTTCTTTATTTTTCAATATAATCTAATGAAATTTTCACAGAATGTGTAGCATAGAATGTCTTATTAATTCAGCAAAAAACATTTAGTTTAACAGAAATATTAAATAAGAAAGGGTTGCCATAGTAACGGGAAATCAAGGCACCCGGGGCAAATAAAAATAATTGAGAGAATGAGCTTAATCAACCATGTTTACAAACATAATAAACTCTCATGAATTACCAAACACGTTAAAATGTTAACTTGAATATGTTGTAAAGTGCTTTAACAATTAAATAAATCGATCGTGTAAATTGTGTGATGTAATATATTATTATCGGGGGTGCTTTCATGCTCCATTAGATGTGATACCAGAGTCTGAGACTCAAAGCTAATGATCAGAAATGACCGAGTAAGAGATTGTAATAGAGACAGAGATCTTCATAAAAATAAAATTCATACTGATAAAATGTTATGTTAAGTTTGTAAGATCCTTTGGTCGGACTAAACATGGTCTAAAACAAATATTTTGCTAAGACATCAACAAAATTACACCCTGTGTGTGGTCTGTACATGTTAAAATGAACTAAAGGGGCAAAATCAATTTTCCTCAGGATATTTGACAAAACAGTCCTGGGGTCTAACAGTCACTTCTAATGAAGCGTAACAATCATCCATTATGAGATCACACAATTCACATGACCATTATAATAGTTCACAACAGTCAAGAGCACATATTATTTGACAATTTAATGAGTTTGATAGCTTATTTGACAACATATTATGTATTTAAACATGGTTAATGGGGGCTATTCTAGCTCGTTTTTTATTTGCCCCGGGTGCCTTGATTTCAAGTTACTATGGCAACTATTTCTTATTTAATGTTTCCGTTATTCTAAATATTGTTTGCTGGATTAATAAACCATTCCATACTGCACATTCTGTGAAAATTTCATAGGAAAATATTGAAAAATAAAGAAATTAGAGAGATATTATGAGAACTTTATGATCAACCCTCGTATATACTCTTTGAGTGTTTAATCGTTTAAGTGTTTAATTCTGTGTCTCTAAAGATTATTTTTAAATGAGAAATAATTCTTTGATCTTTTACTATCGGATTTGGTAGTTCAAACAAGTAACCAAGTACAAGAACTGCATTTTCTATTGTTGCTGACATTCATTTCACACTAAAACTCCCATTAAACTAAAACAACTTATACATTTGGGTTCATTACGATCTTAACTGCAATATATATTTGAGATGATCAGATGGCGGTATGACAATACTTGGCTCTGGGTTTTAAGGTCAATAATTACTTGCCTGCTGCATGGCTTCAAGAATTCCCTCCTTCTTGATACAACGGGCAACCTCTTTGTGATACTTATAGTATATGACACTCTTTTGCAGAATCATGTTTGCAAGCTCACTAGCACAGCACTCAATGCTTTCTGAAATATTAACGTAAAATAAAACATTCTGAGTGGATTGCTCAGAAATGTTGAGCCACCATACAGATTATCTAGAGCACTTACCATAAGTAGGAAATACAGAGCAACTGCTGTAGTTAGATGATTTAAGACTTGATTTAACAGCTGTCAAAAATGTCGAGCCACGAAATGCAGCCATCAAACGGATTGACTAGTGCACTTACCATAAGTAGGAAATACATAGCAACTGGCATAGTCAGATGATATAAGACTTGATTTAACAGCTGTTACTACCTCTTCTGGTCCAAAGATAATCACAGGACAGTTGAAACAACCTGGAAAATTAACATACCATAGACTTATAACGCACATTGATGACATAATTATGGATCAATTTACCATAAGTAGGAAATATTTTGAAATCCATAGGATGGGTATATAATATCATTCTTATTCACCTGTCATCAACTCCTCCTACAGGCATCATTGAATGCACCCTCATAAATATATGCAGATATCTAACTCCATATCATTTAATATTTGTGTATTATTCAGGGTTATGTAATCTCATCCCTCTTATTTTCTATTGACAGTTTTAAACATTTACAAGTGAAATCTTACTTTTATAAGGCAGAACACGGCTGTAAGGGAGGTACTCCGATTCAAAGGCATGGGCTGAAATTAAATGTTAAAATTGCTCATAGAGTTTAAAAACCTATCTGTGAACAATTTATGTTTTAAATAATGTTCAGGTATCATGAATACTGGTTAAAGAGCATTTATTTGTGATAAATTGTGAATACCCCAAAATTTTGTCTAATTTATAAACAAAGCATTCTTCGATGAACCAAAATGCTATAAAGTGTTCTCATGTTTTCCTAGTTTTTTAAATGTTCAAATAAGAATTCGAACATGACTGTATTCATGCCTTCTATAAACTGTGAACAAATGTTTTACCAACTGTATATTCGCTGACACACCACCTGGTAATACGATTAATGTGTGACATCATAATGGTGGGCTATTAAGTAATGGCAGCCAAAAATGATTATTCGAAAAGTTTTGGTGAGTTTCCATGTTTAAATCGTAATATAGACCTAAAAGCAGGTGTTGAGTTGACAAACGCTTTTGAATTCGCACCCTTCGGTCGTGCAGGGTACATAATGTTTGTGCCTAGCCCTGCGGTGTCCATCTATATTTCTTAAATAAGCACAGGATTTCATTCTGTGTTTTCAATAACTAATACAAACCTTTAAATAAAGGACTATCATTGGTCTTCTTACTCTCTATATTTGCCAATTTGCTTGCTTTCTTAATGACACCTTTTCGTAATTTGCTTCTACGATTGATGCTTCTCTTTGTCTGGTCTGGTATTTGTCTTGAAACCAATCGAAAGCTATTGGGTTTTCTAGCCATGGTAACATTCTCATTGGTGCATGCAGACGCAGGCTTTGAAGTGCTGCTGGAATTGATTTGACCTGACAACCCACTCAGAGAGTACAGCTCCTGTTGACTCCTGAAAACGTAAAAGAGCTCTCTCAAAAAGGGTGTAATTGCACATTTTATTTTCATCATTTTAACCTGCAATTCCTCACATTCAGTTTCACATCAGTTGAAATTCCAATTTTTTGTTATCTGTTTATAAGTACTAGCTCAATGAGTTTACTCTCCCCAAAATTAATTATTTATTTACACCATTTTTGTAAATAATTTATAAATAAATTCTTACGACGATGTGTTAGGAATGAGACCAGAATCCATTGCAGAACCAGTGCTGACATCTAGTTGAACGGCTTTCCAGCATGTGCCATCTTTATGCATGCTGTCTAAGATGAGGAAGATATTACCACATTCAACCCCCAACATGTTCATAGCCAGGTCCCTCTCACTGGGTTCAAAACTATAGTTAGCCCTACAAGATTACAATGTATGTTTTAAGGTAGGTGGGTGAAAATGTTGAATTGTAAACCTGACATACTAAGCATGTTGCTATATGCTGATGATGTTGCATGTGCGATCCATGGTGTTGGATCGCACCAACAGAATCAAAGCTGCAACAAATGCTGAACTGTCTTCATGATTAGATATTTAAGTGGCGACTGACTGTAAATGTTGAAAAAACGAAAGTAGTGTACTTTAGGAAAGCATGTTAACAGAAACAATATTTGCCCTAGGGGATGCAAAAATTGGAAAAACAAACTCTGGGAGTTGTTATGAATGAGACTCTCAACTACACTGAAATGGTTTCAACTCTAGCTGATGCAAGTTCTCAATCCCTTGGTGCTCTTATTGGAAAATATTATTCTATAAATGGACTTCATTATTTGACATTCACAAAGATGTATAATACAACAATTATCCCCATTATGGTTTACGCAGCTGGAGTTTGGGGCTATAAAGAATATGACAAACCAAACACTGTCCAAAACCATACCATAAGAACATTCATGGGCTTAGGGAAATATGCTCCCATTTCGGCTCTGTATGGAGATATGGGTTGGACACCGCCATATGTTAGACACCATGTTGAAATGATTTGTTTATTTATCTGACTTAGTAGAATGCCAAAAAAGGATTACTTGACGAATATTTGATTTTGACTATGCCAATGCTGAAAAAGGTCATAGAGGATGGTGTAAATAGGTTAAAGATATATTTAAAAATGGTAACCTTAGGTTAACATTAAAAAATGTTAAAAAAAGATTATGAAATGAATCGCTTTATACATAAATGGACAGTTCAAATAAATACAATGCCAAAGTTACATACATATAAGTTAATTAAACACAATTTTGGTATAGAGGATCATATAAAATTATTTTGATCGAGGAATCAAAGATCTGTTCTAGAAATCACTCGGGTACTCTTCACCTGAACATAGAAACTGGTTGATATAAAGGCCTTGCTGCTGAACAAAGACTCTGTGAGGCATGTAAATATGGACAAATAGAAACATTTTCTTCTAGAATGTTCTTGTTACAAGAATTTGAGAAAAACTAATAATATCAGCTCTTGAAAAACAACAAAAGAATGTATAAATAACACACTGTAATTATATGTACATGTATGTATTTGTACAGTGCCTCATAAGCCTGATAAGGCAGGGTGCCATAGAAGCGTGTACATGTAATAAATAAATAAATACTATTACACCTGAACCTGACGTAATAATATATGAAATGTTTGTTGTATAAACACATGCAATAGGTGTAACCATTGCTTGGAAATTCCCAGGTGCAGCTTATTTGAAGTCTTGCAAGCATAGATAGAACCAATAGATGCGCTTGACTAATTGAATAGCACTTGATATTTGAATTCAGATACATTCATAAAATGGGAAGCTTAACAGAGATATTGTAATTGAAAACATTTCAAAATATTTAGGTGATATGACAAGTAGAAGAATGTATTTATCAAAAGATTGTGTTTACATCAATATTCAGTTAGTAATTGCTCCTGTGGCTTAAGGAGTAGTTATAATAGTATGTCACATTTGATAGGTAATAGCTTCCTTATACAAGTTCAAGTAAATAAATATGGAATCACATTAAAATTAATAATCACCTGACAATGAAGCAGTCAGCTGTGTTCCCACCAGCAATGAAACTCAGCGTGTCTTTATATCCTAAACAATAACATGAAGTATAAAATATTATAAAGCAACAGACTGATTGATTCAGATTGACTACACAGTGGGCCAAAAACATAGTTTTCATTCTGCTGCTATTGTACAGACATAAGGGATGTAATTGCCAGTTGTAGGATAATATTTGATGGAGCAATTTTACAGTGAACATAAGTTTAATATGAGAATCATCATGATGTACAATGAAAAATGTTGATGCTTGTTTTGCCCATCCTGCATATTTTATCGAGAAAAAAAATGCAGCAAATAATGCAGCATAATAATCCCAACGATCGAAGTTCAGTAGGGATATAAATATAGTGAAACTCTCTGTCCATTTGTCTGTCAGTCCATCCAACTGTCCAGAAAATAACTCTAGTTTACTCTATACTAGTTGCAAAATTGTCAGTTTGTCTTAAAGTCATAAACTTTTCTAACTGACCTTGTTCATTTCTTCTGACACTGAGATTGGCTTGAGCAGAGCATTGTTTGATGATGTTATGGGTTTCCTCCAGTGTAGCAGTTGTAAGTTTGTATGTGCTCATCTCTGTTGGAGCTCCAGGTTGAGGAAATGCAATCTATGGGCAACACAGGTACAGTGTACACTACATGACTTGAGATAACCTTCTTTACATTTTACATCTTTACATAACATCAATAGGAAAAACATATTAATTGTTAAGTAAAGTCAAGTAATGATCACCCTTCGACTACCGGTATTTAACTAAAATGGCAAATTTATCATTCATTATCAGCCATTCAGAATTCATAAGAATTTCATGTCTCTGTGGTTAGGGTACCCCTTAATGACATTGGTAAACTAGTTACCCTCTCAATTTGATCTCTCTGGTTAGGGGACCCCTTAATGACATTGGTAAACTAGTTACCCTCTCAATTTGATCTCTCTGGTTAGGGGACCCCTTAATGACATTGCTAAACTAGTTACCCTCTCAATTTGATCTCTCTGGTTAGGGGACCCCTAATGACATTGGTAAACTAGTTACCCTCTCGATTTGATCTCTCTGGTTAGGGGACCCCTTAATGACATTGGTAAACTAGTTACCCTCTCAATTTGATCTCTCTGGTTAGGGGACCCCTTAATGACATTGGTAAACTAGTAACCCTCTCAATTTGTCTCTTTGGTTAGGAGACCCCTTAATGACATTGGTAAACTAGTTACCCTCTCAATTTGATCTCCTATCTTCAGTCCACTTTCATGCGTTATCATTTTATGTATGAATATTCCACTAAGATTTCCACCAATTACAGTGAGTGATTCCTTCAACCATTTTGGCTCAACTATAGCTGCTTGTGTCTTAATGGTCTTCCTTGATGGAGACCTGAAATGGAATCACAAACATATCCATATTAGAGGCCTTTAATCCCTTGAATATCAAAGACAAGGAAATAAACTTGTCAATACAATAGGAGAGTATGACATGTGCCATAGGGGTACTAATCTGTTGGAAATTCTCTTTGTGATTTTGACACTTCCAGCGAGGAGACAATGTTCTATTCATTCATGGAGCCATCTTAGCAAACTTATAATATTTACATACAAACTTATAATATTTACATACACAATTATTTTTCTGTGCTGTGCCATAACAGGTAGACTGACCCGCTCATAGTACTCCACAATGATGTTGGATTCATCATTGGCTCCATTAGAGGCAGATTGTGGTGGGGGAATACCTGAAATGAAATTGTCTATTTGAAATGTTGAAATCCTTTAATGGAAAGTTCCACACTTAATGGTATTGTTTAACACAAATAAAGGTGAGTGATATATCTTACCATAAGAAATAATGTTTTTTGATGGTTTTATGAATTCCTCGGGTCAAGAAGTGAATTTATCTGATTGTTTAATATTCACTGGGTATGGTTTCCCATGAGATAAATGGACAGTCCTATGGATTTTCAAAAATATAGAATATATCCACTCATTGATATCTCTCGTGGATATTTTTTCAAACTCATAGAATAATCCTATAATATTTTATGTTTACCACTATCCTCTTCCTCAAGCTCTCCATCATAGTTAGCATCAAAGTAAAAATGGTTAGCTATGGAGTAGAGGGGTGGCTCTGAGCTATCTGTATCAGAATAGGAATCCCCATATGAATCAAAATCTGCAAAGGAACCCTCTGTTGATCCAGCAGGAGACTTGTATTTCCTTGAACCTGAGGTTTGGGCAGTGACAGTGTCTGAACGTTCCATGCTGTATACCCCATTGCCCATATCCAGGTCTATAGTTTTTGGCTCACTCTGTAAGCTGTAAGTGCTGGCATTAACATTTCCATATGATGATGTTGAGGGTAGGGTCTGGTATTTCTTATCTAAAATGAAAACATTTAGGCAAATATTTGTACGGTCAAAATTGAGCATTATCCTCGGAGTGTCCTTTAATGAAACAACAAAGGCAATGCAGATTCAATACAGGGCATTAGCCATTCTTTCATGTAGTTTTCACAAATTATTTGACTTATGAGTAGCTTACATGTGGCCGATACAAACATATAACTATACAATCTGAGTGCAGGAAATAACAGAATTATACACAGTCAACTATTTAACAGTAAAAATACAGACCGGTCAATGTACTGTTGGTGGTTAACCAGTTAACTGATTAAGATCTGACACTACTAGACTCTCCAGACAATCTAAATTACCAAATTATTACCTTGAATAACTTACTTGGTGAACATGGTGATTCATAGCTTAGGAGTCTTTGAGGTGAACAGTTTGAAGGAAGAGTATAGGTGTTACTGTATACATTGCTGGATTCATCATCATTCATGTTACCTGTAAATACAAAGAGTTGCTTAACTTGCATTACAAATTATATTTTAAATGCTTTCATCATTCTTTTTGTAAAAGACAATTTATATCCTACAAACTGTTATAACTTGTCATTGGATCAGTTTTGGCTTATAGACTATATAAGAGTCCATTTGCTTTTCAATTTAGTCTTCCAGTGAAATGTTAACAGTTTCCATATCCTCTACAAATGTTGCATATCAACAATATACTGTACAGTATTGAAGTTGGTACCATTAGATTGATGAGTTTTACCTAGTCTTAGGAAAACAGCATTTACTGAAATGCACCTTGAAAATTTAATTGGGAAGAATTAATAAAATGGCAATCCAATTCCTATAACTTATTGATCACCTTCCATTGAGATATCCATGAAGTCAGCAAATGGGTCTGCTGAGCGAGATGGTTTAGCAGTCATGTGTGGAACTTTATCTTTTATCAAAGGAGACTTCTCATATGCAGTCTTGTACTCTATTACTTGCTGAACTCTTGCTCGAGTTGGTGTCTGAAAACAGATACTTTATACTGAACATAGTATATGGATCAAAAGAAGTTTTCTAAAAGTATAATTAAATGAATGAAATTGAATCCCTTGGCAGTTTAAACACTTAATACTTTAATGCATGGAATGTTTAGTGTTTTCCAGGTCTAAACAAGGTTGTTTTAGACCAAATTACAGAAATGTAGTTTAATATATATATTATATATCCCAAATATGCTATTTCTGTTAATAAACCCAACTTTGAGAAATGTAATGAACATTATAATCTGCATGCATTGTAAACTGTCACATTTTGCAGCAAAACCTTTGAAACATTTCTACCAACTTGCATAAGTAAAGTCCAAAAACTTACTGTTGGAGGATCTAAATAGACTGTTGAATCACTGAAATAGAGCGAAGGCTCTTCTTGCAGGTCAGCAAGATCTCTATAGCATCCATTAGTCAATGAGATGGCTGGTGAGGGTGGAGGCTGTAATGCCTCAGTTAGTTTCTGCTGCAGTTGGTTACATTTTGTTGACAGTTTCCACTTGATTTCTGTTAAGCAATCTCGGTCTGCAACAACTTGGCGATTTTTTTCTTGACAGTCCAAGTGTCTTGCAATTGCCTTTAATAAAACAAAACTATAACTCAGATGACCTTTTCCCTATTCACACATACACATGATATATAATATTCCATCCAATCAGACCCCTGAGAAAAATTAGCAACAGGCATGTCAACCTGGGAACACCTAAAACAAGACAATTTAAGGCAACTGAAATATACGCAATTCACAAAAATGGGTGTGACTTCAATTTCTTCAACAAATGTGGGACAGTTGGACGGCCTGTAATATGTATTATATATTTAAAAACAGATGATTGGTTATTGTTAGATTCAGGGAATCATTGAAGTCCAGGCTAAATCACTTAATCTAAAGTGGAATTTATTCTTTGTCCTTTTTGGCAATAATCTCTTACCTCATCTCTTTCAGACTTGAGCAACTGTGACTGTTTGTAATAGTCATCTTTACGAAGATTACACAAATCTATCTCTTCTTTGTATCGGTGGACTTCACGATTTTTCAATTCTAAAGCCTCAGATGCCTTTACAACATAAAATTCCAAAACAGTTGAGACAGCATTTAGACACTTTAGTACCTCCAGTTGATATAGATTGTTTCTGAACATGCAATGATCTTTCTAACATATTTGAGTTATTTAATTGAAATAAAATAAAACTTCATTTACTATTTTTTCTGAAAGAAAGGCTTGCAGGAATGTGGATATTATATCCTTAAATCCAAATGAAGAGTTTCAGAAGATAATGTTTCAAAAGATAATGTATGAGACCCAAAAACATATGGATTATGGATTTTCACAACACTTTTGTAAATATAATTGATAACCTTTTCATCAGTGATCATACCTTTTCCAACTTATGCTGTAAATCTGCCAACTCTTGTCTTAGGTTGAATATCTTTTCTGCGTAATGCCCATTTTGCTCTTGTACTTCATTGTAGTTTTCCTTTAAGATTTCTAAGTCCATCTCAAGCTTCGTGTTGATAGAATTGTCTACATTACTCCACTAGGAAAAATGAAAGAAGAAAACATAGTTTTAACTCCTTCAAAAAACATTTAAATGTGTTTTTTGCAAGATTTATAGATGTCAGCCCACTATCTAGCCTTGCCCAAGTCGGTATTTTTTACTTATCTGATCTTGAATTATAATAGAAATCAAGATAAGTAAAAGAGACCGACTTGGGCAAGGCTACCCACTATCCACCCTAGTGCAATAATGATGTGTTAATGAAAAGTGCAGGACAACTTTAGGCTCTCTTTTGAATTATTGGGTTATGTTAAAAAAGTAATACAGACTCATGGAACATGTGGAATGTGTTTCAATACTCAAAAACTACATGATATACATACAGTATATATAGGCTAATATATACATATTCATATCTATACTATCTTGTATATGTGTCAGTGGACACAGTGTCTTTGTATTATGTTGAGTCCCAGTGAACATAACATGTTTTATAATCTATATTAATTATATAAGATACTAATCATATAATCATATAATTAAACATACTTTGAGAAATCTTTCATTGACATTTCTAGCCTCCAATGCAGTCTTAAGTTGCAGGTTTTCCTGGTGAAGTGTCTCATATTCCTCACTTGAGTGAAGAATCTGGAGTTTATCTGTCAGCTTAGTGGACTGTTTACTCTGTAGACTCAGCTTATCTATAACATTATATTACAATCTTACAGCATACACCTGAATATTTATAGTGGCCTCGACAGACTATTTTCCGTCATTCTGGACATTTGTAACTATATAGACTATCATATCATAATATGATTATAATAAATACCCAAATAGAACAAATGTCTATAGATAATGGGTTTAAGTTGTCTTCATACACAAAAACCTAAACCATGTATATGAGTAATAGATAAGTTTCCATCTGAGAGCTGTGAGGTACTTAACTACTTATGCCGTGGATGTCATGTTATATTGTTATGTTACATTACATTACATTGAGTAGCAACTGGCCATATAAAACTGTTGTTTTCCCTACCTTTTGCTTGTCTCAGTTCTTTGTTATATGTGTCTATCTCAGCTTGCAATTCTCTATTTTGATCCAGGGTCTTATCACGCTCCATCATATACATATAGCATCTGCTCATGTATTCTTCCTTCTCATTGGCAAACTTCACAGAATCTTGCAACAATTTTACTATAATACAATGTACATGTATATACGAGGGGTGGTAAATGAAATGTATAGAACTCTCAACTTCTTGTAGCAATTTACTGAGGTCATCTTTCTTTAAGAGCAACGGTTATAAGACAGGTCTGGAGTATTTGATAAATCATAAACACAACTTTTTGATTCTGACACTGAACAATATATTCAAAAATTGCAGTATCAGCATATGAGCCTGGCCATAGGAAAACCGGTCTTATCACAAAAATTAAAATTGTGCTACAGAGCCAAAAATGTGCCCAAGATTAAGAGGAAAATGTGCTAAATTAAAATTCGACTTTTTGGTCTATAAATGCAAGGAAAAATTGTTAAGACATAAGTCATGGCTCATTTGAAAGGTCTTTTTTTGCTTTTTAAGATAAACAAAAAATCAAAATATTGAAAAATCTGTGATAAGACCCCTTTTCCTGTGGCTGGCTCATATATAATTTGAACAGTTGTGATTTCAAGCAATCTACCCACTTTATAGTAAACACACCTTTTCAACATGTTATACCTCTTAGTGTTATTCCAAATTCTAAGTACTGACAAAAATAACATGATTTGCAGTGGAAAAGCTAATCTACTACTGACCCATCTGGTCCTTCAGTTGATCTCTCTCTGCCACCACAGTGTTATATTGCTCCAGACTCTTACACTTGGCTTCGAGTTCAGTCTAAAACGTAGGCATCTTTTATAGTTGCATGTAATATGTTTTGCAGTGATTCAAACCTCATAAGCATAACAAAAACGTCTATTTGCCCAAAGAAGTGGCTAAAAACATGAATTTATGGCCGAGTTTTTTACCTTTAGAATTTTTGTTTCATATTCTGCTATCTTAGCCTCATTTCTCAAGTCACTGAATTGTGTCTTGACTCTCTTGCTGACATTTCTTTCTTTGTTTAGCATTGTTGTTAGATTGTTGCAGACTTGTATGAGTTTAGAATCTGGTCTTACACTAGGCTCCTCATCATCTTTTAAAAATACATGATCATTCATTCAACATACAACATCTCTGTTTAATAGGGTATAGAATGGTTTCATTAAAAATATCATAAGTAAGAACAACAAAAATCACTTTTGAATTTTCTAAGTACATGAACAGCATTTAATAAACATTTGGATTAACCTGGTGGTGGCTTTGGCTCCTTCCCAGTCATTTTCTGATACAAGTTTGGATTTGTGTATTGTAGTTTATCTGTGAATATGTCATAGCCTCGTTCGTCTTTTCTTCTTAGAATGTCCAACAGCTGACCTAAATAGAACAAAAACAGAATTTAAGTTTGAACATAACAACCTAATTTGCAAGAAATTTTCTCCAAATTGTGTATTAAAGTTGTTTCATGCCTGGCTTCATACCCATACAGAGATCGGAACACAACTGGTACTTGATATATAATCCTGTAGTTTAGTCAAAATGATTTGATTTCTCACTAGAATTTGTCCATTTGAGGATAAAGTCAACAACACCTGATCGACACAATAGCAGCTGGTAACTTAGACTTTCGCAAATGGAGTATGGAGATATAGGGAACATTTGGAAGTATAAAATAGCAAGCTGAATTCAGTATTTCAGTTTCAGCCAACACAATTATCCAGCGGCCTATTGTTGGTGGCTAAAGGCTGTTCTATACAGATCAGACAGACTTTGAAAGAGGTGATTAGAAATAACCAGGAAATAAAGTAGTCTTGTCTCATTTTGGAAAGATTTACACCAATGATCTGGAGCTACCCTTTTGCTACAGGGAGTACCATGTGAAAATAGTACAGCAAAAACTATGACTGTGATATGACCTAAATTGGAGATGTACAAGATGTATAATTAATTGAATACTAAATTATGTTTTAGAACGAGGCTAATGCTATTGATTGAAGATCTTATATAGAAGTACTGGGACTATTTTAAATAGATTACAGAAACTTTTTTTTAACAATATTGTTTGTACCATTTCTCTGTTGAGTAGTTGAGTGCTTTTGTACATTCTTGCATTCCTCTCCCTCATCTTGAGTAAACACCTGGAGAATACAGAATGCATCAACATTAAACGCATCTTGCATGTATTTAATCATGGACTTCCGTAATTTAATCATGTACTAATAGTTGATAATTTTGACCAATATGAGAATATTTTTTCTTTTTTGGTTCAGATATGGTCATTCATCAAATGCCAAACTCCAATGTCCACAATTATAATACATGTATGTCTCTTTCTCATATATGACTAACCAAAATACTGCCATCTTTACCCCATGTAAGCTATTGCCATCTTTTATCATAAGAGTTTACATAGGAACAGATACACCGTTGCTATGAGAATCTTTGCTCATTCTACAAAACTAAGCCGTGACATCATAGCAATGGAGCTTTGTTGCCATGCATATACACTCAGGAGCATATACAACATTCTCTTAGACCTCTCAATATAATAATTATACAAAGGAAATTTTGGTTGATTTAAAAAAAATATTACCGCCCAAATAGATAAAAATTAAGATAAATCTTTAATTTCATTAACAAGATACTTTTTTAAAATCAACCAAAATTTCCTTTGTACAATCACAATATTGAGAGACCTAAACATGTTTATGTCATTTTGTTCCAATAAGGTTCAGAAAGATATTTCATTTCATTCTGAACATCTGATGCCAAGAACAAAAGAAGTGTCTGATGTGTTTTCTAAAACAATATAGAGAAAAATACATTTTTATATTTCAAATTATATTGTTACCATTCAAAAGATGACCATTAAATTGAAAACGTGTAAAATTTTCAGAATGTTTTGATGACTGGTTTAAGAGAATATGTGTTCAAAAAGTTCACCATATCGATACCAATCCTTTTGAAGCCATCATTTGGAGGATGGCATTTAAAGACATTTGATTTACATATTTATACAAATATAAAGACTATATAATACCCGGTTACTCCTCAGATGGTTGATGAATATCTCAAGGTCCAACTCCTGTACCAGTGAAACCCTGTGTTCTTCCAGGATATCCTGCCAGTTTCTCAGGAGATCTGTTGGTTTCGACATGTTAACTGAGTTGGTTTCATTACATCGTTGTTCAAATATTACTGAAAAAGATGTTCTGCTTGCTTATCTACTCACTGAATCTCACAGTAACAATCTGGCAGTATAGCGATTGTAATGTTTTTCACTTGAATAGAGCAATTTCACGATATGACTGGGAATAAACTTCTTCTAAGTCTTGATGTATCAAAACAAGGGGGGGGGGGGCAGATGGCATTTCAAATAAAATGTTAAAAATGTGCTGTGACAGTATTTATCTAATCTTCAAATGCCCTCTGTTGTATTGAAGAGAGAAAATTTGGGGGGAACTCAGGAACATGTCAGAAATGAACATCTTGAGGTTAACTGGCAAAATTGTACACTGTTACTGTAAACCTTGAAAGTACTGCATACTGAGACCAGAGGTCAAGATCAACAGTACTTTCAAGGTTTACATTTGAGGTAAACAATTTTGTCAGTTGACTGAATAGCAGTATCTAGTAGCGGTCAACAGTACACATTGTTTATTATAAATTAACCAATCTGAAGTGAGAATTTCAACTAAAGGTACTGACAAAACTTGTTATGCATTTTTATGTATACTTAAAACTTGCTATGTAAAAGATATTTCAGTTAATTGATTATAAATAATACTTACCAGAATTGGCAGTAACATCGGTTGTCATTTGATTATTTTTTCCTAATTTTAATTCTTAATAGATATTTTAAAATCAAGTTTTACTCCGTCCTCTCAGTTATATCATACAATTCGAACCACACAAGTTTACAGTTATACTGACTGAGTATTAAGCACTTTGCTGATAAATGATTGAAAAGGAGGAAGTAATTTACTTTTTTATATTTGGTAAGTCAATAAACCTCTGCATTTTAATGATATACATTTAAGCCAGGCCACAGGAAAAGGGGTCTTATCACTGATTTTTTCATTATTCTGATTTTTTGTTTATCTTAAAAAGCAAAAAGCGATCTTTCAAATGAGCCATGACTTATGTCTAACAATTTTTCCTTGTATTATATAGATTATACATTTTCCTCTTAATCTTGGGCACATCATTGCCTCTGTATCACTATTTTAATTTTTGTGATAAGACCAGTTTTCCTATGACCAGGCTCATTTACTAAATTCAGCATAATATGTGATGGTTCAATTCTCAGTAATGCACAATGTGAGCAAACTCAAATCAACAAAAAAAGATGTTTCTGGTTTGTGTAAATCTTTGCATTTGGCTCAAACCTTAAAAGGCCTCTCAAAATCACATCACAATATCTAAACAAGGCATAATCCAATATGAGTTCATTGCCTGAGTGTAGATGAAATTACTTCCTGTTACACCCGTATGTGTGTTTGTAAAATAAAGCCATTAACTTCCTTATTCAAAGATCTAGACAATTAAAGGGATGTTTTGAGAAAATTGTCACAATTTACGCTCTCCTCATTCCATGGCATGCTTATTTTCAAAAAAATTTGATTTCAGGATATCCATTGATTTGACATATTTGGGAAATATTGAAAAAGTATCTAGCTTCCTCAATCCAATCAACAAAAACTTTAACCAAAAGCTTAGCTGATAGTCTAAATACAGATCTAAATATTCACTATTTCAAAATGGGTCTCCGTTTAATTTGATTGAAGCTTGGCCAGTGTCTTGCCCCACTTAAAAAAATGGAAGAAGTTAAACCAATTAGTATTGATCTATAAAAAGATACAAGCACAATGCCAATAAATGGGATTATTTTGTTAAAACTTTTATTAACAGCATGGTTATCATGATCTCAAAAGGGAAGTAAAATTAAATTGATTTCATTCACATGATTGGTCAATAAGAATTGAATTACTTTTTTGTAATAAATAATGAACTTTGACCAGACTTCCTGTTACTCGGCTTTTATCATAATAATAAATAACATTGAACAATTATCTATCATATTCCTAAACTTATATTTCACTAATCAGATGTAACATAACAATGCTGCTTCATCCAAATGTTTGTAATGTAAATGTAAAATACTTTCTTTGTTTATGTAATTATAAAGAGATTCAAACAAAGATTTTAAAACTATTTCTAATTTACAAATTGAAACAATCATAATTCATCTAAATCAAAATTGGATTAGAAATTGTCTAAAAGTAATACATAGTTATCTCTAAAATGTGTTTCAGCATTTACTCTACATTTCACACTTACAACATTACAAGATGTCCCAAAAGTAAAAGGACTGGTGCTGCTCTTTCATTAATACACTGATCATATTTAAATGTTCACAGTATACTCCTTGCCTGAAATGTCACTTGTGACTAAATATTCATCTCGACAATGTAACTACTTATAAAAGCCATCAGTTTAGGCAGCTGCAGGCATAAGAAGTTAGACTTTGTTATCTTAGACTATGCAGTCTTTTCTCCTGACTATGCCATATTTCACTTCAATCTTTATACTGAATTCTGTTCTGCTAATCTGTTGGGCAAGCTCTTTGTAGACAAGAGCAAACCAATTGTCAAATGTACCATTCCTGACATGACAGCTCATGTGTTTGAATTTTAGCATATGAAATCAGGTCTTAAGTTTTGTTCCATATTCAACTGATGGGATTTACATAATGTTGAAAGACTCCAACACTGCTGTATTTAAATATGCTGCCCTGATACTGTGTTGTCATGTTACCACACCAACCATAACTCAGTACAATGTTGTGACTATAACTGAATCACAATACATGAATGAATATACTATGCAATTGCATTCCAATCCAGTTACCGTTGGGACACCCTTTATATCAAAACATTGCATTTTCCTCTGAGGTAAAGCATCAACATGAACTTGATGGCAGACCACTCTATGTAAAGGGAGCAGAATATCAACATGAACTTGATGACAGATCACTCTATGAACAAGGAGCTGAATATCAACATGAACTTCATGACAGATCACTTTATGTAAAGGGAGCAGAATATCAACATGAACTTGATGACAGATCACTCTCTGAACAAGGAGCTGAATATCAACATGAACTTCATGACAGATCACTCTATGAACAAGGAGCTGAATATCAACATGAACTTCATGACAGATCACTCTATGTACAAGGAGCAGAATATCAACATGAACTTCATGACAGATCACTCTATGTACAGGGAGCTGAATATCAACATGAACTT
This sequence comes from Owenia fusiformis, assembly GCA_903813345.2. Classification (NCBI taxonomy): domain Eukaryota; kingdom Metazoa; phylum Annelida; class Polychaeta; order Sabellida; family Oweniidae; genus Owenia; species Owenia fusiformis. Next base: position 17,773,156 of record CAIIXF020000009.1, on the reverse strand, counting down.
GATGACAGATCACTCTATGAACAAGGAGCTGAATATCAACATGAACTTGATGACAGATCACTCTATGTGCAGGGAGCTGAATATCAACATGAACTTGATGACAGATCACTCTATGAACAAGGAGCTGAATATCAACATGAACTTCATGACAGATCACTCTATGTACAGGGAGCTGAATATCAACATGAACTTCATGACAGATCACTCTATGTATAAGGAGCAGAATATCAACATGAACTTCATGACAGATCACTCTATGAACAAGGAGCTGAATATCAACATGAACTTCATGACAGATCACTCTATGTACAAGGAGCAGAATATCAACATGAACTTCATGACAGATCACTCTATGAATAAGGAGCAGAATATCAACATGAACTTGATGACAGATCACTCTATGTACAAGGAGCTGAATATCAACATGAACTTCATGACAGATCACTCTATGTACAAGGAGCTGAATATCAACATGAACTTGATGACAGATCAATCTAAATTTCACCTGTCAATCAAATCTGGCAATGAACACTTTAGCTTGGATTGCTGATTCTTTTTTCAGAAGACATATTTTAGATTTGTGAAAATGATTTATGTATTCTGTCATAATATGTGTCAAGCTTTTATGAATATTCTTAATAATTAATAATTTAACCTCTAAATGTCATCAGTTATTTTGTATTCTCCTCCATTTCACGGAAGAGTGTACATCCATACATATATGTCATAAATATCTTTATTTACAAATTAATGAATGATACATAAAACCATTTATATGTAGAAAATGTTGCATTTCTTACTTATTTGTGCATATTTGAAGCAGTGAACTTAAATCAAATCTTATAAAATAATTTCATTAAAATGTACATCTTGATAAAATAGCTGACATAGATACTATTTACAATGGTTTTAAATACTTAAATAGAGAAACAATGGTTAAAGTAAGGAATATACAAATGAACATTTTGGATAATTTAGAAATTTAACCACTGACATAACTGAACATTGTAGCACAGAAAAAAGGGAATTGTCAAAAAATTGAAATTAGTAGATGTAATTGCATCAGCAGAAAACATAAATGAAAATCAAATTGAATCTAATGAATAATGTGAGTGGGAGGTTAGGGTGAACTCATAATGATCTATCATCATGATTTGCTGTTCTGTAATACATGTATATGCTATATAATATGGCTTGTTTCTTACTCAAACTTATATCGTCTGTGATAAATTATGCATTGAGATTTGAGGATCTATAAATAACCAAATTTAAGAGTACATAAATACACATCTTACAATGTATGTAGTTATATAATAGTTATACTGTATCTTAGTTTTGTTGTGAGTGTATCTATGATAACAAGAGACTAGTATTATAAGACTGAACAACTTATAGACTGTCAATTTATTAATTGTTTTGTTTATCATTCAGAGCTACTAGAATCCATTTTTTCGCGAAGGAGAAAATTTTGCGGAATTCATGCTTTTTGAATTGAACTGAAAGCTTACCTAGTATTGTTTTAGGCACGTGTAGATCATTTGAATCATTTGTAGCTCTCTTTTGTAGCGATTCAAACAGAAAACTTTTTTATTTTTTATTTCTTGAAGTTGGTTTGTATGGAACATCTAGTATGAGTCACAAAATATGTGGAGACTAAGATACTCGTTTTCTATTTTCAATATATTATCTCTGTGTTGTCACTAAATTTATCTGTTGTTCAAATACATGTACACATTAAAAAATATGGCAGTTTTATTTTGATTATCACGCTATTTCGACAAAAAATGCTGCGTTAAAATACAGAATTTCACATTTTGATTTTTTTCTTGCAGAATTTTGCATTTTGTAGCGCAGAATTCTAGTAGCTCTGATCAATATATGATACTCGTCACATCTGTATGTCTTGCAATGACAAAATTAATCTAAAGATTTGAGTAGAGACCTTGTTTGTTGGTCAGATTTGCAGTTATTAGTGCAGTTTGTGTGGTCATAATGTTAATGAATGTAACCTGGATGTGACAAGTGTATGAAAATGAGTGTATGCAACTGAGTGTATGAAATTGAGTGCATGTGGTTGTATGAAAATGAGTGTATGCAACTGAGTGTATGAAATTGAGTGCATGTGGTTGTATGGAAATGAGTGTATGTAACTGGGTATATGAAAATGAGTGTATGCAACTGAGGGTATGAAATTGAGTGTATGTGGTTGTATGGAAATGAGTGTATGTTACTGAATGTATGTGATTGTATAAAAATGAGTGTATATAACTGAGTGTATGAAACTGAGTTTATGTAACTGAGCATTTGTCTGTTATAAATGTGAAATGTAAGTGTAGAACATTATCAAGATGTTTTAAACATGGCAAACAATACATAATCTAGTGCAAAAATCAGTTTCACATCATCATTAAATGTAACTCATGAGTGAAGTTTACATCATATAAAACAATAATTATAATTTTAAAACATTTCATCTGCCATATAATGAGACAGTAAAATACTTTAAAACAAGGCTCATGACTGATGATAAATCAAAAAATAAAAAGCACCTCGTATGTTTTAAACATGGCAACCCTGGGCAATCCTGATATCTTGTAATTTCCAGATATATTTGAAAAGCCTATTTTCTTCTACAAACAGAGGTTTTAAAAGAATTTCTGTTAAGAGGCAAAATGCATAAAATAACAGGCAGAATTATTGAAAATCATATTTTAACATGGATTCAGATGCAAAATTCTTCATAACAACTCGTAAAAACGACCAGAAAAAATTGCCTGTTGTCTTGTCTGATACAAAAGAACCCTCACATATAAAATCTCAAGTCATTTCTCACAACCCTGCATCTACAGTATATTGGTTCAAAGGTACATATTATCAATGTATGTAACCCTGTTTGTTTTTCACAATAATCCCCTAATATAATGAATCTTTCCCACAGCAGCAGCATCAGTCTCTAGTTCATCATTGCTGGCAGCTAAGCTGTATTAAAGTTAAAGTTATTACTTGAAAACCTCATCTCAATCTTCATTTGGGGAGCATCGTCTAATTCTCAACCTGTCATGTGATGCATTAGCATAATCCTATTGTCTATTTTAGGGATCAATGTCAATATGTTTCAGATTTCAGATTTAAACAGCTGCCGTCATTTTGACAATACTTTGTGGGGTCTGCCCAGGGCCTCCTCTGTTGAAACGTTTGGCTCTGAAAGTGGAAGAAAATTGTAAATTTTCAATGACTTATGCTAATGAAATGGCTTTGGGGGTAAAAGACAGTATTGATTTTTGGTACTCCAAGGGTTAATAAATCAACATTATATCTCAATAGTTCATCTAAATGTTATAATTTAGAAGAAGATGTCGGAAATGTCAATGTAAAATGGTAAAATTATGTTTTTTTGAAGAATATTGATTTATAGGCCTGACAACTAAGTATAAACCTTATAAGTTACAGAACTGAATGACAATAATATTTTCAAATATTGAGCATGATAATTCATATGAATTTTGAACAAAACAAATGGACGGTATTGTTTAGAATATAAATCATGTTTTTGTTTGGCTTTAAAAGAAAACACCATAATGCTACATACATCTGAATTAGAATAGAATTAACAATTAAATTATGACAATCCAAAGTGAACAATGTTAAACTCATCAATCTTCAGGACCGGTAACACATAATAACATGATACAAATTCCAAATACACATAACGACAAACATATAGCAATTACATGTAGTAATATCTTCATTGCCAAATTCTAAACAAAACTTCTGTATAGTAGAGAGCTTTCGATATAAGTTATTTGGAATACATAACACAAACCTGTACTTGCACAAGTCAGGTATAGCAACTCTGGAAACGAAGATAACATGTTTTAATCCTTCAAATCACAACAAAATATTCGGCAATAGTGAGTTCCAGTTTCAAAATATGATTACAACTTAGAAATTTATTCTACCATTGCTGGAACATTCACAAATGAAATCTCTTAATAAGGAAACAAGGAAATTTTTTCTAATGAAATGTAGTTTCCTGGTTTATTTGAGAAACCTTCCTCCCCAGTGGTGTTTACGTCACTTAAAAGTTGAAAACTTATATCGAAAGCTCTCTAAATGTTAATGTTTTTACTGATAAGCACTGGATTACTATATTAAAATGACTTCTAATAGCATTGTTTGAACTTTTCTAGCAACAAAGGTATAAGGTTATACAATTTGTAAAGCTGAGATCACATCTATAAGTTTTATCATCTAAAAAGCAGCAAATATTCTACATCAATATATTAAGGCTATTTATGCAAAATATGGTCAGTATGGATGAAAATCAAATGCACACATAGATCAAATACCATGAAAAAATGAATCTAAACAGAATTCATGACATTCTGGACATTTGTACCAAATATTGGCTGTAGAATAGTCTTGTCCAAGCATTTGTAAATCCTATAGAAACACCTAAACTATTTATCAAGTGATAGAAAGGGAAACAGGGGACAAACAGATACTTCATTTATGATCACTGCAAAAGTAATTTCCTACAAGACATGGTGCTTAACAAATCATCTATGGTTAACCCTACTGGATAAAAGTCTAGTACTTTGCTGAGTGAGTCCATATATAATATATATATAGTGTGGAAATTTTTTTTTCACAAAACTAATATATATATATATATATGTATCTTTTATTAACTCTGATATGTGATATGTTTTGAGCAAAAGCTTCTGTGAAACAGTGCCAGCTTCCCATCATTACAAATGTGAAAATCATTACAAACTTTGTTATAAATGTTATAAGCGGATTTAAATTTAAATTGCTTTTGAACCATCAAAAACATTGCTATCACCATCATTAAAATAAATGGATATACTGTATATATATTTGGAATTAATTTAATGTTTGATGCGTTTCCTGTGAAAGGTTCGCTGTGAGACCAATTACCTGCGAAATAAGAGCTAACCTATATCAAACAAATTCACAAAAACGATCTACATGTATTTACCAAACTGCACTTCTCATAAATGTGATCAACAAAGAGATATGAAGAAAATACAATGATCAATAAAATCACAAGGGATCAATTAATCAAATTACGTATCCTAATATTTCCTGGTCAACATCTGCATCCAAAGAAGAGTTCTACTTAAACATATTGTTTTATGTTAAATCACAAGGAAGTCAAATAGATGTACTGATAAATTCTAAAATGAGACTGTTACAACAACTCCAAACCTAAATGGTCATTGAAAAGAGCAATGCATATTTTTGCTATGTTAACATATGGATATGTATTATAATTCAGACATTGGTATCTAAGACAATAAAGCTCTTTGGTAGAGATGTGTAATACTAGATGAACAAGATGATCTAATAAAAACAATGCAAAATATATGGTGATCTAAAACCATAATAAAGTAATATTTGCAATGCTAAATCTGTATGGTAATCTAAAAGCACAATAAAGTTATATTTGCAATGCTAAATCTGTATGGTAATCTAAAAGCGCAATAAAGTTATATTTGCAATGCTAAATCTGTATGGTAATCTAAAAGCGCAATAAAGTTATATTTGCAATGCTAAATCTGTATGGTAATCTAAAAGCGCAATAAAGTTAAATTTGCAATGCTAAATCTGTATGGTAATCTAAAAGCGCAATAAAGTTAAATTTGCAATGCTAAATCTGTATGGTAATCTAAAAGCGCACTAAAGTTATATTTGCAATGCTAAATCTGTATGGAAATCTAAAAGCGCAATACAGTTATATTTGCAATGCTAAATCTGTATGGTAATCTAAAAGCGCAATAAAGTTAAATTTGCAATGATAAATCTGTATGGTAATCTAAAAGCACAATAAATATATTTTCAATGATAAATCTGTATGGTGATCTAAAAGCACAATAAAGTTATATTTTCAATGTTAGACCTGTATGGTGCTGATGCTATCCTAGGGCTATATGATGGTACCATTCCCCTGTTGCAGAAATACAAGCATGTGCAATTATTTAAGATTATAATTATTGCATTTTCAATTCAGAATTCTTCATGAAATAAACCAGCCAGTTGTGTTACATGCTGCTGCTAAATAAAATCCAAATGATGTTTTAGTTATGGTATATAAATGACTGAAACAGCGGGAAAATAAAAACGTTAGGGATAAATATTTCAACTCAAAATGCAACAAGCAATGTACAGGGTGTGTCAAAAACCACACAAGAACACTGAAACATTTTATAGCAATACTGTTCTGAAAATATTTTTATTGGCCTCTTTAGAAGCCTATCTGTACCTGACATATTTGTTTTTGTTCAAACAACAATTTTATTTGATGGATGACATGTATATGAAAAAGTACATACTATATCAGGGACATTACACTTGAGATTTCAACAGTTATTAAGGACCTACTTGAAGTATGATTCTAAAACAAAAGTCACTCTATGTGCCCAAACTTCCCCCTATCGACACACTTCACACTCATGTTATATTGTCACACTTGTGTTATTTATGCACACTGATATTACAACCATCAAACAGGTTAAGTGTTATACTTGTATTTGTGTAATGTGGTGCATTTGAAGAAGGAAAATTGAAACACACGATGTCACCTCACCATAATAAGTTAATCATTCATATAGATATTATGAAAAGTGCAATATTTTGCTTTTTTCCCCATTTGAACAAAAACATGTCTGACATCCTCGTATGTGAAGAAAAGCAATATTGACAAGTATCCATTAAAAAGATGAAACAATACAATGATCAAAAGGGAACTTGTGTCAAAAATGCAATTCCTAAGACTTTTGGTCAATCTGATTTTAGTAAACCCTGCAAACCATATTCAACATTCAAACAAGCAAGCCCATTCTTAAAATGCCAAGCTTGACATATTATTATTTTACACTTTCGATGATAATCTGGCACTTTTATACCATATAGGATACCTTATATCTTACTATTTCTAACTATTATTTTGCATTACATGACATTTTATTCATGGCTGCCATGCTTAGCAGAACATGTTAGTATATAAGCCTCCACCATTCTTACCTATAGTATAAATATAAAGAGAGGAAGGGAGCTTCTGATACTCAACATTGCATCTTCATATCTTAAGTTTGTGACCAAAGAATTCAGACTGATTTAAAGCAGTATTTGTTTTCAAATACATGCTGCCTTTACAAACAGGAAAAGAACTTCCAATAAAAGATTCAAGAGACAATACTGAGTTCTAATAAATAAACAGAGCTCCATCTTTTAAACAAAAATGATATCAAACCCACAATTTCCAAAATATCTATAGTCCTTTACGATAAACATTTCCAAGAAACTATAATCAATATGTATGAGCAATTATTTTGAAAATCATGGGTTTTTATCACCAAAGGGCGAATGTAACATACTCTGCACCGTTGGTACTATTTGGTACTTGGGGAAGAAAACCCTAGATATTCTATAAAGGAGCGCCGTTTACTAGGCGTTCTGTTGAGGTTCGTAGATAATGAGGGGTCAGGAATTGCACTGCCATTGGCTGTTGTACTGTAGAAATATAAAACAACAATGATTGTTAAATAATGGATATTGTAACATACAAATCAATGTGTTACTAAACGGCTAAGTACAGAGCCTTAATTTTATGATTATATTTAGTCTGGTGATATTCAAATTATTAAAATAAGCAAGAAAATACTTATGCAAAAGTGTAACATATTATCACAATCTGATTGATAGTACACAATTGTTCAAGGCAGTACAACTCAAACCAAATCATAACAATATTAGTCCCTTATACTAAATAGAAACGTGCCATGAACAGAAATTCAAGAAGGAATATTTCACAAACATGCAGGGTTTTGTAAAACACATTCCAAGTAAATTATAATAAATGAAAAAATAATAGTACTAAACAATAAAAATAATAATTTTATCTTTTAAATGAAGCTACGTTATAAAATCATGTCACAGCTTTTCTTTCAAGCTGATCACTCAATGCAAAATGTCAGAAGTTCAGAATATATTGTTTTAAGCATTATGGCAATCGTGGTAAATAATAGAATCATTCCATTATGCAAAATGCATTCATGAGCATCAGGTATAGTGGGTAAAGGATACCTGCTCCTCTATGGCTGTACATGTTGGTGAGTATAAATGAGCATGAATGAAATGTTCTTGTAATTATGATAGGTTGGGTTCCACATATGGTTATTGAAACGCAGTATTCAGGTATTGATGACTTTTTAATATAGTTTTCAGCTATAAGCATATTTAATTATTCATCTTTGCATATATGTTGAATGTAGGCATTACTGAATGACCATGCTTGAATGTATGAATAGAGGGATGCATGAATGGATGAATAAAACAATATCTAGCATGAGCTGTGGATTGTGCTATAATCATGAAAGCAATTCATCTCAGTATTACACTTCACAGTTTTTCATCAAATATCCGAAGAAATTTTTTAAATACTCACATTGGTAACAAAAAATCTCAGAGAAGCAATAGCTTAAATTGTTGGGTTGTGTTACAGTGTAATTAAACAGGGATGTGTCAGATAGTGCACAGAACAATATGTTTAATAAACATGAAATACACAAATGAATGCAATGAAACAAATTTGTATTTACCTGGGTGATTCCATGGGGCTTGCTGACCCAGATTTGGTTCTTGGCTGCTCCTTTACAAAATTCCGACATGATGCCAACTTTGATTCTAAAGCCTGAAAGAATAATGTACATGTATTTGCATTATTTTACTTTACAAGGCCTACATTTGATAATTTTTGCTTTGCAAGTGTTTGAAACGAAGTTTGATTGAGTCAATGTAAGGCACTCATCTTGTATGTTTGCATTTTCAAAAATGGGAGTTCCAATAGTTGAGTGAATGAATCGTGTGTAAAATCAAACTTTTGAAATAACCATTAGCTAATACACTGACAGATTTAAATAAAACAGACTTGCTTGAAACCCTTGCATTACCCCTCACTCTTTTTAAAGCACATGAAATATATGGAAGTAAATTAATGACAATATTGTCTTTAAATCTTTGGCAACATCATTAGGAGGTAAATGGAACTTACTCCAACTTTTCTAAGTAGATCACCAACTATATTGAGAGCAGATATTCTGGCTGAGGGTGTCAATGGTGTCCCAGTTCCTCCTATTAAACTAGGCTGAGATTGAGAGGGTGCTAAAATGTAAAGAAATGTATACCACACTTGGTACTGCATGGTTTGATTCACACACACTGTACAGTATCAGATTTCATACTGTGTACTTTACTTTAAATCAATGGTTACTCATTGTCCAATAAATATTTCAATACATATTGTATTAACAAAATGTCTCAATTTAAGAAGACAATATCCAATGTTACAGTTCTATAATTTGTAATTAAAAATACTTTGCTTTCTTTTTTAACTCACAGCTATACTATTGCTTTACTGTGAGATTTTCAGGAAAACCAAGATAATTTATGATTTTACTAGAAATTAATACAAATATGCTTACTTCTAGGAGTGCTAGGTGCTGTTCCAACAGGAGTAGATGGTGGGCTCATCCTTTCTAACTTAACATGTTTCATTTCCTCATTTAATTTATTAGAGTCTATAATGTCTTTTTGTATAACAACTTCACTTTTTAAAACAGGAGGTTTTGGCTCACTGGGAGACTTATGGATCTCAGTAACATCTAGTTCTTGCCTCAGATCTGAAACATATCACTAAGATGAACTTGCATGGAATATTACATGGATAGGAGGTTGTGACAAGTGCTAGCCTAAAGCCCATTTTAGGCTAGCATAAATTTTAGTATTTTAAGAGTTTTTACTAATTTCATGTATCTTTTCATTTAGTGGTCCAATTTTCAGATATTCAAAAGTTCATTCACTTCAATCGATGGCCCCTGACTTCTAAAATTCTACTACACATTCAAGTGTGTAGTGCTTTCTACTTGGATTACATACCTCTTGCTTCATCTTTTAACCTCTGCACTGTCACAGAAAGATCTGCTTTTTCATCTAATTCATTTTCTAAAAATGCATTTCTTTCTAAAGCCTGAAAACAAATGAAATACATTTTAGAATTTAAAAATGTTTTACTCATTAAATCTACTTATCTGTTTCATATGCAATGTATTAGAAGAAACAACTTACATTCAAACAAGTGATGCAAAATGGGAATAGAAAATATTTTAAAGTGCACTAAACAGATTAATGTGCAACTGTATACGTATAAAACTAAACTGATATTTCACACTGCATAAGTGTGTTTGCTTTATTTTGAAATTACTCTAAATCATAAATGGGATAAATTATCTTATTGTTGTTACACATACTACACAGTGTAGGCTCTAACTGCTGGTCCAACGGACATTGCCAGCAGACTTGCAAACGGACTGATGAAAATTGAAAAAAAAAACACATTCTGTTTGACCAGTGAGGTTTAGATGTGAATTGTCCAACCACCAGCTTTGTGTCAAGTGTCAGCTTGAAAACGACCAAATGAAAAAAATGTTTGTTCATTGATTTGAACTGTCAGTAAAGGATTAAACTTACATATTTTCCTTCCTTTATCGACAATTATACCAAGACTACGACAAATATTTTTGTTTATTTTATTTTCACGAGTAGAACTGTTCAGCTATGTTAATTTCTTGCCATAGCGAGTGCATATAGTTCGTACGTTACTTACCTACAGTAAGACATATTTATCCCCGGGAATCACACAAGATTCTTTAAATGCCAATATCTTTGCACAGTTTGGGTTAGTTTTGAAATACATTTTCACTTCCATATGACAATAGCAGTGTAACAAAGCTATCCTGTCTGCAGTTGCTTCTAAGGACCATTACTGTACATAGTAACTAGTAAATAGTTACTTTTGAGAGCGAGACTGTTCGACATTTCAGTCATGACAAGTCGTGACAATAGTCAACACCAGGTAGATGAAACTTTCAGCGTTTGCTCATGTTACTTGGTTCTAACTTTCTGTGTTGACAGAGTGAAGCTATTTGGCCCATCTGAGTATTTTGAGGGCAAAACTGACCAATTTCAACAAATCAGTCAAGACTTTGTGCTATTACTACGGATTACTTGTACACGTTTAACTAAATTCTTAAATTTCTTCTTTGATATTGGTTTTGAAATGACCAGTGGATTTTGATACAGACCAGTTGATTTTGAAAAATTGCTGGTCAATATGACCAGTGCATTTTGATACCGATTGACAACTTTTGAATTTTACCAGTCCGTTTGACCAGCAGGGGATACTTCCTTAGGGCCTACACTGATACTACATGCATATTCATACCTGGTTTAATCTCAGTTCAAAGTCTTCTAATGAAGTTACTGTAGCTCTGAAACAAAATAATAATTGTAAGTGAGGGGTCGTGGGTTTGATCCCCACTGGGGTGGACTGACTTTTTAACATCAGCTCTTAGCACGGACATTGAAATCTATTCATCACATTAGGAGTGAGAGATCAAATACAAGTTCATAACATAAATGTCATACCTGTTATCAATTTCTTATAAGTGCATACTGCATAATGTTTTCATGTTAAAACATTTTCTATGCTACTGGTCTGGCAAAATTACATATTCATATACAGGGTGTCAAATGACGTTGTGCCCCCCTTCCACAGCATTAACTAGGAGAAGTACACATACATTATATATATCATTAGAAAGAGCATTCAATTCTGGATAAAATGAACCCTAGATGACTAGGGTCAGATATTGCTACAAAGTTTCATAAGCATTTGAAATGCACCAGTATAGTGCTATTTTTATTGATTTTTAAGAATTCCTGCATAGACCTTTTTGGTATTGGTGAATACCCGAGCAACAACTCTGACTTAAATGCTTCAGTTCAAATCGAGCCCATATTAATGGATAAAAAAGAGCTACTTATGGAACTTGAAGCTGAAGAGAACAGATATTCCATAGATATCCTCCAGGAGAACCTTAAAAAGTATTGAGATCTCTGCTCAAGACATTGCTCTTTTCAATGCCCTTTTAACTTGATATCCAGCCTGACTGGCAGCCGTTTAAAGCTGCAGGAGATGGTCAAACTCTCTTTTAAAAGTTGGTTCAAATTATGTATTATTTTCTATCATCCATCTTCATCTTTTCACACTCTAAGAACAATTTAATGCTCTTTCCAATGGTATATAGTATGCATGTGTACCTCTTCTAGTTTATGCTGGGGATAGGGGGCACAACGCCATTTGACACCCTGTACAAGTACTAAAAGTACTATAGTAAACCAACCTTTTGGCACGTTCTAAGTCATCATTTGACTGCTCTAGCTCTCGTATATACTTGGTGAGTTCATCTTTAAATGCCTTCACTTGTGCAAGTTCATCTTCTAACTCTGTCATAGAGTGATGGTACGTCGATTGAGTGCTGGTTAGTTTATCCTGGAGAAAAATAAAACAAACTGCGCCATTATCATCCATATGATTACTGGATGTATAAGAAATGGAAAATATCAAACAATTCAATATATGGGTTTGTATACGTGTAAAATCAGAGGGTACATTATTCAATGACATTGACATATTTTCAATACTAGGACTACATCTTACACATGTATATTATATAATGGCCATATCCTAAATGGTAGAGACATTTTATGATTAATGAATTGGTTTTGCCTAACAGATCTTCTGATCGGTTTGATTTCTTTTACAATTCATATATCACCCTTGGTGAATTAATCAAAAGGGGTACATGCTACTGACTACAACTTAACATAGATTTGTGCAATAATGTTTTAGGAAAAGCCCCATCTTTGTATGTATAGGACATAGTTCACACTATTCTGATTATTAGTATTAGTATTGATAAGATACAATTGAATTATATTTGTTTTCAAATCAAAGTAAACTTGTTATTATTATAGCAAAGTTTATTAACAAATAAAGGGAGATGATCATACAGAGAACAGATTGGTATTCATAAGGACTTTGCCTTCAAATATAAGATAATATTAAAATTATTTTCAACTATTCCTCTTTTTCTAGCTTTCCATCCTCCGATCACAGGGCTTCAAAATCCAGAATATCTTCTTTCTCTTTACACCCTGCTATAAGCAGTTAGCAATTCCCCGATTAAGAACTCGCAATCTGATTGGCTGTCGCAACACTGCGACAGAAATCATGTATAAGTCATTGCGCATAATTAGATCACGTGATTCAGTTAAATCGGGCGCGTCCAAATTGGTTATAGCAGGGGGAAGAAGGAGGTACGTATTCTGGACACCTGCTTAGGAGGATGCTAGCTTTCATAAGTCAGGATAACACAAAAATACACCTAACATATTATTTTTGTAAAAGTGCTGCCTTCTTAACACATGATATTATTTCCTCTAAAGCTACTACTAAAAATATCATTATTTCAATATTTCCTACATTCTTAGTCACATTTAACCAATTTCATAATATTTTTGTTTCCTGTTTAAATACATTTAGAAATCATAATTTCTTATTAACATTCTATCAAATCTGACAAATATATGATATTCACAGTATGTTTTTTATTTTGTATGTATATCATGAGCTAGCATTCCTCATCTTGAACTACAAATATGTCTAATATCTACATACGTCACAAGTTTTATGAGTGGATTGCTCCTTTTTTTCTCACAAATGTATCAAAACCAAATGTATCAGTCATGCCCTTTCAACAAATTATGCTATTTTTGATGTTTCAGGTAATATATAAACAAAGATATCAACACTTCCAAAACAAATCAAGATTCTGCAAGAAGCTTTATATTTTGCCTTGAATGATTATTACACACATATACAAGCTGACATGTATAAATTCTATAGACTAAAGGATCTTAGTTCCAAGTTATTCTGCAAGGGTATCAGAATCCCAACTTCCAACGTGGAACTAGAACTAGCATATAGGATGATTTGCGTCATGTCTGTATCTTTATAAATAACTGATGTGTAAGGAAAATATCTCAAACGCTTTCCTATTTGCTTCTGCTATATGATACCAAACCTTACAGAGAATACAGGCCAGATAATATAGTACAGTTTACATGCATATCCCCTTGCTCTTTTTAGAGATTTAATTCAATGGACGCAGGCTAACAGTACAGAATGATTCTATAGCAGAAAATATGTTCACTTGTTAGTTATACTGACTTTTGATTAATTTTCAATTCATAACAAATATTTGTAACTGTCTGACATAATGATACGGAGCACCTCTTATGTAATCATGATTCAGAATACAAGTACAGTAGAACATATGTAAGTAAAATGCCCTTGGGACCACAAAAAGTGTTCCACTTGTGAGGTGTTCTACTTACAGAGGTGTTCCACTTAGCAGTTTCTATTGTACATGTGAACTATTAGATATGTATATACAAAAATGAAACATGATAAGTGACTATGATTCATGTTATTAAAATGTGCTATGAACCTAAAACTTCAAATCTAATAAATAATCATAACCACTTTTTCAAATCAAAAGCACACTACATGTAAAATGAAGAACCAAAAGGATAATCAAATACATAGCTGAACAATCACTTGAACCATCACTCAACAATTAATTTTAAAAGCTATATGTTCAAACATTATACTAACCACAAAACCACCATTCTGATTTATCAGAGCCTCTCTTTATCTTATGCTTGAGAGTATTCCAAGAGATAGCACAGACTCTGGATCCCAAAATGCGAAACTATTGGATTTAACATTATACTACTACAATATTTGCTACACTTAAAAATCAATACCACATTCTCTCAGATAGTTTAACATTGATTATTACCACCTTGCCGGGCCAGTTCTAGGGGTTTTAGTGCTAGTTTAGAAGGCATTGATTTTACTATATCGACCTGAGAAATGTGTGACGTCATAGTGGTGGTCCATATGGACCGGTCTAGAATATATTCTGGACCGGCAATTTTCCCTGGGAAATTAGATATCGATCAATGCGTAAGATTTTCTTGCTGTTTCAGTCCCGGTCGTTAACGGTGGTAATAATACTAATAACGTCATTTCTGCGAGCAATATAGTGAATTATTGGACCGAGGGCCGATATTTCACTATATTGCCCTTAGAAATGACGTTATTGTACTATTCCAGCTCAGATTTGCATATTAATTAGTAGACTTTTAAGTCTGTTGGATCTGTTATGACAGCAATCTATTAACCACAACATTAATTTGTTGTGCCTAAGTTAGATGCATTTATCTTTTCTATGAGTTAAGTTACACATTATCACATAGCACAGATAACTTAAACATATGGTGAATCTTTACATATATCACCTAGTTCAATTCATAACATACCCACAGGGTAAATCAGTATAAAAGGTGTATGTTTACAAAGGTGTACCAGCTTGGACCTATTCAAGCTAAGACATTCCAAACATTTGTACATGACAAAATACTAGGCCACATACTACGCAGTATCTAGTACTTCAGTCAATGTCAAAACATGCAAATGGAGTATCTAAAGTGACATCCTATTTTGTAATGTGAGACTTCATTTTGAGACTTATACTGAACCATGCACAGAAGAAATGACACATAAGTGTTACACTTGCAAGTACTAAGACTTAGAGGGTCATAATAATTCAAGTGTTAATCAAATTATTATTGCAATGTACTTGTTACAATAATTAAAGTTAAATCAAATTTAAAATGAGACAAAAAAATGCCTGAAGTAATCTCTTAGTTGAAGTCATGGTCCAAGTCATAGACAGCAACAAAAGAACATATAATAGTCTATAACATCAACAACAATACAGCAACAACAAATTCATGAACATGTTTTATCATTTAAGGATACCTTGCAATACTTTTCAGTACATGACAACAGTTTTTCCTAAAACCATTGATTCATTGACATAGACAATGCTATTTAAAAATAACATTTTCCAAACTTAAGTCATTGTAATAATTTGGATGTAAGGTCCACTAAAACAAAATATTGAATCTAAATATTGAATAGACTGTTTATCTTTTTCTGCCATAATTAATATATTGCCTCAAGTATGAATGGATCTAATTTTAACCTGCAATGTCAGAATGTCAACAACAGGGTCAGATAACAGGTGTACGGTGGTCATTCACAACATTCATATTTATTGCTAACTGTTTCTACTTATACATGTCACCTTCGAATTTATTACCAGTTTCACTTTTTAAATAGAATTTGTAATATGGCTTATCATACTAATCATGATTAAATGTATTTGAACTTTTGAAAACTAATTCAAGTTTTGAAATTTGATATCAATGTCCTTATGAAGGTTATGAGTTCTTGTACAGTAATTCTAATATTGTTATTAGGTACTGACTAGTTTAAGAAACACTCTTGTAAAGCTACCGTTAATCTACAATACAAGCAACATAAATTCCTGGTTTCAATTGTGTTGGAAACACAAGATTTGCTCTCTATAAATATTCAATTTCTAAAACAAACATTACTATTAATCAAATATACAGCAGGTCATTTCTGAACACAGTATAAAGAACTTGGGCACTTACCTGTAAATTTTCAACCTCATTTTGTAACCTTGAATTCGCTGAGGTCAACTCTTTATTCTTTGATTCTGCTTGGTCAAGCTGCATTTCTAGCTCTTGTTCTAATTCCCGACTGCTTATTTGAAACTCTTCTAGTTCTTCCTTTGTATCTTCCAAACTGAAAATATTTCATAAGTGTCTACATTTTGTACCCTTTGCATTCGTTTGACTTCACTTCTTAAAAGAGAGCTTCGTCTTCACTCTTTCAAACTAAAATAAACCTGTGAACTCACCGCGCCAATCAGTGTTCTTCGGCCAAATTTGACCGACGTTCTATATATGGTCATTCCTTCTGACGTCATCGTTGAGCCCGGAACTGACCAATGACATGCGCATATTTAATTAGAACGCATTTGGCACATGTTTCTTCAAGCTCGCTGATTGGTGGAAGAAAGGTCAGCGCGTAGGTCAAAAGTGATTTATTACCCAAACTGTCACCGGTACCCATCATGAGGGCGGGGCTACTAAACTGTAATATGGTCTCTACTAGGCAGAGTGTAGTTTAACTAGACTCTGCACGCAGGGTATACATTTTGAAAATAAAAGCTTTATATGCAATTAAGTATAATTCTCTAAGGGGCCAGGTCAATATTTCAATGTACATCAAAAAATGCTATTTATTTAGTTTACGGAACAAAAGACTTTGCAAAGGGACTGAAATGAACAGTATAAATAGGGCTTCAGAGCCGAGAGTTTTTGGAACAGAATTTACTTTCAAAATAAGACTGACCACAATACTCTGTATTCAAAGTGAATATGGTAGTCTATATTAAAATGTCAATCAAATCAAACTGAAAGTGGATTCATTTTCATCTCTAAGTTATCACTGTTACCCCTTAAGATGTGCAATTGACTGAATTTTCATGTGTATATATCCTCATAAGATCAAGTTCATGATCTAGTGACAGGGTTTTCACTAGGCTTTTAGATTCTGGAGATTCTCCGGAGTCTAATGACTTTAGACACCTTATGCTCCAGAGTCTAATACTAGTAGCTTTTCCAGAGTGTTTTTCCTGAGTCTAATTTCTTGTGAAAATACATAAAACTTGATACGAACAAGGAATAGGAGTCAGAAACCTTTTAGAAATGTGTATTGTGATTAAAATAGGAAGATAATCTGAAGTGGTATTTTGAAAAGTATACAAAGTAGGATATATCTGATCTCACATGGGGGAGGAGTAGTCACAATACCACAAAAAATCTGGGGTCTAAAAAGGTCCATGTGCAGTTTGACAAGTGATTTTAGACAGTCATATCTTTCACCATGAGTGCTTTCTAGGGATGAATACAGTGTTTTTTTCAAGTGAAGTGCCCATGATGATAAAAATATCAATCAAACAATCCAGAAAATTATGGATTGGGACCCCATGAGTATTCAAAAAGGGGTCTAAAACTCCTTCAAAAGTAGAATGGTATTGAAAGTCTAGTTTTTGAGATATCAATTTTCGTCTCGATGACCAAAATTATGCTGAAAACAATGGATAGCACGAGTTTTCCCTATGGGAAAATAACATGGGATATGTGGTTTTTAACTTCAACACATTTCAATACCAATCTCATTTTCAGAAGTTGTTAATATAGTTTAGAAGAAACTTTCAGTATAGTTAAACTGAGAAAAACAAGATCCTCTTTTTAGAAAATAAGCCTAACATTTTTCAAAAGTGCCAAGGTGGGGTCCTAAACAATAATATTTCAGAGAGTTGGATTGATATTTTATTATCATGGGGACTTCACTTGAAAGAAAACATATTGTTTTAATAAAAAACACTGTATTTATGGCCAGAAAGTACTCATGGTGAAAGATATGACCGTCTAAAATCACTTGCTATACTGCAAATGGACCTTTCCTGGTGAGAACCCGGAGTGAATTTAACCACTCAACTTAAGGGAGTAATTCAAAATACTTGGTGAGAACTCAAACCAGAGTGACTGACATTGATAAACCTATTGCGCATTGCGTTTGCGCATCCCAAATCAGGGGGACAGGCCAAGGAATGCAAGTACACATGAACGTAATCTATATAAAAGTAGTACATTTAGAAGATTGGATTTGTTGATTCGGATATAGAAAGCACAGATTCTGTTAAGGTACACTGTTGAAACTGGCTCACTTTTTGTGTTAATTAATTTCCTACAAGATGAACTGAGTTTGGGGGTATAATCTAAGCTACTTTTGTTTCTAGGTGGTTTTGACTGACCCAGAAGTTGAATTCTAGTCTTGCCTTATTAACAGCGTAAATAGCTCTCTGTAATAAATATTGGGTTTTACATTCAAATTCATATCATTCATATCTGTTATGTTGGGACAATTACTCAGATGCTTGGAGGTAGTTTCCAGTTTCGCCACCAGGTTGCTAATTCCAGGGAAATAACATGGCAGGGTATTACTAGTTCCCTTAAACTTGAACATTCATCAGAATTATTGATTTTCATATTACCCTGATGTGTCTAATACTTATACCATGGGCTTTCAACGAGACAAGAAAAGATATTTCACTTTTTGTGATATTACAACATGGGGTCAATGGGGAGTCTCCCTGACCTTCAGCCCATTTCACTGTTTTATTTCGTCAGTAGAACCCCAAAAATAAGAAATCAGGAGACCATTGTGCAATAATATATGGAAAAGTACACTCATATTGTACATGAATGACATTTGTATATTTCAGATTATCTAGTTTTTTGTGCAATAAGCCTATGCCTTCTTGTATATTAAAGAATATCAGCCATGCTAATCTTTTTGAAAATACTATGGCAGAGAAGCATCAAAATATAAGAGGGCATAACTAAATTTTCATTAAGTTGATGAACACTTAAAACCACATTTCTAGATGTAATTTTACATGTTGATTCCAAATATGACATCAGTTTGCCCGAATTTTGAATTTGACGTAAATCAAGATTATTTCTACTCGCAACTAGGTCTATTGTGCAAGATTTAGGACCATGCCTGAATAAGAACCGTTTTCGAAATGTACATGGACAATCAACAATTCTAGCAATTGGAAACAATCGTACTTACGCTATTTTGAACTCTTCTGCTTGTTTTCTCCAAAACATGATTTCATCTTCAGGAGTTTTGAAACGTTTATCGTCCATCTTCAGTTCTTTAGTTTATCAATTTGGCCTTTCAGTGCTAGATACTCCGATCAATTTGCTAACAGAATCAAAACTGTCATTTCCTGTTACTGAGCCAAGAAGGCTCACCTTTGAATACTCCAACCCTTGAGCTTCAATTTGTTAAAATGTACAGTAAAGGCCTAATCTAGCCTACAATGTCTGAAGTCAAAATCCAAGGCTATTCAAAATGAGTAAAATTTTATGAAAAAACAATCGATTACTGGTAAGGTTAATACATCGTCTTGTTAATATAAATGCAATATTTTGAATATTATAAATACCACCTATGACAATATATTATAATCCGTTCTCCATTCCTTTGAATATTGACATATAATTAAGAAAACTCTCTCCAGTTTTTTTTCGAATTTTTCATTCCGGAAGAGATACTGAAAGTAGTTCTTAAATTCTAAGTTGGAAAAATTAGTCCGCATAAAGTAAATATGCTATTTATAAGATTTTTAAGGTAATTGTGCATTGATGGGGAAATAATCGGATGAAATTCATTATCATAAACTAGCAAAAAATGCAAATAATAGGATAATACTTATCTGACGTCATATGATATATAGAACTATATTATAGCGGAAAGCGTAGCAATAAATTTTAAAAATAGACGTTGCAAGTCTCCGCCATGATGTAAGCTGTCCAGATAAAAACAAACATTTTCCACTGATATTTTCAGGACTGTGAGTGTGTGGGAAAGGAATATGTTTGTGTTGGATGTAGTCTAACATATGAGGAAGAGGTAGGACTAAGTTTTAATGTTTGATCTTCACTCAATTAATACTATTTACAAACATATGTAATAGCAAAATTTATAGTCTGAATATTTTTCGTAACCTATCTTTAGATAACACAAGAGATCATTTTAAAAGAATAAAGCCTCGTGTGAAGGAGATGTTTGCAGTGTTGTAATGAATTGTATTGATAAATAGGAATGCTTACTTTTAACGCAGTTGTAATTTTCCGAACGTCAAAAGTAGAAAAAATCCAAACATTTTACCACCTAGGTCACGGACATCTAATACGTTCTTCGAACGGGAATGATATCAATAACAGGTAGTATGTATCCAACAGACCGAATATAATATTCGGTCTGTTATGATTGATATATTTCCTTTGGAAATCGCGGTGATATTTTTTGCACATAAATTTCTCGTTTATTACAAGAATGTTCACCTTGATATTAAATAATGAAATGTTCAGACTCACCAAATCTTCAGGATGTGTTCATAAGTATATCGCAGAATCAATGTCAAGGATGTTTGAGATCACGAGATCCAAACGAGATATGCAAATTTTTGAACTTTGACAACACATGACCACTTGATTACCTCGGCCTTCTTCATGAACATTTCCGCTCTATTTACTATAAATGAAGAAAATTAATCGGGATAATGATAATAAATGACTAGATCTAATAAATTCCCGCACAAATGGAATTTATCAATACGCTTCCGTAATGTTGCTCCGTCCGCTCCACGTGTTATTGTTTACAAATAGACTGACGTCACTGGCTAAATCTCGTTTATCGTGAGAATTGGCATTGCCAAAATGGCTTGACCTAACCAATGGCGCTACAAGAAGCGTCTGTACATTTTATGAATATCTTCAGTAAGAGGACAATATACCGAAAAAATAATAATGTAAGTTCTTTATAAGGTAATCATTTTATCATTAAACAAACTTATTTGTAACATTTATACAACACCACATTTTACAATAGGTGACTTACAGTCTGAATATTTATTCAGACGAAGGATACAGTCTACAATAACAGGTCTGGCATCCAGATCCAAGTATTTTTCAAGACCGCCGACTCTCATGGGGCTATTTATCCCTATTGACTCAGTTGTTCATATAAATTTACGTACCTTAGATGCTTTGTAATCGACATAGATAGAAAATATTGTTTCCTAAATTGTTCTGAAAAGCGATGATTATTACTAAATGTACTTTGAACAGGTCGACTGACAAAAAAGTCGGTCTTCCGGCACAAGGTCACGTGACCTATTCGGGAGGTCACGGGAGGTTACGAGAACTAAATTCAAATTTCCCAAACAATCATCATTGAACCAATCAAGTCGAGATAAAATTGATGACGTCACCGCCATCGGTCAAGGTCAGGTCAAAAGTCATCCATCTTGCCATTAGCCCAGCGGATTCTTACCAGTCGACAAAAAACGATGAAATCACGTTAAAAATAAAATATACACTTTAAAATTGAGGCTGATTGAATATGACAAGACTCCATTGAATACAGCTGTGCAATTTACAGTCACCAAGATGAGCTAATTTCGGAGAGATTCAGGAATTAAAAAAGGTAACTTCATTTTTTTCATCCAGGTTTCCCAACTTCAAGAATTTGAAATCCCAGAATCTCCTTTCGCCAGAACATTCTCTCTGACTGTGACCTAGGTGTCTCCTTGGGCATCTGGATTTATAATTCCATTTAAACCACGTACATATTTTAAGTATCCTTTGTCATATTAACTTGACATATAATAGACTTGAAATAATAATTCGAAGTCGAGAATATTGCAAAGAAGATTCGAAAATAAAATGTAAAAATGTTATTGTTAGAAAAATGGTAGCCTTGCCCAAGTCGGTCTCTTTTACTTATCTTGATTTCTATTATGACCGCCTTGTACCAAAGAGAAAGCCACATGCTTTACCGACAGTTTGTTGATGTCGGTAAAATTTGACCAATCAACGACGGCCCTGTAGCGTTAGCTCATTGTAATGCACGGTCAAAAACAAGCACACTTTTTACCGGGACTTTTCACGAACGAATCTGAGCACGAATTCATCATAAAATTACAAATATTTTATCAGATAAATATCAATGGGAGTTTAGTGGATGCTGGGGCATCGATCCAGAGACATAATATATGTCTCTCAGTGCTCTCCCCAGGATTTTTTTGTTTGGAGGATTTGTTATTCTTTTAGTGCAAGATTTAAGTATTTTGTAACATTTTGTGCAACATTTTATGATTTGGGAATTTTTTGTGCAACATTTTACAATTTTGGAACTTTTTGTGCAACATTTTAGAATTTCCTCATTTTTTATTGCAACATTAGTGAGGCGCACCAAATTGCATTGAGGAGCATTTTGGTTTTAGAAATACATGGAGGTGCTGCGCCTCAGTGATTTCAATTTGGGGAGAGCACTGTCTCTGATCGATCGGATAACAAAAGGTGAGAAGATTTCAACAATAAACGTTGAAACGATCGCTGAACATGTAGGCTGAGATTCAATCGTCGATCGACGACAACATGACCCGCTACATTGAACTAGGTTTTCGTGCATTTTTATCACGAAATCAGTTTTAAATCAACATTGAATCGCAATTAATTACATAATATATTGTAACTCTAAAGAAACACTCGGTCAGATCATTGAATTTCAAGTCGTAGATGGGAAGTTTGTTTTGTTTATGAAGCTCAATCTGATAACGTTTTGATTGGTCATTCAGCCTGAAGTCACGTGTCGTGTCCACACGATATCTGTCAATCAAAAAGGTTTCGCGATACCCCTGATAGCATAGGTATTATGGAAATCTCGAAACCGTTGAATATTTCAGCATAATAACAGCGGAGATGTATTGGATTGTACAAGGCGGTAATAATTCAAGATCAGATAAGTAAATAAATACCGACTTGGGCAAGGCTAGAAAAATGGGCACCTGGAATTTTGCTCATATGTATGGTCACTTATTTGTAGTAATGACAGACCGTTTATGCTAAAGTGTGCATTTATATTTGAAATACACATATTGTTCTTACTTTAGTTGCTAAAATAGTGAATTTGTAGCATTTTATTGTGAGCAAATATAATGAAATATTATCCTAACAAATGACTTTCTCGACATCGTTCAAAATTTTCAAGAAAAAAATATCATAAACAAACAGAAATATCTACCCCGGATATCTACACAAGTTCCATGAAAATGCTTTATTATGTAATATATCAACACTTGGAAAAATGGTAGCTTTAAATAAAGTAGTAACATATTCCAGTAACGTATTTCTATGGGACACCTAGGTGCCCTAGGTGGTATTTAGTACAACCCCATTTTGAACTGATTAAGATCTTTAAATTGTGTAGGTCTGAGTACCCGGACCTCTTAGAAAACATCCAAACATATCAAAAAGTGAAGATGGGTCAATTTGATTCTCGTTCTCCGAAGATATTAATAGAATAGTTAAATGTTCGGAGTTTTTTTAATGCTGTAGATTGTTCACAATTCTAAATCAAGAAGTCGCTCGTATTTCTGTTGTATTTAGGAAATCATGTTGCCGAAAATCAGTGCACAGTGTTCATGGTGTTGTTGTAAAATTGCGTATATGTCGTTTGAAACCCTCTCTAACGCAATTTTATTTTAAACTTTTGCTTGAGGAATTAACTCATTTTCATCAATTAATATTAACCCATCAGGTTTTCTACTAGTAAACTAACATTTAAACCTCAGTCCATTGTTGTTATCACTTACTACTATACCCAAGTGAGATATGGCTCTTGCCTCAGCACGAGCCAATAAGGAGGAAGGGGTGGGGGAGGGTTACTCACTTCGAGAGCCATGTTAGATTTTGAAACTTATGACTCTCCCACGGAGCAATTGACAGCATAGATCCCAGTTCTTTTGTAGTAGGATCAGTAGCTCAATAAATATTCCTCCAGATGAGACACCAAGAAAATTTTGGAAATGACGATTGTGATTTCCGAAAAATGTGAGACAAATCATACCTCATTTGAAGCGTCTTGTTATTATTTAACTTTCTTAAGAGGCCAAAACAGTGATATTTTTTATCTCTGGGCTCTTGTCTGTCCAAATCTGAGTGGTGCTCCTGTGATTCCAGAAATGTGACGTCAGAATTACAATGATATTTGGATTGGAGACACAAGAGCCGGATCAAATGAAAAATATTTACCATATTAAAAGTCAAATTACTGCGTCCACACTTCACACTTTCTATTTTTCCAAATTTTCTTTTGAAGTTTCCAGACAACACAGGAGCTACAATTGACCTAAATACACACATGCCTTCATACTAAAATTTTGTACCAGAAAAAAATACGTGCAGGTATATCAATGTCCTACATCAGTATCATCCATCTATGCAAGTATTGGAGCGCTGAAGACTTGAAAATTGTTCATCAAGTGAATGTTTTTTCGACCCAATTCCAATATGGCGTTTTGCTGGGTAGTGAGATGCGCAACGAACAAAATGAAATTTGAGAATGAGATTTTTGAAAATTCTGAACATACAGAACAACTTAAGTAATTTGATATTCTGTTTTTTTAGGTGGCAGTTTTGAGCTTTTTGTCCTGAAAACTAGTACCACAATGCCATGTGACACATTCAGGATGAACAAACTCATATTTTTAAAATGATATATACTTAGTTCAACATATTTTTGTATTTTTAGGAAAGAAGAAAGGATGAAAAAGAAGAAGGATCGGAGATATATTTTATTCTACCTATTTACCCATACTTTAATATGTCAGAAGTTAAACATAACCTAAGCCATAACTCCCCTGGTAAGTTTGATTAGAAATGCTTTGATGGAACTAAGAAATTTATACGTTACCTGATATACCTCAGATGTTTTCATGTTTTAAACATGACATGAAGTTGAGAGCCTGTCCTTCACAAAGTTCAAGAAATACTGAGGAACGACCAAGTATTAATACATCAGAAAAATTTATTATTATGATGATCTATTCTAAAGGATGTATTTTGAATTTTCTTAATGTTGAATTGGATTGTATTGAAAGGATGTTAATCTTCACTTCCTTCAATAACTCTATTAGTAGAATGCTCTTTCACTCTTGTTTCTAGGCACTGATACACCACAAGATGACCCCAAACCTATAGGCGTATTCTGGGATATAGAGAATTGTACTGTGCCTAGGGGGAAGTCAGCTCTAAAAGTGGTACAGAGGATCCGAGATTATTTCTTTATTGGTCACAGAGAGGTAGAGTTCATGTGTGTTTGTGATACTTCCAAAGAAAGCAGAGATATCTTACAAGAACTGAATGATGCACAGGTATAATGAGAGATATTGTTTCATTCATAATTATTGTTATGTTATTTATCATGTTATTTCAACAATTGTCCTTCTTAATTCGTGTGGCTTGTCTGGAATTAAATCATCTATTTTGCCTGTGTGACTAATCAAAATGTAGAATATTATTAAAATGTGGGATGTCTTCAGGTGACAGTCGTCCATATCAATGCTACCAGCAAGAATGCAGCTGATGACAAGTTACGACAAAGTTTGAGAAGGTTCTCCAGTTCCTTCCCTCCTCCTGCTACTGTAGTACTGATATCAGGTCAGTTTACAAACTGAGATTTACGCCATTTTGATTTTGTGTTAAAAAGAAGTATATAAATTGTTAAATTAGTCATAAGTTAGAAAGATAGGAAAATGTTTGAATCAATTGTTAATTAAAATATTTTCAGGTGATGTCAACTTTGCATCTGAGTTATCAGATTTACGCCATCGTCACAACTTTGACATAGTTCTTCTCCACCGCCCTTTGACCAGGAAAGCTCTGCTGGCAACAGCACATCATTGTGTTGAATTTGACCAATTTCTAGCTGATCTTCCCCCTAGGACACCTACCAAGGTAAAAGCTTGATTTCAGTCATCTTTGATAACTAGCACTTTCTGGACACATGCAAATAACAGGACCAATATTATAGGAATATTATTCTTCTACTACAACCTTTATTGGCCTAGAAGTTTCTATAATGTTAATTCTTAATGTTAATTCTTATCTAATCTGTGAATGTTATTTGCAACTTTTTCAGTTTTTAGCAAATCCAGTTCAGATTAGTGAGCTGCTAGTTACGTCCCTTCCACAGAATGAACATTACAGTCGCATAAGACGTCGCCTCAATATTCTCTCAGACAACTGTGGTGGTAAAGTTATCAATGTTGGCAAGAAGTCGGCCTTGATCAAGTTTGCCAGCCATGAGGATGCTTGCAGGTAAATATATGCTTCATACAATAAGTGCCTTGAATTCTCATTTGCCCAACTACCCAAAATGGTATTGACCGAAAGCAAACTGTTTCTGGAAGAATAATTCTCAAAAATATAATTTTGGATCTAAATTGACATTTTGATATCATATTAAGCTTGGTAAATCATGTGAATAATGAGGAAGTCGTAACATTTTGGTTGCATATGCAGTTTAAATGTTGTTGGTATGCCTGCTTCATTTTGCGTTGATTTTAACATATTCATTCTATAAAAGGCCTTATATATCAATATAAAGTGTTTTTCACACCTTTTCAAAGCTTTAATACAGCACATTGCCGTGTATCTATGATATTGATCCTTATTAATAATTACCAAGTATGTCTTTTTGTCCACCAAAAAGTGCTGACACATTGTTATGGTTTCCGTTTTTTGTGACAGTGATCTGTGGTTGGAGTTCAATGGGTGTCGGTTGGTGATACGCGGGTGGTGGTTGGCGTCTAACTAATTTATATAACTTCCAATAACTTAACACATACTATAAAGACTGACTTCAGTTTTTTTTTTTAAATCATCTACAAGTTTTCAGAAGTTCAAATCTGACTCTATAAGATTTGACCTTTTGATCTTTTCAAGGTCAGAAAAAGGTAAAAACAAATTCAAAAGGTCTTATTTTTTCAAATTGACCAATTTCTTTTCAAAATCATCTACAAGTTATCAGAAGTTCAAATCTGACTCTAGATTTGATTGACCTTCTCAATATCAAAAAGGTATTTTTTCAACTTGCTTCAAATTGACCAATTTTTTTTCACAATCATCTAGAAATTCTCAAAAGTTCAAAGGATAGGTATCGCTATGGTGAACTGAATTCAACAATGTAATTCTCTTAAACCAATTATTGAAAACATTCTGTAAAAACATGGCCCTTCATGCAATGTTGACTGATGGGCAACAATTTAATGCAAAAATTATTTATATATATATGTTATATAACTGTTAACATTTTTTTGTTTTTTACTGCAATTGTTTCTTGTTCCTTTCTACCAATTCTTGAAAATGAAATAAAATGTCTTTCCGAACATTGTTGGAACAAAATAACAAATACAACATTTTCTTAGACCTCTCAATATTACAGTTATACAAAGGAAATTTTGGTTGATTTTACAAAAAGAATGCAAAAACTTAAAACAAAAACCGTCAAAATAGATAAAAATTAAGATAAACATTTTATTTCATTAATAAGATACTTTTTTAAAATCAACCAAACTTTGCTTTATACAATTACAATATTGAGAGACCTAAACACATTGTGTTTATGTCATTTTGTTCCAATGAGGTTCAGATAGACGTTTCATTTCATTCCGAATATGTGATACCAAGAACAAAAGAAGTGTGTGATGTGTTTTCTAAAACAATATAGAGAAAAGGATATATGTATATTTCAAATTATAATGTTACCATCTAAAAGATGACCATTAAATTGACGATTTGTAAAATTTTCAGAATGTCTTGATGACTGGTTTGAGAGAAACGCGTGTTCAAAAAGTTCACCATATCGATACCACTCCTTTGCCTATAGATTTGAGCCTTTAATTTACATTCTCAAGGTTAAAAAATATTTGACCTTCAATGACCTTTTCACTATGAGTATTACGCCATCAATATCAGTTGGATGGTATGGAGACATTCATTGTGAGATTTGTTTTGAGGAAATCCTAACAATTGCCAAATAATTCCACTTTCGCTATTAGAGCACTTTCACGTTTGATTGGAAAGCATATTTATTGTATTTAATTGATGAAAATGAATCTAATTGATGATATTCTTAAAAAACTCATTTTATTGTTTTCTAAGCCTTTGATTTAGATAGCTAATCCATCCTTTAACCCACCCTGAATATGATCTAGATTTTTTTTTTAAAATACATTTTTCAACCAGATCATCTCCCATATTAGTTTCCCCAAAACATATTTTTGACAAAAAATATTTTGACACCTAATTTTTATTGATAGTTAATCATGATTTCTAACTTTTAATTGGTTAACATAGCTATATTCCCATATAGTCTAGTCATCCCAAAGTGAATCTGTATCATTTTAATTTAAATTTTGGAAATGTACTTGTTCAGAACCGTTTATTAGTTTTGTACATGTATGGTGAAATATTTAGAATCCAGAATTACTTGGGGTTAGCTGAAATCAAAGATTTATTGATATCAAAATTGAATGATACAAACTCCAGTAAACATCATCTAATGCACCAGTGATTTATCATCGAACCCAATGTAATCTCTAGCCATTGGTTTGTTAGCGAAGTGTGCAAACTGCAACCAGGCTACTCATGACTCTGGGTCTTATTTGTTACAGTTTGTTATTCTGTGGCCAGTTAATTGTAGCAACAATAGGAGTCTGGTTATGTTATTATTTCCTTGTGGTTATTTTTAAATCCATTGCTCTGTTCTGTACATTAGCTAGAATATCACATAATACTGAGTAGAGGGACTAATTTGTGTAAACATCACTCACATCATTCAAAACATATATACTTATGTTTAGCCCTTACAAATTAGAAGACTATTTCCATCAGGAATTTGTTCTTTGTGAGGATTGAAACTCAACAAGTTTGATTCTGAAAAGTACAGACAGATATTTGTATTTCATGTACATGAACTTGTTTATGAAAAGTTGCATTTGATAATTTTACTTTTGAGAAAACATCATTTTCTGTTGGGTGTATTACATTTTAAAAAGGGTTTGCAAACAATTAGTTTGACAAAATCTAAACCAAGGGTATGGTCAATTTGCCTCAAAAATTGAAAAATATCATCACATGATCATATTCACCAATGAGATTGAACTATTTATGTCACATGATCATCGAACTTGTATTCAGTGAAATGACATATAAAAGCAGTCCATTTGGGAAAACATGCACTGGAGGAGTTTGTGATCTGGTATAAAAAGAGTTTATATCAATTGTCTTGATATAAAGAGAATTTATATCAATTTTAGTGAACTTGGAGACCTGTATCTTACTAAGCCAGCAGAAAAGGCATGTATATACAATATAAATATATTATATGATTTTTTCATCGCAGTCTGTCCACTTACAGCTTGAAACTCTTTACAGATATTGCTGGTGGCACATGCCATGCATTCTTTTTTTGTTCATATTTATTTGCAGGAACTTAGAATTATCTTTGTTTTGGAACATGTTCACTTCACTGTACAGTCCAAATAACATACCTTACATAGTACTGTATCACCCTGTAAACATCATTTCTGAAGGATAAGGTCTTCATTTTTATAACTGAAATGCTCTATATTCTGTAGAAATGTTAACAGTTTGCTGAAGAATGATATATACCAATATATGCAAAGAAACTACAATCATCCTTCAATTTCCTTGAAAACTTTGGCCCTGAAAAATAAGAAATTTATAGTTTATATGATATTCACCATGTGTTATCTTACGAGTATGCAATATTATCTTTGATGCCCTAGGTTATATTGTGAGACTCCGCCAAACACAACAGTGAAGACATTATTCACAGGAAAGAAAATAAAATCTAAAAGGTCTTTCCAGTATCAAATTCCGGTATTGCATAAAAAACGAACATTGTGATGTTCTAATTTTAGTTTGTTGTTTTTGACAAGTTTATGTTTACCATTTTAATTTAGGCTACAGTCCTATTCAAATTCTATCTAGCACTTTGAATTCAAATAATAAGCAATCAAATGACCATATTCCAACAGTTTATGAAAAAAAGAAACATATGTACAAGACCTAACTTTTGTTTCAATTTCTTTTCTACATCCGGCATACTGATAATGCAATCGCTTTGAGAACGAAGATGAAGAAATTTACGGACAAGCATTACCATATACATTTGGGGACATAAATAAATGACAGGTGGATTTCCTGAAGTGAGGATTTCCCATGTTAAAAATAAGAGAATTTACAAGAGGCCATACATCAGTGGATGAGATTATACAAAATGTAAAATATACAAATTTTAAGGTAACTTATAACTTAATCAAAAAATCCAAGATGGCCGAAACCAGGAAGCACATGGCATTTGAATATAATCTGACCATAAAAATTAACTGTCTTTTGGTTGGATTTTCTCTCAATTTTTTAGTTACACTTATCATTTATATAACAAGGCTCACTGTGGTAATGCAAATAGAAACAGTAAACATTTTGGAATGGGAATTTGAGTCCTCTGAAAATGTGACAGAAAAATTGACAAAAAGAGTAGCACGGCAAAGGTCCCTGAACATTTTTTTTTCTAATTTCTCTGAAACATCCCTTTAATATAGCCCAAAATGGAAGGAGCTTTAGAATTTTGAAATCTCTCATACAAATTAAAAAAAATAGAAAAAAAAACAATTTGAGAAGTGTACTTTTTTCCTTATTTTGATCCCAATTTTTTTATCGGGTAATTTTTCAAATTTCCGTTGCTCCTTCGTTTTTGATATATGTTTGAAGTATATTTTCTGAAATGTTCAGATATTTCGAATCAGCGGTTTTTCACGGGCTACTCCTAGAAAAAAATCTTCTCAAATTCTTTAAACGGCACTTTTTTTCTCAAACTAAAGTTTTTTGTTGTTCTTTGAAGTCTTTGTAATGATTACAGTGCACAAGCATATGCACAAGCATATGTGAAATAATAAAAACGACTTCTCAGGAAGAGTTTGAAAATTTCAAGATTGTGAAATGTTCAATTTTTTCTGAAAATCGATTAAGTTAACAGTCACCTTAAGGGTAAATTTTATCTAGACAATATTGGAAATTATGGGCTTTCAGACCACCATAATTAGGAAATGGTGATCGAAAATCGACCTGTCATTTATTTTTGTCCCCAACTGTACCTGAAATCGCGAGTCCATTTATAACACTTTTCAATGCAAAGAAGTGTAATCGATGTACGAGGTATTTAAGGTGCTATGGAAGTTACCAGGAAATGACAAAACAAAAAATGTCAAAACCATGCTGGATTTTGAAAACTTTTTGAACCAAAATAACGGAGTTCTCTTTGGACCTCCAGTCAGTTTAACTAGTTCCACATATCATTTACATGACTGGGAACACAATGAAAATGGTCAGAATGACCATAAACATGATGAAATAACCTTTTCAGCCCTCTGAAAATGTGACTGAAAAATAGCTAAGAGTAGGTGCTTAGGAAAGGTCACTGAACAGAATCTTTTGACTTTTTCAGAAAATATGCCCAATATATTGCTCTAAATGATATCATTCTTAGAAAAAGAAAAAAATGAATTTAAAATCGATCTATTTTCCTTTTAACTACAGCCATTATTGTTTCAGACGATTTTTTAAGATTTCAAAGATTGTATCATTTAGAGCAATATGTTAGACACATTTCCTGAAAAAATCAAAAGATTCTGTTCATTTACCTTTCCTGAACACGTACTTTTAGCTATTTTTCAGTCACATTTTCAGAGGGCTGAAAAGGTTATTTCATCATGTTTATGGTCATTCTGACCATTTTCATTGTGTTCCCGGTCATGTAAATGATATGTGGAACTAGTTAAACTGACTGGAGGTTCAAACAGAACTTTATCTTGGTTCAAAAAAATTTCAAAATCCAGTATGGTTTTTTTGTTTTGTCATTTCCTGTTAACTTCCATAGCACCATAAGTGAAAATATTTATTGCACTTGGAAATTGGAGGTGTTCCTCACTATCTATACACATTTTTATGCATTTTAGGTAAGGAATTTATGTACCAATACCGTTCCAATATTAACCCTTTCTGTCCCGTGTCCCAAACCGAAGCATCTTGACCAAATTCGGTCCAATATCGGGAAACCGTGACACCTCTATAAATGATATGTGAAACTAGTTATACTGATTGGAGGTCAAAACTGAACTCTGTTATCTTGGTTCAAAAATGTTTAAAATCCATCATGGTTTTGCCACTTGCTGCATGTCATTTCCTGTTAAGTACCATGACACCTTAAGAGAAACATGTGTTCAATTCAGTTCGCCATATTGATACCAATCCTTATTTCTCAGAGCCAGATTGTACATTATGTTTCCCCTTGTAAGCGACCTTAATCCACTCTGGCACACAATTGTGAATTATATTTATGAATTATATTTTTTCTACTATCTTATAGGATCAAATCTATCTTTTCAGGGCAAGGAAAAGGATGAGTGGGGAGGATGTTTATGGAGAAAAGATCAAGGTAGACTTTCCTAAGGGGCACAACAAGCCACCTGGTCTCCCCGTCAGTGGTCCTGTAAATGATGTCAAGACTGAACATATAGAGTGTGCCACTCCAAGTAAGCATTATGTACTTTTATAACATGGAAATTTGTGATATTTTCTACTTATTGCCTACTGTCTGTCAACATATTGGTGGTACATTGAACAAAAACACAATAAACAAAACAGTCTCCTTTGGAACCTCCATTGAAATCCATTCTGACAACCCTGAATTTTGTCTCAAATGACCACCATTTGCACCTTGCGTGCTATAATGTGTGGCTGATGGGCAGGTTGATGTCTCTCTTAATTTTGTCTGGTTTTCAGGCGAACCATTAGAGGGATTGATTTCAAATTTTCAAATTTATCAATGATTTAATTCTGCTGGGATAGCCAAACCTTTTTGTGCCTAGCCCTAAGGTATTTATTTCTCGATTTGATACCCGATCTTAAGTTTATATTACAATTCGACCATGAAAATTCACTAAAATTTTGCGAAATCGGCACTTTATTTCCAACTTCAGGTGCACCAAACGAAACACATAGTACAAACCAAGTGTTGTATCGACGAATAAATACGGGGTAAAATATTGATTTTGTTGACAGTTTAAAGAAGGCATGAATACAGTCCTGTTTGACTTTTTTTCGCACCTTTAGGGCTATATTGGGGTAATAATCAGTTTGTTTTTATTGTATACCAGTTGTGTATTTATTTCAATGCTTGTTTTTAGAGACCCCTGAATTAGTGAGAAAACCCAGAGCCATCCTTGCTAAAGCAGCGAGTCCCTACCAAGGTTACCAACAGAAATCCACATCCCCATTATCATTTCGCAGCAGTCCTAGGCACTACAACAGCAGTCCCAGGCAGCGTGTAGGCAGCCCAGCTTCAAACCAGCATATTCATTATTATAATCGCACCAGCCCAAATATGTATAATCGCATGTCCCAGGGTCATAGGTCATACCCTGAACAGAGATGCTATACTGATGCCTTTAGCTACAGCACCAAGTCAACTGCAAGACCATATAATACAGGATATGGGAGTGCTGCCTCTAACAATACACTTAACACAGATGCTGAAATTGAAAATTTGAAAGGTGTTGTGAATAAATTTACGAAAGAGAGTAAATCAAGCAAAAATCTTGTGTCGCTCCAGCAACAAATCTATCAGGAGGACCAGTATAAGAATGCAGAACTTGCAGCCAGTCACAACCCAGATGCTTATACTGTAGCCAATCAGAAGCCAGATCCTAATGCCGTAACCAATCAGAACCTAGATGCTATTGCTTTAGCCAATCAGAACCAAGATGCTCATGAATTGGCTAATATCAACATGGGGGCATCAGCAATATACCCTCCTAAACATGTTAAATTCAGCTATGAGAAAACTGGCTGGAGTCCAGGCTATAAGACACCTCAGTATCAACCTAGTCCATATCAACACCCACATGTCCATAGGGGAGGATTTCGGAAAAGTCCTGGAGCTACACGTCCTAGATCTGCTACTGGATACAGGTACTCTCCCCAGCCCCAATATCAGCCAAATGGATGCTATATGAACCCTGCTGGTGAGGTGGTGGATTATAATGGCTATCAGCGGAGCAATAGCTGTGAGGCTTTATTTCAACCTATCAGAGCAAACTCTCCTATGTCATCCAGCAGAGCCTCATCAGGTAATCTTTCATTGCATTGTCTTTGCTAGGGATGTGGAAGTTTCCAAAATTTTGAATAAGCTGAGACCATTTTTCTTAAAAAAAAAGTAAACCATTGTCTTGTTGACCAAAATGTATCTACTCCAAGAAGAAAAGGTTTGTTCAAATTTAACTTGTCTATGTAATTATTGTCGTAGAGAGCCCTCAAGTTGTTCTGGAAGAAGGGATGGTAGATCTCATGGTCTCTAACCTGGACTATAACATCAGTGCCAGGGAGTGGAAGAAAATACTGTATACTACATTTCAACAGCAGGTTCAGGTATATGCTAATCACTACTATAGATCGGAAAATTAAAACAAGAAATGTTCTAATTGCATGTTGAAATGAGAACACTACATTGTACTGTATATAGAAGTAATGAACTGTAATACATACCACCAAAGGATATTGTTGCTTTGTTTGACTGTTGAATAATGCATAATGACCTTTATTATTATATTGTGGTATGGTTATAATTTTAATAACTGAAAATTTCAGACCTACTGGCTTGCTCTTATAGACCTCTATAATGAAGTCCATTAATACTGACTTTCCAGGTGCTAAACATAGTTATCCAGCCACAGCCAGACAACACAAACATTGCCGTAGTCCAAGTGCCAAGTCTCGATGAGGCTAGGTTCACTATCTCTCAGTTCCATCGCAAGAAGATTGGCTACAAGCGCATCCATGTCTCATTGATGACAACTGATGTCACAACATCTACTGCAAACATAAGGTAGTTCACATTATTTTGTGAGTGAATAGAATACTTTCATTCATCAAACCATGCAATAACTCAAATATTGTTGACCTAACTATGTTTATGTTTTATACACATATGCCCTAAGTGAGTACAAGATCTGCTCCCAAGTTGATTTGTAATTGCTTCTGGTTTCTAAATAGTTGCCATTTTGCAACACTTTTGTTAAGATTTATAAAATTGTAAAATATGATACTGCATCTGTAGTATTAGAATTTTTTTTCCATTTTTCAGAAATGAAGTTTATGCATTGTTAAGTGATGTCCGAGACAATACATTGCCGCTTTTTAAGTTCATTGAGTTATTTGAAAAAAGGTAAGAAAGCTTTGATCTAAATCTCTAATTGCTCATGTCATTTTCATGTCGCCATCCAATTATTTCACCACCATTACTCTGCCTTATGACAGTTTGGCACATTTTTATGTGTGTCATTTTTCAATTTTTGCTCTTACTGGAAAGTGTGAAGAGATTTGTTGAAATTTTGTATGTGAATGTATTACTTCATGTTTTTGCTCGAACTGGAAAAGTAACAGAGTGATTTTGATAATTTCTTTTATGTTAAATACCTATCATTGCCATTTTGAGACATGATTTCTAACAGTGTTAGCTGACACTGAGCAGATGTTAGATGGGATTTGCTATGCCTTGGCGTTGCCGTTATCTAGTTGCACATTGGTGTAAATACATGTACTACATTCTTAATGATCAGGGATATACAATTTGCCCAGTCCATCCATATACAAAGGTCAGTAATGTTATCTTACTGCAGGTACCATCAGACAATCAGTGTGTCTGAATTGTACAAGATGAGGGATTTAGTGGAGATAAAGGATGAATCTGGGGCTGGCAGGATGGTGTGTCTTGCACTGGGAGTGCTTCTACCTAATAGGAACTCAGGCTCCCCTGCAGATATGGAGGTCAGTGGAGTTTTAGGAAAACATGAGTGTTTAATTGTTATCAGAGATGATTAGAAAAGTTGTGAGAGAATATCTAAGATTTAGTATTTGAGTATAGCATTTTGAGTATAGCATTTTGAGATTATGTTATTTGGGCTTACTATTCTGAGATTTTGTATTTTAACACACCAATGATATCTAAAATGAAATCTGTTATTTATGT
Organism: Owenia fusiformis; assembly: GCA_903813345.2. NCBI lineage: Eukaryota > Metazoa > Annelida > Polychaeta > Sabellida > Oweniidae > Owenia > Owenia fusiformis. The sequence continues at coordinate 17,736,687 of CAIIXF020000009.1, read as the reverse complement.
TGTTGTTTAACTAGGTTCAGGAAATCATGGAGTCCCCTGTGTGCAAGGTACACTGTATTGAGGGTACAGATAGCTACATGGCTTCCATGGAGTCAGCTAGTCTGCCCAATGTAATGCTGTCATTGAAGGGATTTGCACCCCAGGTCCACACCCTACTACTTAGCCATGATGGAAACATGCCCCTCATGAGGTACCATATACATCTTTTGTATACATTGTATATAGTCACCATTTGTGAAAGTAAAGTCTAGTACATGTAATTTGAATGCAGTATATCTTAGATTTGCAGTTGATTTTGCATTCATTACTCTTGTGGCTGTTTATCTGTATTCATCTGGTATATTGTGCCATAGTTCTTATTTATATATATTATATTGCTTATGTTATGCACTTCACTCCAGTTTCCCAGTGTGCTATGAGGCAGAATTTGGCGTTTCCATCCAGGAGAAGTCAATGGGTGCCCCTCTAGAACACCTCATAGCCTCTATCCCTGGTATACAGATATCTCTCTCAAAATGTGGCATAAAGAAAGTTCAATGGGCAGAAAATAAACCTCCTCAAACTATTGGTGAGTTAAATTACTAGTATTGGTTCTTGGTGCAATTTAAAATTCTCATGAAAGCTTTTGAATGATGTTTAGTCAGTTGTAGTAAAACCCAAAACCATAGATTGTGTTGATATGAAATTAAATGATTTTATCGCAGAGTTTGGAAGGTTTTGTTCCACACCATTGATGACCCAGCAATTGATGCAACTGAGTCGAGAAGTCGTAGACCTACTGAAGAATAGCCCTAACTGTCGCATGCCATTCAGCAAGTTCATCCCCTCATATCATCATCATTTTGGTCGACAGTGTCGTGTAGCAGATTATGGATACACAAAACTACTGGAGCTTTTTGAGGCAATACCCCATGTTATTCAGGTAGGAGTACAATCACTTAGTGAGTTGTAATGTATCTGATGTCATTGAGTTATAGCCATACTCCAAGGTTTCTTCCTTGTTAATTGTAGAATCCAAGTAATAAAGTATGAGCAATAGGCCTTATATCATTTGAATAGTTTGACAAATCAAGAGCGGGAAAGTAAAAAAAGGAGAAAGTAAATATTTAATACTCAAATCTGTGTTCTATTTCAGTGTTTCTGTGTCACCACCACAAGTGGTGACAATTTGTTATATTTTCCAACTTTTTTGTGGACGTTGGTATTCAGCATATGGCTGTCAATGTTCAGCATCTTACAAATGGCAGGTCGTGACATTTTGCATGTTCTTTTAACACACCTATACAAATGTTTCCAGATAATGGGCAGTGGTAATAGACGCATAGTAACCCTCACAAACAAAGCTCAGGTGAAGAGGTTCACCTCTGATATTCTTCGCATCCTAAAGTCTCAAGCTAGCAAGCAAATCACATTTTCAGAGCTACCCCTAATATACAGTAAGTAGTTATTCAAACTGAGCTGTAAATGACCTTGTTAAATCTCTTTTTACTTTAACACTTCAATACTTCATTGCCTTACTTTAAACCAGAATGTTTTCTTTCAAAATTGACTTGACTCAAAATTTTTCACTCCTTCACTTCAATTTCAGCTTCTCTATTCATATCCTATCATCACACATTCTTTAATATTCAGAATAACTTCTTACTCATTCCATGAACATAACTTTTAGCATACATGTCACGGTGAAAACTGTTTGGAAGATGCAGGATGAGGTTTGTTCCTGAATAAAACCTGACGACTACTCATATACTCTAGACATATACATATATCCTTTGGATAACAACAATATATAATCTTCAGTTCACATTTAGATCACAGTTATGTATTGTTTTGTTATAGATAAGGTGATAGGTAAGGATTTTGACATCACAGACTATGGAATGTGTTACCTGGAAGATATGCTAACACAACTTCCTGATACAACTATTATGGTGAGTGTTTATATTACATATTGTCCAACCAGTATCTGCATATATAACAAATAAATCATGAATGTAAAGAAACAATGCTAGCAACTTAAAAATGATGGGCCATCTTATTATTTGCAGGTATCTGGTTCAGGCCACAACCTTGAGATTGCCCTTCCCAGACGTGACCAAACCCCTGATGAGATAGAGAGAACTCAGCAGTTTGGCCTAGAGGTGGTTGATTTGTTGCGTCATAGCCCGCAGTGTAGAATGCAGTTCAACAAATTCATCCCTGCCTACCACCACCATTTTGGCCGGCAGTGTAGAGTTTCTGATTATGGCTTTACCAAACTTTTGGAACTATTTGAAGCTATACCTGAAGTTTTGCAAGTATGTTAAATTTATCATTGTAATTCTGGTCTTGTCGCGTATAGGGATATAAATAGTGAAATACATTTAATAGTTCATTTTCCACATTAGTTCACTTTCCACATATCATCGGGACATTCCTTATCATTTAAGATCCAGAGCCATTTTGATTCTGGAACGATGTAAACATTGCAACTACAGAAAATCAAAATTAGACCCAAACTAACAGTTCAGTACCTTCACGATTAATCAAAATCAAAATGTAGTGACCCGTGATGCACCATATTTCCAAACATTCAAGAATTTATTCATACTAAATTTGTCTGATTTTTTCATTCAAACTGAAGAATCGTCTGCATGTAGTCAATTAGATGAAGTTTAAACCACTTGATTGTTCATTTCTATACATTACAAAGCGTTGCGCTTTTAATTAACATTACACTCATTAGATATTAAAAATAGCTTTGGCTAGAGGTCGCATCTCGTTTATTAATTATTAAGGACAGGACCCATTGAATTACATCAGATAATTTTCCAGTAGTGTAAGTTTACGCATCATTTATGAACATCGGTAATAAAGTATCCCTACAGATGCATGTCTGAGTTGATTTGGATTACTAGTACATAAAATCGTAAAGACTGAGAATTAATGATATGTTGAAAAATCTTTCGATTGATTGAATGCATTAATTTTCACCATTACAGGGCGTTCAGTAAGTAAAGCTAATTTTGCTCTCAAACTTTTATTTTTTGTCACTTATCTTTCAAATTTTCAGTGAAGAAGCATTTGACATTTTTCTAACTACCCTGAAAAATTAAATAAGATATGATGAATAATAGCAAAACAATGGTTGTCATAGTAACGTGAATACGGGTTCTGCGGAGCAATTTCTTACTTTAATAAAAATGTTATAATGCAATGAATTGATTAAGATTAATGCTGCATATGTCTTTGTTTGCTATGGCTGAAAGTCACGACAAACATAACAACAACATACACAAATATCATACCATGGCAACAGTAGTCTATGACATCACAGACAGATGATACAACAGATGGAATGATCCAGAATGATCCATCAGACACTGCTCCATGACATCATCAAAATCATGGCTGCCAGGATTGCCAATGGAAGCAAAATGAACAATAAAATGAAACAACAATTGAGAAGTAGCATCAGATACAATGTGTTGCTAGGGAAATCCAAGCAGGATACCATTAGGGATATCCAAAAAGCATATGGGGACAGTGTGCCTCAATACACAATCTGCAAATGGTATCAGAAATTCCAAAAGGGGTATTTTCATGTTTGAAAAATGATCTGCGTGGTAAGATCCACGCAAATATCCATGAGCTTCAGAATGCCGTTCAACGTTTGCTGACAAAGAACTTTCCAGATGGCTTCCACAGGATATATCAGAAGTGGATAGAACGACATCAGCTATGTGTGGAAGCTAAGGGGAACTACTTTGAACATGAAATAGAATGCTAACTTGAAAGCAGAAATATGGAGTAGCCACAGAACTATGGTTGAAATATAGACAGGACAGAAACTAATGTTAACAAAATCTACTATGCTGTGAACTTATAAAATTGCTCCGCAGAACCCGTATTCGCGTTACTATGACAACCACCATTTTGCTGTTATTCATTATATCTTGATCATTTTTTCAGGATAGTTAGAAAAGTGTCTGATGCTTCTCCACTGAAAATTTGAACGATGATAGACAAGAAATGAAAGTTTGAGAGCAAAATTAGCTTTACTTACTGAACGCCCTGTAAAACCTCTATGTGAGGAGCCTCGAAATGTGGCCTGAAATGGTATGAACTAATGCATGGAACCTATCGAACATTGAACATTTTTTAACCTGTAATGATGTTTAAGAAGGTTTTCACTGTATTGACGACCTTGCCAGAATGATTTTGTCTCTCCTAAACACTACACACATATTCACTCACTCATATTCTACTCGCATTCGAAAATAGCGTTCGATTTTCGTAATGCTAAAAGCTACACTCTGTAGTAATATGTAGAAATAATTTATATTCTAATTCATTACACTCAAACGAATATAAATAAAACATATAAGTATATACAGTACTTGTATAAGCTTTGACCAGAGAATTATGAGCAACATTTTAAAAACAAAAACAAAACTGAACTTAATTGTTGCATTACTATTATTTTATGTTTTTTGTATATAATTAAACAAAAACTTAGAAATTCAATTTTATACCAACCAGTCACTTGTTTATAATTGCTTAAAGTTGATTTTAAAGTCATTTGAACAATACTTTTTGTTGACTAGTATTAAATGTATGTCATGTAAATTTGCTAGTGTTCAGTACTATAGCATAACTCGCTGGGATTAGCTCAGGATTGTGATTGGAGTGAGCAGCAATTTTTTTAGACAAAAAATCCCCCAGTTGAAAATATTCCTGCTGAGAACACTGTAGACCGTACCATAGTTTCATAAGTTCTCTAAATTGGTATACTGGTACATTGGTATATTACTAATGCATAATGTTTTAACTATTGTATATTTCTAGATGATAGATGAAGATGATGATAAAATGCTCTGCCTCACAGAAGATGAACTCATCAAAGTTTTGGTTGGTCAAGTTTCAAAACTTCTGCAGTCGTGTCCTAACAGGAGAATCCCTGTATGTGAATTCATGGCTGCCTTTATGAAGTTCTTTGGCCACAGCATCTGCTTGGCCGACTATGGTGTCACTAACATCATCAGCCTTCTAGAGAAAATTGATAGTATAACAAATGTATGTATGTTTTATTATATACCTTTACTTTGTGTTGAATTATGTGTGCAAAACTGCATGTCATATTTATTGATGGTCATATAACAATCATTAAAATGAACATGGTCATATAACAATCATTAAAATGAACATGGTCATATAACAATCATTAAAATGAACATGGTCATATAACAATCATTAAAATGAACATGGTCATATAACAATCATTAAAATGAACATGGTCATATAACAATCATTAAAATGAACATGGTCATATAACAATCATTAAAATGAACATGGTCATATAACAATCATTAAAATGAACATAAGGCCATAAGTATCAAATATTCAAACATTGTGATTCTATTTATGTGTTACCAGATTGAAGAAGTTGATGGAGTGACCATGTTAGTTCTAATAGATCACAGCCACCTTCAGCGCCTTGCACAACATGTCCTACAGTTATTGTTTGATCAACCTGGGGGTGCCATGCGGGTTCCTGAGCTGTGTATACGCTACCAGGAGGCTTGCGGTACCATGTGTGATATACGAGAAATAGACGCACAGCTCTGTAATATCGTAGAAGTAAGCAAATGTAGATATCTTCTTGATTTTAATATTTGAAATGTGAAATGTAACGATTGAGTTGTTAGTTGTAAATTATGCTACTGTCCAATGATGTTTACCATGTTAACCATTTAATTGGGATCCTACTATTATGTATAGTTCCTTTGCAATTAACTGATGTTCAGCTTAAACATAAAATATTGCTATTTATTATATCATTGAAATCTTTCTCGCTTTCTCATTGGATAAGAACCGATCACATGATTAAAAATATTAGGGTGTATTTCATCGTTTCCTGCAGTCTCCAGCCGCAGCCTCGTTTTCAACTGTATATACCACGATGTATATACCACGGAGTATATACCACGGTAGAAAGTCCCGGATGTTATGTTTTTTTATGACGTCACAACAATATTGTAGAAAATACTTGGATACGCACGGCAACAAAACTTCATTGTTATAGCTTATAATTGCAGTATGAGCATGGGTACTCATAGCAATTGTGCATCCGTTGCCATGTTCTTGATGTTTATAAACAAGTGATGTCACAAGTCATCTTGCACGTGTGACTTTTGAGGATGAAAGATGGCAATATCTTGCATCTAAGAGTGGCTGTAGTTAGAGTGGTTATTCTGATAAGCACATGTATTGTATAAATATACTGAGGGAAAGATGAACATGTATTCACCTCAATAGAATGGAATATTTGGTATATATTTTCTCATGTCAATTGAGAAGCATTTAATTGACATAATTATACACTTAATATGACATTGTTCAATGTAACTTAGAATCATGAAATATTGCGTCAATTGAGGAGTTCTGACATTTTCATCTCACAGCTATTCTATTTTAAAGCGAAAAACGAAACAACGATTATTATTAATTTACTTTTTACATTGCAGGTGGTAGGTAGCTATGAAACAGGAAGTGTCAAACTCTGCCCGATTCAGATGTTCGCTCGTGACGTGTGGACACTGCTACGGGCTCAAAATGGCCGCCTGTTGCTTCAGCACTTCGAGGCAATTTATGCAGATCACTATGGAAGTAGCTTGATACCTGCCACATATGGTTACCCCAGCCTCCTTGCCTTGTTACAGGCCATACCACATGTAGTTAGCATCAGAGGCAAGGGGTATAGGAGAACTGTTATGCTGAACCAAGACTTCTTAGGTAGTATTTAGTTTCTCATATATTTTCAACATTTTGCAATGTTTACCTTCTGATTTATGATAAGTGGTTACAATATTATTAGTGTCTATATGGTCTCCAACTTTTTTGTGATGATGGTTGACATTCAGTGTTTGTGAAAACGACAGGTGGTGACATTTTACAAATTAATGCCTTGTTTCTCTATATTGAAATGAACTCTCTGAAAAAATGTTGTCATTGAAGTTGTATTTGCAGGTAAACTTGGAGAAGTGTTCTTGCTAGGAAAACTGAGTCAGTCTTCCAGTGAACGCAACTCTCCTGTTGATACTAAGAAGCCTAGTTCCAAGTCCAGTTCCCCAGATTCTGGCATCACAGAACTGCATGGTAAGTGTATATATATGTAGTGCATGTAGTGTGGTGTTTTCTGTAAAGTGGATTGCTCTCTAGGGGCCCCTTAGAGGTTTCACACTTAAGTTGTCACTTAATTCATTTCTAGCTACTAGACCACCTCCCTACTATTGTTTTTGCTATTTTAAGGTAATAATTCTAAATTCGAATGTGGACTTTTATGTAAAATTAACAGTCTTTTATTTTCACCCTCTAAACAAAATTTATTGGTGGTAGAATTAAATGTGAAACATAAAAAGGGTTCTGTTTAGAACTACACTTTTATTTTGATTGGAAAGATTTTACAAACAATACATCATTCTTTTCTTTAGAGGATGACAAGGAGCTTATAAAGATAAATGATACAACACGTGTCAGGTCTCCCCTAGAGCTCCTATGTGCTGGTTCACTACCATCTAATATACCCTCCCCTGATCTGCAACCTACAGCTGTCCGCCCCGACCTTATAAGGTTTGAGCCTCAACTTACAGATGTTGAAAGTAAGTCATGTTATAAGTTTATCCAATTTTGTAACAAAACTGGTTTATTTATATTTATTCAAAAATATCTCAATAGAGAAACAAGATTGCATAGTGTCTAATGTAAAAGCATCTTTGATCATTCATCAGTATATGATTATCTTGAGCACTATTGATAATTGAAGTTGTTGCACATCTTATTTACCTTTGTGACATTTCTGTTTGATTTTTCAGTATTATCTTCATTTTAGAATTCTTTATACTATGTATTATTATGTTATACAATGTTAAGTTGTGCTAAGTTAGTGTAATGTTTACTGCCTATTAAATGCTTCATAAGAGTTCAAAGTTACAAAATACTATTTTAGTATTGATGGCTGGTTTGACAGTAGAGGAGAAGTCTGGACAGAAGACACCTCTTGTGAAAACTCCTGTTTCTGAAATGTTGGATTTTGCTGCCAAGCTCCTCCCAGGACCAAACCAAGAAGTCTTGTCAACTGACAATAATGCTCCTACTAACAACAAGAAAGCCCCCTATACAAGCACAACATCGAAATATGAAATTCATGATGATCTTCAAATGATAATGGCTAAAGCTGAGCCAACTATTTCATCAGGATCAGGTTCAGATGAATCTTTCTCTAAGGGGTCTCCAAGAAAACGTCGTATTGCAGCAAGGTTTAATGTACCCATTGAGCCCCCAAGGAACTCTTAATGCTACCATTTGTAGATAGCAGTGTTATAACAGTAGCATAGTATGCTATTGTGTAATACAACAGATACATAGCATATGTGCTATACATTGGACAGTTGCTATGCGCTAGCATCAGTTGAGTGTTATGTTTTTTGTGCTATGCAAATACTTAGCAAGTGTAATATATGAATTATTTTGTTAATTTGTTTTGCACATAAAATATTGTTTGATTTAAAAATCAAAGTCAGGTATGGTTTGTATAGCCCATGTGAATGGGCCAATGTGTTGTTTGATTACAAACTGACCAGTGTTTTAAACAGCATTACTCTGCATTTTTGCAAACCAATTAAAATGCAAGACTTCAAATACATCGTGCAATTGTTTATACATGATTCATGTTTTTTATAATTTCATTATAAGAACTACATGTATAAACTAAATGTTCTGCTTGAGTTAATGCATGGATATTGAAATGTTATTTTGCCATATTTTGTTTCAGATTCTTAAATATAGTTAGGCCCCAACAGGTGAAATTTCTGTTTATCCAGATTATCTGGGAAAAACTAACCGTGACAAAGCCTTAATTTTACTCAATAGTGACAAAGACATGTAGATATATTGGATCATCCTCAAAGGGTAAAAAACTGCTATATAGACATTTAATTTGTGAGGGCCTTATTTTATATTTTTACAGCAATCTATCTACTTATACACCGCAGTATAAATGTAATACCTCAAAATATGTATGTTTAATGAAAACATAGGTAGATTCATATACATCTGCACTGTAGTTTGCCTCAATTATGGCATATTATATGAATGCATCCATGCATTACATTTGATTTATATTATGTAAGACTAACATATTTACATGCATATCTTTGATTAAGATACTAGTATAGTCCACTAATTTACTAACACATTAATGTTTGTGTTGTCATATGTCCAGCAAATTAAATGTACAAAAACCAGGAAAATGGTTGACAAAATGTGAATTTTTGCATATAGAATTACATTGTAAATGCGTTTGCATGGAATGAATGCAATTTTGATAGGTGCTTCGAATGTCAAACTGGAATTGGCGAACCAATTTATATGATATTTATTATTATTTTCAATTAGATTTGGTTGCTATGGTTAGTAAATCATTCATGATTTGATGTTTAGAAGTATGAAAATAATACTTTTATTTCCAGGAGTATCTGTAGATGCTTTACACAAAAATATATTACATGGTATATCTAGTTACTGCACTGTACATGCTGTATCCTAGAAAGATGAGAATGATCTAGTTGCTATAGATACTACACACATTTAATGTGTGTGTATTCTTCAATACATGTATTTATGAAAATGAAAATGAAATGTGTACATGCAAATTAATGTCATGAATTAATAACATAAATATGAAATATAGATTGTATTATTGTTATAGATGTTTTTGATAATTTTATACACCTTTTAGTGAGTATTGATCCACAATTTGCCCCATCCTGTGAATCAAATTCAGTAACATCATTATGTGAGAAAATCCTCTTCAGACTCCAACATTAATTTGAGAAATTACTTGATAGTAAAGGTTATTATAAAATTATATTCAGATAGTTGGTGTATCATGGAATGAATAGAGGTTATTTACTGGAATATGGGTTTTATTCTGAGGGACAATATGATATTTTTCTTTTCATGAAATCATTAGTTTAATATTCATTTCTAGCTTTTTTATGAAACAAAACAATGGAGCCACACGTCTCCTCTTTCCAATGATATGTCATTTGTTCATATTCAATCATGGACCACTGAATAATCCTTGTTTCTTTGCACATGGGTGAAAATGCCCTTGTGCCAACTTTGAAACATCCTAATTCAACTGATCTTTATTATGCAATCGGTTAAACCATTATGTAATTGGGACTGAGGATTAACTTTTGGTCACAAGACTTACATGACATACATTTCAGACTTAGTTCTACGAAGAAAAAATGATTTCACGTAATGTGTTTATAGGTATCCATGATAGTTTAGTAAACCGCACATCACACATGGAAAAATGTGGCATTATTAAAACAGTTAAGTCAGTTAAAGTCACAATCAGTTTCTGTTACTTGTGCAAACTACTTTCCATGCCCATCATTTCTCTGCAAGTGGATATTGGCTCCTCTCTTCATGTCACGCAAAGCTTTTTGGATCATTTGTGGGTTCTGACAGAAAGCAGCAACTTTGTGATTCTCTGTCGTAGTGTACAATGTCGAAAACTTAGTCCCGAGCAGATTTTGGGCCATTGTGCCAAAGGAATGATTATTCGTTGGTCCATGGTCATATATGAATAAATGACATATCATTGGAAAGGAGAGACATGTGGATTCATCGTTAACTAAATGGAATCAATGTTGGTATCACTGGTTTTGTGATTTTGTAATGTTTTTGTTTGTTGGTTTTTTGAGACACACCATATATCTAGTCTACAAAATCTGATCAACTTTATGACATTTTCGGGTATAAAAACTTTATGGTATAACATAAACACATCGATGTAAAAGAATTCAACAATACCTGTCATATAATTGTTCATTACAGGGACGAAACACATGTGCTTATTGCTCAGATTTCTATGACTTTGTCCATATCAGAGCGAATGATGATAGTACAATTGCCAGTGTTAAATAGGCTTACATTGCTTCATCTTTCTTTTATGTCTCTATTTTCAACTTTGTTTGGAAAATGTCATCTTTCACATAAAAACATCATTGTAGCACACAATATCAACCAAACTGAACAAAATAGGAAGCTTTGCTTTGTTTGGCAGAAATTCATGGGTGTTGAATATGATTTTCATGAGGAGGATTGGGAGGGACAATACAATTTTTTTTCAATATCAAAAACATTTGGGGGTGTTACCAGAAGAAGTGGGTAGTATCATGGGATAACACAAAGGATAGACTGCATTGATGCAATTCCAAAGTTCCATTATTTCGACCTACACTGCAAAGTGCAAAAGTATTTGCTTCATCAACAACCATGGCAAACCCTATCAGTAGGAGCACCAAAATCTTGAACTACATGTAATGTAGTAAATTGAAAATGAGTAGGCATACTGTATGTTTTGTTTGAGCATTGTTCCAGTCTTCTTATCTATTGGAGTGACACATGAAGAAGCTTGTAGACTTCTTCAAGTACCTTAACCTATAAAACTTTATCAATACATTTCAAAACCCTTTCAAGCAAGTCACATTCAGATCAGTTTTCATTTTTTCAAAATTACTTTTGCAATAAGAAATTAAAATACCCAGTATGCCCAGCTATCCAGATTTCGAAAATATGAATAAAAATATATATATGACAATATACTCCAAAGAAACCTACTAAAATGAATAAAATAATATGGTATCTTCTGATGATCACTTATGTTAAGGTGGTCGAGTTCTGTTGTTCAAACAGAAGTTATGTCGCAAGATATCTTAAGGTCTGTGGTCGGGTGAAAAACAGTGCTGTTAAAATATTTCAAAAAGTATTTCTTGACCTCAGATGTATATATTGCAATTTATGTAACCTGCTGTAGAATGACTAAGCTAGTTTATTATATATTGCAATGAATTTGAAATGTAGCATTTCTGGAATTTCATAGACAAACGTAGTTGTGTTTCAGCATTGGATAAAATATTAAAAGGTTAGTGTAAAGATTCATATTTTTTATACATTTCATAAAGTTTTTATCAAAGATACTAAATCTCATAACCAAATAATTACCAGGAAATGAAACTTGCAATCTCTTGCTTTATAATAGATAGCTTGAAAAGTTGTCAGAATGGACATTTAAAATCATTAGGCAAGTGCATTTGTTAATAGGTGATTTTGTTTACCTGATAACTATTCTTACACTACACTTTTATAGGACAGACTTGAAATAATTGAGAAATTATACAATGATTTACGAGTGTCTGATATCATATATATTATAGGTTAATTCTGTTTTTATGTGCTAAACAAATATTTTTAGATCTATTTACTATATTGAACAGGAGTTCGTAATCTATATAAATATAAGTTCCAAGATAATATCCTATTTTTGAAAACATGTTATTTGCAATTTGTAGAATAAACAATAGTACTAGTGTCAGTTCTGCTAAAACTTGGTAGTCTGTTGTTTAAAAATATTTCAGGAAATACAAATATTACAACCTTTGTAGGATTGGTAAAGCGTAGAATCTGTAGTGACAAATATGGCCATTAGATGGGAAATATGTGGTAATAAATCAGGACACTGGGCATTCTGGGTAAGTACATCATGTAAACATATGGGTGAGCTATTGTTATTTACTATTGTAATAGTAATAGTACTATAGTAAATAACAATATTTACTATTTTTTCATTGAGTGATAGCTGAGACCATCATAAAATTTTATTTTAGTATCAGGTGATAGTTAATCCTCCTTTATAATTTTAACAAAAAAACAAATTTGATTTTGAACTTGTATTCCACCATAACATATAAAAGATATGTACATGGATTTGCAGAAATATTTGTATTGAATCACAAAAATTACATTTAAGTTTTCAACATGTGGATTCACCTTAAACGCTTCCATTTAAACTAAAATCAGGTATAAAGCAAGATTAGATAAGTGAGTGTAAAACAAGAGATATAAAAGAGAGATATGTATGTATGTGTACTTACTTAGTGATAACATTTGGTGTTGTAAACAACCACTTATCAGATTTTCACAGTACAAAACCAGTACATAATATTCAAGATTTTGCTTTTGATTGTAAATGAGTAAATAACAGTATTTTTAACAGTATTACCATGTACACATAATAAACAAATGAGAACCTCATATTTTTGGAACAAACAAGTTTCAGGTTCCATTGAGGACCAACAATTCGCACAATACAATACTGAGCTGATTAAAAATCTGATATACAGTAATTGGTGGAGACTTCCCACGCAAGAACAAATCCACTTGAGTTTGCATTTAATCCCAACTTTTGTACAATCTAGATTATGGCAATTATGGTATCACTTGATTATACTGGTACTTTGTTCATCATACTGAACTTTTCCATCTGGTTCCAAAATGGAGCATAACTAAAGTTACAGTAAAATTGTAATGTCAAATATTAATTTGAAACTGGGAGTTTGCATCACATCCCTATTGTCTGTTAACCTTTTTCATTGAAATACCACTAAAGATGCACTTTTATTGTGTTTTTATTCTAGAAAATATATATTAAAACAATTACAATACAGCTAAAATACTATTTTCCAGGACAATAACTACACTATAGCAACTCAGACACCAGATCTTACCCAATGTTTCCAGAACACTGTGCTTGCATGGGTGCCCTGTGGGGCATTGTGGCTGAGTGCCCCCTTCTATAGTTATGTCCTCCTGGGCAAGGACAGGATATGCAAGTCTTGGTGGCACATGAGTCGGCTCAGTACATGGAAAATGGTAGGTTGTCTGATAAACAGCTCAGTGGAAGTTTATTCTGATACTCATCACATTGGTCATCACAAAGGTGTGGTAATATATTGTTATGTCTACCATTTTTTGTGGCCAGTGTTTGGCATTCAGAGTTATGTGTTAGTAGTTGGCATCTGTAATTAATTGTTCCATTTTTGTAAAAAATTGCAGGTTGTGATGTTGTGTTTTGTTCTTTTTGCAAATAGTAAGAGGGAGATTGTAAATTCAAATTATATGGAGAGACTTTAAAGTCTAAGGCCTTACTTCTGTAATCTGTATCATTTTAACATATACTTTGCACACAGCCTCACAGAAAACGTGTCTATATTATGAATGGATTTAAGCCATAAAATACATTATATATATTAAGATTGGGGTGAACAATGGTTTAAATATGACATTTCAGCAGAAAGGGGAGGCACTGATTCCCACAAAACCTCTCATATTATCATAAACAGTCATTGACTGATATGTTATGGATTTTGCAGTTCCTGGCCACCCTGTTGCTGCTACTTGCCTTATTAGATCTCTTCAAGACAGTGTCAGACAATGCAGGGGGACTCCAAGCACCAACTGCCCTCCTTATAACCCCATTCATTAGAGCAATCACAATGGTGAGAATATAATGTAGTTCAGTTGAAAGCTTTTTTTGAAATGGCTGTTGAAATTAAAATACATGTAGCAACAATATTAACGATTTATTTTGATTTGACAAAATAGCAACCATTTCTTTTAATTACATTGTATTTCTGTTAAAAAGATGAATAATACTTGACTTGTTTAATTTGGTTCATTTTTAAATTGTTATATGTATCATACATGTAGAATATATACACTTCTACCTATTGTTTCTAGTGTGAAATTCAAACTGAGAAGTTATTTTGAGAAAACATGTTTTGGTCAGTTAATTTTGCTCCTCCAATTTACAGTTTATAGAAGAATTTACTTTTTTATTACTCATTTCTCTGATATAGTTTTTATATATAAAACTTATGATTTCTAGGCATTGGCCATATTCTTCATCTACCAGGAATTCACGAAAGGCTTCATAACATCTGGTGTCATGTTCATCTTTTGGCTGCTAACAGTTGTCACGGCAATAGTGCCCTTAAGGTCCTACATTCTGCACATAAAGGACGATGTGAGTGTTTAATATTTTGAGCAAACTGAACCATTGAACTAAGATTAAAGGCTTATTGGGAGAATACAAACTTTTTGCATCTAAGTCACAATTGCTCCTGCTTTTTGCAATGGGAATGCATTTATTTTAACGTGGACTAGTATCAATTTTTTATTTTGCTTTCAATTTCAAACCAACTGACCATTGCATCCTGTTTATTTATATTTAGGTGGAGTTCATGGACACATTCCGTGAAGTGACTTTTTATGTTGGCTTCAGCTTGTCTGTGATCCAGTTTGTCCTTGTGCAGTTTGTTGACCTTGAAGCACAGGGGTTAACCTCCAATGAGGAGCTACCAGAGGAAAGGCAGCCCTTGCTTTCTTCCACCAAATCTACAGATAGCATCAAATCTCATCAGTTGGTAAAAGAGGTATGGTATTCCAGATTTAAAGATTATGTAGAAACATTGATCTCCTCCAAGTGTCATTTCAATGTACATTTGGAGCATAGATATAATTTAATTGTTCAATATATATTATCTCACCCATCAAAGTGCAGTAAATAGGGTTTAGAGAAGTCCTCCATTCATCTGTCAATTTGTCTGAGCGATAACCCAAATACCAGTTGCTCAAGTATGAATTTTCAATGTGGCTCAAATTTAAATGGCCGCCATTTTTCATAAGAATTGTTAATTATCTTTGATTTTTCAAATACAGGTTGACAAATCTTACAAGCTGATGTCTAAGAACATAGCTCTTTTCTCGAAGAAATTTTCAAAATGGCCTCCATTTTTCATGAAAACAATATAATCTTTGATATCATAAATACCAAATTTGGTCCAAATTGTATAACCTAATATCTCATGGGAATAGCTAGAACCTATGTTCTATGTAGGGTTTACATAAAAAACATGATTTTTGATATCTCAAATACTAGTTGTCAGATTCAGTTTATATTTTATACACCAATGTCTATGGGCATAGAACTCTGCTCAAAGGGGATTTTTATATTTTAACATGGCTGCTGAATTCAAAATGGCTATGGCTACAAGCCATGTAAAGCTTATGATTCACAAAGATCCATCTGAGCGACAGAAGAGGTCCATATATATTTGGCCCACCCTGTATATACCTTAATGTTTATTTATTCCAGTATCCTTGTCCACAATTGACCAGCTCTTTCTTCTCAAGATTGACATTCTGGTGGTTCTCAAGGACGTAAGTTAGATCTGGTCATTTGATTCTTTCTTTGTTGTAAAATGTAAAAAAGCAATATATTGATTAATTGATATTTGCACATACATATACTCTATTTTTACTTTGATACAACTATAAATATTCATATCATCAGATAAGTTGATTACACACTTGTAGTATTTTAATTAAAATCTATTTTGAAAATATGACGACTTTAGTAATCTCCCCTTAACAAAAACCAAAAGAGAATGAACTATTTTATTCTTATAGGATGATTATAACTGGTTGGAAGAAAACCCTTGTTTCATCAGATTTATGGGATTTAAGGCCTGCAGACAGAAGTTTGAAAATTATTAATGATTTTCAACAAGCTTGGAAGGAAGAATTGGGAAAGGCAAAGAAAAAGCTGTAAGTTACTTATAAATCTATAGTTTATTATTGGCTCACATGGTGACTCCTGAGGCTATAGAATTACCCAATCATCTGAATTGAACAATACATTTCGAAGCAAATGCCAAAGACATATACGCAATTTGCGTGAAAATTCCAAACAAACTGTGTTCATTTTTTCGGCATTTGCTTTTCACCGCTCATTTTTTGATGTTCTCATGAACTATTTTTGCTTGACAATAATCATAAAAATGTGTATTTGCGTGACATATTCTGCCATGCAAAAAAACGGGTTTGACTTCAATTTCATGAGCAATGCGGGACAGTTGGACAGCTTGCATCCAGTCCATCCATCTGTTAGTCAACAATTTGGCTTTCTTGTCAAAATCAGTGTATGCCTGCCCTAAGGATTCCAGAGCTGCTGGTCAAAAAGGCATTACTGACCAGTTGCAATGTTATTTTCCTATACCTAGTGAAAAAATCAACTGGTCAGTATCAAAAGTAACCAGATAATGACCAGCTGTCCGACGCTTAAGGCGTGCCCTGGTCAAAATATCACTTTTTGCACAAATTACATGTGTGCATCATTAATAGTGCGTTAATCAGATAATATTTAGAGATTATGTCGCTATCATGTGAAATATGCCTGAAATATGCCCAATATAGGCCAACCTTGGGAGACTCTATATTTGGGCAAGAACGAAGGCATATTTCACATCATAGTGACATATCTGATGTACTACATACCTTTATTCCCATGGCTACGTTGTATCAATGACGTCACATATCTGTGTGCGAGTAGAAATTTGATCAAAATGAAACATGACGTTGTGATATTGTCATGGTTAATAAAGGATCTAATATCAAAACGAGGTAAGATGGCTATATCAGGGTAATTGGGCAATATCTGTGGATACCTATCTAACTGTTCCATTGACTTCCATACAAATGCTTCGCTAGGTTTGTAATACATGTTGTAATTGATGCTGAGAAGTATGTATCAGTGACAGTTATAGCTTCTCATGTTTGCAGTTTTGTCTAGGCACTCTATGGTAATTATTTTTCAAGAAGTCAAACTTATGTTTCAAGGGAAAGTTCATACAAGTATGTGACTAATGGCTACAACGTGAGACAGTCAGTTGGGACGTATGATATTCCACCAAGTATGCCCTCTCCAAACATGTCTGAGGTGAAGGATGATGACAAGAAACTCAACCCCTCCCTAATATGGGCATTGTGCCGATCATGCGGGTCATGCTATATCATCGCTGGTATCGCCATATTTCTGTTCTGTATTACTCAGGTTGCTAAACCTTTACTCTTGCAGTAAGTTTAGTAGTTTACTTATTTTATGTTTTATATATCTATAAATGATTATTATCTACTGTATCAAATTAAATGTTTGTCAAAATCACATGAATAACACTGGATGATTCCCATGATAAGCCTCAAATGCATTTACAATGTTCTAATATTGATTATTATCAGTTATTAATCATATCTCATAGTAATTATACAGGAGAGTATAATGCATCTGGACAATCCTCTTAAAATGAATTAAAATGATATTTTAATTGGTTGATAGAATAGTATATGGTAAAAGGCCGAACGCCGAATACATTGAAATTGCGAACGAGGAACGTTCCGGGTATTACGTTCGCCCTTGTGAGATTGAGGTCCTTTGTCATTTGTGCTATATTATGTATTCAAAAGTAATGATATAGAAAAGTAATGATGAAGTAACATAAACAGAATAATTTGCTGCCTAGTACAATATGGTAATGAATAAATGACCAATTATTTCATTCTGAAGGAGATGAGAATATTATAGACTGCATCATTCTGACAATTCTATTCCTCTCTTGGTATGCTTTAGGTTGCTACTTGATTTCATTCAGTTTGAGACACAGTTTGAATGGCAAGGCTACATGATTGCAGTCATAATGTTTGCCAACTCAATGTTATCATCCATACTTATACAGAACCATTTCTACAATGCATATCTCTTTGGGCAGAGACTCAGGTCAGCGGTTACTGCAGCTGTCTACAGAAAAGTAAGAATATGGAAAATCAAAAGCAATACTTTAATGAAAGTTTATTTGTTAGGCTTGATGTTGCATTTCAATATATTGTACTTCTATTTCACCAACCTCTCCTTACATAGTTTACCTTAGCTTGTATCTCATACTTGAGTGGGTTTGGAATAGATCTGTCTTCAGACACCAAACTTTAGAGAGAAATAGAGTAAAGTAAGAATGAGTAGACAAACTTGGATGCCGATTCCTATAATATCTCCCAATATGATGCCGTAGTTATTTCTAAATCAGCTCATCAGCAATGATATTAATAAATATAGTCAGTGTATAGTTGTTTCTAGATACCCCAAACCCACTCAACTTTGAGATACACCAGTTATGTACGGTCGGTTTTGGATATAGGCTATATCCCTTGGGAAATATTTATATCTCCCCTAAATATATCCCTCATGATATACCCTATATCCAAAACCTTGTCTTCTCTAAGTAAAATGGTTTATTGAATTTTAGGCATTAAAACTGACAAGTACATCAAGGAAAACTGCTACTGTTGGTGAAATAGTAAATCTGATGTCAGTGGATGCCCAAAAACTTCAAGATGCTCCAAATCTCTTCCATTATCTCTGGTCCTCATCTTTACTCATTATAGGTATCTATTTCCTTTGAATCACTGTTTTAGTCATGCTTACTTTACAAGGTGTTTTGCTACACTTCCTTTTATAGACCCAAACAAACTTTGCAGATCATCTCTTCATCAACTAACTACCTCTGTGTCCTTTTTGATGATGTTTTTAAAGAAGCAAAAACTACCGTATTCTCTCTAAAAGGTACCCTCCCGGAATTAACATCAAATATAGTGAAATATTGAGAAATTCTAAAGACCACCCAAACAAAATATTTAGTGAAAAAATCATCGCAGATGAG
Organism: Owenia fusiformis; assembly: GCA_903813345.2. Lineage (NCBI taxonomy): Eukaryota > Metazoa > Annelida > Polychaeta > Sabellida > Oweniidae > Owenia > Owenia fusiformis. The sequence continues at coordinate 17,717,242 of CAIIXF020000009.1, read as the reverse complement.
ATGAAAATCAATAAATACCATGATTAAGTTCTTTTTAGTCTTTTTTTGCTGGTATTAAGTCAATCTTCAATATTTCCAAGACCATATTTGTCATAACGTCTTTGGGGATTGTGCACTCTTGAGAGAGAATATGGTATTGGGGGGGGGGGGGGTGTTTCTCTATGCTAATCAATTAAAGTTTAAGTATAATGTACTTGCATTATCATTATTATTCCTCAATTTTATTTTTATCTTAAAATGATATAGAACATACAATTCCTGCATATAAGATAATGATAAAAGACCATAGTTAATAATACTAGCTGAATACTTTATTACATTGTAGTTGTGACAGCCATGCTGTGGCAGATTCTTGGTGTAGCAGCCCTGGCTGGCTTGGTGATCATGTCTTTCATAGCTCCATTCAACACTGGATATGTCGGCTCAAAGATCAAGGGACTCCAAACTATACAAATGAAGGAGAAGGATGAGCGTATTAAACTGACCAGTGAAATACTCAATGGAATCAAGGTATTACATCTTATCTTTCTTTTATGAAGACTTAGTTGATACAGTTTTAGGTATTTCATGGTATTGTTATATATAATTAATTTTTTTAATGTTATAAGTTATAATTTTGTGTTTTATATCATATAGTCTTTAAACTGCTCTTTCCTTGTATAAGACAATCATGGCTATTCACTCTGCGTACCTAATCTGTTCATTCAATATTCAAATTCTCATTCAGGTGCTGAAAATGTATGCCTGGGAACCATCATTCAGTTCCAAGATCCTAAGCATTCGTGAGAAAGAACTAAAAGTTTTACAAACAGCTGCTTTCTTGAATGCTTGTACAACAATAACTTTCTTTATAGCACCATATTTGGTAAGTAATGATTCATTCCACCATATTTGGTAATATATTATAAATGTTGTAAAAATTATTTGTTTTAACCATATATTTTTGTAAAAATCCCATGAACCGCAAGTGTCATTTTATTTTAATGGACTGTGAAGAAAAATATTTGTCAAAGAACAGATTCACTATGATCAGGTATAAATTAAAAAACATTTTATTTAGTATCTTATAGTTTGTACACTAAGACATATACATTGTACATGTGTTTGATCCTCTTTTTGTGATATATTTTTAGGTGTCATTGTGCTGTTTTGCTGTTTATGTGCTGTCTGATCCTAAAAATGTGTTAGATGCTCAGAAAGCATTTGTATCAATTGCATTGGTAAACATTCTCACTGATCAGATGTCAGCTCTTCCACAGGCTGTATCTTTCATGGTACAGGTATGGATCTTTTCAGTCATATTCAATTGGATAATGCATATGATACTCAGGTATAGCTATGTGAAAATGGCTTGGGCAAATATGGTAATAGTAACAGATCCATGTAATGAAAATATGAGCAAAATAATTTATTTACTGGCAAAGAATAAGAAGCCTCTTTTACCTGTACAAGGTGACAAAATGGCAATAATTTTGGAGACGTGATTAATAATGTACATATTAGTATTTTTCATTATTGCATGTGTTTGTAGGCATTGGTATCTTTGAAACGTATAACCAAGTTTTTAATGCTAGAAGAACAGGGTCCTGGTTATGTCCAGAGAGATGACCATGCACGTAAGGAGTACAATTCTATTTCAATTAACTCCTCCCTTTGGAAATCTATATAATACTAAACAAGATGGAGATCAGAAAGCACAATGAGCGATAGTAATTATATATAGTAGATTAATAAATAGAAAAATAGAAATGAAAAGCCATGAAAAAATACCGGTATATATTTTAACTACTGTAAGACATTACAGGTATATATGCTTTCTGTACAATGTTAAGTTGTGATACAGCTTCTTATTACTTACAGGGGAAGCTGTCCAAGTGACCAATGGCTATTTCAGTTGGGAAAGGGACCAAAGTCCAACCTTGAAAAGGTAATTGTCCTCTTCATTGGTATTTTTATTTTATCTATCATGTCTTAAACATATATTTTCTAGATTAAGTTATTTATGTCAACACATTATAAAATAAAATCTGTGGAAATAATTCTCTGGTGTTTTCCAGTGTATCTTGTTTAAAAGCAATAATTAAAGTCAAAATTACATTTTAATTTAAAAAGGTGGCCTTTACATACTAGTTTTATACTTCCCTCAAAAGCAGTGGAGAGGGGTTTGTTTAGATTCTGTGTTTCAATACTTACAAGCATAATTAATACAATGTTTCCTGACAATTTGTTCATATTTCTCATATGTACATGTACAGTAAAACCTGTGTACAATGAACTCCTATGGAGCCACAAAAATGTGTTCCCTTGGAGGTAGGTGTTCATTACAGAGAGGGTAATTTATATAGAAGTCGCTCAGTAGAGTATGTGTGGAGGAAGGGTGTCTACTAGAGACAGGTGTTTACTAAGACAGGTTTTATTGTAAATACAATCTCTGAATAAGTTTGGCAAGCAGACTTCTTCTTTTGAATCACTAATCTAAAGTCTGTAAAAATCATCAAAGTCGTAAATATCCAAACTGCATGTTTTGAAATTGACAGGCTTTCATATGAAAACTTCTGTTTGGCAAACTTATGAAGGGGAGTGTACAGACAAGAATGATAAATCATTTTTGATAATTTAATGATTTCTAGCAGTTTTTCTCTGAAACTTATTAGATGTTTGAAGGGATTTGCTACGCCTTGGCTTTGTCATTAGCTTGTAACCCTTTCTTCTATATTGTAGGATCAACTTGAAGGTGGCCCCAGGTAGTCTTATTGCTGTAGTGGGTCAGGTGGGCTCTGGAAAGTCTTCTTTGATGTCAGCCCTGCTTGGAGAAATGTACAAAACTGATGGCACTGTGAATGTTAAGGTAAAAATATAAATGACCTTTCATCAATTATAGCACATTCAAACATGACCGTGCTCTATTCGAATTTCTCAACCAATCAGAATGCAGCATAGCCAATATAGAACGTTCTCTAATTCTCCATAGATGCACGACCATGCTCTATTCAATCTGCAATTTGCATTGTTTTGAGTAACGTCACATCTCAGCTGCACATCTGGGGCTCTGTCCGGGGATAGCTGTTCCACAGACACGGCTTTTACTAATTTTTATGTTTGAATCGGAATAAATAATGATAGGCCATTCAATATGGTGAAATTCAGCACTCGTTGGACAGAATGTTAGTACAAATGCACTCACCTTCGGTTCGTGCTTTGTACAACATTCTGTCCAACTCATGCTGGGTTTCACCATATTGAATGGCCTATCATTATTTATTCCTTAAATAATATCAGTTTAAAGTGGACACAGCTTGGACCATCTAAAAGTATCTACATTGAATGCGTATCGGTATCATATGTTTAAGAAAATGTACATGTTTGCGAACAAATAATTCAGAAGACAACAAAATCATCGATTTAATTCCTCACTAAGTTATGTAAACAGAACTTCAAAAAACAGTTAAGATCTGCACTTCTAACCCAGATGGGTACAATTCTACTCTAGTGAATGTTGAATCCACTTGTTTTAGTGCTAGTAAGATTACTAGGTTCACTTGGCTGGAGAAATGTTTACATGTATGTTTTATAGGGTAAATTAGCATATGTCGCCCAGCAAGCATGGATTCAGAATCTTACACTGAGAGACAACATTCTCTTTGGCAAAGATATGAATGTGAAGTTGTACCAGAGAATCATCAATGCCTGTGCCCTGGGACCTGATCTCAAAATACTCACTGGTGGTGATATGACAGAGATAGGAGAAAAAGTAAGTTAGTCAACAGTGTGTTGTTGTCTATAGATTTATCCTCAGAGAGGTTGGTCTTTTCCATACACCCAAATAACTAACATTCTTGATAAGTGATTGTACATGTAGAACTCTCATATGTTGGTGTTCATATAACATACATGTAGAATACGATTACATGGAATAAGAGAGATGAAACTGTGAAATTAAACCTGGTTGTTCAAAAGAAAATTTGAATGTTATTGAAAATTGACATGACCTTTTGACCATTTTCCTCAAATATCTCAACATCTGGACAAACTTTGGTTTGGTACAGGGTAGATTATTCTCTACCTATCAATCTCCCCTATTCAAAAGAAGACCTTCCACAATCTAACTGGTACATGATTTTTGTGATGTTAACTCTGATGTTATATTAGGTGAATAAAAGTATTATATATCTTTCCTTTATTTGGTTCTAGGGCTTAAATCTGAGTGGGGGCCAAAAACAGAGGGTTAGTTTAGCAAGGGCAGTGTATCAGGACCTGGACATCTACCTGTTTGATGATCCCCTCAGTGCAGTTGATGCCCATGTTGGCAAACATATCTTTGAACAGGTGGTAGGGCCTACTGGAATACTGCATGATAAGGTAAGAAATGACAAGACATTTCAATATGTTAGAATCAGAGTTTTTGTTTTTTTGCCTCTCAGATATGAATAAATTGGTAAAATGGATCACATAGCAGTTTAGATTTTACAATATTGTGAGCCATCTGCAGCAACAATTGGATCATATTGAATAAATTCTCTGTAATTTATAAAAAAATTCAAAAATTTTATAATATTTTTTTTATTTAGACCAGGATCCTAGTGACCCATAGTATCAGTTTCCTAAAAGATGTAGATAAGATAGTGGTACTGAAAGATGGCCATATATCTGAGATGGACACTTATGACAACCTACTGAAACAATATGGCGCATTTGCCGACTTCATCAAGACATACCTGACTGAGAACCAGGAGGAGATTGAAAGTATGAGTGAAACAGACCCGGAAAGTGAGTAGTTCATGGAAATATGAATTGAAAGTATAAGTGAAACAGACCCGGAAAGTGAGTAGTTCATGGAAATATGAATTGAAAGCATGAGTGAAACAGACCCGGAAAGTGAGTAGTTCATGGATATATGAATTGAAAGTATAAGTGAAACAGACCCGGAAAGTGAGTAGTTCATGGATATATGAATTGATAGTATGAGTGAAAAAGACTCGGAAAGTGAGTAGTTCATGGAAATATGAATTGAAAGCATGAGTGAAAAAGACCCGGAAAGTGAGTAGTTCATGGAAATATGAATTGAAAGTATGAGTGAAACAGACCCGGAAAGTGAGTAGTTCATGGAAATATGAATTGAAAGCATGAGTGAAAAAGACCCGGAAAGTGAGTAGTTCATGGAAATATGAATTGAAAGTATAAGTGAAACAGACCCGGAAAGTGAGTAGTTCATGGATATATGAATTGAAAGTATAAGTGAAACAGACCCGGAAAGTGAGTAGTTCATGGATATATGAATTGATAGTATGAGTGAAAAAGACCCGGAAAGTGAGTAGTTCATGGAAATATGAATTGAAAGCATGAGTGAAACAGACCCGGAAAGTGAGTAGTTCATGGAAATATGAATTGAAAGTATGAGTGAAAAGGACCCGGAAAGTGAGTAGTTCATGGAAATATGAATTGAAAGATCAAGGGTTCAGTCCTGATTATCATCTATATCCCTTATCTACATAATAAATATTTCTGTGACCTACGATGTACATGTACATGTAGTACTTAAAATAATGTTACATTTACATATTGTGACCAACAGCATTTTGAAAAAAATACATTTTCAAGTGTTGAAGATATTATAAGATGAATTATTTGGAATTTTCACTTGGCTTTTATAACATACAATTTTGACTTGAACATTGAATTTTAGGTGCAGCTGAATTGCGCTTATTGCGGCAGAGAGTAAATGTATTGTCTGGTGAAGAGAGTACTGATATGACAGAAAGTGATGCATCAGTTATCAGACGACAAAGGCGAAAACACAGGTTTTTAAATAATTTCTTTGGGCTATATGGGTAATCGATGTAAGATGTAGTCCTCGCTTGTCTACAGCTTTGTTGCTGGTCGGTATGAATCTCTTGAAATTCTACTGGTCATAATGATAACAAAAGCACCTCTATATTATAAGCGTACTTTACTGTTGAACAAACAGCTTGCATTTATATATCATCTTTTTTCTTTTAGTTATAGAATTTATTTATTAGAACTTCATCTTCATATCCATCTTCAAGATAATAATAGAAGTAAAACTTTTGTATCTCCATTCATATTGCCTCTTGACATTGAGACAATATGATTTTCTCTGTATTAGAGTTACAGTTATGTAGTTATACTTTTTCATGGTTACACTTCTTGATTCATATAATCAGAAAATGTAAGGCCAACAATTTGTATAAATCCCAAAATACAAGCCTCCCTAATATATTCCAATTGTGACCATGTATGTTAATTGTAGGAAGAACAGTAGAAAGTCTGACACCAGTGATAGAGAGAGATTGCAGAAGAAGCACTCAACTAAGGTGGAACAACTCATAGAAGAGGAACAAGCTGAGAAAGGATCAGTATGTATCCATAATCATACTGCACCATTAGTTTTTTTTTGTAATTAGTTGTGGACTCATCCTTTGAACATACAACTATGTACCATAACAGCTTGAGCCATTAATCTTCAGGAATGTCACATTGAATATTGATGTAACAATGAACCATTCAAACAGGTTTCATATCCAGCCCATCGTCAGTCATTTTTGATTTTCCATCCTGAAACTTGTATACGAAGTCTTGTCTACAGGTTCCAAGCCAAGCCATTTGATGGTTTGATCTGCAATTTTTAGGGATGTTTCTTGGTATAAAACTTAGTTGATTAGTTTTGGGGCATTCAAAAACTTGCCTATTTTCAATATGGCTACCATTTGTGTTGTGAAAAATTCACTTTTTGAGCCATAACTCGATTGCTTCGATTTGCATGAAAATTTACAGGTACATGTTTGTTCTCATATAAAAAAATGTCTGAGGTTCTAAAGTTTTGACATAAATTCTTGCAAAAATTCAAAATGGCTGCAACTTTTATCGAAGAAAAGTGACTTTAACAGAGCCAGAAATTGGGAATTATTACTTAGATTTGCATCAAAATTTCCCTCTGTTCTCATATATAATATCATTGAGATTTCAAAGTATGGACAAAAATTCTTGGAGCCAAGTTTAGGAATTATTGCTTCGATATGCATTAAAGTCATGTTGCAGTACCAATGAGGTTTTGAAGTCAATATGGCTGTCAATTAGGCAGTAACTGAAATTATTACACCATGTGAGCCAAGTAACCATGATACTATGTATTAAAAATGGCTGCTCAATTCAAAATATGCTTAGACACTTCAAATGCCTGATTATTTTCATAATGTTTTTATAAATTCATATCATGTCGAATGATTTAATGTCAGATTTACTTTTCCACTGAGTTCCTGCATCACAGCACATCATGGGTATAGAATATTTAATGATGTAAATCTATGTCATCTCTACTTGCATCTAGTCTAAATTTGGAGGTACCTATATGTAATAATCAATGTTTTTCAGGTAAAACTCTCTGTGATAAAGTACTATGTGAATGCTGGAGGAAATGTAATAACAGCAGTAGGAATGACAGCACTTTTACTTTTCACAGCTGCTCAAGTAAGACATTATACATGTATGATCATCAATTCAAATATGCCAAATGTGTCTCAGCCAATCAGCTTGGAGTATATCAGTGCATTTTTTCAAGGTGTATGGTCAACTGAGCAGAAACATCATTTTACAGTGCATTTTATGGATTCATAATGAACTGAGCAGTGCCATTATTGGTAAAAGAGTGATGTCATCACAGTGCATCATGGTTTCATAAAGAACTGGGTGTCATTTTTATGAAATAATCAGAAAAGTGATGGTTGATGCTTGTTGGTCAGTTCCTGTTACAAATGGCAGGTGGTGACATTTTGCATGTTAATGCCTTGTTTATAAATGCATGCATGTACATGCATGTAGAAAATGTATTCTTTGATCAAATACCAGTTATAGACCAAATTATGGAATTTGGTCCAAATTTTATATGGCTGATGCCATATGGACATTGAAATCTGCTGAAAGAGGAATTTTCAGATTTTATGTACTGACACCTTATTAGCAAAGGAATCTAGTCAAGAAGAAATGTGAATTCAAAATTGCCTCCATTTCTCATGAAAATCATGATTTCTCTGATAATGCATGTACCAGTCACCAGATTTGGTCCAAAAAAAGAATTTAAGACATGGCATCACATCACATTGTCGTATAGATTTTGCCAAAAGTAGACAATACTACTCAACTATTCCCTTGTTATTTCTATCATGTAATGTCCAAAATGATGTACTCTTCAATAAAATATTACTGTATATGTTTCTTTTGTTGGGATTTGCTACTCCATGGAGTTTTTCTAGTTGTTATAGCTATCAAGTTTTGTTACTGGGATTTTATGTTTAGCAGCTGACATCTGTTTTTGCCATTTAGAGGTGGTGACATTTTGTCATGTTGATGCTGTGTTATAATTTTCTTTCTTTGTTCTTTTCAGGTGGGTACCAACTTCTGGTTAAGTGAGTGGAGTGGAGATACCCTGGTGAATGGCACACAAGACTTGGGCCTAAGGGACATGCGACTTGGAGTTTATGGTGCCCTTGGGGTTGGTCAATGTACGTATGTATGGAATCACATGCAAGGTGTATGGTGCACTTGGGGTTGCTTAAAGTTGTTTATTGGTACCACATCCAAAGTGTGTGGTTATCTGGCGCCTGTGGTGTTTGCTCAGTGTAAGGATATGGTACCACACTACCACATGCAGGGTGTTTGGTGTTCTGGGGGTGTATGGGCCCTTATTTATGAGTTAATTTAATATATCTTCTGGGTCAAAAATTGTTGTCTCAAAAGCATTCATGAGAATGTAATGAATTGTTGAAGTAGTGTATAGTGGTAGCCTGGCCACACGAAACCAGACAATAGTTTAACAGAGTCAACTGATTTAATTACTTAGAAGCAAATATTTATTATTCAATATCTTTAGATCCATTTATTTGTGAAAACCTTATCTAATTATTTATGAATTCCAGCTCCCATTCAATGTTACCAGCCTAACAGTAAGGATGGTGATCTTAGTCCTCTCAGTATGTATATATAAATCATATCATCATTTCCAGGTCTCTCCATTTTTGTACTGGCCATATGTGTTGCCTTTGGCAGTGTCTCAGCATCTAGAATTCTACACAAAAACCTACTCAACAACACAGTAAAAAACCCAATGTCATTTTTCGACACAACTCCAATGGGTCGAATTATAAACCGATTCTCAAAAGAAATGGACATAATTGATGTTAATATACCTCAATATGTGCAGCTGTGGTTGATAGGATTGTCACCATTTATGGCAACATTGGTGGTGATCATATACAGTACACCAATATTCCTGACTGTTGTTCTGCCATTGGGGATTATCTTTGTTGCTGTACAGGTAAATGTTAATACTTAAACCTGAATTAAAAAGTGCTGTTCTCATTTGAGGTCTTGACAGTCATAATTAATTATTATCTTAAAATGACATTGGGATTAATTGGACAAATTCACAGAGAGGGTTTCTCCTAAACAGATTTTAACTAGTATTAGGAATTTACGTGTACATATTAGTCTGAGTCATTAAGATTTATGTTGGTTTTAATTTTGGCATACAATCTAGATGATGAATAAAGCTTGTGTAAGACATTGCAATATTCAAGGTACCAAATGTTAAACTTTCAGAGACTATTCACCAGCACAGCAAGGCAGTTAAAGAGGATTGATTCCATAAAACGGTCCCCTATATATTCCCACTTTAGTGAAACCCTGACCGGAGTGTCATCCATAAGAGCCTATAGACAGTCAGAGAGATTTATTGAGAAGTCTGATAAACTGCTGGATGAGAGTCAGAGTGCCTGGTATGCTATTCTTGTGGCATATAGGTAAGCTGTTATAAAAACATGAAAGATAAGTAAATAAATCTCAAACTGAAAATCTCTGTTGAGATTTTTAAAATGATTATGCATCCTAAATTATATTTGTGAATGATTATATTGAAATGTGACACTGAATTGTGTGATGGAAGACTCAAGTTTGACATTCTGATACCTTTAACATCTTTCTATTATCAAACTAGCAAATACCTTCCATTGATACTTGAGGTCACTTGCTCTCTACTAGTTATTGGTGCATGTCATTTCTGGCAAAACTGAACAAGTCAAGTTGAAAGAATTGAATTCTCGTGAAATAACTATGATGACTTCAATATAAACCTACCACAAGCATAGACAACATATTGGCATGTTAATGTCTCATCTAACTTGGTTCTTAAATGTATTAATGTTAACTTTCAGATGGATCAGCATGTACTTGAACATAGTTGGCAGTTTTGTTGAACTGTTCGCTGCAGTGTTTGCTGTCATGAGCAGAGGAACAATCAGCGCTGGTCTTGCTGGCCTCTCTGTCTCTTATTCTCAAAGAGTAGGTGCTTTATAACATTTGGAGGTTATTTATACAGGACTGTGGGATTATATATTTATCATATCAATAGAACATGTATACTACAAGAATGGGATTGAGTATTCGGTATATAATTTGGTATGTCATGTTGAAGCTATTTTAAGAGACCAAAGAACATTGCAAAATACAGTAATAAAGATAAACATGGAAGAGCACATACAGTCATACAGAAAAACAAACCTACAATATGCCAAAAGAGTACAAATATTATGATAAAACGTTTTATTATTTCATTAATTTGTTGAGAGTTCTAAATTAATGTACATGCAATGTAATGTAATGCACTAGAGAGAGGTGTTCACTCGAAAGAGGTGTTCACTAGAAAGAGGTGTTCTCTTAGACAGGTTTTACTGTACTTGTTTTTGTTTATCATCTTGTTGCCTTTTGTACTTTGATTGTAGATAATGCTTGCGATGATATTAATGGTAAGAGCAGCTGGAGAACTAGAGACATATGTAGTAAGCGTGGAGAGAATAAGGGAATACTCACAGACACCTAATGAGGTATGCAATTCACATTCATGGATATGCGACTCTTAGACATTTGATCCCAAATATAAAACTTCTTTAAAATCATAACTACCACCAATAAATCATCCTTCAAGATCGGTCCTTCATTGCTTTGTTAGGACCTAATGTAATGCAATGAATTACTCTTGGGCCAAGGATGCCAATAAACCTTATTTTGAATAAAAACTGAGGCCCGTTAATAATGCCAAAATGTCAATATTACAGGCCCCGTGGCGTAAGAAAGGGAAGAATCCCCCTAAGGGCTGGCCTCATAATGGTGTAGTTAAGTTCAATGACTACAGCACCAGATATAGGCCTGGATTGGATTTAGTGGTCAAAGGAATCACAGCTGATGTCAACCCAGATGAAAAGGTATTTTGTGTTAAAGAAAGTACATGTAGCTAGATATCCTGCAAGCTTATGCACATATAAAAGAGAATTCCAGAGATTGAGTGAAATAAGTAAGGAATTATTAGAGCTTTATTTATTATTGAGGTTTTATTTAAAGTGAGTCTTCCTCACAATTTCCTTGACAACTTTAAATCTAAAAAATAAGTAATTGATGGACCACATTGCAGCATTTCATGGACAAATAGAAACATGCAGTACATTGCAACATTGTATAGAAACATACAATACATTGCAACATTATATAGAAACATACAGTACATTGTAACATTATATAGAAACATACAACTTACATTGCAACATTATATGGAAACATAGTACATTGCAACATTATATAGAAACATACAGTACATTGTAACATTATATAGAACATACAGTACATTGCAAAATTATATAGAAACATACAGTACATTGCAACATTATATAGAAAAATAAAGACTGTTGTGTATTTTGGTTTGTTTTGTAGCTTGGAGATAATGTGTGTGGCCTTTATTATTTTGATTTTTATGCCATGTTACTTCCCCCAAAATTAACATGACTGAAACTTTCTAAATTACAAAAAGCCAAAGCTTTGATTGCCTATTTTTTAGATTCAAAGTTTTCATTAAATATGTCATTTTGACTAACTCATTTTCATATTTTCTGTAGATTGGAATTGTAGGCAGAACAGGGGCAGGAAAGTCATCACTTACATTGGCATTGTTCCGTATTATAGAGGCAGCTGGTGGTTCAATTTGTATTGATGGTTTAGATATTGCGGACATGGGCCTTCATGATGTGCGCCCTAAAATAACCATAATCCCACAGGTAGGATAATGAACACTTTGGCCTGTTTCTTGAAAATACCATGAATTTCATTTTGTAAGATATAATTATCTGTTATGATATATTACCACATTTGAATCATTATATACAGGTGAAATAAAGTAATGGGGACATACAATGTCTAATACCTGTACCTTTACATGTTCATCATGAAATTCTTAAAATTACACATTGACTGCATTTTAAGGATCCAGTGATATTCTCTGGCACCATGCGAATGAACTTGGATCCATCAGATGAATATAGTGATGACCAAATTTGGCAATCGCTTGAACATGCACATTTAAAGTCTTACATATCGGGCCAGAATAATGGACTTGACTTTGAATGTGGAGAAGAGGGGTCCAATCTTAGGTGAGTTATCCATACACTGCAAGTAAATCACTCACAATAAAACACCAAAAGGAGTACACTTAGTATAACTAGTCTAGCTATAAGCCTCTATGACTCCCGTGTGTTGTAGGGGGGGGGGGGGGGGTTATCACAAGGGCTTGTAGCTAGACTAAATATTACATAAACCCCTTATTAACTGTAACAAAACTAACACATGTACCAATATAATTAGAAAGGATTAGGCATCAGCTTGAACAATATTTTGAATATATGAAAGGTCCAAATATGAAAATCTCAAGTGCAGATTATCTCATTCTGACCCCAAGAAATCAATTGTCAATGACATTCTTGAATTTTAAAGGATTATAAACATATTTAATGCAAATAATTAAGTACATCTCCAATCACCAAGATCAGACCACATTATAGGAAAGAAGTTCATCGGATTGTAATGTAAATTTTTAATTGAATTGAATATTGGTACCTTGCAGTGTGGGCCAAAGACAACTAGTGTGCTTAGCAAGGGCATTGTTACGTAAGACAAAGATCTTGGTGCTGGATGAGGCTACAGCTGCAGTTGACTTGGAGACAGATGACCTCATACAAAACACAATCCGCACATCATTCAAAGATTGCACTGTTCTCACTATAGCACACAGACTCAACACAATCATGGATTATGACAGGTCTTGTAATATCAGATTATTATAGTCATCACAAGTAGAGTAAATCAAAGAACTGCAATTAGCATCAAAACATCAATGTCACATTTGTAATAGTTTACATAAACCAAATCACAATATATGTGTGAGTTTTGACTGGTATCTATATATATATTTCAGAGTTATGGTGCTGGATGCTGGGAAACTTAAAGAATATGACAGTCCATCTAATCTTCTGAAGAACAAGCGTGGCATCTTTTTTGGCATGTCCAAAGATGCTGGACTTATATAAGATTCTTATAGAAAAGAAAACTCATTGTTTTCATGGGTTTTTATGTCTACTCAGTTTCAGGAGGACAATTTAATGGATCAGTTTTAATCAGGGATGATCCCTTGTATGAAAATCTCAAACTGATTAGGTTTTAGGCATTCTGGGTAAATATTGATGGCCATTTTTGATTTTCCATCAAAAAATCTTCTCTGTAAAGTCTTGAATACGCCTTTTACAGGCAATCCTTTTGAAAGATGCATTTTATATTTCCAAGGATGATTCTTTGTATGAAAATCTAAAACTGATTAGTTTTTGGGCATTTTGGGTAATGTTTAGGTGGCCATATTGGATTTTTCGTCCTTAAATGGTGTCTCTTCAACTGATTTGTGTTGGTCACTGAGGATGAAAAATCTACAGGATCACCCATTGGCAGGGACATGTTGTACATGTTTGTGTCCTTGTATGTCCAATATGTTCAGTTCATCTGATGAAATCTATCTGGAAAATATCAATTTTGGTAAAGTTTACTAAACCATCAAATAGGCTTTTAAACCATAAAATATGTCACTGTATTTAATGGGTAACAGATTTTTCCTATTTGACAAAAAACGAGACTGGCCATGGCCAGTCAGTCTTTTTAATTAAAGAACATGGTTAACTATGGTATAAGAAGAATATCCTATGATAAATCTTTGATTGATACCCTCCCTTGTACTGTTATCAAACTTAATCATGGATAAAAATCATTTGACCAGTAAATCATAAGATATTCTCTATTAACAGTATTCAAAGCAGGGGTGTAGCCAGCTTTCAGTCAGGGGGGTGCGATCGCCAAAGAAATTTCCGTTTTCAGTCAGGGGGGGGGGGGGGGGCATAAACAAGCCCAAAATTTTTTTATTTTGAATTTTACAAAAATTGATGCAACTTCCTTAAAAATTGAGCTAGAAGCTTCAAATGAAAAGCATTTTCAAGCTCTTTTCTTCCTCTTTCTCATGGTTTTATTTTCAAAGGTTATGCGCACCCAACGCACCCCCCCCCTCCTTGGATATGCCTATGCAAAGTTACTGTGATGTTCATAGGATATTACTCGCTTGTAGATATCATATCCATTCTGGATAAAAATCATATCACTCATAAACAATAATGATATTCTTGTTGAAATATGGGTCGAATTTTATGGTACGATATGTGCCTTTTTGTGCATGATTGTAGACATATTAAAAGCTGATATTATGAGAGAAGAATGGAACTAGAGAGAAACATGGATTTTTGTTCTTATCTCCACAACTTCTCAGAATTCTCTGTATTTTCTAGTTTTTTATTAGATTAATCAAAGTGCAATAAAACATCACATATATACATGTAGTGCTGATATTAACATTTAATATTATAGATATATTTACTAATTGTATTCCATTGGATGATTAACTTATGAATATTAAATCATAATATTGTTATACTGAGTTCATGTTATTGTTATTTAGTCTAATTCGTGTATTTTGAATTGATCATGTATTGTTAAATTGACATGCACATTCATAAATTCAGATTTTATGATCTAAAATAGCTAGCCACATATTATCCCGTGCCAGGACTATAGTCCTGCGAACGTCTTATTCTTTTGCCTGTACGATTACAACATGGGAGAATTTTCTACGCTTCTTACACTTAAGATACCTATTTCAATAGATTCCTTGGTATTTTAGCATTCTTTTCGTGTAGTTGAATCCACAATTGTCTGGGTTCGGCAGAACAAAGAAATTTTCGTTTTTGATCGCAATATTTGCGTGTAATATTTAACTTATTTCAACCGTCAAATTCCTCCATTTTTGGTACTTTCGGGCCATTTCCGGGTCAGTCAACGGGGAAACCCCTTCTAAACCCAACCGCCATCTTGGAAAGTGATGGAATATCTCTCGATGAAAAAGAAAAATGTTCCCATTCTGCCGATATACCCAAACAATTCAGTAGGACGGCACATTGAAAAAACCCATTGTTGTTTACCAAACTTTATATCAAAGTGGTGTAGCGATATATGACGTCATCGCACTACTTGTTTCTGGTCCGTTGGCTACCATCTTTATGAGGTCCATTGAAATGGTAAACATTTAAACATTTGAAAATGAAAGTGACGGATAGAATTCTACTGATCTCTTCTTTCGATCTATCTCATTTTAATGTTAGAAAAATGCACATGAATGGAAGTAAAATGCAATCAAACACGTGAGACTTTCACTCATTTTGTACCCTATATTCGTGCGAAATTAACATTGATTAAACATCGTTTTTTTAAATGTCTGAATCGCTTAAAAGTTATAGTAAATACGATATTTTATAAGTACCAAATATCAATCAGTTCCGATAAAATGCCTTCATTTGTTACATTTTCTGCGAAAACGGTTAGGCATAATTTCGGTAGAAATGTGTATTTTACGACGTTATATGCATGGTTGAATCCAAAAAGTAGCGTCATTCAGAAAATTCTCATGTGTGCGTAAAAGCATGTGGATATTTCATTTTGAGTAACTGAATTATCAAATTGACATATATATTGTCTTTGGAACATCACCTTTACACAGAATTATTTTCATAATGATTGCTCGTTTTGTTCGTTGATAAAATGCAATTTTAGACCTGCAGCTGACTCATATCAAAAATTATTTAGCAATGAGTTCAGGCTCACTGATTTTTAAGATAGATGAAATGAACAACAAAGAGAAAGGGTTATGTGTGCGGTAAAGCATGTGGATATTAAACTTTCAATAAATGAATTACAATTTTGATGTTTATATGATCTGAAGAACATCACCTTTACACATAATTATTTTTATAATAATTGTTCGATTTCTTTCATGATAAACTGCAATTTTAAACCCGACATGTATTAAAGAAGTATCGGACAATGTATTAAGGCTCACTGATTTTTAGGATGAATAAAATGAGCAAAAGGAGAAAAGGTCACGTGTGCGTAAAAAACGATTATCATAGTTTATTTGGCCTGCTTTTAGAATTGGGAAAACAAAGGCAAGGTTTATGTTTTATGAACATTCTGATTTGACAGCAAACTTTATTTTTGAGTGTATTAAATCAAATAAAGCTTATTGCGTCGGGACCTGTACGTTCGCCCAATTAAAGGCAAATGTGCCGTCAATTAAAGAAACATGCACAGTGGTACACCGTTTTTGGAAAACATAACACTGATAATAGAAATTCATCAATTGCTATGAAATTTGCACCATCATTAAAAGGAATCTCGAATTTCATGATGACAAAATATCGGATAAATATGACAAGAAATAAAAATTTGTTACATTTTTTCCCAAAAAGTTGTAAAATAAAAATAAACTAAAAAAATAATATTTTAACGACAAAAAATAAATAGTTCAACTGTTTTGATTCTACATGACGTTTTCAAAGAGTAGAGAGCTAGATTCAAGGCACCGTTCCTGCAAGTTTCAAATGAAAATATTAAAAACTGCGCGAGTAAGAGGACCGCAACTTTTTATGTCTACACTGACAAAAACTTGAAATTCCCGTTGTAAAGACATAGTCCCACGCGGAAGTGCACGTCATAAAGCTTATGGGTTAAGGCAATGTGCCGTCCAACTGATTGTGGATTCAACTACACGAAAAGAATGCTAAAATACCCAGGAATCTATTGAAGTAGGTATCTTAAGTGTAAGGGGCGAAGATAATTCTCCCAAGTTGTAATCGTACAGGCAAAATAATGCGCTCGTTACAGGACTATAGTCCTGGCACGGGATAAGCCACATACAGCACTCTATGCAAAGCTTGATCATTGATCTCCTAATGAATATCAAAACACGGGATTAAAACTCTCAGAGACTGATCAATCAAATATCACACATAGAATATTACAGGCCTACTTGAATTATATTTGACAACAATTTTTTCACAGACTGGCAAGATTACATTCAGTTTTTCGCAATGATTTAAAATAGCTAGTCACACATTCAGCGCAATCACAGGTAGTAATCAAACAGCACGCTCCTGCAAAATCCGCACATTCCGGTAAAAAGTCGTGAGATTTTGGAATTTTTTTTTCTTGTTAGTATATTCAGCTAGCGGAATGTGGTTCACATCATCTGTGTTTTTGTGTGATACTTAAATAAGTCTAGGTTGTTAGTGAGACTGCACACAAATTGAAATCTCAACTGTGTGCCAGTTTATGAAGAAACTTGAGGTAAGCTGACGTCAGCCATGGATGAATAGGGTAGGTAAATATGTGATTCGACTTATTGTCATCGTGAAAAGTAAATTGTGATTAACACCCCAGTCACATTTGTCACACGGCGGCCGCAGGTCGACCGCAGATCAATTAAATCGGTGAATTTCTGCGGCGAGCGTAGAAAAACTACGCTCGCCTTGCGGCCTCCGTACGGCGAATGCAGATTTTTACAGGGCGCAGGGAAGGCGTAGAAATTATAACTCGGAGTTATAATTTTTGTTCATTTCTGAGGTCCCCGTAGAAATCAACTGGCTCAACAAGATCGAATCATTATTTGTTAATGTTTCACGATCACTTTTCATTTGATATTACATCCTAGCACTATGAATAACATTTATGAATTGTCCTGGTGTAAATAAAATGAAAAAAGTATTATTTATCAACAGAAATTTAAAATTCACCGTGCGGCTGCCGTGGGAAATGTGACTGCAAAATTATGAGAGCGCAGAAATTCTGCGGCGAGCGTAGAAATGTTACTGGCCGCAGAAATGATAGACCACAAGGTCGCCGTAGGAAATGTGACTGGGGTGTTAGATGCAGTTTTATTACCAACCTGTATGTGACTTTTAATCCGAGAATACGATGTTTACCCGCATCGTGCGGATTTTGCAAGAAGGTGCTGTTTGATTACTACCAGTAAAACTGTCGGATTCAACAAATTTTTGAAAAAACGTCTGTCAACAAGGAACAGTTTTCAAAATAAGCAAATAAGTTTTCATTGACTAACATTCACACCTCTGAAAAACAATAGGATGTACAGCGAAACCAATTTTCCATGTGAGCGGTTGGAGTACCCTAAATCAGTGTTCATTGTTACCAGTTGACATGTGTTCCTTACAAGTTTAACACGTAAACTGCTGCATATCTGTCTTTCCAGACTGGCCACAGTGTTGTGATATAAATATTTTTGAAATACGGCTGCAAAAACTCGACATCCTCTGGATATTGGAAATAAGATCCTAATTTCAATAATTATAAATAATGGCCTTTTAGTACCTTTATAACTTTTAACCAATATGTCTTTATTTTACAATAGGCCAGGCCCTTTTCACCAATGCGTTTCCGTTATGCAGTCAAAATGATAAGAAGAATGTATTTAGTCCTTTCAAAAAATATCTCTGTAATTGATAAGTCTAATATTTCTATGTTACGAGATACTCATTCATTACAATTTATAATGTATAATGTATCAGTGTATTTCATTGCATTTTATGTCATGATCATTTCCACATGTTCCATGAAGATAGTCCGGAAACCAAAGTTACAATTCAAGCAGCAAATATTTTCAATACAGAATATGTTAAGGGAATGTTGTTTAATAAATCAGCTTATCATTTCTTTTTCCACATGGGCGTGGAAACTATTAAGACTTGATCCCAAGTGAAACCATACATCTGTTTTTCTATGAAATCTCACAATGAACAAGATTCAAAAGCCAAAACATGTAAATCTGTATCATCCAAGCTGTAGAGAGTGTTAAATCTCTACTCGAGACTCGTGTAGAACATAGAATGGCACTAATAAAATAAATGAAAAAATGACCCCTGGGTTAAATTAGACAAACGGCAAGTGCCTTTGCCGTAATCAACCAGGCAAATAAACTTTTGACAAACGTCATCTTTAAAGTCAATATTTAAACGTCAGCGTACGAGCAAATTAGGATTTCTATAACAACAACATCGTTTTTAAAAATTCGATAATTTCTATTGAAATTTAATTCAACAGATTCAGTTCTTTATAGGTTGTTAACATTTATTTGGACGAATCGTGTGATTTGTCTAATTTGACAAACTTAACGTTTATGATTAATCTTTAATACGTTTCCCTGTGTAATTAAATTGTGTCCGTTCAAAGTTCCTCATTATCGACTGTTTGGTTTATCTAATAAAATCAGAACAATCTAAGTCGATTAAACTATTATCTAAATGTTTTTTACCAGACGTATGACAGGCTGCATCCTGCTTTCAGTCAATAAAGGAACATCACTGATTGGGAAGGGATTACATTCCTTCCTAGGGTATTTGTTGGAAGTGACAAAAAGTCAGTACTTTATATAATTGAGCCCTTTTGTTAAGGTTATAAGAATCACTTATCAAAATGCCTTTTTAAATTTCATTGTAATCATAATTTATACATTCCTTATAGTTCTACCTGACAAACCCAAGCAAGTTGTTGCATACCATAAAAGCCTTGTAAAGATGCAGTAAACCCAATTTCAAGGGGTTCCTAAAGGGGATTTGAACCAACATTTTCACTTTGTACGTGAACTTGATATCATAGACTTAAGTTCACTTTTTGTAACTTAAAAAGAAGATGCCTTGTCGATCCCCTCTCCCCATTTGATGCCTCTCATTGTATTTGTAAACTGAGAGCGTTCGATTGTTGTGAGGTCCTCGGTCTGGGTCGAGAATCTGCTCTCCAGTTGAGATAGTGTAATACAAGCCATGTGCAAGAATACGGGGGTCGCTGGTATAGTTACAAAGTAAACTCAATAGTGTAACATCACGTCGAGTTTGAAAATGAACCTGGTTAAAATACAGTAGCTTAATTTAATTAGCTCAAACTTGGCTCTTCGATTTCTATTTAGAGTAGAGTGCCAGGCGTATTCTTATAAGCAAGAATGGATAAATTCTACTAAAATATTGGTTAATCATATACAGGAAAATTAAACAAAATGCTTTATTTGAAAACAATGCAAGGGAACTCAACCAAACAAAATGATCACGTAGATTTCGTTCTTTTAAAGCAGTTAAACAGGTTCCAACCCACATATTTTTTAAATTATCTACAAGATGGGTAACATATTAAAACTTTGCCTGGAAAAATACGGTTGAAAAAGAACAACTTCTTAGTTTAGAGTGGTCGAGAAGGTACATTTCCGCCTTCCTAAAAATGATCAAATCCGAATCGTACGATGCAGTTGACACTATATCGATTATTGAGAATAATTGACATAACTGAGAAAATAAAACTTCTGATCTAAAAAATAAATTAATAATATTGTTTATCAAGTCACACTTATATAATTGGATAATTGTCAACACGATTAAAGAGAAGTTCTACAAAATGCATTCTGGGATTCTAATACTCATCGCATTCTATTTCTTCCAATGGATGAATTTACCATGATGGATAGGAGGAGCCATCAAAGAAAGTAATTAGTTTTACGTGTAGTGTTTTCCATTCTGTCAGGTGTCAATTGTACCTTGTTGGCATTGCATCTGAGTGGCTTCGATAGCTTCTTGATAAAATCAATTGAAAATTCATTTATAAATGTCTTTTGTTACGAAATATTAATCTCCAATAAATAAATTACATTAATAAGTATGGAATTAAACTGTTGATTAATTTTCCTATGATTTTTGCAAATATTTACACAACACTCGCAAATACGTGAATAGGCCTTTCAACTGAACGTTGACATTTTCATTCCGTAGTATGATTGTTAACTCTTGCTTGTTGATATCAAGAATCAAACATTTAGCAAGATTTAACCACCCGCCCCCTCCCCAAGAGAGAGGAGTGTATAATATACATATGCTTACCTCGTTGTTTACCTCACTTACTAAAAATAGGGAAGAACTTAGTCGAAACAAAAAAAAACAAAGAAATCATCATGATTCTTTCTTGCTTTCTCTGATATTAAAGTGATAATAATACATCAAATAAAAAAGCCAAAAGCCCATTATTCATCCGACATATCGCTTTGGTGAAAATTGCAATCCATAGAGGTTTTCTCCAAAACCCAACTCCTATTATCCAAATTCCAAAAATTGAACACGATCTCAAACGATTAACACATTAAGGAAAATACAGAAGTCTCAAATGAATGATGGTTATGTTTTAAATCGTATCCGTAACAATTACTCAACGACGGAATTATCGCATTCTGTCCATATTAACCAGTGGAGATTACACTGCGAAATTAGGCAATAATGGAATTAGGCAAAGTCAGATTAAACCTAGATAAAACCATAATCATATCGTTCCATGATATTTGAATAAGGAGATACAAAATACTTCCCATGGAATAATCATAACTTTCTCACGAAGTTTTAACTACCGAATTAATACTTATCAATTTGCATCATTATCAAACACAAACAATTGTATTTGCGATTATTTAACTATTATTAACGTTAAACCCTACAAGTTAATCCAACGTATGTTTACAAACACTTCGGCGATTTGAAAATTTAGGAGCAGAGAACTGATTAACATTTGCCGATAACATCATTGATTTTTTAATATATCAGATGCTGGAGATATTCTGGTCGTACGCATTTAAAAAACTGCCAGCGATCGAGAGGCGGGGATGTTTACTTCAGGTAATGTCACGGATTTACGAATGTCAGTATATTGAATTAGATTCATTTCTGCAACGAAATGACATTGCCGTATGACTTCTTTAGACATAGTGTCCCACCTTCTATATTCACTAGCATTGGAATTGACACCTCCAGGGATTAACGGTAGCGCCTAGTGGGCAGGGCAGATAAGAGTTTAATCGGATTAAATCTGGACTTCTCCACCTTGTTGCCTCCGGGCTGGTAATATATACCACTACCTGTTGAGGAATTGTCATTACCTGTCATCGCACAACACGAGCAACATCTCACGAAAATAATATATTAAGACACATTAGGATTAAATTTGAACAATGTTTTTGGAGATTATAATTGCAACTTGCGTCCTGTTTGGAGATTTAGTCTCAGGAAGTTTATTGAATCTAGCAAGATGCAGAGCTGCCTGTCTGGATAAGGTATTATAATTTGAGTAATCTTAATTACATGAGATATGTTAACTCAAAATCAATCTTAAGTATAGATTTACTTTGAGTAAAAAGTAGAATTATAAATTGAGTAGTAAATATTTTTAAACGTATAGACTATTAACATTTCTGGCTTCAAAGGATTTCATCGTTAATTAATTACAAGTTCTGAGGTAACATTAGTTTTCGATTAATATCAAAATGAATGAAATAAATAGGCGAAATATATAAAATGCCACAAGGATTAATATCAGGATCTTGAGACGATGAACAAATTATCACAAGCAAAATAAGTAGGTTGGCTGTTTATCTAAAGCCAGGCTATGGATTTAATGATGCCAGGGGTGTTGTTGTTTTTGAAGCATCAGTAGAGTTTTAATGATGTCCATGTGGCATTACCTATTAGATTCCTCTGATATACTAACCAGAGATATCCTGTAAGATCAGATAAATATTTTGACAAGACAACTTTTAGATCATTGAGAGAACTTCTCAATATTTCTCCTCAACAACTTGTAATGAGTAGAGGTGCTCATTAGGTACATATAAATATCATTGAAATGCTGTTTTCTAAAACAATATCAAATTAGATGTTATTTAATTTGAATTAGCCTAATTGAAATAATTCCTCAAATAGAATATTATTTTGATATCAAATATTAATTTCAGTGATTTGCAGTTTGTGTTGACAGGAATGCAATAAAATGACATTTCTTATTTGATTTAACACACCTTATTAGTAAGATAATAATATTTAAGATTCATTAAAGATGTAACTTGATACTTTTTTGTTTTGCAGTTTGTACCATCCCCTGCTTTGCCAGTGCAGTGCCTTGATACTCCAAGCTGCTATATGGTAAGGATATCAGTCATACCGCTGTTCCGTATTACATGTACATCAGTTCATTTAATAGACCAGGGCAAATAAAAGTATCTTAACAATATTATCATACTATGATTCCAAACATCAAATAACTGAATAATAAACTTGTATAGTAATATGTCAATGTTTATTATCTTTATTTCAGTGTTTTGAGACATGCAGTTATTTGAGCGAAGACTATGACAACTGGATTCAAATGTGTTCCCACAATGGCATCTGTGTAAGTGTACCTTTGAATAACATTACAAATTCATAATAAAAGTAAGAATTTGAAATCAATCAGACAAACTTCTTTCACATGCATTAGCATGCTTTCATTTTCTAAAAATTAAAAAAATTAAAATTTTGTCCATTATTTCATTTTTTGACAGACACCTTATTTTTATTCCTATTAATGCATGCTATAGGATAAAAAGAAAAAAATATTGGTAAGTCAATGAATCAAAGGTTATGTCTTGATGTTAGTAAAATATTAAATCCACAATATAATATTTTAGGTTTATGTGAAATCATAAATTCAGCCTGGTTTTAAACCTAAATGACCTTTAAGAATTACTAATTTGTTAGATTTTACACATTTATTCATATAATCAATCATTGCAGAGAGTGAAGCATCGTTTTATTGTGAAAAATATCAAAATGCATGCTATACATAGATTTGTACTTGAATGACCTTGTAATTTAAAACAAAATAATTGTGTTCTTTTGTGTTTATAGCAACCTGGATGTCAGCAGTCTTGCAAGTTCATTCAGGAAAATCAACCAGGTAAGTCTACCTACTTTGACATGCTTTTATATGTACAATATACAATATGTATTTGATAAACCACCATTATTGCATTGTTTAGTATGTGTCAGCATAGCTTAAATAGCAGAGTGGACATATAGGTTACTAATAGAAATAAAATGCGATGATTCCTTGAATATGAAACTATATTAACATTGCAATACATTTATTACACTTGCGCTTTGATTTGGATACATTGAACCAATTTAAGAGAAAAAATTGCTATTCCACGAATTTCAATTTTTTGCAGTTAATGAGATTTATTTGTTATGCTTCATGTTAATTTATAACACATTACTTTATGCACAGTGTATGCACTTTATTTTTGCACTTTACCAGTTGTGGTATTTTAATGCCCCCTGTATTCAAAACAATTGCATGATGCGAAACTTTGTACATGGGCTATGTACAATACAAATTCTGACACAATGCAAGTCATTAAGTAATACAGGTGCAGGCACATTTACAATTTACATAACATACTGTGTATGTGTAACTTATCTTGATAATATGTCTCTCTTCCAGCTAGGACAGCAAGCCCCTTGTGGAAAGATGATATGGCAAATCCTCCCAAAATCTCACTGGATGAGGACTGGATGAAAGTGTCTTGGAAGAAACCACTCGTTCCTACTGGCCAATCCGATAACCAACTTATCTACATCGTCCAGTGGAGAAAAGTGAATGGAAATCAAAGAAGATGGAGAGTGAAAGAACAGGTAATTATAATACAATAGTACCAGTAATTGCATTTTAATCATAATTTATTGAACTGCATCTGAGGTGCTTTTGCAATTAATAGCATCTGTGATTCAATTTTATAAATCATTACTAATTTTATTTAACATGATATTTTTTTAGACTTTGACAACCCAAGCTTTGTTTGACGTAGATGAACTACCCAACCAACCAATGGAGTTCAGAATCACTGGTATAAGCCAATCAGGAATTGTATCAAAGATGGTTCTTCGACCTGAATCCTCCACTCCAGTCCCAGCCCAAACTGAGCACAAACTGAATATCAGTATCGTCTTAGAAACAACCAATGAGAATACTCGTGCAATTCTTACCTGGCAACAAGACCCAAGAGCTAAAGGAGCTATGTATCAAGTGGATGCTTTCCTTAATGACTGCAATGAGTATGGTAATACCCCACATTGTGGTATACCCCCAGAGCATTTCTTCTCCCAAGAGACACCAGCTGGCTACAAAAAGAAAACAATTGTTGTACTGCCCGATCTGACCTTTAATTCCCGCTACATGGTTAGTGTCAGCATGATCGGATCCACTACAGTGGCCAGTGAGAATATTGAGTTTGTCACCCCTAGATGTGACACACCTGATGAATCATTTACTCGCTGTTATGAGGAGCAGTCTTCAGGTAAATATAATTCTGCATACAGTAGTACACTTACAATGTCTCTAATTATGATGTTTATCTTTTATTGAGAACCCTCATTCCCGGGCCTCATTAAGATGGCTCACAATTGTGCTAAGTTCGGCTGACAGTGATAGTTCAATGAGAATCCTTCAAAACATGTCAATTTCTCTTCTCTAGAATAACAATATCATAATCCCATATTAAATCAAAAAATAGCGGAATTACTTTACTTTTATCACAATGAGTTAATTCACTAAATCTGCTGAAGGGATAATGTTTCCCTTTAAATACAAGCTTAAAATATAGTGTATTGTATTACAGAATCTAAGGACAAGACATGGGTGATTGAGGTTGAATCCCTGGTATCCAGCAGTGAAGAGAGTGACAACATTGATGCCAGACTTACCTGGGAATCGCCTGACCCCCAAGTTACCCAGTTCAATATCCGATCACATGGAGAATCTCTGGAAGAAAATGAAAAATTAGCTATCCATGTTACCCAGACAACAGATAACTTTGTTCAACTTAAACTTCATAAAAATCAGCGATACACCGTTGATGTTGTTGCAGTTGTAAATACATCAAATGAACAATATGAAATCAATAGTATGACTCTGCAGTTCAACACAACAAACAACTTCATCTCCATTGGCAACCCACATGGAAACCATAGCAACCTAGTTCAAGGTATGTATAGCATTAAAAGATAATCAATACTAAATATTTCTCTTGGAATCATTACAACTGGTCAATTGCTGTTTATTTCTATGACCTACAGTAGATATCCCCACGGTTTACAGTTGGGGGTGAATATGCATAATATAATTGCAAACAGATAATTATAGAGTGATGGAGATCATCAATCTGTATGTACTGGTTAGTTTCACCTGGGTAAACATCGCTTGAGTACAACCTCCAGATTCAACATTGCTATGGCAACAAAATACTAGCAGATTGGAACAAATCAAAAAATGTAGAATAGCTTCTCTGATTTGTTGATTTTAATCATATATTTCCTCACATTTTTGCAGCCATCCTTATTTGAACTTGATATCTAATTTCAGGCATTATCCCTAGCCTCGTTAAAACAGAGAATATAAAGATAATACTGATTTGTGCTGTAACAACTGGATCTCTTCTCCTTATCATCATCGCCATAGTGATATACCGTCGCTGTTATGGCAACAAGCACACTATTGTTGACAAACATGGTGTTGTGAAAATGAACAGCTATAGATCAAACTGCGGCCATGGTAAATGATTCTCCTAATAATTGTCAAAAATAAATATTATTTTAATCAGTGCAAATAATGTCAACAAATAAATAATAAATAGATAAGAATAATTATAATATAAAATAAATATGCCAGTTACAGTATTTCTATGAATTTACATAATTAAAAAACAAATGTAATCTTTATTACAGTTGTGTCCAAACACTACTCCAATGCCCTC
Source organism: Owenia fusiformis (assembly GCA_903813345.2). Classification (NCBI taxonomy): domain Eukaryota; kingdom Metazoa; phylum Annelida; class Polychaeta; order Sabellida; family Oweniidae; genus Owenia; species Owenia fusiformis. The sequence goes on along the minus strand of CAIIXF020000009.1, from coordinate 17,690,322 downwards.
GTCCTGGTATCAGATGAGTGGGAACTAGACCCCAAAGAAATTAAATTAGGTTCCCAACTTGGCCAAGGGGCCTTCGGACGTGTCATGACAGGATACCACAATGAGAAGAAAGTCGCAATTAAAATGCTCAAAGGTAAATATTTGAAACATGATTTTCAAAATCCAATAATAATACATGTAGTTATGTATTAAATCCATGAAATGTACTGTATACCAGTATATATTAATTTCTTTAGAAAGTCTCATTAATATTATGCATTAAATATATTATGTAATAATTAGTTGTACAGGTTTACTTACTTTATATTAGAATTCCATAATGACATATTTTTTCTAAACTGAATAATTATATTGCTACATACTTGTAGTACACCCTCCTTCTGTTGAACCATATGATAGAATGAATAGATATCAAGATTGAATTCAGGAGAAAAGAATCATTTTTGTTGGGCAAGAATGGGCAGACATGTTCAAGTTGAACTTTCAGACAAAATCAATTCAAAAATATGGCTTCGTTTTTTTAACTTGCCCAGTTTCGCTGGTCATCCATGAGGATTTGTCCATGTTGATTAATTATGAAGCCCTAATTCAATTAACATGAAAAAGGAATAAAACTGAAGAGATCATCAGAACTTGTGTTTATTCATTTGTAATTCAGAAATGAATAATGAAATTGTCAAACATTTATTATTTTAAAAAATTGTTTGAATATTTAATTGATTTGTAGTTTGATAAATTAATTTAAATTTCATTGTTTATTTTCAGAAAATTGTCCATATTCTTACAAAGATGATTTAATGTCAGAGATTGAAATGTTGAAGAAGTTGGGAAGTCACCCAAATATCGTGCAGTTCATTGGTGCATGCACCATCTATGACCCAATCATCGCCATGGTGATCGAATATGTACCCCATGGTAACCTCCAACAATTCCTCAAGTAAGTTGAAACATTTTGTATTTAAATAATAGATAGAGAAATAACTTCGAATAAATCTTATTTTGATTCAATGCAAATGTGTATATTAATCAATCTATTAATTTTACTTGTAGGAAATGCAGAATGGAAGGTCAGCTGACTCGTTACGAAGATGGGTACCATGAACTTGACTATTCTTTCATCAATGAACATGGCAAAATGGAAAGCTGGACAATTACTCCAACTGATCTTCTCTCATTTGCACGTCAAATTTCAATGGGGATGGAATTCATCGCAGAAAAACAATATGTTCATCGTGACCTAGCTGCCAGGAATGTACTTGTTGGACAAAACAAGGTTGTGAAATTATGCGATTTTGGTCTCTCCCGTGAAGTGACCCAGAACAATCAATACCAAAAGCTTACAAGTGGAAAACTTCCATTGAAATGGATGGCATTGGAGTCCTTAAGAGACAGAGTGTTTACATCACAGAGTGATGTCTGGTCTTATGGTGTCCTCTTGTGGGAGCTAGTTACTATGGGTAAGTACATCTGCACCATACTACGCCATAAGGCAACCAATCATTTTCATTGGCACTCCTGACAAATTATTAAGTGGCACACTTTACAAATATGGCAAACACAATAGAATGTACAATTAAATTAAAATGTTTTCCAATTATTGCGTACATTCACATTCTGAGTTATGACTGGTGATCAAAAGTCAGTAGTGATATTTGAACTCACGTCATAACAAAACACCTGGATATTAGAGAGCCCTTAAACTCATTGATTTTCTGTCATCCTTCTAATCTGTTGAATATGAGACCAATTAGTGCAAGAGATACAATCATATCTAAAAAAACTCATCAAATATTTTAATTTTTTCAAATTATCCTCTATTTGTCAGTCTTATGTCATAATACTCTGTAAGAGGCCTATATTGTAAAAATGATTATTTGAATACCCTGGATGAACAAATCAAATCGGGAAACAATTTTACCATGCATTAGGACTAATATTTAATTGTTTTGAATAATTCTGCCCTTCCAATATACATGTATTTTTGCACCTAAAAGCCGATCACTGATGTTTTGTTCCTTTTTTTGATTACAGGTTGTTCCCCCTATCCAAACACAGCGCTGGCAGACCTTTACACTGTACTCTCACAGGGCTACAGAATGCAGCAGCCCAGTAACTGCTCCACTGAACTGTAAGTACAAACATTCAGAGATATTTTAGAAGCACAAACCCACAAATTTTAAAGACAAATTGCAAACCACTACAATCATTTTCAACAAATTCATATAAAAACGTAACTTAAACAAAATACTTTTCAATTAAAGTTTCTTGCCAAGTAATATATTTTTTATCTCAATTTATCTATAAACATAAAATCAATATTGCCAAAATTATTTATGACTTTCTTCTTGTATTTACAGTTATGAGATGATGGTGCGTTGCTGGGACAATCGTCCAATGAATAGACCAACATTTCAACAGATACGAATTGAGCTTGAAATCATGCTGACCAAGGACAGAGATTATTTAGAGTTGGATAACATTGATATCCCCCTTGCCCAGAGCACTAGTAGTAGTATTAGTGAACTTGATGAAACCTTAAGTGACCTTGAAAATGACAATGTGCCTGAGTTCAGTGAGTTGCCACCGAAAAAGCAGTCGTTGAAACAGAAAAAATCATCAGTTGGATCGCATCATTCTGTCTCAACAGATCAATTATTGAACAGCAGCAGTGAGATAGAGACATCTATAGATATGGAAATTGACTATGCAACAATGAAAGAAAAATTACACCAAATGAGCTCAACACAGATTTGAACATTCAAGAAAGTGCTACTTTATCATTTGATGAATATAAACATGATATAAACATTGATTTATATAAATTAATTATGACATTCAAAAGTGCAAATTCAGCCAGTGAATAGCTGGCATATCAAACTACTGTAATGATAACTCCACTTTATAAAGATAGCTCAACTCTAATTTACTAATTTATAAAAAGCATATACATCAAAAATATGTAAAAAGACTGTAAATATTATATAATGAGAAAATTATTTGTTTACATATTGTTGTTAGAAATATATTGATTTTATCATATTGTTTTTTGGTCTCATCCACCAAATGTCAGCGATATCGATTTTTATGTGCAATCTATCTATTGTCAAACTATTGTAAAACATTAACACTCCTACAGAGATTTTGTTTTGCGATTAAACTGAGCAATTATATATTTAACTATAATGTTGAAAGCAAAACTTATGAATTGCAAAAATATTAATATGTAAACTAGTAGTGATGTGAATAATTAAACAAAACGTTACAGTCACAGAAGTTGAATTCACAATATTAAGTGCAACTTGGAAAAATAAATTGTTACACAAAGATGCCAAAACGACAATCACATACATGTTCATGCCATGTAAATGTATTTATATTGTAGATAATATATATTATATATTTAATAAATTATTTACCTGTTTTAAAATGATTGTTACTTCTCATTTATAGGGTGGGCAAAAACCGTGACCACACTAGAACAAGACACGTGTGAACAGTATCGCACCCTTGAATAGACAGTTTTCGGGACAGAACGTTTGCCTTTAATACCCAGAATGCTCAATATCTAGCCTTATCCATTCTTAACTTCATAAAAAATTAACCAGTTCTAGACTTCCATACCAAGAAAATTGGAAACCAATCCCCATTACAGTTCGTGTAGTTCGTGTTGCTTGATTTAAAGGAAAACATTGACTTTTGCATGTCATATTCTACCAGACCGCGCGCCTATTCATTTAGCAATTCAATAAAAAATATTGACTCTGTTTTTATCTTTTCAGTTCGGCCGATCCGTCCTATCAATATAAACCTCCCCCTCCTAAAATGATGGGATATCTAGACGCTATATGACCATGACAGTTCTAGTATCTTCACTAAGATATTGTTCATTAATGAGGGTGATGAGTAATTCTTGAGTAATATCTTTATAATAAGGCGACCATTTTCTCGAGTACGACACTAGTTACTATACTCGACCCTGCAAACGATGCTGACCCACAAAATCGTTGTATCTATAAAATTATCAATCCGCTTAAAGGGGTCATCTACCCTTTTATTGTCAAGAGTCGCCGTTGGAGTTTATAACTACAGTCACCATAGAAGTTGCAGCCAGACCATGGAAAGGTCCCATATGGTAGCTGTACGTCGGGCGTACGTTCGACTAACGACTGCCTTAAAAATCTAGGAGCTACAGTAATTGACCTGTTATAAAAAACTAAACCCAAGGCTGACCTTGCGTCATCAATTTAAAACAATACGGCAACCGTAGTTTAAATGTTTCCTCAAAATCCAAATACGCCGCACGGGTGCCGTTGCAAATGTGACGACTTTCACAAAAATAGTTGATCTTCGCCAGAATTTCTTATAAGGCGATCGTAGGTTACTTTCTTCTTAGGCCACTATATATCGTGGCCAAGAATTGACTAGAGACTCGAGTAAATCATAGACAAGTTACTAGCTGCAGAAATGTTGATACCGTGGTCGCCGTAGCAAAGACCGAGGCTTAAATCAACTCAGTAACAAACTCAATGTGTTACACATTCTTACTGAAGTCTTGAGATGTAGCAAACATCACTGGGGGACCCAGAAGCTAACAGGGCGTGGGCACATTCAAGTCAGGAAAAAACATTTTTTTCTGGGCCCACCCAAGGGGGGCATCCCCCCCTGGATCCGCCAGTGAACATGATGTATAGTGCCCTAGTAGAGCCCTGCATTTGTTGGTTCAAAAAAAATTTGCCTGAGATTTATTTTCCCCGGGTATTTTCCACTGATTAGTCTAGACTACAATTTTATTTTGACATATCCTCTGATCACTATATATGGAATGATGGAATAAGGAATAAATACATCTATATTACTCGAGTCTCTAGCTTATATAGAGAAGGCTTTGGACCGAAGTAACATCTATACTTTATACCAGGGAATGAAATATTTGATTTTTATCTACAACACTGAACACGTTTTGTGAATCAAGCCCATGAATCAATCAACTGATAAAACTCTCACTCAAGACATATTGACACTTCAAGAAAATTTGAAACTTTTAAATTTGCCGCCAAAAAGGTAGGCGTGGCACTTTGAAAGGTTGGCCAGTGACATCTGTTGAGCAAGATTCTTGAGTTAGAATAAATCTAAAATTTTTCAATAAATTAGCAAATAATTAACATTTGCCTATTTCGGACAACTTGATTCATTGATAAGAATCGTAATAGATAACTCATTTTGCATTAGAAGTGAACACTTGATAACAGGTATGACGGAAAAGAGTCAAAATGGAACTTCAACACAAGAAAATTTTAGAGAATTTTGTGCCATTGGAAACTTGGAAGGAGTACGTGATTTGTTGAATAAGGGAATGGCTGTCAACTCACAGAATGCGATGAATGGATGGTGAGTGCAAGTTTGTCCTTTTCAGTGTTAACACCAAAGTTGGGCATAAAAGTTTGATTTTGACATAAATATGTACGGGGTCAACCCAGTTGTCCGAAACCCAGTTGTCCGAAACCCAGTTGTCCGAAACCCAGTTCTGCGAAACCCAGTTCTCCGAAAATTAAAAAATTAAATGTCTTAGTAACGAATCTTGTCGCAACTTCGCGAATCAGGACAGCATTGGTATCACGTTGACATCGGTTAGCCCGGTCAATAATGGGTCCGAAAGTTCACGATCATATATAGTCTATATTCTTACTAGATTCTCGGCACATAGACTTATATGGACATTCTACAAATTTTGAACCGCATTGTCCAGCACGAATCGCACTCCTTCTTGGTGAAAATTCAAGACTGCCGCCAACATTTTAGACAATTATCACAGTCGAAGAGAATATTCTGGCGAAAGGAATATCTATCATTAGAATAACGTATGGACGTCCGTGACAATTATATATATTCATTTGATAATTTTTTTCATTCCCTTTTCTCAATAAAATATGGTTAATTATGTTTTCCAATATCAATTGATAATATTTCTACCCTGAAAAATATCTAAAACCCATTGATTTCGTCCAAATTTTCGATAAATCAATAAAATATGCTCATTTTGTATAACTTATATATGTGGCATATATACATATCAGATGTCTATCCTTTTTTCATCATAATATAAGAGGTTTGTATGTTTTAGTAGAAACGTATTCCTTTCCAAACATTTAGATTTAAGAAATTCTCCCATTGGTGATATTGTTCAAAATCAAAACTGTGTTTTGCGATATATTGAACTGTATACGTCCATGGTTGAAGTAAGTGTGTAATAGTTTGTAGTAGAGCCAAGATTTGATCTGTATCATGTACGTACCCTGCATAAAAAAATTCGTTTTTAGTGTGCCATAGATGTCAACCATTAACTATTGCAGAATCAAAAAAGTTTTGTGAAAAATTAGGATAATGTTTCAAAAGTTATACACCGGACAATAAATAACTATACTAAATGCAGACAGGGAGTTTTAATTGCCCAAAAACTGAGTATCAAAATGCATTTGTATCTCTTTAGTATCTTGCATGACTCGTTCATATGAATTCTTTATTTCTACCTCGTTCCTTATACATTCTGAGACAGTTCAACCTTTGCCCCACGTCCTGTTCGTCGTTAGTATGTTGTCACTCGATATAATAGTATAGTTTCCATATAGTTTTTGAAATCTCGCTAAATCTCGTTTTTCGTGAGATTTTAAGAGACTTGCATATTAGACCTCTAATGACTTACATTACCTTCTTTTAAATGGCATATTTGAATTCAGTGAAATGTTTTCTCCTTTAATAGCTTTGATTTACACAGTTATGTAATTTGAATAATTTTCTATGACAATTTAAAAAAACTTGGGCCAAATGTCCATAGATGCAATGCTAAAATTCTTTAAATCCGTGGATTATTTGTATGTCAATCAACATTTGCATGTTTAATCACATCATGTACATAAACAGGGTCATCATGTGGTATATCATTCAAGTTTTATACAGATTCAACAAACACATTTTGATAAATCATGAAATTAAGCCATTTTCCAAATTTTAACATGTAAATGAATGGAGTTCTAGCCCAAGTTAAAAGCTGAATAAAAGATGGCAGCACGAGATTTCATTGATTTTTCTGCTATTTAGAAACTATCCTATTGCCACGCGGTCCTAACTTCGACCGTTAATTTGAATTTTTGACCTACCGGATATTTGAAAATCAATTACGAGTCTCATACTGCACCGTTTTTCTTCAAACTTGTTCCATTCAAAGCATGACAAAAATCTCTTTCTGATGGTACGTTATTATCTTAAACAGAGTTCCTACTTCCAGCGTAATTTTGGTCCCCAGCTGTAAGAAGGCCTTCTAACAGCTGGGGAGTGGGGACCAAAACGCTGCTAGAACGAGGGACTCTTTACAATAAAGTAATGCACTGACAGAAGTGCAGTTTTGTTTTGCTTTTAATGGTATAATGGAAGAAAAACGGTGCAGTATGAGACTCGCAATCCTTGATTTTCAAGGATCTGGTAGGTCAAAAATTCCAATTAACAGCATTTGACTATTTTGAATTTCACAAAGATTAATTCAAAATGATTCCAAATATGTTTAGTTGCTATAAGTTCCAGCAAGATTGAATATATGTCTCTAGGACTTGCATGTTTATCCAAAAATCTATAATGCTTCAATTTACAGTCATAAAACCTTAAACTTACATTTGTATTAACATATACGTACATCTGCTTGCCTCACTAAATATTTTAACTATATATTGAAATGGCAAAGATTGCTTAACAGTTATATATTCTGCCATCCGTTTGACCCTAGATTTGAGCTTCAGACCCTATATTTAAGGGGTCAGTACCCGGTGTTTGTAACAAATGGCAGGCTGTAACAATGTAAATGTTAATGCCTTAATCGTTAATGGATGAAGTGGGATGGGAGGTATCCCACTTATAGAGGTCCATTTAACATTAATGAGTTGGTCTTGGCACTCTGAAATGTTCCACTTGACATATTTCACTCCAATCCATCTAGCTCTATGAACGAGCACTCTTTCATTGGTAAAGGGTGTATTTGAGAGAAAAATATAAACTGAACGATTCCTCCATGGGCTAGTATTTAGCCTAATAAAAACTGTCGAAAGATGAAAATACAGGTGATACAGATCTTCAAATAAACAAAGTTAAATTATGCTATTCTCATTGCAAAGTGGCGTTTACATATTAACATACATAGGGGTCTACAATTTTTAAACCAATTTTCTTTATGCCCCATGGGGCTTTTTGAGAGGGAACAACATTTTTCCAATGTGTGATGGGCGTTCATAAAAGGGAAATAGTTTTCCCAAGCCAGTGGGCATTTATTTAGTAAAGTTGACGTCGTGTACATCTTTTGAAACCAAAAATTATTCTTCATTTAGGTACTCTGTTCGAGAAATAGAGATTAAATTCAAAAAGATGAAGTGAGTAAAAGTGTAAAATAAATCCCCGGGTTTTTGGAAAAGACCGACCCCACCGACCACCGACCGGTCGGTGTTTTCCACTGGTAGCCTCAAAACAGGGTTTGAAGAAAATGTGTAAAAGTCCGACCATATCATGTAAAAGACCGACCATATTTGTAGCTTTAGAATATTAATAATTTGATTTTGAATGTCAATCGTTGGACTAGGCAACGTTTTTTACCGATTTTGTACCTTGCAACGAATGGCAAGCAAACAAATTGGTCATGACCGTCTCCTCTCGATTAATTGCCCTGCCTTAGGTCCTAACCTATCATTAACCAACCTATCGTTTCTACGGGAATCTATCCTAATTTTTTACTGAAATTTTACAATTTCGAAACAAAAATGATTTGTTATCGTCATAGCCTACTGAATACTGAACACGATATAATGTTACATGCGTTCTCTTATCGGGATTAAAAGCTTTTTTTGTCATATCAAATGTAGTTTTTACCAGTTGACGTTTAACAACTGAGAAATCAAACATAACGTTACGACGTCAACATCGACGATGTTTGTGTGTTTTTGTTATTGCGTTTCATATGAATGAAGAATGAACTTAATGCAATGTTACGTGCGTTTTTTTTCCAAAGTGACTAACCAGGATGAAATTGGTCTTCTAACAACTGAAACATCACTTAAAAATATGACATTACACACCACGACGATGTAACGTTTTCATCGTGATTTGAAATGATAATTATACGTTTTTAAATCACGACCCAGTAAAGGTACTATAGTCATTGGATTCCCAGTTTTAGTTTTACTTCTAATTTTGCATTTTTTCATATTTATGTAAAAGACCGTCAGCCGACCACCGACCACATGTACCCAACTGTGGAGAGTGACTGGTCGGTGGTCGGTGGTCGGCGGTCGGTGTTTTACGAAAACCCTAAATCCCTCGTTCCTGTCATTCTGGTAACGCCGTGTAATGGATGCAATTCAAAGTGAGAGAGAGATCTATACATCAGAATGCGTCCATGCCATTAATTTTGCCAAATACATGACATGAAACTGGCTTGAGGTGTGTCCCCCTTTATCTGGTAAATTATGACTAAATTTTTCGGACAACTGGGTTTCGGACAACTGGGTTTCGGAAAAATGGGTTTCGGAGAACTGGGTTTCGGACAACTGGGTTTCGGAGAACTGGGTTTCGGACAACTGGGTTTCGGACAACTGGGTTTCGGACAACTGGGTTTCGGACAACTGGGGTGCACCCAATATGTACAACAGATCAGATAACGCTGCCTTCTTCAAAGGCTGGCTGTATTAGTCATATAAATCCGACCATCGTATGCTTCATTTGTCGTTATTTTTTGATAATTTGGATATTTATTTTTTGTTATTTTCTTGCATACTAGGGTCGTACACACTTGCCGGTTCTAAATTGAGGTAAATGCTTTCCTGACCTGTTTAGGCAACCAAAATCACACAAATTATGTATTAGAATATGCTCTTCATCGATAATGTATTTAATCCTACCTTACACATGTCAAACGCTTGATAATTGAAGAAATTTAGAAATTTTTCTGAAAACAAATTTTTTCCCCATGTGTAGATGCATTCTGGGTAATGATTGTCTAAAAGTAAAAGTCTAGGTGAAACGAAAAACGAAATTACAATAAATAACAACAGCCATATTGAGATCAAGATTTCAACTCGAAAAAGTTTATCATGGAGGAAGGCGTCTTATGGCGATTGAATCGCCTTCTCAGACACCAAGGAGGGTGAAGAAACCGGGAACAGATATGTTGGAAAGATATTCAGACCTACACAGATGAAAATAAAAGACGTTGATAAAAACGTGTGATTTCCAAAAATGCACATTTAGTCACCTCCATTTCGTTTCAAATTGGAAACATGATCAGAGTATACATTAAGATAATAAATAATTACGATTTTGTTTTGGTTGCATGGTTTCACATTTAGACTGTATTCAGTGACCTTGGGAGCCATATTGAAAATTGGTTCAAACATATACGAAAATGATTACATTTCTTTAATAATCAACTGTTTCCTCTTTCCTGTGTTTAAGGTAAGATTTGTTGAATGTTGAAAACAAAAATAAAATAACAAATATCGGGGCCAAATATCCAAATCATCAAAAAGAAACGTGAAACAACAACATTAAGTCGAGTTCACTTGACTAGGCTGTATATAATATAGACTTACTCTACCAGCTGACAGAATTAAGATCTGAGTAGTTCCATTTGTGTAGCCAGGGGGAGTGTGCGAGGGGTGCCCCCAACTCATGAAAAAGCATCTACTTTTCAAGTTCCAAACCTCACACAAGACGAGCGATAAGTTTAAAGGCACGCTTTGCGTATTTTCAACATTTTGTGGCAAAATTTCATAGTACAGTATTTCCAATGGATTGATAAGTACTTTATCTTTTATTTGACACCAAAAACAGCTCAAACAGGCCACATTGAAGCTTCCAATATGTTATCAAAAATATTTTTGATCTGTCAAGCTTTAAATATCAATTAAAGTATCATATTAAATATCATATTATTTGATACATTCATTTTTATAGAAGTGTCGCCATTTTTTAAATCAAGAGGATTTGGTTCAAATTTTATATGCTACTACCGAGGGACGAAGGAGGTCTGTTCAAGATGAAAGCTGAATTTCAAAATGGCCACCATTTTTAGAAAAAAAATTGTTGATAACTCAAATACCATTGGATGGATTTGGTTCAAAGGACAAGGTGCAATTATTGGCAAATATCCCTATGGTCAAAATGAATCATTCGTAGGTGTAACATGAAGAATAAAATGTCATATAATACTTTGGAAAATATTAAAGTGCTCGACACACATAAGCTGAGATAGGGAACATTTCGTTCAGTTAGGTTGTATTGACTTACATGGGGCTGTGCACCATTGACTTAACATGAGGATATCAGCAGATCCCAATAGAGGCCATTGGTTTCCATTGATTATCACAGAAATACCAAAAATACACTATGACCTGAATCGATTGCAAACTTAATAATTTCACAATACGACACAAATGGTTTATCTCATCAAATGTGCAAATATGAAGTTTGCAATTGATTCAGGTCATACTTAAAATTAAAAGATTGTACATTTTTTCATCATTTTTTCCCTACAAAATGGCTATAGAAAAATGCTCCAAAAACAACTTTTACACTTATCAAATATCATACAAGTTTGTAAAACCAAAGATTATACTATTATATTTCATTATGTAGTAACATATTTGGATAAGATGCAGGGATGCGTAGGATGTAAATGGATTTTGACAGTCACAAAAATACTTCCTGGTTTGGAATCTATGCCTCTACACTTCATGATTGAATTATGACCCTAATAAGTGGCCTATACATCAATACAGTGCTGAATATAGGTCAACAAGATACTAGTGTGCATATAAATGTAATAATTGAAGCAGAATACTCATTTTGAAAAATCAGATGAATTATTTTTTTCCCATGGGGAGATCCCAATGGAGGGTGTATAAGGTCCTTTTATATGCTATACGCTCTTAAGAAGTTTTCGTTCCATAAGCACCTGTTCAGTTTGAAATTTTAGAGATGCAAGAGCAGACTAGTGGCAAGATTTAATTAGATTTTGGGCATGCTGGGTAAATTACTTGGTGATCATTTTGAATTTTCCATAAATCTTGTCATAAAAATTCCAGGAAACCATTTATCTGTTCAGTTTTGAAATTTTTATAGATGCAAGAGATGACTAATGCCAATATCCTATTAGGTTTTCCAAGTTGATCACTTTTTTACTTTTCACATTCAATGGCACCATTTTCAATGCACATTTATATATATATTAACAGTACTGTCAACCCCCAAAGATTTTCTCGCGGGACAGATTTTTTAGACCCAGTGCCAAAAATTCGCGGGATTTTGCGGGACATCTACTAAATTCGCGGGATTTCGCGGGACATTTAAGGGATTTGCGTGATTGCGCTTATAGGCCAATTTTTTTTATCAAATTTGCGGGATTTCGCGGGACCATTCGAGGGACAAACACCCTAATTGCGGGACAGATTTTCTAGAAAAAGTGCCCTAAATTTGCGGGATTTCGCGGGACATCCACCTAAATTTGCAGGATGTCCCGGGACATTCAAGGGATTTGCGTGATTTGGACTAATGTAAAAGCGTGTAAAAGTACTTAAATCAAACTTTCAGATACTAGTACTGATTAATCAAATATAATGCACCGTTACATTGTAACTTAAATAAACGTCAACATAACTTCACAAAATACGCATAGAAATATTATTTCAATTGAAAGCCCATGGTATAGGGTTTCGATTAATCTACATCAAATTATAGGGAATGAGGTTACTTTTCTAGATAGGGTTTGTAGAAAAAACCGGGTACCGGGTAGTAAATCCTCAATGATGGGTTCAAACTTGGTACCCGGTCGAAAAAACCGGGTACCCAAAAAACGAAATATACGAATATACAACATAATTAGATCATTAGAAAACGTGTAAGATTTGTTTTGAATTTACAAAAATGTATGTAACTTCCTTCAAAATTGAGATAGAAGCTTCAAATAAAAAGCATTTTAAGCCTCTTTTCTTCCTCTATCATCATGGTCATATTTCCATTGGTAATGAAGGGGGAGGGGGGGGGTGTGATCGCACCATCACACCCTCACCTGGCTACGCCAATGACATTGTAAGACGATTTGAATAACAAGGCAAATCAATTTTACTCTATTTTCAATAGTTCGTATGTTGGTACGTGAATTGTTTTGATTATGATTTAAATCTGTAAATTGCTATCGTTGCTTTAGTAGAGAGGTGACGTGTGTTAATTTACATGATGCAATGTGTAAGATTTTGATTATTAATCATAGTTTATGTGCGATCGCACCCCCCCCCTCCATAACCGATAAAAATATGGTCATGACGATAGAGGAAGAAAAGAGCCTTAAAATATGCTTTTTATTTGAAGCTTCTAGCTCAATTTTGAAGGATGTTACACACATTTTTGTAAATTCAAAACAAATCTTACACGTTTTCTGATAATCTAATTATGTTATACTCGTATATTTGTTTTGTTTTTGGGTAAGCTTACCTGTTTTTTGACCGGGTACCGAGTACCAAGTTTGAACCCAGCATGGAGGATTTACTACCTGGTACCCGGTTTTTTCTACAAACCCTTTCTAGATATCAGCGTCCATTTATTGTAACTCGCGTTTGCTAACATTTGCTCAGTTCTGAGATGAAGGCCACACGGATAGTAAAAAGGCCAACGTTGGAACTATTTGACCTACATCCCTATTGCCGTAATTAAAATGAAAGTTGAACCCTTCCTCTTTATTTTGATACCAAACAACAGCATGCTAGGTACTTAAAATTAGGTAAACTTTACTCCTCAAAAGTGCAAAAACTTAGCTTCTTATATAAGATTAGATAATCACAATATAGGGGATTGCAACAATTTCGGAAATTCGCGGAGGTCGAAAGCCACATTTGCGGGACTTCGCGGGACATTGCGGGACACGCGAATTAGCCTAATTTTGATCGAATTCGCGGGATAATCCCGCCATTCACGGGACACTTGACAGCTCTGTATTAATCTACCACATATTATGTATGTTGCCTACATTGTTGTAATAAACATCTTTGTAACTATATACTTTCAGGACAGGTTTGCACTGGGCATCAAAGCGTGAGCACAAGTCTATTGTGGAGCTGTTGCTACAACATGGAGCTGATCCTAGTGTTGCAAACTCTGCTGGTGAAACAGCAGGCCAAGTGACAGGCAGTGCTGATATACAAAGAGTATTAGGTAACACTTCAGAGTATCTTCATGAACATTCTGCTAAATTATCACTGTTAGATACCAAATGGAGGATGATCAGGACTCTCGCTAGGTTTTTAGACTGTGGTGCAGCACCAGACTCTATTTAGGTCCCACCACAACCTATTGGCTAATCATGATTGTTTCCACAGTCTAAACTTGACTGAATACACAATAATAGCATGTAAAAAGGATTAGATATAACCTAAATATGATTTATCACAATTCAACAGTTATGCTGAAGATGTTTCCAGCATGCACACTAAATATTTCCTGATGAGAGCCCTGGATCATTTTTGTGGATCAATGTTCATTGATGAAAAACTGCATGATTTTAAAATAATACTAGAATAGTATTTGGCCAGACAGGGTTCGGGGTTCCCTCAAACCCTCGAACCCCATCAGCTACAGACCTGCCCATTAGAACTACTGTTTCAAACACAAATCCAAGAAAGTACATGTATTTCAAAACATGCACCAGATCTCATCAGTCATGGTTGTACTAACAGTCAATGCACAAAATTATTTGTATCACTAATACCAAGCATTGAATCTGGATTGTTTTTAGAGTAATAATTTGATGTGAGAGCATGTCTCGATCTTTTTCTTTAAATCCCCGCAATTGGTGCTGATTGAATACATGCACATTACTGTTTGCGCCATTGAGCACTCGATCCACACACAAAAAATCAACAGAACCCAGGTGTTATCAAAGTTTACTGTAGAAAATAACCTTCTTCATGCAGTGGGCATGTAATTTGGGAATAACACTCACTTCTATTTAAAAACAGCCCTTGTATCGTAATCTATAAAGTATAAGCTTTAACTTTTTAATGTCACAACATGTTGACTTGATAATATTTAGAAATGTTTTCATCAGAAGTACTGTGTGACACAAATAATGCCACCCACTAATTTTGGAATGACTTTCTCAATAATTGAGGAATCTTCATAATGTTTATGTGTAGATAGAGTGTTCAGTTGAGGAAAGATTGTTATAATGCTTACATATAATCGACAACTTGGGAATTAAGAGATATGTCATTTTTTGTGGAGGCATGCTCTCACACAAAATCACTCAAAAATGTAAGTTAGAAAGTCTGTCTTTCTTAAAAGTTACCTAATAAGCATGTCAGTTCATCAAATTTGACAAAATTATTTTTAAAAATGGGTAGATAGGACAAATTATTGATAATATATGTTTAAGTTAGTGAAAGCAATTCAGAAGTTACTCAATGGGAGACAGAAATCCCAGTTTGTATTTTTGAACATTTTTTGACGATTTCACTAAGAACATCCCTGGACAGAAAACTTGATATCTCTAAATCTAAATCCAAGTGCACTCTTTTCTCCTTAATTATGAAAGTTAATGGGTAGCATGTTTTGTGTCACCCTGTACATGTAATTAGACATAGCGGTTATGGGGTCCTTTTTTACAAAATATGAGGTTAAATATTTTTATCCACTACAAGGGATTGTCCTCTACTCTGTTTTAAACATGAAATGGAGATTCTATATAGCGTAAAAAATATTGAATATTATTTTTAACATAAAATAAAATGACTCTCTAACTCGGTTTTTAATACTACCAGAGTTATGATGAAAACATATGCATTAGGAAACAAAATATTTTAAAATCACCATATTTTAACATAAAAAATGTACGCTTTAGTGTATACAATGTAAAAAAGGAAACTAGGTACGAAGTGCTAATCATAGACCTTAATTACTTGTCTTTTAAAAGATTGCGTAAACATTTAAAAAATTAATTAAACTTGGAATGTTACTCTACATCTATCTATCTATATTTCTTTACAGGCGATAATTCAGATACCAACATTTCTTTTTTATTTTCATTTGTAATTAACATACATGTTTCTCGTTGTAGGTGCTACCCCAAGTGAGAACAAGAGATCTGAGCTTCCTATAGTACCCAACTATATCTCAAACCCAGTCTTCCCTCATGTGCAAGACCCAAGAGCTGGCAACATGGTAGATCGAGTAAACAGTATTGGTGAGACTAGGCAGAGTCGTACTGAACATATTACAAATGGTCCTATAGCCAAGAAGGAATATTCTAATAACCCATCAGGTATAAAACATCTTCTGTGTATAAGAAGTATCTTGCCATGCATGTGTATTATCAACCAGAACTCAAACTGAAAGTAAAGTATATTTTCCTCAACCGGACCTTGACAGGTTCTGTTTGTGATGTCACATTTAACCCTGTTGTTGATATTTAACAAATGGTTAACAAAAATAAAACAAAAAATTACAAAATATTTGTAATGTACCTGGATAAAAAATTACTCGCATGTAGTTTTGATGAATTATATCGGGTAGAAACCATTTTTTAAATTCAGAATCACTGAGTTAACTCTTGAGTTTTGATTAAATCTTGTTTTCAGAGATTGTATTGAAAGCAAGAGTTGCAAATGCAGTGGAGACAGACTTTATAGAAATAGAATTGGAGTGGGCCAAGCAAACATATGACACTCTATTGAACCTCATGTGCCATGAACTAGGGGTAAATAAAGCTCTAGTCTTTAAAATTCGAAAGATGCCAAACACAATAGTTCGCAAAGATAAAGATGTGCAGCGGCTGACTGACTTCCAAGAATTAGAACTTGTGTTGACAAATAAAGCAACGAGTGAAATGTCAAGGAATTATGTAACATCTAATGGGCCTTCCCTGAGAGAAGTAAACATTGTTTACTAAACAGTAAACATTACTGATTCTCCATGCATATGTTTTGCATATGGTGTACATTGTACTTAAGATAACATGGCAGTATTCAAGGTGGACCCATGTATGGTTCACTTTAAAATGTTAGTCAGACTTGGAGGAGTCCAGTGGGCCATTTCAATCAATTTAAGGACAAATGTCTTTAGACACCCTTAAGGTCACTTGATTGATGCAATTGAGTTTTATCTAATCAAGTATACTTTTGTAAAATTGAAATGATTATTTCTTGAATTTATATACATGTATATACTTGTACTGAGTATGACTTTCTGAAAAGCATTATATTTTACTGTGGCTCTAAGCAACATAATATATGACGTTGCTTTCAATACATTCATGTAAGTTTATATACACGCAAAGCTGAGGTTATTGTTATGCAATAATTTAATCCTGATTTGAAGGTGCCAGTTTTTGTCAATAAATAGTATTTATATTATTGCAGTTCATTGACTGATTTTTCATACTGACTTATCCAACTCAACTGTATTGTGCACTGTGCAGAAGAAATAGAAGTCACTATCAGTTGACAGTAAAACCAGGGGGTTTCACTCCAATATACTTCTTAATATCTATGTGCCGCCCAAAAGACCCTCTTTTTGAGCATTTTTTCCATGTCAAATTCCTCTCAAGATTGAAGGTTTCCATGTTTAATTCCTCTGAGACTTATGATTGACTAAAAAATCAACTTTTCTAGTAATTTGAATTTTGACTTAAAGGGTACTTTCATAGACAATTTTCCATGCTTTTTTCCTCTCAGATTGGGCAATTTCCATGTTTTATGCTCAAAGCCAAAATTGGCAATGCTGCACATACCCATCCAAATTATTTGGAGTGAACCCCCGGGCAGTAAAGGAAGTGGCTTATAGAATTCCAATGTATGAAGTGTATCATTCAGTACCCCTAAATGGTGCACAAGTTGGTTGTGTATTATTGAGCTATAAAACAATTGTTAGTTATGTTTCTAATAACAGTTTGAACAGTCTATTTCATGCTTATCAATTACACTCTATACTTTGGTGCCACTTTAATGCAAACTGTATGTTTCCAATTCATCTCAATCAAAAGATAAAGCAGACAATCAACAATATACAATGAATTAATATGCATTTTTGACTTTTTACAATTCATGTTTTTTTCCAATGTTGCCCATTGTGTTTCTTCACTGTGATGTAAAATAGTGCAATTGAAATGACTTGAGAGTTGAGATCCATTTTTAATTTGTCAATTAATAGTAACAGAGTGACATAAGTATATTATATGTGGAAAGAGCGATGACATTTTTACTTGCTAACACAATGACCTATATCTTGAAAAATAAAGGTCAAATGGCATAATTTCTAAATTTGATTCTTTGATATCCTGTATAAATTCGAAATATCTCAGGGGCTATTATAGGGTCTTAATAAAGACACTCGTCCTTTTACCTAAAGCGTTGATATACTGTACTATGTCCAGTTATATATTTTGATGATTGAATTCAGATGGGCTACAAAATGAATATATGGATTGTTATGTCATTAGATCAACTGTATATTATAAAAAAGAATAGAATAGAACAGAATAAAAACATTAGCGATATCTTTTAATTGATCATCACCAATCTCTTGAAACCAGCTTATATATTAAGATAACTAGATGGTGTAAACGTTCCATGTATACGTTCCTCTCACTTTTATGATTTATTGCAAATAAATAAAGATTCGTGTATAAAAGTAATTCTTAATTTCGTTTTACCCTTTTAAATAATTTTCTTTTAGTAGAACTTCATCCTCCGATCACAGGGCTTCAAAATCCAGAATATATTCTTTCTTTTTACACCCTGCTATAAGCAGTTAGCATTTCCCCTATTAAGAACTCGCAGTCTGATTGGCTGTCACAACACTGGGACAGAAATCATGTGTAAGTCATTGCGCATAATTAGATCACGTGATTCAGTTTAATCGGGCGCTTCCAAATTGGTTATAGCAGGGGGAAGAAGGAGGTACGGATTCTGGGCACCTGTTTAGGAGGATGGTAGAACTTCTACCCAAATATGTGCACTAATAGCATGAGCTTCCTTGACCCTTTGTTTGCCTTCTAGGAAAGCCACGTCCCCGTCTCCCGGTTACCTGTGCTCGTGATGTTGGGCTTGTGGGCGGGCATACATCATCGGGGTACACATCTTGTCATCAAAACTCCAAGAAAACTGCTTACCTGTTCAACTTTAATTTTTTACAGATACAAGAACAGACCAGTGCCAGGATATTAGGTTTTGGGTAAATATTTGGTGGCCTCTGAATTTTTAGATAAAAAAATTAAGTGCGATATTAATCACCAAGGTGTCTTTACACTAATCCTCCCTTTCCAAATTCCATGAGATTTGATCAATGAACACTTTCAGGGTATGGTCGGTGACTACCATGTTCCATCTATTCCGGGCTTAAATATTTATCATTGATCTTTTTTATTTTATGAAAGTTTATATTTCCATGTATACTTTTTCATAGTCCACAAAATTTCAGTCGTGTGTTTCTGACATCCTCAAACGGATAAACGCCATTTCGATCAGTCGAATCGTTTTGCTATATTTTATAATTAATGGAATATAATTTTATTATAATAAATTGAATATAATTTTTTATTATAGTTAATGGAGTATAATTTTTTCAGTCGCAAAGTTGATTTCTCAATTGTTTGAAGACAAATTTCATAATAGTAAAAACTCTAATAGCTTTCAAATTGTGCGGTTATGACATATTAGATCACGATGGGTAAATGCACGTAGCGTGTCGATTTGAAATATGACGACAAAAGCACGCACATATATCGGGTGTCCAAAAAGTGAGCCGCTTTTGGTAAGTATCTTCTCAGTAATAGATATGCCGAATTCTTCGAAATTTTTTATTGAGGAACGATAGGGTATCATAAGCAAATGCTATAAATATGATTCAAGAGAATGACTACACAGTGTGCGAGTATTGTCAAATTAAAATCTGCATGCCAAAATTAAGGTGACTTATTTCATTCTGAAAAAGCCGTTTTTTCACGCAGAAAAATATATTCATATTGCACACGGATGAAATTTGTATATTTCAGATTATTTAGTGTTTAGTGTAATAAGCCCGTGCCCTCTTGTAACTTGAGGTCGATCCACCATGTTATTTTTTCAGAATTAACATGGCAAAGAAGCATCAAAATATAAGAGGTTACAGACTTTATAAGCCAATTCACAAGCACTCCAAGATATTCAAATGTCATTCGTGAGCAATATGAATATATTTTTCTAAATATTATTGCACAATAGTCTTTAGACTTCTTATTTTTTAGGTTCAACTGCTTGCCTTTGAACCAGATTAACAGACAGTAGACTGGTAGAATGCATCGTTAATCCTTCCAAACTGATTTGGTGGACAAAACGGACTTTGGAGACTTAAACTGTTTGACAGATGTTGTCACCTGATCATTTTTTTACAAACAAATGTTTTCAGTCAGGCTCCGTAACTGAGTCAACTTCCGAAATTCAAAATCGAGAAAATCGCATATCCTCAATTTTAATACCACATTTGTTACGTTTTTATTTAAACAACTTCATATTTCAATAAATATATTTTGAGAAGGTACACTGGGGATGAACTGGAAACGAGGGAGGTTTTGCCTCGTATCAAAATGGCGGCGCGTGAAAAAAAATTCATTTGGTAAGATTTTTGTTTTTTACAATTTTCGTGCTTTTATCCTTCAAATTAAAACTTAATATTTGGCAAGTAAATAGTTCATAAGTTCCGGTTTTATGATATGATTGCAAATTAGAAATCAATACAGACATTGCTGAGATATTTACATTTCAATTCTCTCACTTAGGAAACGAGGCACCTGTCTACATTTTGTAACAGTGAAACGAGGCAATGTTTGACTTGCAACGAGGCATCTATTCTTTCTGTGATAGTGTCTACATTTAATGATCTTATTTCCACCGTTCTGGTCACATACGACCGATTACGTTTTACACGATATACATGATCCAATGCTCCACTTGCAATGTTATTCAACACGGATATAAAAACTGATGATCTATTTATTTTCTGCATTTTTTCAACTACTCGGGGAATTATTGTTTTGAGTTCTTCGAGATCATCGTCGAGATCACCGTCTGGATCATCGTCGAGACCATCGTCATCAGGGTAATCAATTGTTGGTTCATCATGCGATTGTATAGATCCATTGGACTGCTCATTTACAAAATCAGAATTTGAGATGTTTACACCTGAAAATGAAAATAAAGAAAATGCCATTACTATAAAGAATATATCTGATAGCAGCTTATACTGCTACATGTACATGTAGAGCGGGATGAAGAGGGACCCTGGTTTAGGGCACATTAATAACTCCTAATATGCATACCTCGTACAGGGTAGTCAAAATAATTTTACATTTCTGGCAATTCATAACTCCATTTGCGATCAAGTATAAAACATTTACAAGTTTTGCGACATCAGTTAAAAGGAAATAAACGCTCATGTGCGCCTATATAAAGGGGAACATTCGCCCAAAGGCATACCATATAGAAACTCAGTTGCTATTAACCAACAAAACACAATCAAACTGTTAATAATTTGAATATATATTTACTTGATTCTCTCTCGATCCGTCGTTTTATTCTCAACTGCATATCAGAATTTATCATCACAGTATGCCCTACCTTCTTAAGCGTTCTTACACGTTCAATGGCAACGCCAAAATGATGAGACGTGTATACAAATGAACCTGTTTTCTCATCTAACGTTCGTTTCCGTACAGAGAGATATATTACCATCATGCTGTTGCATCATATGGAATACAATATCAGCAACGTTGTCGTTTCCTGTGTTACAGAAATAGCATTTGAACAGAGACGCTTCTTTTTGTAGGCCCCGTTCTGTAATAAAAACAAAACATTTTTAATTAAATATGGTTGCCTCGTTTCATTCTTAAGAATGCTATTATAGCTGCCTCGTTTCCTTGAGAAACATGCCTCGTTTCCTAAGTGAGAGAATTGATATGTAAATATCTCAGCAATGCCAGTATTGATTTCTAATTTGTAATCATATTATAAAACCGGAACTTATGAACTATTTACTTGCCAAATATTAAGTTTTAATTTGAAGGATAAAAGTACGAAAATTGTAAAAAACAAAAATCTTACCGAATGAAATTTTTTCACGCGCCGCCATTTTGATACAAGGCAAAACCTCCCTCGTTTCCAGTTCATCCCCAGTGAGGTAAGAGGTTTTTAATTTTTTTTCTGTTGGAACCTTGGAAAATAATTTTAGTGTTTAATTTATGAAAATTATACACTGATTGGACAACACCAATGCAAATTAAGCTATTTAGACGATCTTCTTAATGCTTCTTCACATATCTTCACATAAATTCAATTTTCGAGTCAGGAAAACTTGAAATGATTCGCGCTTGCGCGGAAGTAAATTTTGGGCCCATAAAATCACCAAATTTTGAAAATTTGAGGCCCATTTTGGATAATTTGAAAGACCAAATTATGCTCAGAAGACCTAGGCCTTTTTGAGGCCCTACAAATTTTTTCTGGGC
Organism: Owenia fusiformis; assembly: GCA_903813345.2. Taxonomy (NCBI): domain Eukaryota; kingdom Metazoa; phylum Annelida; class Polychaeta; order Sabellida; family Oweniidae; genus Owenia; species Owenia fusiformis. Next base: position 17,667,767 of record CAIIXF020000009.1, on the reverse strand, counting down.
TCATAAATTTTTTTCTGGGCCCACAAAAAGGGGGGGGGGAGACTTTATCCGCCGCAGTGCGGAGCAGTAAGTAAAAGTAACGATTTGTCGAATTGGTTTTGCCTATACTTCAGCCCAGATAAGGTTTGTTTTGTTATTGGAATATTTTTTACCACCCTTTGAAATTTCATTTTATTCAGGTTCGTTTTAAGCCCGGTATACACCAATGGGGCATTATCCATCAAAAATCAAACAACCCGCGATTATTTTGATCCTAAATGTTATACCACAAGACCAAACACACAGAAGTTTGAGAAATTAATGAATTCAAACAAAAATATACTCATAAAACTTTGTAAATTTTTAATCGAGGCTGGGCAAAAAAATGTTCTTACATGTATATAAATGTTATTTTAATGTTTGTTACTGTATTAGTTAAGTTTGTCTTTTGTACTCTTATACCCTATAAGGGGTGAATTGAGAAATCAATAAATAAATAAATAAAATAAATAAAATAAATAAATAAAACATTTACCGCATTTCCGAGCGACGCCTGTTTTCAAGAACATTCCCGGGAGTTAGTCAACTCAAGCACAAGACGAAACTCGGTATCAATTAAACTGCTACATCTAGCGGGGATTTGACACGAGGAATATCTGGAAATAATATTTGAAGGTATTGTCCATTATATCGTTACAACATTTCTTTGTTCGAGATTTATTCATTCCATGAACTTCAAATAATTAAAGTACAAAATTTATAATGTTTTATGGGTGGATTAAGATCAGTTATTTTCAGAAAAACGTGATGCAGATTCTAGACGAATGTATTATCGCCCACAGATGAATTAAAATATTGCAACACATTCTATTGCACAGGCATCGGAGCAGATATTAGAGTTGTCCTGAAAAGAAAATACCTTTCCACTCTCTGGGTAGAAGGAGAAAATTTGGAGACGATCATGTAATAGGAGGTGAGATACTAAGGAATGTAATACTTGTAGAATCACAGCACAGGGGCTTGTCTCGAGGCGTCCAGCTGTTCATGTACCTTAAACCCAATACCACAGCTTTTATTTATTAATCTGAATGTTCTTGTTGCCGTGATTGGGTTTAAGGTCAGGGTGCATGATGAGAAATTTTCTGCATCCCTCAATTGAGTCACATGTTATTTTTCAAACAAGAATCACTCCTTCCCAACATTGTCTATATCTTCCAGGTTTGCACAAAGAGTGCACTTATGTGCCTAGAAAAGACTTGTGAGAAGAATGTTTTGATAAAGTGAATAATAAACAAGAAAATTCAGTGAAAAAATTCAGAAAATTTTCAGAAATATTTTTTACTGAATTTTCTCGTTTTTTATACATTTTACAAATCAAATCTTCTCACAAGTCTTCTCTGGGCACATAAGAGCACTCTTTGTGCAAACCTGGAAGATGTAGACAATGTGGGGAAGGAGTGATTCTTGTTTGAAAAATAACATGTGACTCAATTGAGGGATGCAGAAAATTTCCCATCATGCACCCTGACCTTAACTTCCGTGCTATGCTTTCATTGGTTTCAAATTCTCACTATCAGTTATTAATATGCGCATGAAATTCTATGCGCTGACATACATGTAGGCCACCATTAAATTTTGGCATCAAGAGCCAAATAGGCACGGATGTTCAACCTAGGGCGGGCCACAAGATATGTCAAATAAGAAGTAAGGCCCAGACTAAGTTTAACTTGTTGAACTCTTGTAGCACTATGACATGTATGCTGACAGTCACACAGAGATATCTCATAAATAATATGCGCATGAAATTATATTCATACATTGAGATCCTAAATAATAAGGAATGGGTTCATAAAGAAAAAAGTTATGGTTGCGATAGTACCAGAGTCGGGGGGTAGGGTGAGCAGGCAAATCAATATTTCAACAATCAACTCCTGGTTTGCTCCTAATATCATTGAAGTACTCAGGATTAGATAAAATACTAATTTAATCCTCTGCAACCTGAAAATAGTATGTTTTTTCTTTTTTTAAGTTTAAGAAAACAATAATTGTCTTTTTCTGAATTTTCAAAAGTTTTTGTCTCCTGTAATTATATTGGTTGATAGATTTCTAATGAACCAATCATATTGCTGGAGACAAACAACTTTGGAAAGAACAAAATTGTTTTAGATCTATTTGTTTTCTTAAAAATACCAAATAAACATACTTTTCAGGTGAAAGGCTCAAATAAGTATCTTGTAATAATCAGACTTCATTTTTGCTTTACAGGTCAATGTTCAATGTATCTACAAGAGAGAGCAGATGATGTATAGATCAGAATATGAAGACAACTGGGGGGAATATGAAACCTTACAACATTACCCTGAGTGTGATGGAGATGGAGACACTGAATCTGACCTTGATGATCTTGAGGTCAGACTTTACAGTCAGATTCACCATGGAAATATAGATGATGAGGAGCAAGAAACCAGTGACCAACAAAATGAAGTGTTACTTAAATCACCTATTAAAGATAATGATTATACATTATCTAAAATTGCTGTGTCTAATTTATCAACAACTGTGGCTAGTAATAAGGCAAAGCAAGAGACTTCTAAATCGAATGCTTCAATAAATCTTGAACATTTTTTAACTAGAAGTGGTGATGGGGATAAAAGTGATGAATCTGATCAAGTTATAACTATCAATCAAATCAAAAAGTCGAAGAAAAACAAGGAAAAAACAGAATGTAAAAACAAAAGACAATCTAGGTTTGGAGAAGATGAGGACTCTATCACTCAATGTAAAACCAAAAAGAAAAAGGTGAAAACTAAAAGATATCTTGAAAAAACTGATTTAAAGCATGCTGATGGGAAGATTGATAGTTCATCCTCAGATGTTGAGGATATAATCGAAGTTAGTCCCAAGACTAAGCCTACTAAGGTCGACTGTATTGTAGTGACTGATACTGAGGATGAAGTGATTGTGTTAGGTGACAGTGATACAAATAGTGATACAACAAACATTGATTCAGCTGATGCGATTGAGGACGACAGAATCAACCAAGGTAGTGAAGACATTTGCAAAAAATCAAGTGATGAAGTTATGTCCTTTGATGAAGATTCAAATGACAATGATGAAGAATATGAGGATGTAGATGAGTCTAAGACAGATGAAAGTGAAGACGATGATGAAGATGACGTAAGTGATGAAAGCAACAATAATGAGGACATGGCTCTAGATATTGATATAGACACTGACGATGAGGATGACATTAAGGTTCACACATCAGGAAAGCCTGCTATTGTTCTGGACTGTTCTGAACTTAGTGATATCGAAGATATGAGTCTTGGGGACATTCACAATGCAATGGGAGGTATAGCAATTATTTTATAATTTTCCTACATTATTCATCATTCATTCTACCAAAACATGTTTTGTGCTATGAGTTTTAAAGGACAACTGAAATAGCTTTTCTCAACTTGCAGCTACAAAAATGTGGTTTTCTCCATTGTAAGCCCACCATAGAGTTCTTGCGATAGCCATTATAAAATAAATGTTAGATAACTGCTAACGGTCATAGATAACGAAATAAAACTAACTGATAAATCAAATTGGCCCCCACGTGATTAGTAACGTCATATACAAAATATAGCTTTGGTTTATTGGTTCCATAGTAATCATAACGTCACGGCAACCATAGGATTGTTGTGTAAACAAATAACAAAACATTTTGGCATTATGACGTCATGATCTAATGGACCAAAACGGGCCACGTGGGGACCAGTAAGAGATCACGTGGGGGCCAATAACGTCACAACCAATTCGAATATTGCTTATTAAGCAGCTATAACGATCGTTAGAGTGAAATAGTTTTCACACTACTGATGAGAAAACATGTCCAAATACATCTATCAAAAAATTATATTGATTCCTTTAGGTTAAAAATACCATTTCATATCTGCTTTAAGGTTAAATGGCAATAACTTATTCTGATCCTAAGTAAATCTAAAATGTTCTCTGACTGCAAAAAGATCTAGTAGGTATATTGAGAAGTCCTCCCTCCATCTGCATAGATCTATCCTTGATAACCCAAGTACCAGTTGACAGATTTAGTACCAGTTGATGGAAAAGGTCCAAATTAGACTTATGTATTATGGGGATAGGATCTCTGATTGAGAAGGAATTTCTAGTATTTATGTTAAACTCACTTTGGCCGAAACTTTTCAAAAAAAAGATATAATATTTGATACCCTAAATACCAGTTGTCAGATTTGGTTCAGATTTATGTGCTGATGCCATATAGGACTTTGCTCAAAAGGATTTTTGGTGGTGACATATTGTTTTGGTCTCCGTTGGTGGTTTGCGGTTGGTTGTTGGTGATAGGCGACTGTTATGAATTCTTACAACTTCCAATAACTTAAAAATACTGTTTAGACTGACTTCAATTTTTTTCAAAATCATCTTCATGTTTTTAGAAGTTCAAATCTGATTTTATATTAAAGATTTGACCTTCAATGACCTCTTCAAGGTCAAAAAGGTATTTTTTCAACTTGCTTCAAATTGACCAATTTAAAAAGAATCATCTACAAGTTCTCAACGGTTCAAATCTGACCTTCAATGACATTCTCAAGGTCAAAAAAGATTTGACCTTCAATGACATTCTTAGGGTCAAAAGGGTCTTTTTTCATCTTGCTTCAAATTGACCAATTTTTTTCAAAATCATCTACAAGTTCTTAGAAGTTCAAATCTGACTTTAGATTTGAAATTTCACCTTCAATGACCTTCTCAGGGTAAAAAAGGTCTTTTTCAACTTGCTTCAGATTGACTTATTTTTTCAAAATCATCTACAAGTTCTCAGAAATTCAAATCTGACTTAAGATTGAACTCATAATATTGTGAGCAACTAAGTCTTGACATTTTGTCATGTATGCCTTGTTCAAGTTGGTTAGTGAATTATGTTAGTGAATTATGGTAATTAAGTTACCATTTCTTGATATATATGTATTTTGTTCAATTTATTTACTAATTTCCTATGGTACAGAGTGCAGATTTAGCAAAAATGAGACAATAGAACTGCCTGATTATCTCTATCATATAATGTTCAAAATGGTGAATGATTAACATAAACTTCTACTGTTTCAATACTCTAGATATTTTGTATTCTTGAAATGTATGTCCATTTCTAGAGTGTGATTGGAGTATTGACCCTGCGGACATACCACAGTTCCATGTATCCACTAGGGGGCGCTACTTCTTGAAGAGCATTGAGTGCCGCAACTGCAGGAAGCGCGGACATTTATCTAAAGAATGTCCAAAACCAAAGGTTAGGATAATATACATGCTCATCATTTTGTCATCATTATTGTATCAGATATAAATGAATGCATCCGTTGTATAGTGTCGTTGTTTAATTGGTCCTGTTAAAATGCAGTGAATATGACAGGAAGAAAAGTCCCTGTTAAACTCTGACTCAGGCAAGAGGGAGGTCAGTTGTAAAAGAGGCCCCTATCCATATTAGAGAAGGTCTTCCATATCTATTGATGTAAATTTTGCCTTGCGGAACTTTTTCTTGCACTTCATCTGCCTCACATACAGCAGTGATCTCCCCAGCATTAAAGCAAGTGGGTGGAGCACCCACATGAGGTTTTAAAAATGGACTTGCCCCCACCTCAAAATCCATTTGCACCCACTTGAATGTGAGAAAACCCCTGAAAAATGGGCATATTTTAACAAATTTCAGTCTGAAATGTAAAAATGAGAATTTTGCAACCACTTGAGAAATAATCCTGTGGGAAACAATGTAGAGTGTGACCAGAAAAATATTTTGGAAAAACTTCTCAGACATGATGGAATCTTTAAGGCTTTTTGTGTAAATATAGTGTTAAATGCAGAAAATAGTGGTGTCCTTATATTGCATCTGTGATTTTGAAATTTAAAGTAATCTTGGTTTTTGAACATGTATGCTCTCATGTGAAATTGTCCAAAAATGTTCAAACAATCTTCTGAAATTGGGATGCCTGTTTAAGCCAATATTCAAGTCATTTCTGGATTATTTTCATATATACGAGGGGGGATTCATAAGTAGTGGGACTTTTCTGAGGCAGCAAGTCCCTGTGTACATATCTCAACCAAATTTGGCACATGAACGGACTGGGATATAAGGTATTGTTTGGTGAAATTTCAATTTAATTCATTTTGTTCCCTAGCAACAATGGTTGCTATGGTAAACAAAAGTAGGGGTTAACGGAGCAGTTAAAAAATGAAGGGCTTGATCAACATAAATGTGCTCATAAATATCTCAAAATGACTGTTATTTTCAAATATTTGGTTTCATATTGTCTCAAGCCTTGTAGTCATGACAACTGTAACATATATAACATCATCATGCTATTGTGATGGCACACAAAGCAGTGACACCAGGACACTGCCATTTTCAGTCCTTCTTGGATGGAGCAAAATTTGATTAAAATAGCGATGAAAAAGCAAGATTCACGTATAAACATTCGTGCTGTGTACATATCTCAACCAAATTTGGCACATGAACGGACTGGGATATAAGGTATTGTTTGGTGAAATTTCAATTTAATTCATTTTGTTCCCTAGCAACAATGGTTGCTATGGTAACCAAAAGTAGGGGTTAACGGAGCAGTTAAAAAATGAAGGGCTTGATCAACATAAATGTGCTCATAAATATCTCAAAATGACTGTTATTTTCAAATATTTGGTTTCATATTGTCTCAAGCCTTGTAGTCATGACAACTGTAACATATATAACATCATCATGCTATTGTGATGGCACACAAAGCAGTGACACCAGGACACTGCCATTTTCAGTCCTTCTTGGATGGAGCAAAATTTGATTAAAATAGCGATGAAAAAGCAAGATTCACGTATAAACATCCGTGCTGTGATTAAATTTAATGCTTTGAAGAAGTTTTCAGTATTAGAGACCTATAGAGGTTTGTTGGAAGTCTATGGGAAAGAAGAAGTAAAAAAATCTACAGTATATAGGTTGTATTCTGTATATGTATTCTGAATATGCTGCGAGAGCCGAGATAACCAATCTTGGAAAATATGGTTTTGAGGGTGCATACCTAGAATGGTTGAGGAGATGCCAAAAATGCATTGATTGTAATGGTGAATACTTTGAGAAAGAGTGAGATTGCACCAGAAGGATAAGGAATCAATAGTCTTGCACATAATTGATTTGCTCCACAAAAGGACTCGCTAGAAGTCACGGATTAGATCATGTCCTGAATATCAGTTGAGACTTGTATATTTAACTAGCAATAAGTGACAAGCAATATGCTCCGTGGACCCTGTTGTGACGTCATGATTGGAACTCTCACTTTACTGAAGTTGGGTGTAACTTTTTGAAATTTTCACACAATGATTATCACATGTTTGTGGTTCTGTGTTCCAAGTTTAAATGAAATCTGGTTGATATAAGTGAAGTTATAGCATATGTTCCACTACTTATGAATCCCCCCTCGTACATGTATTATCAATAATATGTCTACCTATTTTTTTCGAAAATAATTTTGTCAAATATGATAAACTGACTGGCTTATGAGGTAATTTTTCAGAAAGACAGGTTTCCTGCACCAGAGCATGGCTCCATGGAAAATTTGATATCTTTAAATCTCAAAGTAGTTGGTGCTATATAAGTGCACCTATGTTTCATGAATTGAACAATCTGTATGCAAAAATTCATGGATTCTCATGATTGAGAAAGTTATTCCAAAACTAGAGGAAGAGGGTAACATTTCTTCTGGTAAAACCTGCATACTAATAATCACTGATAGAATCTGTATTGTAACACAATCTTTAGACCATCCAAGCACAGGAAAGAGTTTGAGCACATCTTTTGGAAAGGTTTTATATGCTACTTTCAATCCAAATAAGCCTGAGGCTTACAATGTATAATGGGATTTGCTTTGCACTAGAATTGTCACAGTCTGCTAGTTTGACAAAGTTTGACCTGTCTCCTAAATGTACTCTAAAACTAAAATAAGATGTGTGACAAATAATGCTATATACATGTAAGATAAAGATAAGTTTGTTGTTCTTTATAGTGGTAGGTTACACAAATCAACCCAGCCCACCTGGGCTTATCAACCACTTAACAAGTTTAAACATTTTAAATTATACAATTAGTGAAATAAATATCAATCTGTGTTATACATATGGTTACGTCTTTTGACAAAGCACTCCCTTACAAAATGAGCAAATTGTCTTGTCATTTTCTCAAACAGGTACTTAAACTTTTCTACATTTGTGTCAATACATTTAAAATTGTTATCAATAAAATACCTCTGTCTAATTTCATTATAAAAATGGCAATGAAACACAAAATGTATCTCATCTTCCAAACAATTTTGTTCACATAAACAGCATAATCTTTCTTCTAGTTTTTCATTCTTAAAACGACCCGTTTCTATTCTTAATGGTAAAATACCCATACGCAATTGTGCTAAAAGTGACTGTTCATATTTACTTAAATTCAATGTCAAATACTTTTCAGTTTCATAATTATTTTTAAAAGTTGCATAAGTCCTTAACTTTGGTTTTGAACTAACCATATCTGGCCATCTATTTTTATAATCATCCATACGATTTTTTAGCACAATTTTTGTATCACAATATGTCATATCATTGAAATGTTCAGTAAGATTACATTTCTCTAAAATGCTTTTTACAGTTTGAGACCATTTACTCTTACATTTAATGTCCCATAAAAATATTTTCTTTGTCAGTCTCCCATCTTCCAGCCATGATAGGCGGTTAAATAATCGAACTAATTCAATTTGCTGTTCTAAAATTAAAGGTGTCCACCCAAAATCTCCATGCAAAGCATGTAAAGGCACAAATTTGTGTACTCCTGCATAATACCTTTGTGCTCTATCATAAATTAAATTACAATATTTTAAATAATCATGTGCTCCCCATACTCCGACTCCATAATGTAGCACTGGCAATACACAAGCTTTAAATAATTTTGTAAAAGTATTAAATCCTATGTCTCCATTAAACTTGCACTTATTAATTAGAGCACCTAGAGCTCTACCTGCTGAAGTATCATTTTGACAAGCATTTTCCAACGAGTCTTTTTGCTCCATAGCAGTTTTATAGAATTGATTATCAAAATTTAAACTATTTACACTGTACAACTTCTTATAATCATTTTCCCATTTTTTAATTACAGATTCTGCTTTATAATCTAAATTACCATTATCATCAAATACCTCAAGAGGAATACATTTCTTACGTTTCGGGCCAGTTGTTTTTATAAAGTTCCAAAACTCCTTTGGATTGCTATCATTGGCCTTTTCTATAGATTCAAGTATATTCCTATCATATTTTCTCTTTGCAAAACGGAGCTGTTTATCAAATAATTTGGCTGCATATTTAAAATCATTTCTATACATTGCTTTCATATGCTGTCTACCTGTACATTTCAAAAAAAACTTTTCTTTTTCATGCATATCTTTCCATAGTACGCTAAGTTCATCTGTCCAATTAAGGTTTCGATTTTTTATGACAAAAAGCTCCAAATCTTTTTAAATTATCATTCATTTCTTTTAATATAATTGTACATAGACTATCATATTCACCATCAATGCAATCTTGATCAATGACGCTCAATTTTTTGAATCCAGTCTAAAACAATATTTTTCAGCCTATGTGATTCCATAAAGTTTGCTGGCATATTACGTGTATTATAAATTGCACCCTTATAATAACTGTAATCATTAGTGTTACTATCAATAGCATCTGTATCATCTTCTAAATGCTTAGAAAATGAAGCATCCTCATCATTTACTTGAATTTGAATACAAAATTCTAATGACAATAGTGAATGGTCAGGTGACTTACATCTATCGTTCAACAAATGTTCAATGTCAAGTTCCTGAATAATATCGGTGCACAATTTTACCTGAAATTGCTTGCAGTTGCTTAAAATGTCATGCGGTACAATAAAATAATCTACGACAGATTTACCCTGCGTTCTACAACATGTAAAATTATCTAAATCACTGGTTACACGCCCAAATTTGACTAAAAAATTAAAAGATCCACACTTAACAGCACAAAAATGATATCAATGATCGCATATTTCATATCAAATAAATGTAGGATGTACTAAGGTTTACCATTTTTCATGATATTAAGTATTTACAGAAGCATAGCTTGTAAAGAAACCAAGTTTAACAATACACATTTTTGTATCTTTTAAAAATTCTAATAGGCTATTTCCATGACTATTTGAAACACTATCTAAATTCCTACGTTTATTATTCTCTAAAATACTATCTATTTGGGGTATATAATCATCTTTATTCCCAATACGTGCATTCAAATCACCAACTATAAAATAAGCATCGCATGATTGGGAATACAGATATATGAGAGATGTCAAATGATTAAAAAATCCATCAGCATTTCTGCCATAAACTGATTCTGCCGGTGGAAGATATGTACAATAAATTATAAATGTGTATTTGGAAATTTTATCAATGAACTGAATAGCAAGTATGCCATCATAATGTTTATCTATTACTTCTATGTTATAAATGTCAATTAAATTCCTTTTCACAAACATTCCAACTCCACCATATGCTTTTGGTGATTTTTTATGAACAGTTTTCCTCCTGTGTCCAAACCAAATGTACTTATTTTCAAAAGTGTTTCTAATGATATCATCATTATTAATATGAGTTTCGTTTATACAGATTATGTCACTATCATTGAATGTGATGATATGTTTCCTTAGCTCAAGATTGAAATCTGTCCAGCCATTAACATTAATATGAGCTATCTTGATAGTGGGCTGGGATACATCCTAATCATTAGTTCCCCATGAATTGTTAACTTCAGCATGTAGACCTCGAGCTCCAGATCTTACACCACGTCCTCTAGGGGCCTTAGATCTAACAGCTTCATTCGCTCGCCAGTCATCTTCATTTTCACCATGGGGAATATTGTAAGCCGGTCTATTGTTGCCTCGCATCTTTGTCTGTCCACTGCCTCTGCTTGGTGCCCCACGACCTCTTGAGGTCCTAGATCTTGAATTATTGACAGTCTGCCAATTACCATCATCATTCTGTTGTTCTTCCTCATCATATGATTTTTCGATCAGCCTGCCATTTGCTGTCATCCTATATCGCTCACCACCAGGGACATATCTGAGAAGTTGTTTAGTGTTGATCTCTATCAGTCTTTCTGTGTGCAATTTCGCTCCATTAACGTATACATTGCTGAACTTTTGTTTGTTTTTCAATTGTTTTTTATTTCTCAATATTTTCACCTTAGATTCTATTGAGTTTAGCTGAACTTTCACAATACCTGGTTTGTCATTTCTCATCTTGGTACGTTCAGAGTTCATCACTATATCTTTATCTAAGCCAAAACCTTCTGCAATTAAGGTTTGAGCTTTGGCAGTCACATTTTCATTTTTGTGATATGGCACATTTCTCACAATTATGCTACGGTCTGGGGGAAATCGTCTAATTGGCGCTCACCTCTGTCAGCATTCTGAGAGGCTTCAAGCTGACTCATACGATTGTCCATCTCCTTAACTTGTTTGTTGATTTTATGCTCAAAAGCAAGAGCGCCTTGCTTGAAAGCATCCAGATCCACTTGTAATTTTTGCTCAATATTCAAGATGTGCCGTTTTATGTCTTTTACTTCACGAAGAATATCAGCCCTAACAGCAAGCACTAGATCCTCTTTAACTGCCTTTATGAGCTTGGCTTTGACATCCAGTAACAATTCATTTTGTAAAGATTCTGCCGTGCTGGATTGGTGGCTAGTTTTATTAGGAACTGTTGGCTTGTTAATGTGGTTCTGCTCATCAGAAACTTTGGTTTTAATAGGAGCATTTTGTTGAGTAGTACTTCCTGTGGAAATGAGTGATGGAGAGGCACTGCTGTTTTGAGTGTCTGGTATCTGTGTGTCATCATCATCATGTTTAGTAGACAGCTTATTCTGTGTCATAGGTGTTGAGAATGTATCGTCATTTCCAACATTTTGCTGCTTAGTTGGTGGCGAAAATGAATAGCTGCTATCATCCTCATCCCATGATGATGGTGTTGCACTGTAGGACTTTCTCCCTTTGGTTTTATTGCGACTTTTGTTTCGTTTTCGCTTTGACCGTGCTCTACCCGACATGGTTGTACTTGGCTAGAAATATCAGTATCACGTATCAGAGTAAGATGCCATTATGTGGAGCACTTTGTTAAAAGTTTCAATTTTTGTTTGTAATAGCCCTTCGGAGGCCTCACCAATTAATGTTTGTTGATTGCCTTCATTGTGGTTGCAATATACAGACTTACTATGTATCCTATGTACACTGGCAATATGCCACCTTGTCTATAGCCTAAATTTTAATCCTATTAATATGCTTCATGCACATAGTTTTTCACCTATCCATATGATTTTCAAATTCCTTCACATGAATTCCATACAATTTTATTCAATTATCTCTTTAATCGATTTATATGTCCGTATTTTGATTGCTTCTCAGTAAAGCTGAAATGTTCACGAATCCTGTGGTATCCAAATGATGATTGAAAATCTGCTAAAAATATATGTATTTCCACTTACATTGGAGCCAAAAGTTTTGTGACTTTGCACTCTGATATATATTGATCAGTTCAATATACGGTATATTGATTAATCACAGAGTGTGATTCTTTGAATCTTGTATTTAGAAAATAGCTGTTTGCATTCTGTGTGGGTTGGATGGCCATCTCCAGAGAAACTGCCCCAACTCTCTCTGCCTCAACTGTTCACTCCCTGGACACATTCAGAGGAACTGTGGAGCACCTCAGAAATCTAGGTACATAGAATGCAATAGGTGCCACATGTATGGGCATATAAATAGGGTAAGTTTGACTTGGGGACTCTTACAATATGAGAATTAACAAGATGAATTCAATATAGGGGATGAAATTTATGTTAGGATAAAGAGCCACAAAGCCACTCCATGTGAAGTGATATTTAAATATTTATCCTATAAATAGGTTTTAATAGGTATACTGATTGTAAGCGTTCATGCATGGAGTGGGTTGGCTCACGGCCAGGCCAGATCAAAACGTATGCGCAGTATGCGCCATGAAGAACAACCTGTCACTTTTCATTGGAAATAAAAAAGATACACCGTTATTCGTTCTGAACAATGGTTCAATTCTATCACGCAAAGTCTTTGTCAGTCATACTAGAACGTGTTTATCAATAATAGGTATTGATCCTAAAAAATACAGTGGACATAGCTATAGAATTGGAGGTGCTACGTCAGGGGCAAACGCCCAATTCGAAGAATGGGAGTTAAAAGTGTTGGGAAGGTGGTCAAGTGACTGCTATAAGAGATACATAAGAACTCCCATCGAGGTGTTAGCTAACTTCTCAAAACGATTGATACAGCAGTAGTTATTAGGCAATTGTATTGATAAAAGCGTAAATGTAATAATTTCTACGTCCAGGTCGTGTTGGGCGCTTTTGGGCGGTTATTATTTTATAAAATAAGAATTGGAACAAATGATCGTCCATTTTAGCCCAACACGACTTGTTCTGTCATTTGATTGATTATTGCGTTGGTGATTAAAGAAAAACTATTAAAGTAATTTTATTGTCATTTCTTTAATAATCTTTGAATATTATAGTCTAAAATTGAGGCTCCTCAACAATTTTTACGGTTACAGTAGTAAATATTACTTGGCTGAAAGTTGCTAGACTCAAAACTATACAAATGAAATTGAAAAAAAACAGCAACAAAATTGCAGTAAAATTGGCAGAGTCCATTTTTGGTGAATGTGTAATTAATTTTCATCTTACATCATTCAAAAAACAACTTGGTTTCCTCACAGATATGATATTTATATCTGCCTATCATTGTGCTAGATATGTTTTGTTATATATTTGTAGGAGTGCCCAGATCATTGGAGGCAGTTTCATCTATCAGTGAGTACAAGCACTTATCATTTTCATTTACTATCGTTAGAAGGATCAATAATTCATATATTATGTCACTGTCATATTCCTCAATCTCAGATTGGTCATTCCTTACGTGTTTGGTCAATAAATTCAGACGTAATAAATTTTGTGTAAAAAGTTAATAATTCCAATGAAGTTTGAGTGGGGATATTGAAAGGAAGTCCATCCATCCATATGCCTTTGATAACTCAAAATGATAGTTGACAGATTTGGCTCAAATTGCATATGCTCATGCTTCAGGGACATGTGACCTCAAGAAGAAATTAATATAGCCACTTAATTCAAAATGGTCACCGTTCCATGAAAAAAATGTGAATATTGGTAACCCAAATTCTGGTTACCGGATTTGTTCAAAACCTAATATTATCTAATGAGAATTAGACTTCTACTGAAGAAGGGTTTTCAAATATGGCTGCTACAAAATTGTTGCTTCTTTTTTACAAATATGATCCTTGATGATCCTTATATTTCTGATATCTAATAACTCTCACCCTCTGCCAGAAAACAATGTTAATGACCCAATCCTTAGTACACACTTTCATAGTGTTTTGGTCAGTTACAACAGTGTTTGAATGTGTGACTTTTCTAAATCTATTCGTAATGAAATGTCAGCCCAATGGCATTCAAACGTGGACTATAGAAAGCATCAATCCTTTCACTCTGTGCTACTGTCATTTGTTGCTTCCAGTTTGATATAACACCTGCAAGAAAGAGGACAATATTAAACGTTTCTTCTGATTTTGATGAGAGTTGGAAAAATGTAAGCTGTATAGAATGCAATATTCGAACTTGACCATGCTCTATCAGAGTTTCTCATCCAATCAGATTGCAGCATAGTCTTTCTCTAATTCTCAATAGAAAAATACCTGTTCATTGTGTATTCTGTTTTCGGGAATCTGCACTGTCCTGTGACATAACATTTCGCACTCATTGGACATAATGCCAGTACAGGTGAACTTACCTTCAGTTTGTCCTCTTTCTACTGTACTGTCAAACTCCAATTTCACAATATTGAATTGCCTATCAGTATTTATTCCTTAATTAACATGTGATCAAACATATCTTATTTATATTATACATGTATTACTAAGATAATGATATGTTTGCTGGTTTACCTTTCCTCATATGTGCAGCGGGGGTAGTGTCATCTATTTTACTGGATTTCTTCACGCGAGTAAATGCATCACCAGTCGATGGGTTAGCTTTCATTTGTTCAAAGGTTAGGTGGTGAACTATTTTGGAAATTGTTTCTTCATCCAGATCTTTGTTTAGAAATGATGCTAGTTTATGTATAACTCCTTTCATATCCTAACAGAAAAAAATAAATTAATAATTATGCTTTATGTTGTTGAAGTGAAGCAATTCAAGCAAGAAGCAGATATATAGTAAATGACAAAATTACAAGCATCATCTACGATATTGCAAATTAAAAAATTCTTTAACAAATAATATTTAAGAATATTCATGTTATCTTGTTAAGTGCTAAAGTTACCTAGGGTTCAAAATGCAAATTCAACCAACACAAAATTGATTTCTGACAAAGATTACCCAGGGAATATGAGAAATGTCTCAAAATGGCCAAAATGGTTAGTAAAGTTTGAGAAAGTCAGGGAAAACTCAGGTAATTTTGAGTGCAATTTTGAGAATTGGACCACTAACTGAAAAGATACATGAAATAAAACATTGCGACCCAAATGCAAGCATTGTTCCCAAATCATATGTACATAAAGTGTACATGTAGTGAACATGTATATGTAAACCAGTCTACAGTGATCCATCTTTTTTATTTATTGTACTTCTAAATAAAAGAAAATGATATTTTGTTAAATATTAATATTGATCAGGTCTTACAGAGAAATTGTTAAGTGGTTGAACTGTACCTTTTTCATGTCTTCATATCTTAGAAAGAAGATGTGATCTTTTGTAGCCTCTCTCTGTTTCCACCAACTTGTCACATGACTTAACCATGTACCATATAGAACTAAAGAATAAACATATAATCACATAGGAGTGACATTGAAATTAGTGGGATACATAATCATTAAGGAGTGACTTTGAAATAAGTGGAATGCATAATCACAAAGAAGTGCCTTTGAAATTAGTGCACACTGTTCCCTCTTTGGCAGGATTACAGAACATTCACTTGGTCAGAATTTCCATCAATGGAATGTAAGGGATGGGAATATTACCATCTTACCTTTGTCATTATCATCTCTAAGATGGCTATTAAGGAGTATATCTAGGGTAGGTCTGGTGGTGTAATTATTGCCAAACACATTGTACAAATGTACTTGGCTCACTAGCACTGACTTGGGGTTCCTCAACACAACAATGGTCTGAAAATAATAAAGAAGCTCAACACTAGGTTTCAGAGCTCATATATTGTGGCCTATGGTTTGTTCTTCACACCTATCTCATTAATTTTTGTATGTAAATATTCCTGTATAACACTTACACTGTTTTAATTATTAAACAAATATGGCCTATTCAAAACTGAGTTATCATGTGATTTCAAATATTATCAATGAATTTTATCATGGAGACTTAAAGTAATTTAGATATTGAATTCTGTTTCATCAAATGACATTGTATGTTAATTGCAAAACAACTTGAAACATTTGTAGAAAAACAAAGACCATTGCCTTTGTAAAATATTTAAACAGAACAACTCTTCTGAGGAATGATAAATAAGGCAATGATATTGCATAAAATAATTTAACGTGCAGACTGTATATAATTTGCTAAAGGCTTTCCTGGAGCATCACAGATCAGTTCCTCATGGTCTTATATTGATTATAACAAATGGCTATACTGTACATGTACTCATTTATTTTAGGACACCAGTTAGGTTATGGATGACCACTTTAATTTCGTCTACCTTGCATTTGCCAGTTTTCACCCCTTCAGGCATAAAGTCATAACCCAGATGTGTGACCAGGATCCTGGGGGAGGGGGCCATTGTGATGTCATCAAGGCATTTGCCATCCCCCTCATATGTAAAGATATCATCAACTTTGCCATCAGTGTCTGCAGATATTACAGTTATATATGAAACATATACAGTTACTATTTGTTAGATTGTTTTATTTTATATGGGTTTCAGTCAGTTCTTTTGTTGCCATTTGTGTTTCTCTCATTTGTATAAAATGGGACACATGGGACGCAGGAAGAGGAAAACAAATAAAACACTAAATTGCCATCATCATCTCCACTCTTTTTTTGGCTATAACATGTTGCAGTTTTTAATGCTGATATGATTTTCACCTTAAACCTAAAATATGTAGTATTTTGTAAATATAATGGATAACTCCATGTCAAAATGAAAGTGAAACCACTGGTATATTTTCCTGAATAGTTGTCCATGAATATTATTTTGAATGCACTTTTAACAAAATTTCCATTGCATTTAAAAATGATCTTGTTTATACTTACATTGTTTGGCCATCTCAAACCAATGGAACCTGTCGGTGATATGACTCTGCTTCACAAGTTCTGTGTTTCCTTCCTTTCTAACCAGGTCTATCAGCTCAACTGCCCAGTGAGTTCCTGAATGATATTTTACAAGTACACATCTTCATATTCTTCTGTGAAAAAAGCTATAAGGCTTGTATCAAGTCATGTGTTACACCTCTCATATTAACAACAGCAATACAATGTAGAGAGGGGGGGGGGGCAGAGGCTCAAAGCACTGGGGACATCCATGGATTAAGTCTTGCACTAAGCCTTCATACATGTCAGAGAAAAAAGGTGATAGAAAAATATTCCTTCATTATTCAATTATATTCTGTATACTGTACTGGTACAGTATAATATCATTCCATAGCACACTGTTTGTTTAGTCAAGAACATGTGGCCTTGGATATAGGATTTAAGCCCAGGATTTAATGAATTTTAGATGATTTAAACAAGTATGTCTTTTTCCAGACTTTGAATGAAGGAGGCAGCATGAGCATGGAGTATGTGTATTTCCCTCCAGACTTGCTGTGAAACTCAATCTCCATTTCCAGAGGATAATACTATATCATCACTTATACTGAAATGCCCCATTATAAATAAACAATGTACTAAGAATGGTATAACCCTGTACCTGTATATGTTTATTATCCATGCTGTACCTGATCTTTGGTATGAACTAATAACAATATCATCTTCCCTTATTGGCAAATTCTTCAGATTTTTTATTGCTTCCCAATCTGTGAAATTCCCAAACAGGCATCCATTTATGATTTTTGATTTGAATTTGAATATATCTGCAACCATCAAAGTTTTTTCTGCCATCACTGAATTGTCAGCCGAATGGTCCATGCAGTGTCTTCTTTATGGTATTTGAGTATTACACGCCTGTGTGTTGTCTTTGCTATCTATACTTCATGAATGTTTTATTGCTGTGTTATTCTGTTCTTCCCATCTGTTTACTGTGAACAATATTGCACACTGTAAATCTTGAAGGTCAAGTGTATGTACAGTCTCTGAACTGATAAACATAGTACTTGACAATGTATATATGTTAAGTTAATCAAAGCTATTATATTGTGCAAATTGAGGTGTTTAATATTAGAGTTGGAGGAAGAAAGATTTCTTCACTTGAGTTGTTTTGCGTTCATTTAGAGCATTTAGTTCATTTTTGGTGAAAGTTAGAAAGTTAGGTCATAATGGTAATACTGGGACGTACTGGTTTGAGGATGCTAATGGGCATTCATTTCCTGTGAACATGGACAGATACATTGAAGTTATGAGAAGAAAATTTATCCTTGCACTGGAGCAGAAGCGAGGAGTTGACATGGATACTGTTTTCCATCGGCAAGATGAAGCAATAAACTGCACTGCTCTAATACTTCACTTTAAAATCTCGATCATTACTTCCCTGAAGACAGACTCATTCCCCATTGCATGGTTCACACCTGACTTGCACATTCTCAAGACATATCCTCTATAAAGCTTTTTGGTGGGGATACTTTAAAACAGATATTAGGAGAATTCCTTACATCAACATGGACAGGGACATTACAATGTATGCAAGGAGCTTTGATTGAGCACATTACAAACTATTGGTCTGTGCTCACATTATGATGGTATATGATAAATAAAATTTGCATCACACAAAACTTACATCTTATTGTTACAAATGCAGCACAATCAAAATTGTAAATTACTTTTTTGGACCACCCTGTACAATATGTACAATGTACATATTCTCATTGCAGCTCAACATCTGAACTCAACAAAACCATACCTAACATTATATACTAACAATTACATGTACTTAGATGTTTATTTAGCATTAATATGTTCTCTATTGTTTCAAGAAGTTGATGTGTGAGAACAAAGGACAGTATTAGGTAACAAAAGATGCCAAACCATAAACTAGTAAACTACACAACCAAATGAACTGGATATTTTGCTATGTTTCAGACAATTCCTGGGGAGAAACTTGTAATGGGAAGTAAGAAGTATCGTGAGAATGAGATCACATGTTGCTACAACTGTGGTATGGACACACACTTTGGACATGTAAGTTTATCTTGTACATATTTTGTTGTATAAAGAATCTATTGTACATTTTCACTTTTTGAGAGCAACAAAAACCTTGGAATTCATCTATATTTTTGACAAAAGATGTTAATTGGCTAATTCCCAAATCTCCAAGAATCTTTTCTCATTTCCCCTATTTCACAAGAACTCATTCATATTTCATTTTTTATTTAACTTACTATGGTTGTAGGAATGTGATGAGCCAAGGATTAATCAGTACATCAACCCCAACTTACCATTTGTACAACAATACAACAGGAGTGTATCTATCCAATTAGAGCAAGGTTTGTACATTTTAATAGAGATTAAAGATGTTAAGCTTAAGCTGGTACTGTATTTTACAATGGGACATGAATGGAAAGATTTTCATTGAAACAATATTTTCTAATTAAAATGTTGGTTTTAAAGAAATCTGGAATTCAAATATTTTGCTGTGCAAACTACAAAGTTCCAATTGTATACAAGTACAATGCTCAAACATGTCTAATAAATCAGAGAAATTTAAAGAAATGGCTTCTCATTAGATAATCAAACAAAAACTGAGAATTATGAAAACTATGACAATAAATCACAATGAGAAATCTTAGCCTTAATTGGGGGTCATAACACTAAGAGTAATACATGAAAACCATCACACTTAAAATGTATGAAGGATATCACAACACAAAATGTAACCAACTAAATCAGACCATATTCCTAGTTGACACACAATAAGTTGTGATGAGTATCATCACAATGGACAATAATCATTGGTTGAGTTGAGATGTTGTTGTTTTAAAGAATACAGCAACATAATTTAATATTTTGATGTCTTCAGATATGTTAAAATAAATAAGATTTAAACTGTACATGTTTTTGAAATGGATAATTTCTCTTGCAGGTTTGTTTGACTGTTCTGAACATGAACAGGGGCCACCTCATAAGAAACACCATATAACATTTGGTGAACATGATAATACTCATGAACCACCTAAAAAAAGATTTAAAGCCAAAAATCAGAAAGAACCACAAAACTTGATGTCCGTTCAAGTCAACAAGAAATGGGCCAGCTTTGCTCAAAATGTCAGTGAAAGATTACAAACTAAAGTGACAAAAACCAAAAGTAAGAAACAAATGCGCAAAGAAAAGGAGCTTGAAAGAGCTAATCAGCATTATGCTGAACATATAGCTTTAAAGCAACACGCTTCTGGTGATTTTCCCCGAGGTAAAAAACAGAGTTCAGATTTTAAGCACAGCAGAATGCAGGAAAATTTAACTATACGAATACAGGAGGACAAGCAAGAATCTAATGCTAGAAAAGTTGGAAAATGTAAACAGAAAAAGATGGCCTGGTGGGAAGGTAATAGAAAACAGAACAAACAGAATGGAAAGTCTGCTTTCAATGATGAACATGGCACTGAATGGTGGGATAAAAACGCAAGAAAACATAAAAACAAGCAACAGAAAATTCAAAATGAGAGTAAGTAGTTTGTTTGAGATGTAAACCCAAACTCTTTTAAGTTTGGAAAAAATTGAATGATGTTTCTTCAGTTTTTTTTCATATTCTCAACGGATTTGTCAATTTTGTTTTCAACAAATAAATTTAAGACTGTAATGAAAAAGTTGACATGCATTTTAAAATATTGGTTCCCACATTTTACGATCAAATTGTTTTGAACACGTGTTTCTCTTAAACCACTCATCAAAACATTCTGAAAATTTTACACATCGTCAATTTAATGGTCATCTTTTGGATGATAAGATTATAATTTGAAATATATATATACTTTTCTCTATACTGTTTTAGAAAACACATCAGACACTTCTTTTGTTCTTGGTATCATATGTTCGGAATAAAATGAAACATCTGTCCGAACCTCATTGGAACAAAACGACATAAACACAACGTGTTTAGGTCTCTCAATATTTTTGCATACTTTTTGTTAAATCAACCAAAATTTTCTTTGTATAACTGTAATATTGAGATGTCTAAGAAAATTTTGAATATGCTATTTTGTTCCAACAAGGTTTGGAGAGACATTTTATTTCATTCTCAAGAATTGGTAGAAAGGAACAAAAAACAATTGCATTAAAGACAAAAAATGTTAACAAAAACAGTTATATGTTGCCAATCAGTCAACACTATCAGGGCTTGCATTAATGGCGTCCCGTACATGTTAAGGACTCAAAAATAATTTGGAGGACACAAAAATTGAAAATATTTCCGTTTTTTGGACGCAAATTTTTTTTAGGTCAATACTACAATGTGTTTACAGCGATACCTAGCAAAAAAAAATAATTATGACCTCTCACCTTTATTTGAATCGTATATGAGGCTCAACATGTTGAATATTTACAAATAATCATGATTCTTTTGAATTTTTTCGACTTTGCTTATTTTTAGATTTGAAACCATGACACGCCACAGTTTTTCCTATTCAGAAACAAATATTAGGTTATTCATGAAATAAAATGTATTCATTGTCGAATGAACGAACATGCATTTATTCAGTCCGTACTTAACGTTTACTTCTGTTTTAAATTCGCGGCAAGAAATCAAAAACTGAAAGGTGTTTTGGTAAAAAATGCTTTTAAAATAAAGTTATACCTCAAAACAGGCTAGAAATAGGGGACACACTTTTTTTTTCAAAGGACACACTTTTTTTTTTAAATTGCGTCCTTGGGACTCACAAAGAACAGGTCCATTTAACAGACTATTGGTCCACTTAGACTTTTTCTGAAAAACTCATTCTTCCATTTACTTTTAAAACTAATTGCAAGTTGTAGATAAACCTTTCTTCTTGAGATGTGCGATTTCAAAAAGTGGCATAAGTTCTCCGTTTCTTTGAAAAATTGGCAGTAAGAACCCCTATCACAAGGCTGTCTGAATATGGGTTCACATTATGTTTACCATCAAAATAATATCAAAACTTATGATTATATAGAATTTAATATATGGAACATGTGGCATACACGTATTCGGAGAAGAAAATTGACAAAATCTAGCGATATATGTAGTTTACCTATGCAAATCTAGAAAACATTGTCATTTTTCGTTCACTTTGTTATCAAGTTTTAGCATGGTGCTCATTCCCTTTCATTGAAAAGTTAACTGTCAGCCCACACTCCCACAAAAAATATATTGAAACTGTATCATGCAGAGACTGTAAAGTAGCTTCTCTGCAAATATCATTTTTGTGGGAGTTTGGGCTCACCACTAAAACTTAACTTTTGTGATGAAAATAAGCCTGACTGGTTTATGTTTTCAATATGGCTGCTAACCTGGGCATACATGTACACTACATAACTGCATGTACAGATTAGGCCATCCAAAATTAATTATATGTTGGCATTCTGATGAAGAGCCTTATATTAAAAACTACAAAACCTTCATTTATTTAAAGGGTTTTATATATTATTTAAGAGTGAAAATGCAATAACACATTGTGCCAAAGCAAGTAACACACCTCTTGAGTTCAGATGACCTTGTTAATGAAGTTTACATACATGTAGTATTTAATCAAAATCTTGGAACTCATTTCGCTACAATATAATCCAAGATCACAATTCCCTTTGTCATTTATATACATTACAAGTAGAGAGTACATGGGGACATTTTGTTTTTTCTGAAAACATAGAATTTAGTGACATTATTATAAGAAAATCTTTGAATGGCCTAAATGTTTTTCTAAATAGGGAATAAGTAGAAATTATTTTAGGCAATCCTTTGAGTGTCATGCCATCCATACATTATGCTGCCTTATATTTTATGATATATATTGAGAGAGGATTTCTCTGAATTATTTGTGTTTCAAATATGGGAACTGCAAATTGGCAAATAACTTTAAAAGTAAGTGTACATTTAAACATTTTAATTTCAAATGCCAAATAAAATGCCAAATGCCAATGGGCATTTAGTAAAAGTGACCCTATAACTATTTAGAATATGGCAAACATGTTTAGAAAACTGGCGAGAAGCAATTGAAAAAAGAAAATCCATTCTTTTTGAAGTGCCCTTGTGTGCATTTAATTTCAGTCATTTTATCCTAATTGCCCATGGGCATTTAAAATAATAATCACATCCCAACTCTTAAAACATGCTTAGGATACTGTTAGAGTCTCAAAAGGCAACAAGAACATTCATTTTTGAAACAAGAAAATTCAGTCCCCCTAAAAATGCCCATATCGGTATTTATTCTCAAGATTTCCAGGTAATTGCCCGTGATAATTTATTAAAAAAACTTTTTATTTCTATTCACATGTCTTTTTATCAGTCACAATCAAAATAAAGCCAAATGCTCTCATTTCTTGGAATAATAACATTCAAACTTTGACAAAAATAGCATCTTTCAAAGTTGACCTTTAAACCACCCTAATGTCAAGGTCAAATGTCTAAATTCTCAGAAATCACATTTTAAGTAATGAGTCATACTTCCTCTTCAACTCCATGTCAATATATACTTGTTTTGTAGGGGGGCTAAAAGAGGGGTTTACCGCCACCTGTCCTTTTCTAACCTAATGCAGGCGCTGACTACATAAAGGACTGTGTTTTTTTACAAAATGTTTTCAATTATTGATTTAAGAGAAAAGCATTGTTGAATTCAGTTCACCATTGCGATACTTATCCTTTTACAAGAACAGATCGCATAAAATCGACATGGCCATGCCTCCGGTGAAAGCTAAGACTAAGATTTGCCCGCCGCAGTGGTTTGTTGAAGACTCGGACTGACATAAAAGTATCGTCTAGTCTTAGCCGCCATTGAATCTTTTTGCTTAATGTCTTAAATAAATTATAATATCTGTAAGTCTATGACCAATGTTGAACATTACAACTCTACCTCGATGCTTGTAAGATCACTGCTAATGTTAGTACTTAAAGTGGCAGAATGACTAAAATTGATCACGTTTATTAGTTGTAATGCATTCATGTAATTCTACATTGCAGAGCATGATACAAACCTGCAGCAGTCAAATACGGGATTGTTCCAGAATAAAGGAAAACAAAACAAGAAAAATCAAGGTATGAATAATATCATCATACTTAAGACCAAGAAATAAGGTGTATTCACCACTCAATAGTATGATGCCATTCATAAGATTTACTTATTTGTAGTCATTTGTAGCATAAATATCAAAACAAATATTTGAGGTGAATTACACCTGTTCATCTGTCAATGATTCTAGCAGCTGGAGAACAGGTCATTGTTGTTAAGAAGTTCTCTATTAATATTTGTGCATATATCTCCTTGATTGTATGGAACACAGTTTCTTTGATTGCTTGAAGTTGATGTTGATTGTTTGATGTACTTACAGGTAGAGGAGGTTTTAAAGTTACAGTATCTAATAGAGGCTTCCGCACTGCTCATAGGTAGAGGTAGAGGAAGGAAAAAATAATAATGACATATTCATAAATTCAACATGGACAACTGGATGTACATCATGGGACATGTTTAAGTGTTGATAAAAAGTAACATTTTTGAATAATAATGACCTTTAAATGATGACAATGCCATTCAGAAGTGACATTCAATTGATTTATAATTTGTGTCAGCTATGTTGATATTTGTGGTCCAACCAGGTGATGCATAGCTTAATCAATTAAAGAATGAGAAACATGGGAGTAACATAATAAAAAATGTAAACAAAGATCGGTGTTTGTTTTAGTTATACAGTTCTTAATTTTGGTGGAGATGAACAAATGAACATTAGTTCTGGTAACATTTGCTTATGGCCAACTGAGATTATTGTATTCCAACTTATTCCAATCTATCAAACATCAAACTAAGAAATCAGAGGTCATATTTATAGACATACTGTAACGAAACATTCACATATTTATTTTCATTTAATTTATTAAATATTCTAATATTTTAATCTTAAACTCCTGTAGGCTTTCTATATTTTAAAATCATTTGACCTAATATAAGTAATAATATAATATAAGTGTGAGTCTGCTTCAAGAACAAGTTGGAATTAATAAATATAATAAAAAGCACCATACCTACAGTAAGTGTGTAATTATCACTACATTTTCAGATTATATTATTCATACAGTACATTAAGTTCTATCATATTTAAAACTAGTGTCCTGGTCCCAGTGGCAGAGATCAACTGGTTTAAGAAAGCAAATTTGTGGGATTAACTCTTATGGACCTGCCATGTTTTTTGGTGTGTAGGTTTGAATTCTTAACGACATCATTTTTTTCAATGAGATTCTAGAGGAGCTAAGATTTGAACATAAAACCATTATTTTCAAAAGAATTAAGTTTTCTGAAAAAAGTCATGCTAAATCCCAATTAAAACAATGTTTAAAAAATCTTGATCTCCTCTTTCAAGGATCACAATTGTAGGGTTAAATCACAACAAGCGTGTCAACAAGCTCATCTTGTTGCATTGTTTTACATTTCCAATTGGAAAATTGATGAATTTAGAAGTGAAGTAACTGTGAGTCCTGTGAGTCTATTACATATTAAATAATGGTATTCTTGGCCAAACAAAACAACTTCCATTTATATATCAAGTCATCTATTATCGAGGAGTTGCAACAGGTGATCCACTGACATACGCCATGACAGCAGATTGCAACATGGATGCCCTACGTGCCTCATCTTCACGTATGTGCATCAGTTCATTATCACGTTGACGTAACTTATCACGTAATATTTGAGTCTCTTTTTCTTTGTCTTGTATATCTGCTTCATGTCTGCTTTCCAAATCTGGAACATAAAAATTAATTTAGTTCAAATTGTTATTTTCTATATTGAGATGCACTAGAACATTTTCCTTTTTATGTAGGAACAGAAAAATCCATTTCTTTATTAGTTTATTGGGCTTCAAAATGTGATCATTTGAATGAAGTATTTTCTCGGCAATTGATCAATAGAATTCACTGAAAAATTGTACAAAGTACCCCAGAAGTATCTTTAGCAAGTTGTAAAATTATAAAAAAGATCCAGTAATTATTCTGTGAATACTAAGAAATTCAAAATAGCATGTCAAAGATTCCCATACCGGAGTTCTGTGATGAGACCTTCATAGTGTTTGTGTCAGCTATCAGGTGGTGATAGCATCCGTCAATTAGTCAATTTAGATTGTCTGTGTGTTTTAATTAATTTGTTTTATTGTTCCCAAATATCCCAAATCCATTCATTCTCAAAATTTATTGGAGGTGATATTGTTAGAATAAATACAGAAAAGTATTTTTGCTTGAAAATGGATTAATACGAGTAAGTGACTTTGCGTAAGTGACTTTGATTGAAATTGGTTATTTTGACATACCGCACCATACAGTCTTTAATTCAACAATGCTCACATAATATGTACCCAATCTGTTAGATATTCATAGCACCAGCTGGGGATACTCTGAAGTATCTCAAGTTTAAGTTTTCAAAGAATTTGGTTTATCTATTGCTGAGAAATAACTTGTCAACGCTATGAAATTCTCATTGTGTTGCTCCAGTATTGAATCTGACATGCTATCTTGAATTTCTTACTACTCGCATAATACACAATCTTTCTAATATTTTAACAACTTGCTGAAAATATTCATGGGCTACTTTGTACAAATTTTCATTAAAGTTAATCAATTGAGAAAATACTTGTCAAAAAGCGATTGGGACACCTGATATTACCACATAAGCCAATTGTCACCTGTTATTTCCCTGCGCAGCTTGATGACTCTCTCCTTCAACTCTTCCTGCTGCTGTCTCTCACTCTCCACCTTCTTTCTCTCCTGGTCCACCTCCAGCCTCACTTTGCCCACCACTTCTTGGATCTCATTGTCTTTACCTGACACTTGCTGAAGTAGAGAAATATAATATGTAAGCACAATGGCCAAAGGGAGATTAAAAAGACAGAGAACATTAGAAAAGAATACTAATTATATTGAAACAAACTCTGACATCTCAACCAATGGTGAAACACAAGTATTGCAGTGTGAAACTAAACAATGAAAATGAAAACTTAAAACACATTGTTAAGTGGCAGACATATTCATATTATATGGCAGTCATTTTCAAAATTGGTGCATTCCTCATATAAAGTGGATCCAGACAAATTTGTCGTTGTGTTAATTGGATTGGGAATATTCCTCAGAAATACCTGGTACATGCTTGTCTACTGTCTATAGATTTTGAAATAAATATATTTCATTCACCTGATTTAAAGTATCAATCTTGCGTTTGAGGTTTTCAATCTCCAGGATCTGTGTTGTAGTCTTTGATTGTAGGTCTGTTATGAGTGTGGCCTGGTGGTCACTATGTTTGCTCAGGTCTTCCTTAGACACCTGTGTAGCCCTCAGTTTGTCTTCATACTGCCTACATTTGTGTTCCTTAAGTATGTTCAATAAATATATTACACAGGGCATTAATAATTGACAGAATGTAACAACATAGTTGCAATTACAAAAAAGTGTAACAATTTGTTACAGATGCCAAAATGTTGAGAATATCCATTATCTTGTTGGTGACATAACAAAACCTAAAGGCATTAATATTCAAAATGTCATCACCTGCAATTTGTTACATTTGTTACAGACGCCAAATGCCGAACACCAACCACAAAACATCAACTGTTGAATGCTGTCCACTAAAAAGTTGGGAGACCAGAACACTTCTGGTGGTGACATAAAAATTAAGCCTAGAGGATGTCAACTATAAACTAGCAATGGCAGACAATAGAATTTAGAAGTATTTCAAAGCCAAAAATAAGAGTGATGAAAGATGAGTAATAGATGCAGAGATGGAGAGTAGACGATGAGTGGAACAGAAAGGGCTAATCAATCCCTCTGTTATATTCATGAACCCTCAATTTTACTTTTTCAACCAACCTTGAACCCCCCCATTCTCTACTGAATAGGCAAGGACATTTTGTAGAACCAAGGACAATAGTGTTGACCATTAATGTCACTACATATAATAATAACACATAAAGAGTTTTTAAGGTAGAACTTCACTGTCGATCGACTTTTTTCTACAATTCAGATTTTCATGAAAAAAATCTAGATTGAAGATATACTGATGTATGAGGGGGGATTCATAAGTAGTAGGACGAATGCTATAACTTCACTTATATCAACCAGATTTTATTCAAACTTGGAACACAGAACCACAAACATGTGATAATCATTGTGTGAAAATTTCAAAAAGTTACACCCAAGTTCAGTAAAGTGAGAGTTCCAATCATGACGTCACAACATGGTCCACGGAGCACATTGTTTGTCACTAATTGCTAGTTAAATATACAAGTCTCAACCGATATTCAGGATGTGATCTAATCCGTTACTTCTAGCGAGTCTTTTTGTGGAGCACATCAATTCTGTGCAAGACTATTGATTCCTTATCCTTCTGGTGCAATCTCACTATTTCTCAAAGTATTCGCCATGACAATCAATGCATTTTTGGCATCTCCTCAACCATTCTAGGTATGCACCCTCAAAACCATATTTTCCAAGATTGGTCATCTCGGCTCTCACAGCATATTCAGAATACATATACAGAATACCACCCATGTACTGTAGATCTTTTTATTTACTTCTTCTTTTCCATGGACTTCCAACAAACCTCTATAGGTCTCTAATACTGAAAACTTCTTCAAAGCATTAAATTTAATCACAGCACGGATGTTTATACGTGATTCTTGCTTTTTCATTGCTATTTTAATCAAATTTTGCTCCATCCAAGAAGGACTAAAAATGACAGTGTCCTGGCGTCACTGCTTTGTGTGACATCACAATAGCATGATGATGTAATTCATGTTACAGTTGTCATGACTACAAGGCTTGAGACAATATGAAACCAAATATTTGAAAATAACTGTCATTTTGAGGTATTTATGAGCATATTCATGTTGATCAAGCCCTTCATTTTTTAACTGCTCCGTTAATCCCTACTTTTGGTTACCATAGCAACCGTTGTTGCTAGGGAACAAATTGAATTAAATTGAAATTTCACCAAACAATGCCGTATATCCTAGTCCGTTCATGTGCCAAAGGTTAAGATATGTACACAGGGACTTGCTGCCTCAGAAAAGTCCCACTACTTATGAATCCCCCCTCGTATAACAAAATATGTGAAAATTAGAAAGATTGACTGTTTGGTTACTTCTAGAAAAATATTTAATTTAACATGGGTTTCAAAGAGAAAATGCATTTTTTAAATAAAAAAATTGCACAATTCAGATTCACAGTCCGGATCTTGAGAAAAAAATGAAATAACTTTGTATAGTATGAATGAATCAGTGGGAAAATATTATTATTCCATTGTATATAATGATATTGCCAAAAATGTCTCGATAGATCAACATGAGTGTGTCAAATAAAAAGAGATCAAGAAAATGTTTTCATTTTTGGCATTAAAGATGCGCAAACTGACTGCATATAGACATTGGAGTCCTAAATTAATCACTAAAATTGAATTCAATAAATACCAGGTCGTTCAATGGGTTTGCAGAAAAATGCTCCTATTTCAATGGTTTTCAATGATGGTCAACAATAACCATTACTATAGTAGCATGACTTTTGAGCAGGCAGGGGATTTTGATTTTGATGTCATACTATTCAAAAGAAAAAAAACAACAGAATAATAGGCAAACTTGTGAGTGAATCATACTGTATATGCCATTCCTCTTATCTGCTTATCTGCATTATAAATGCTATTACTTCTCATAGTCACATATATTGTCCCAAGAAGTGTACAAAGTACTCTCTGGTGTTTAATGGAGTCGCTGGGATTCAATCCATTCATGACATCTTGTTCTGAAGCCACCAGGGACACTTGTTTGAAGGGCCATCCAGACTGCAGTTGAAAGTTCTTGGTTTTCCCATACCATACATGTCTTGATTCATCAGACATATTTCAGATGCTATGTAAATAAAAGGTTTCATAAAAAAGTAAGCCTCTTTATTAATATTACCTCTTCTGTTTTGATCCTATGTTTCGCTTGAATGAGATTCTCTTCAGCCTGTAATCTGTCTTGCATAGCAGCTTGCCTCATGCGACTAAGTTCCTCATCTGCCTCTATACGCTGCGTCTCTAAACGTTGTATACGCTCCTTTAGACTGCGCTCTATACTCTCTGTCTCCTGTCGCACCCTACTGATCTAGAAAATAACAGCTGGGTTTAACAGACCAAAAGTGGACTTAAAGGACAACTGAAATAGATTTTCTCAACTTGCAGCTACAAAAATGTGATTTTCTTCATTGTAAGCCCAACGTAGAGTTCTTGCGATAGCCATTAAAGAAATGTTATATAGATAACAGTTAATGGTCATAAATAACGTAATAAAATTAACTGATCAATCAGATTGGCCCCCACATGATTAGAAACGTCATATATAATTTATAGTTTTGGTTAATTGGTTCCTTTGGTAATCACGACATCACGGCAACCATATGATTGTTGTCGAAACAAATAACAAAACATCTTGTCATTAAAAAATATTCTAAAATTGAAGCAATTTTTTGTTTAGCCTGCTTACTATATCTGATTCTCTCTTTAAGCAGCTATAACGATCGTTAGAGTGAAATAATTTTCACAAAACTGATGAGAAAGTATGTCTAAATACATTTATCAAAAAATTATATTGATTCCTTTAGGTCAAAAATACCATTTCATTTCTGCTTTAATGTTAACCTCCTGAAGACTGAATATGAATATAAAACATATTTACTCTGATTTCTGGTGGTGACATACAATATCACTAGGGCAGAGCATTTGTACTGAAAGGAGCGTTTTCAGTACAAATATGTACTGAAAAATGTACTAGTTTTGTTTCAGTACAAATTTAAGTATATTTTTGTACTGAAAAATGCACTGAATTTTTTTCAGTATATTTTTCAGTACAAATTCATGTACTGAAAAATATACTGAATTTTAAGTACAAATTTAAGTATAAATATGTACTGAAAAATGAACTGAATTTTAAGGACAAATTTAAGTGCAAAAATATACTGAAAAATGCACTGAAAATTTAAGGATAAATTTAAGAGAGGCTAGGTTTACTGTAATCAAGTGTTTTCCTTTTAATAAGTTATGTTTTTGGATTAAATTATTTAAGACGCATCCTATAATAATATCTGATTGCATTTTCTCCATCAATAAATTTCTTTTTAGCCCGATCAAACCTATCAAATATAATGCATATATAAGGGTTATGTACTGGGAGGTTTTGGATACCCATATTTCCTGAGGGATAAACTCTTTATTTAAAACTGATCATACATAACATGTGTATTCCATACCTTTTGAGGTTTCTAGATACATTCTACCTTATTAAGTTGTAAAATTCAAAAACATTAAAGGTACACATTTTCTCAGTCTTAAAAATAAGTTTTTCATGAGATTTTCACTCATATTGCTTGAGCAAATTAATTAATTGATATCAAAATTAATATATAACATGAACATAGAACCTCATTTGTCCGAGTATAGCAAAATCCATGGTATAGATGTCAAAGTCAGGAAGATATCGTAATTCAAAATCTAAGTATATTTTTCAGTATAAATTTACATTTAAATATGCCCTTAAATTTCAGTATATTTTTCAGTACATATTTGCACTTAAAATCACACTTAAATTTCAGTATATTTTTAAGTACATATTTGCACTTAAAATCACACTTAAAATTCAGTATATTTTTCAGTATAAATATATACTGAAAAATGTACTTAAAATTTCAGTACATTTTTCAGTACATATTTATACTGAAATTTGCACTGAAATTTTAAGTATATTTTTCAGTACATATTTATACTGAAAAATATACTTAAAAATTCAGTACATTTTTCAGTACATATTTGTACTGAAAACGCTCCTTTCTCCGCTCCTCCTCCTATATCTATTAATAGATGAAATATACTTTGAGAACATTACCTCCTTCTGTTTAATTGTCTCAAAGTCTCTTGTTGCCTCCTTGTGTTTCTGTTTCTCCTTCTGTAGCCTCTCTGGAACCAAGAAGCATGTTTAGATAGAAAGGCAGAATCAGACCTATAGGGTGTGACATAATTGCAAGTAATATGTATTATTGACCTCCCAATGTATCACTTACAACCTCAAAAGATCCCAAAATATCCATGATATCAATTGGCAAAGTTAGTTTTGTTCTAAGTTTGTACTAAATTATCACTGAATTGACAAAATGTTAGTACCAATTTAGTACTTAGAGTTTAGTACTATATTATTACTAATATTTTGCTACTAATTTAGTACAAACAATTTTTTAGTACTATGTGCAAAATTGGCAATATATTCTATGAGTACCAATTTATTTAGCTCATGTACTGGTACAAGAGGATTTACCAAAATTTTCCTTCTTAAATGGCTAACAACTTTTACAAAAAAGTAATATGAGAGCTCACTTCACAACATTTTTAAAGTATTTGATGAGTAAAGAATGAATTCCATGGAATTCAATGTGAATCTCTTCACTATTTAAAAAGAAATCATTGAAACTTTTAAATGGGTTTGAGTGGGTAATAAGCCAAACAGGAAATGTGGATCA
This sequence comes from Owenia fusiformis, assembly GCA_903813345.2. Classification (NCBI taxonomy): domain Eukaryota; kingdom Metazoa; phylum Annelida; class Polychaeta; order Sabellida; family Oweniidae; genus Owenia; species Owenia fusiformis. Next base: position 17,634,805 of record CAIIXF020000009.1, on the reverse strand, counting down.
CAAGGACATCATACTGAATAGATCTTTTATGTCTAAAAATACATTTTCACATGAATTGTAAATAGATTAATGGGAACCTCAAAAAATGAGTTCGGATTCATAAAGGTACGACATACCATATTCTCTCTAATAAATGCACTGTGCGGGTCCCAAATTCTAATTCTACACAATGTAGATGTTCACATTGACAACTTATATATAATAAAATGTGTTTATTAGGAAACACTCTCTGTGCTGGATGTTCCTTACAGAGAAGTATTTCATAAAGCAGGTTTCATATGATAAGTATATACTGAATCAAAATACCCAGTGCTGATGTTTACATTTTTTTATATTTGGACAGAATCAACATGTTATCAATTTCATTGGAAGAAAAGTACTGAAATTTTAATGTCTTATTCTTTTCCAGAAGTTGTTCCAAATCAAAGTATGGTACAACTGGACAACTGCCCCATCCCAAATTCATGAACATACATTTATACCTTCTATCTGTGCTATGTTGAGGGTAGAATCAGCTTGTTGGTGGGTTAGTTGTTCCTTAAGTTCATATATCTGTTGTTGCTGTTGCCGACACTTTCTGTCGAAGTCCTCAACCTGTATTTAAATGTTTGGTTCAATGTATGAAGCTATATATTAAAAACTAAGGGTGGATATTTTGAAAAAATGATAATCTTTCTCCAAAATATGAGAGAAAGGACCATGTTACATATTGCAAGGGATTTTAGACAGTCATATCTTTTACCAGAAGTATTTTCTGGGCATTAATACAGTGGTTTTTGTTAAAACATACTGTACTCCGGGTATTGTTCGCATGCGATTTAATTTCTCTTTGTTCGCGAATGTAGTAAAATCGCGAACATTTATCGTCATGAAATTTGTCTTTTAAATCTCTGGGATTTGACTCGGGACTTTTGATATGTTTCGTTCGGTGTAAAACGTTTCATCCAGTGTTGTTGGGCGATAATTATGGGGTATTGTTCAACTTTATATCAACAATTGATGTACTTGCTAAGCTCATGCATATGTAAAAAGGCAAAGTATATTAATATTATCAATATGGAGTTTACAGAGCTGGAGAAAAAAATTCAACTTGTGCAATCCATGAAATGTCATCAACTCAAATCCGCGAAATTAAATAGCCGCGAAATTGCAATTTTGAAAAATCACGAAATTTTATAGCGTCAAAATTTACCAGGAGTACAGTAATGTTTTCTTTCAAGTGAACCATGATGATAAATATATAAATCGAACAAATCAAAAAATTATGAATAGGGACCCTGTGTCAATAATCTTTCCAAAATGTTGAACCTATTTACTCAAAAGAGTAAATTACTCTGATTTTTATTGCATGAAAAGATTATTCAACAAGGGGTCTAAAACTTCTTCAAAAGTAGAATGGTTTGAAATTCTAGTTTTGAAGATATCAATTTTTGCTGACCAAAACTATTATATGCTGAAAATAATGGATATCATGAGTTTTCCCTCGGGGAAAATAACATGGGATATGTGGTTTTTAACTTTAAGGCATTTCAAACACCATCCCCTTTTCAGGAATTGTTAATACTAGATAGAAGCAACTTTTGATACTACATTTAGTATGTTAAATTGAGAAAAATAAGATCCTAATAAACCTAACATTTTTAAAAAGTGCTAAAGTAGAATCCAAATCCATAATTTTCCAGAGAGTTGGATTGATATTTTACTATCATGGTGACTTCACTTGAAAGAAAACATATTAAAATCTCTGATGGATAAGCTTTACAATGATGTAAACCAAATTAAAATCGGAAAGGAACTGATGGAGTTATAGACGAAAACGTAAAAATCATGTTTATAGCCCAGTTAGTAACAAGCACCTGCTACAATAATTTGTTCATTGGAATAACTAAACAGCATCTCCACGAAATAGCATATCCTACCAAACAAAACATATTTTGCTAAATAGCAGCCATCTTGAAAAATTCTTCTTGGAACAGAGCTCCTTTGTCCCTAGGTACCAACAGGTATCACCATCCACTGGCATTCATGTTATCAATGATTGTTTTTAACGAAAAGTAGCAGCTACACGTATTTTCCAAATGTCTTCTAAGCAAAGCTCCTTTGTACCTAGGCATCAACATGTACAATATGAACCAAATTTGTCAACTGGTATTTTAAGTTATCAAAGATTACATTCTTTTATGAAAAATGGCAGCCATTTTAAAATTCAGAGGCCATTTTGAAAATTCCTTCTCAAGTAGAACTCCTGTATTCCTAGGCATCAGTGTATAGCATTCAAAATATACTCGTCCACTGGTATTTGAGTCATCAAAGATTATGTTTTTTACGAGAAATTCAATGGCCATCTTAAAAATCTCTTCTTGAGCATAGCCCCAATGCCGCTAGGCATGAGCATATAAAATTTGAACCAAAAACATGTCTACTAGTATTTAAGTTATCAATCAAAGATTATATTTTTGATTTGAATGGTCATATTGCAAATTCCTTCTTCAGCTGAAGTTCCACACCCATAAGGCATAAGCTATCACCCAGACACACATATGGACGGGTGGACAGATGGACGCCTTCTCTATATCCCTTTCGAACTTCATTGGATGGGATGATGAAGTGCTTTCAGATAAGACCACCAAAGCTGACTTAAATGTGCTGTGAAGACATCAAATGAATGACCCCAGTGAATGATGTTGTGAAAAGACATTGAGAATAAAACACCTGTGCAATTATTGCTATAAATGCGGAGAGGAATTTTCATTTTTACCATGTTTGTTTGTTTGGCAATTCTAGAGGTCATATGATCCTAGAATAGATAAATACAAGTATTATTTGTTTGCCACTTTTTTTGTAGATGAAAAGAATTTTTCTTTGGAGTGAACTCTGATTTCTGAAGTATGAAAGTAGTCTAAAGAGTATAAAATATAAAACATAGGAATAATATGCCGCGAAATCAAATCCTTGCTGTAGTGAGCACTAACCAACAGTGAACGTTTTTCTTGGCAAAGAATGTTCACTATACACTGGTTTTACTGTACCTCGTACATTAACAAAATGTGTGAACTCGCCATTAGAGAGAGCAAAATTAATGAATAACATATTATAATAAATATGTATTTATGTTTACCACACTACTTGTCATTTGATTTCATTACTTTTCATTTATTGCTTGGAAGGTTACCACACTACTTGTCATTTGATTTCATTACTTTTCATTTATTGATTGGAAGGGAGTAATAAATATAAACATATATTTCAAATGAAACCTTTTAAACATTGTTTATTTCTTTTTAAAAATATTATTCAAATGTGTTTGATTGGATAAGGCATAAAACTGGCAGTGCACATAGATTGCAGGTTAAAATATAGGTATAAGCATCAAGTCATTATTTGCAGTATACTAGTAAAAAATTAACATTACTATTTCTATTTCGGGAGGACCAAATATCTGAACGCTGAACTGCTCATCTGATAAGAGGTAAGTAATGGGGAATATTTCACAACAAAAAGTACAAATATTATGAAAAAGTTTATCCAAATGTATGTAAACTTTAATAGTATCTGAATTGTTCATTATAGGTTCATTATGGTACAGTAGGTGAACTACTGTACCATATAAATATGGATATAACTCTTCATATGAACAGATACTACTATTAAATCTTAGATATGATATGAATATCTATTAATCATTGACTCGAAAAAAGTTTGTATCAATTCAGCATACAAATGAAAAAAAGTTAAGGTCATCTGCACTTTACACCGTTATTTACACTGTTGTTTAGATATACTTCATTCTTTTTAAAGTCAACAGTTGTTTACCTTTATTTTGTGTCTCAGAATGATAAACAAATAATCAGACATAAAAAGCATCTTTCAGTATCAAACAGTGTATGTTGTAAAAATCCAAGTAAACCTCTATTTACATTCCAGTGTATGACACACAATTATGACTTCAATAGCAGACCAATTTGATGGTTTCAAGGCATTGTTCACAGGAGAGACATATGAGTGTAAGCTTGATGCCAAGTCCTTAAAGAAGGCTAAGGATGAACTAAATGAAGATCCCAGAGAGAGGGAGGCAGCTCTTAAGCAATTCAGACAGTGGGTCAAAGAACAACCACATTATACATGCTGCTTAGGTACACAGATTTTATATGTGACAGTGATACTCATGCTTGTCCTGGGCAGAGAAGTACTGTGTTTTTAAAGCAGCCAAACATCCAAATAACTTAGCCTTTTTATTTTTTCGTGAAGCCACTCAGTAAAATTACGATTTCACTGCAACCTGATGTCCAATCAAGATCATTCAAGTATCTACATGTATGTGTTCCTGACACGTTTGGGCGTCCGGGAATAACAATGTCTACCCAACGTTTGCACGCAAAATTGACTTAATATATGACTGAAATCGGGAAGACATAATTTGACATTCACAAACAAAATTGCTTGTGAAAACTATTTACAAAAGTGTTCCAGAGACTCTAATCTACTTGGCTAAGGTTTTATTTGAAGATACCTTGCCTTATTAAGCAGATAGAGGGGCACACAGAACATGGAAGCCAATGCTATGTTGAAAATTTTCTATATTTCAGTATTTTTTGGGTAGACATTGTCATTACTGGATGCCCAAATGTGCCAGGAAAACATAGATACTTGAATGATGTTGATTGAACATCAGGGTGCAGAGAAATTGTAATTTTACTGAGTGGCTTCACGAAAAAATAAGCAGCATTTTAAGCCACCTTAATCCCATCAGTGGATTATGTTACAGGCCTTCTTTTCTACAAATAACAAAGCATATTTACCAAGAAAGATGATGGGCCTGATATCACGGGTAGTATCTAAAGCCCCGCTATGATTTAAAAATCGCGAGCAAGTTCCCGCTGAAATCGCGAGCATAGTCCTGTTTATTTGTATCACTTTGGAAAATGAACCAAAAGGATGAAAATACTTATTACCGTTCTTTGATACTCCAGCAAAACTTTGAAAACAGATTTATTTGACAAAAAATGACATGAAAAATGATTTTTTTTTACTTGCATGAAGGAAAGGGGCGTCAACATGCACGTTTGCATAATTTACTGTTCATATATTACCTTTATCGTTAAAATAAAGGCAATAAATACGATTTACATACTCCATAATAAATATCGGATCAAGATGGTCTGTATTGATAAGTTACTGGACAATGACACCTGCCATGGGGGTCGAAATACACTATTAAAGGTGTTCCAGTGGCCCCGCTGAAAACATGAGGAGGCCCCGCTGAAAACATGAGGAGACCCCGCTGAAAACACGAGCAAATTTCACGACTACCCGCTTCGATCACGAGGAAAGCTTCATCATTATTCCATGAATATAGTGAGCTTCTTTATATGAACGTACACGATAACGTATTAATGACAATCACATAACATATCATTCTATGGCAACATCACAAATAATTTTTATATGTAAATATACTTTGTACATTTCGGAGTTAAATGTACATATTCTACATAATTCACTATTCCAAGGATTATACTTCTGAGGACACATATATTGCATTGGTTCTTTTGTCCGACCGTTCATTCGTGCGTGCATTCGACCGAACGTTCGTTCGTGCGTGCGTTCGTCTGACCGTGCGTTCGTCCGACGGTCCTTTCGTTCATGCGTGCGTTCATCCGACCGATTGTTCGTTCGTGCGTGCATCGCCCAACCATGCGTTCGTGACAGCGTTTGTCCGACCGTCCATTCGTTCGTTCGTGCGTGCATCCGTTCGTGCGAATGTCCGTCCGTTTGTGTGCGCATGCGTTCGTCTGACCGTCCGTTTGTGCCTGCTTTCGTCTGACTGCCCTTCATGGGTTCGTCCGTCTAGGCATCCGTTCGTCCGTGCGTGCTTTCGTTCAACCGTCCATTCATGCGTGCGTTCCTCTGTTCGTTCTTTTTGCGTTCGTTTGTGTGTTCGTTCGTGCGTGCGTTCATTCGTGCGTTTGTTTGTAACTACGTTCTTGCGTGCGTGGGTTCGATCTTTTGTAAACTGTTTTCTTCTATCTTTCCTTCATGCGTTCTTTTGGCCGCCTATCCGTCCGTTTGTTCATTCATTGTTTTTTCGGCTGTTCTTCTGTCCATCCGTGCGTTCTTTCCTCGTTCGTTTGTTCGTTTGCAGGTTTATATCAAAATTTGTCTTTCCACTGCCATATGAAAGAATGTAAATAATCAAGAAAGCAAGCAAGGACGTGAGGAAGTAAACAAGCAACAAAGTAAGTAATTGAGTAAGCAAGCAAGTAAAGAAGGAATGGAGGAAGTAAATCGAGGAAGTGAAAGTGGGAGTTATATAAGTAAGCAAGGAAGGAAAAAAGGAAGGAAGGAGGGAAGGAAAGAAGCAATGAAGCAATGAAGGAAGGAAGGAAGGAAGCAAGGAAACCGAGGGAGCAAGGAAGGAACGATGCGAGTAAAGAATTAAGCAGGGAAGCTAGCAAGTAAGGAAGCGAGGAAGAAAGGAAGCAAGGAAGCAAAGAAGGAAGGAAACGAGGAAGCAAGGAAGGAAGGAAGCAAGCAAAGACGCAAAGAAAGGAAGAAAAAAAGCAAGGAAGTAAGTAAGAAAGGAAGGAAGAAGGCGAGAATGCAAGGAAGCAAGGAGGGAAGAAAGCAAGGAAGAAATGAAGCGAGAAAAGAAGGACATGAGGAAAGAATGAAGGAAACGAGGAAGCAAGGAAGGAGGAAAGGAGGAAGTGAGGAAGCAAGGAAGGAAGGAGGCAAGTGAGGAAGCGATGAAGCAAGGAAAGAAGGAAGCGAGGAAGCAAGGAAGGAGGAAAGATGGAAGCGAGGAAGCAAGAAAGGAATGGAGCGAGAAAGGAAGGACGCGAGGAAAAAAAACGAAAGAAGCGAGGAAGCAAGGAATGAGGAAACAAGGAAGCGAGGAAGGATGGAAGCAAGGAAGGAGGGAAGTGAGGAAGGAAGGAAGCGAGGAAGCAAGGAAAGAAGAAAGCAAGGAAGCAAGGAAGAAAGCGAGGAAGCATGGAAGGAGGGAATGAAGCAAGGAACGAAGGAAGAAAGTAAGGAAGTGAGGAAGAAATTTGTGAAGGAAGCGAGGAAGCAAAGAAGGGGAAAAGAAGGGAGCGAGGAAGGAAAAAAGCAAGGAAGGAAAGAGGGAAACGAGGAAAGAAGGAAGCGAGGAAGCAAGGAAGGAATGAAGCGAGGAAGCAAGGTAGGAAGGAAGTGAGGAAGGAAAGATTGCGAGGAAGGAAGGACGCGAGGAAGCAAAGAAGGAAGGAAGGAAGCAAGGAAGAAAGCAAGGAAACGAGAAAGCGAGGTGGGAAGAAAGCGAGGAAGGAAGGAAGGAACTGAGGAAGAAAGAAAGGACGGAAGCGAAGGAACAAGGAAGGAACGATGCAAGGAAGCAAGGAAGGAAGGAACTGAGGAAGCAAGGAAGGAAGCAAGGAAAGGAACGAGGAAGAAAGGAAGCCAGGAAGCAAAGAAGGAAGGAAGGAAGGAAGCAAGCAAAGACGCAAGAAAGGAAGGAAGGAAAAAAAGCAAGGAAGGAAGTAAGTAAGGAAAGAAGGCGAGAAAGCAAGGAGGGAAGGAGGGAATGAAGCGACAAAAGAACAGCGCGAGGAAAGAATGAAGGAAACGAGGAAGCAAGGAAGGAGGAAAGAAGGAAGTGAGGAAGGGGGGAAGCAAGGAAGGGAGGATGCAAGTGAGGAAGGAATGAATCGAGGAAGCAAGGAAAGAAGAAAGCGAGGAAGCAAGGAAGGAGGAGAGAAGGAAGCGAGGGAGGAAGCAAGGAAGGAATGAAGCGAAAAAGGAAGGACGCGAGGAAAAAACGAAGTAATCGAGGATGCAAGGAAGGAGGAAAAAGGAAGTGGGGAAGGAAGGAAAGAAGGAAGCGAGGAAGCAAGGAAGAAAGCAAGGAAGGAAGCATGGAAGGAAGGAATGAAGCGAGGAAGGAAGGAAGCAAGGAAGCAAGGAGGGAAGGAAGCGAGGAAGCAAGGTAGGAAGGAAGCGAGGAAGGAAATATGCAAGGACGGAAGGAAGCGAGGAAGCAAGGAAGGAAGGAAGCAAGAAAAGAAGAGGCGAGGAAGAAAGGAAGGTAGGAATCGAGGAAGGAAAGAAGCAAGGAAGGAAGGAAGCGAGGAAGGAAAGAAGCGAGGAAGCAAGGAAGGAAGGAAGCCAGGAAGGAAGGAAGCGAGGAAGCAAGGAGGGAAAGAAGCAAGGAAGGGAGGAAGCAAGGAAGAAGGAAGGAAGCGAGGAAGCAAGGAAAGGAGGAAGCGAGGAAGGAAGTAAGCGAGGAAGAAAGGAAGGAAGGAACGAAGCGAGGAAGGAAGGATGCAAGGAAGCGAAGAAGCAAGGAAGTGAGGAAGCAAGGAAGGGAGGAAGCAAGGAAGGGAGGAAGGAAGCAAGGATGGAAGGAAGGAAGCGAGGAAGGAAGGATGCAAGAATGCGAGGAAGCAAGAAAGTGAGGAAGGAAGCGAGGAAGCAAGGGAGGAGGGAAGCAAGGAAGGAAGCAAGAAAGAAAGGAGGGAAGTGAGGAAGGAAGGAAGCTAGGAAGGGAGGAAGCGAAGGAATCTAGGAAGGGAGGAAGCGAAGGAATGAAGTGAGGAAGCAAGGAAGGAATGAAGCAAGGAAGCAAAGAAGGAAGGAAGCGAGGAAGGGGGAATCAAGGATGGAAGGAAGCGAGGAATGAAGGATGTGAGGAAGCGAGGAAGAAAGCAAGGAAGGAAGGAAGCGTAGAAGCAAGGAAGGGAGGAAGCGAGCAAGCAAGTAAGCAACAGGATATTGATATAGGAATAATATTCATAAACATTATTCTGACTAAATCATTTTAGGTTCACCTAAACGCACGCTTCTTACCGAATATCGACTTGTACTCAAAGATGGAACAGAGGGGACAGTTGAAATACAGAAAATACAGAATATTTCCTATGGACTATGTAGTAAGATCACACGATAAAAAACGTTATACTTGTACAACGATTTGAAGCGCAACATAGGATATATTGTGCTCTCGATATGCTGTATTTCCACTTGATTTCATCTCGTGCCAATACAGATTTTTTTTAGCACAATATATCCTATACTGCACTTCAAATCATTCAATAACTTATATTACTTCAAATTATGAAAATGAGGTTAAATGTTTAACATTTCGTCCGATCTAATACTCATCACATTTCTCAGATGATCTTTCTTATTCTGTAAAATGGCATGGAAATATGATACTGCAGTTTTCCAACAACAACGTATCATAATATGAACTATATTAACAGTTGTGTTTGTTGTTATTGAGAATTGTATTGACAAATAATGTATTCATCAAACTGGGTACAATAGTGGATCAAGGTGGGTACGAAAGTGGGAGATTTTCAGGGTATATTCGGGATTCACTCCATTTTTGAGAGACACTTGCTCCTGTTTTCAGCGGGACCTCCTCATGTTTTCAGCGGGGCCTCCTCCTGATTTCAGCGGGATCTTTGCTTAATTGCTCCTGCTAGAAGCGGGGCCTTGAGGGATATGATAAAATTTAAATATAAAATGTTCTGTAAAGCTTTCGGAAGTGAAACTCGGTACATCTTTATTTCATATCACTATCGTTATTTCAACCACAGGACAACATCGTTCTTCACCAATAACGTATAGAAATATAAAGATAAAGATTCAAAATGATACTTTCTCTCTTCAATTGACAAATAACGAACCACAGAACGACCGTTCGCGATACATTTTTTCCAGCAGTTGCTTTTTTAGTCTCAATACCATGTAATCATTGGGAAAAATTAAAAGAAAACGTTTTGTAAATCATACAATTCAAGAACACAAAAAAGAACCCATGACTTCTTTTTATTCCTCGCGATTTCAGCGGGAACTTGCTCGCGATTTTTAAATCATAGCGGGGCTTTAGATACTACCCGTGTGATATATATGAATAATAATGAAACAAATGCCAATTCCAGATTCTACATTTTTGCTGATGTTCCTACGACGCTGCAAATTCAGCCAATTGGAGGCAAGGAAGATGCTGGATCACTATATCACCATGTCTGTGAAAATGGTACCTGAATGGATGTTAAAGAATGACATCCTCGATCCAAGAGCCAAAGCTGCATTTCTCACAGGGCAAGTCATAAGAAATCGGAATCAATATAATATAATAGTAGCTTGAATTGTAGTATAAATGGTGACTGAAATTTTACCAAAATTGGTGACTAAAATTGTAGCATAAACTATGGTATATTAATATAACAAACAAGGCATTAACATGACAAAATGTCACCACCTAGTTGCTCACAATATTAAGAGTTCAATCTCAAGTCAGATTTGAAATTCTGAGAACTTGTAGATGATTTTGAAAAAAAAAATTGGTCAATTTGAAGCAAGTTGAAAAAGACCTTTTTTGAACATAAGAAGGTCATTGAAGATGAAATCTCAAATCTATAGTCAGATTTGAACTTCTGAGAACATGTAGATGATTTTGAAAAAATTGGTCAATTTGAAGCAAGATGAAAAAAGACCTTTTTGACCTTAAGAAGGTCAGTGAATTTCAAATCTATAGTCAGATTAGAATTTCTGATAACTTGTAGATGATTTTGAAAACGTCATTAAAGGTCAAATCTTTTTTGACCTTGAGAATTTCATTGAATGTCAAAACTATACTCAGATTTGAACTTTTGAGAACTTGAAGATGGTTTTGAAAAAAAATTGAAGTCAGTCTAAACAGTATTTGTTAAACCTGCACATTGCTCTAATTTAAAAACGCAATATTTCGACATACATTATTTTTATATTTTCATACAGCCAACAAGATTACTAAAGCTCTAGCGTACAGTTTGACGTGATTAAAAACTGTTTTTCTGCGTAATATCAAAGTACAATCATTTAGTTAAAAAAACAAAAATAAATCCCCAGGTGGAGCTCGAACCACTGACGTCTACACATGCAGCAAGCATTCTACCACAAGACCAGCATCAATCTATAGAACATGAGGAGTAATTTAACGTTGACGGTGCATTATGCAGTTATGTTGTTTTTAGACCATCCTGGTATGAGCTCATTCTCGAATCATTACATTTTCCAACAAGATGGGGCTCCAAGCAATAGATCTCACAAGAGTTTCAAATGTTTAAAAGAAAATGTGCGTAGATTCATCTCCCTAATCACTGCCTCCCCCAGATCACCCGATCACCCAACGTCTGAGACTACCACATATGGGAGAACTAACAGAATTGGTGTACTATGAATCCTTTACATCAATTCAGTCTCTTGAGAACAGAATTGAATTAATGAGAAGTGAAATTCATTGTCTTTAGCAGCATATCAATGATGCTATTGGCCAATTTAGGCCAAAATTGAGGGGTACAGTTGATCAAAATGGTGGACATATTGAACGTCTGTTTATGTAAATAAAGTTGACAATAAAACTTGTTTTTGCAAGTTTTGGAAAACCTGTTTTGAAATGAAAATGACATCATTTCTATTATGGACGCTGGTTGACAGACATTATAATAAATTTGAACTTATGATGTACCAAATTAAAGATAAGTAAATTCCCTATCCACTGGTATATAATATGACATGTTTTCATCAAGAAAATCAATATTTGTTTTTGAAATACGAGTGTCCCATTTTTTTTGGACCACCCTGTATATTGAACATTCTAATTCAGTTGTGATGTCACATTCTAAATTTAGAAACCTTCCAAAAATAATATTGTCTGCGAAGCAATTCAAAGCACAATCCTCATAATGACACATTTATCGTGAGTATTTGTACAATAGATTTGCCCCATTTGTTCACCATTGCATATACTTTCATTAAATCTTACAGTTGTCCCTTGAACAACCCAAGATTGTGTTTTAGAGCGATGTGCAGGTTTAAGTTATTGGAAGTTGTAAGAATTTGTTACAGACACCAACCGCCAACCAACAACCGCCAACTACCAACCACCGTAAAAAAAACGGAGACCACAACAATATGTCACCACTTAATATTTCTTATTAACTCTACTATATGAATAAATAAAAAATATCTGTCGTAGTCGCATTCTACGATTATTGGTTGTGCATTTTAAAAATAGTTGTTGACATAAAATTTTGAAGCAATGAGGGTTTTATTGAATAATCATGTCCACTCCAGTGTCAATAATCGTGACTTGCTAGTCTGTTTTAAGCCGCTGTAGTGAACATAATTACAACAAATTAAGATGATTGCAGAGGAAAATATAAAATTTTATGTGTTAACCTGAATAAGGAGAAATGGAGCTGTTTATCTTAGGAATTAAGCAACAATATGATCTTTTCAAAATAAACTGTTTTGAAGTGAATTAATTAACTTCTCAATTTTTGATAATTGTGCAACTCAAGTTTTCTCTGCTACTTGTCCCACCAGTGTCTTTAATATATAATATCAAACATGTACAGGGTTCTGAAAGAGTTTTTTCAATTTTAGACTTAACATTGAAATTTGAATTCTAATAAACTATTTGACACGTTTTCTCTCACCCTCAGGTTCTGTGTGCCACTTCCCCAGAGAGATGATCAAGGGAGACGCCTCCTACTAATGAAACCAGGTAACCTCAGCTCATTAGATGAATTGAACTCTTCTGAAATGTGGCACTGGACTGCCACATAGTTTGTTAGTATATATTGACCCATTTATGTGATGGCAGAGGACACTGTAATGTTCAATTTCCCTCAAAGTCAGTCTACAGAGCCAGTATATTCTACACTTAGGCTGCTATATAACGTAAAGTACAGCATGAGCTAATGGTGTAATCAGTGATCAAGTATTGAGGTGTTCCTCTTACAGGTTCTTTTAATATTACATCAACAATGGGCTTTAAAATAAAACTGTTCCACTTGTGAGGTGTTCCACATACAGAAATGTTCCACTTTTCAGGTGTCCTGAATCCCGAGAAAAATGAGTATGATGGTACAGATGTTTACAGAGCAATTGGGGCAATGTTCATGGTGCTGCAACGTGAGGATATGACACAGGTACTAGATAGAGTAATACAGAATATTTGGGTGAATGTTTATGGAACTGAAACATGAGGATATAACACAGGTAATACAGAGTGTTTGGGTCAAAGTTCATGGTAATGCAACATAAGGATATGGCACAGGTAATACAGAATGTTTGGGTCAATGTTCTTGGTAATGCAACATAAGGAGGATATGGCACAGGTAATACAGAGTGTTTTGGTCAATGTTCATGGTAATGCAATTTACAGATATGGCACAGGTAATACAGTGTGTTTGGATCAATGTTCATGGTAATGCAATTTACAGATATGGCACAGGTAATACAGAGTGTTTTGGTCAATGTTCATGGTAATGCAACATAAGGATATGGCACAGGTAATACAGAGTGTTTGGGTCAATGTTCATGGTAATGCAATTTACAGATATGGCACAGGTAATACAGAGTGTTTGGGTCAATGTTCATGGTAATGCAATTTACAGATATGGCACAGGTAATACAGAGTGTTTGGGTCAATGTTCATGGTAATGCAACATAAGGATATGGCACAGGTAATACAGAGTGTTTGGGTCAATGTTCATGGTAATGCAACATAAGGAGGATATGGCACAGGTAAAACAGAGTGTTTGGGTCAATGTTCTTGGTAATGCAATTCACAGATATGGCACAGGTAATACAGTGTGTTTGGATCAATGTTCATGGTAATGCAATTTACAGATATGGCACAGGTAATACAGAATGTTTGGGTCAATGTTCATGGTAATGCAACATAAGGATATGGCACAGGTTATACAGAGTGTTTGGGTCAATGTTCATGGTAATGCAATTTACAGATATAACACAGGTAATACAGAGTGTTTGGGTCAATGTTCATGGTAATGCAATTTACAGATATAGCACAGTTTATACAGAATGTTTGGGTCAATGTTCATGGTAATGCAACATAAGGATATGGCACAGGTAATACAGAGTGTTTGGGTCAATGTTCATGGTAATGCAATTTACAGATATGGCACAGGTAATACAGAGTGTTTGGGTCAATGTTCATGGTAATGCAATTTACAGATATGGCACAGGTAATACAGAGTGTTTGGGTCAATGTTCATGGTAATGCAATTAACAGATATGGCACAGGTAAAACAGAGTGTTTGGGTCAATGTTCATGGTAATGCAATTTACAGATATGGCACAGGTAATACAGAGTGTTTGGGTCAATGTTCATGGTAATGCAATTTACAGATATGGCACAGGTAATACAGAGTGTTTTGGTCAATGTTCATGGTAATGCAATTTACAGATATGGCACAGGTAATACAGAGTGTTTGGGTCAAAGTTCATGGTAATGCAATTTACAGAAATAGCACAGGTAATACAGAGTGTTTGGGTCAAAGTTCATGGTAATGCAATTTACAGATATAGCACAGGTAATACAGAGTGTTTGGGTCAATGTTCATGGTAATGCAACTTACAGATATGGCACAGGTAATACAGAGTGTTTGGGTCAAAGTTCATGGTAATGCAATTTACAGATATGGCACAGGTAATACAGAATGTTTGGGTCAAAGTTCATGGTAATGCAATTTACAGATATAGCACAGGTAATACAGAGTGTTTGGGTCAAAGTTCATGGTAATGCAATTTACAGATTTGGCACAGCTAATACAGAATGTTTGGGTCAATGTTCATGGTAATGCAATTTACAGATATGGCACAGGTAATACAGAGTGTTTGGGTCAATGTTCATGGTAATGCAATTTACAGATATAACACAGGTAATACAGAGTGTTTGGGTCAATGTTCATGGTAATGCAATTTACAGATATGGCACAGGTAATACAGAGTGTTTGGATCAATGTTCATGGTAATGCAACATAAGGATATGGCACAGGTAATACAGAGTGTTTGGGTCAATGTTCATGGTAATGCAACATAAGGAGGATATGGCACAGGTAATACAGAGTGTTTGGATCAATGTTCATGGTAATGCAATTTACAGATATGGCACAGGTAATACAGAGTGTTTGGGTCAATGTTCATGGTAATGCAACATAAGGATATGGCACAGGTAATACAGAGTGTTTGGGTCAATGTTCATGGTAATGCAACTTACAGATATAGCACAGGTAATACAGAGTGTTTGGATCAATGTTCATGGTAATGCAACTTACAGATATAGCACAGGTAATACAGAGTGTTTGGGTCAATGTTCATGGAAATGCAACTTACAGATATAGCACAGGTAATACAGAGTGTTTGGGTCAATGTTCATGGTAATGCAACATAAGGATATGGCACAGGTAATACAGAGTGTTTGGGTCAATGTTTATGGTAATGCAACTTACAGATATAGCACAGGTAATACAGAGTGTTTGGATCAATGTTCATGGTAATGCAATTTACAGATATGGCACAGGTAATACAGAGTGTTTGGATCAATGTTCATGGTAATGCAACATAAGGATATGGCACAGGTAATACAGAGTGTTTGGGTCAATGTTCATGGTAATGCAACATAAGGAGGATATGGCACAAGTAATAGAGAGTGTTTGGATCAATGTTCATGGTAATGCAATTTACAGATATGGCACAGGTAATACAGAGTTTTTGGGTCAATGTTCATGGTAATGCAACATAAGGATATGGCACAGGTAATACAGAGTGTTTGGGTCAATGTTCATGGTAATGCAACTTACAGATATAGCACAGGTAATACAGAGTGTTTGGATCAATGTTCATGGTAATGCAACTTACAGATATAGCACAGGTAATACAGAGTGTTTGGGTCAATGTTCATGGTAATGCAACTTACAGATATAGCACAGGTAATACAGAGTGTCTGGGTCAATGTTCATGGTAATGCAATTTACAGATATAGCACAGGTAATACAGAGTGTTTGGATCAATGCTCATGGTAATGCAACTTAAAGATATAGCACAGGTAATACAGAGTGTTTGGATCAATGTTCATGGTAATGCAATTTACAGATATGGCACAGGTCAGGCGCGTAACCAGGTATACGCGAGGGTACGCAGTCGCGTACCCTAAATGATGGAGCAAAAAATAAATTGTTTTAAAAAATAATGAAAAATAAAAAAAAGTAAAGCAAAATAGTTTGTTTCATGATCTTTCCTGGACTATACTTCCCTTCAAGACTCCAGACAAGTTAAATTGAGAACACTCAAGAAATACAAGATGAACTTGGGGACGGCTACAGCCGCGGGAGTGATATTGTAAGGGAAATTGAGACATACAAACAGAAGTGGGCCGATGTACCAATAGGTGACAGACCATCAACGCTAGAAGATGCGGTACAGCAAACCAACCGTGTCCTATACCCCAAAATCTCCACTGCCCTGCGGCTGTTGTTGGTTCTCAGCTCTATGAGGCGTCTCAAGACTTATCTCAGACCAACTATGGGACAAACTCGTTTAAGTTCACTGGCATTGATGCATATTCACAAAAACTTTATTTTCGATAAGCGTGGAATTGTAAGAGAGTGGGGGGCAAGGGCCCCTCGCCGTTTACGCTTTGCATTTGTTTAAAGGCCCCATATAAAGTTTAAACCACTTTGGCGTATATTACACTCCCCTCCATAAGTTTGGCAACCTTAGTTCCGCCATTGAACTACGTGTTAAAGCCCCTTTATATTTGAATTTTTTATTTATTTCACCTCCGATGAAAAATACTTATAATATTGATGCGAACTTAACTTGACTTAATTTCCAATACCTCCTTGCTTTAAACAACGTAATATGTACGGTAATATGTGATTATTGTCGTTCAAGTTAATTCTTGAATTATAGATTGTATTTCAAATCGTATCTATATCAGAACAATAGAACTTCAATTTAACTATTACATTGCTGGCGCAAAAGTACAAGATCAGTATAATAAAACTGCAATCTCTGTCTCTTTTCAAATCATAACAGAACAACATTTTTAAGGCACTTTAGAACAAGCTTAATCAATGATAATCAGCTAGAAACGAAAAAAGGTTGTGCTCGTATAAAAATGGATCTTCTCCTATTCGTAGGAATTTTCATTTTCGCCATTTACCCACTTCATCATTTTTATTTAGTCTCCATTTCTCGAACATAAGTGTCGAATGATGATATCATTTAATGGGCAATAATTTGTCATGTGTGGTTTTATTTTACATGTATCACGAACAATACAATCAATAGTGCCCTATTACATAGTCTGATATCGCTCAGAACGCACCATTTAAGGTGTAAAATCAAAAAATTTACCTAATTTTGCTCGGCATTCGGCCTCGCGTACCCACTCCCAAAATCCTGGTTACGCCGCTGCAGGTAATACAGAGTGTTTTGGTCAATGTTCATGGTAATGCAATTTACAGATATGGCACAGGTAATACAGAGTGTTTGGGTCAATGTTCATGGTAATGCAACATAAGGATATGGCACAGGTAATACAGAGTGTTTTGGTCAATGTTCATGGTAATGCAATTTACAGATATGGCACAGGTAATACAGAGTGTTTGGATCAATGTTCATGGTAATGCAATTTACAGATATGGCACAGGTAATACAGAGTGTTTGGGTCAATGTTCATGGTAATGCAACATAAGGATATGGCACAGGTAATACAGAGTGTTTGGATCAATGTTCATGGTAATGCAACTTACAGATATGGCACAGGTAATACAGAGTGTTTGGATCAATGTTCATGGTAATGCAATTTACAGATATGGCACAGGTAATACAGAGTGTTTGGGTCAATGTTCATGGTAATGCAATTTACAGATATAGCACAGGTAATACAGAGTGTTTGGGTCAATGTTCATGGTAATGCAATTCACAGATATAGCACAGGTAATACAGTGTGTTTGGATCAATGTTCATGGTAATGCAATTTACAGATATGGCACAGGTAATACAGAGTGTTTGGATCAATGTTCATGGTAATGCAATTTACAGATATAGCACAGGTAATACAGAGTGTTTGGGTCAATGTTCATGGTAATGCAATTTACAGATATAGCACAGGTAATACAGAGTGTTTGGATCAATGTTCATGGTAATGCAATTTACAGATATAGCACAGGTAATTCAGAGTGTTTGGATCAATGTTCATGGTAATGCAATTTACAGATATGGCACAGGTAATACAGAGTGTTTGGGTCAATGTTCATGGTAATGCAACATAAGGATATGGCACAGGTAATACAGAGTGTTTGGATCAATGTTCATGGTAATGCAACTTACAGATATGGCACAGGTAATACAGAGTGTTTGGATCAATGTTCATGGTAATGCAATTTACAGATATGGCACAGGTAATACAGAGTGTTTGGGTCAATGTTCATGGTAATGCAATTTACAGATATAGCACAGGTAATACAGAGTGTTTGGGTCAATGTTCATGGTAATGCAATTCACAGATATAGCACAGGTAATACAGTGTGTTTGGATCAATGTTCATGGTAATGCAATTTACAGATATGGCACAGGTAATACAGAGTGTTTGGATCAATGTTCATGGTAATGCAATTTACAGATATAGCACAGGTAATACAGAGTGTTTGGGTCAATGTTCATGGTAATGCAATTTACAGATATAGCACAGGTAATACAGAGTGTTTGGATCAATGTTCATGGTAATGCAATTTACAGATATAGCACAGGTAATTCAGAGTGTTTGGATCAATGTTCATGGTAATGCAATTTACAGATATGACACAGGTAATACAGAATGTTTGGGTCAATGTTCATGGTAATGCAATTTACAGATATGGCACAGGTAATACAGAGTGTTTGGGTCAATGTTCATGGTAATGCAATTTACAGATATGGCACAGGTAATACAGAATGTTTGGGTCAATGTTCATGGTAATGCAATTTACAGATATAGCACAGGTAATACAGAGTGTTTGGGTCAATGTTCATGGTAATGCAATTTACAGATATGGCACAGGTAATACAGAGTGTTTGGATCAATGTTCATGGTAATGCAATTTACAGATATGGCACAGGTAATACAGAGTGTTTGGGTCAATGTTCATGGTAATGCAACATAAGGAGGATATGGCACAGGTAATACAGAGTGTTTGGGTCAATGTTCTTGGTAATGCAACATAAGGATATGGCACAGGTAATACAGAGTGTTTGGGTCAATGTTCATGGTAATGCAACATAAGGAGGATATGGCATAGGTAATACAAGCTGACTGGGAATTGTCAAAGTGGTTTATATTACAAGGCTGATTTTATGTTTAATACATGCAGGCTGATACAATGAAGATTTCATATAATGTTTTTAATTAACAAGTATGTCATCAAAACTGATTCTAACAGAGTATCAATAATAGACTTTAAGGTACACGACTGTTCTAGGTGAATGGCTATGTGTTTTTCCAAGACTACACAGGGATGTCCCCCAAACATATCACCTTCTTTGGCATAGAAAACATGAAGAAATCAACAAAGTTCTGGCAGGTAATTAGTTTTATTGCCATCTTTAATGAAATCAATCTAATATGGGGGATAGTTGTCTCGCGACCTTTGTTTTTGATGGCGCGAGAACTTGTTCTTGATTAAAACAGAAAAAATGATATTCTAGAATCGACAGTGTTAAGTCCGACTCCACTTATGTATTCTATCTCAGTCTTATAAAAGAAGCTGAATTTGCAGTCAAAAATCATTTATTTCTTGAGATATGGCCATTTTTCTTTTTGCTGCTAGAACAGAGTTTCAAAGATTTTGAATTGAGATGCATTTACGTACTGTTATGTAATCAACAACAAAAAAAGAAATACATTTTGAACATTTAAAAATGAATAAACTATTCTTTCACTTCAATATGTCAAATTCGGTGATAATATAGCATTAGACTTCTATCCCCCTGTGTCTAATTTCCATTCCAGAACATATTTTGAATATTTGTTCCCTTATTTTATAGTTCATTCTACAAATACAGAAAAAAACATTGAAAAATACATAAGGCTTTTTAAAATATATAGCCTCTAAAATTTATTTCTAAATCAAGTACATGTATAGGATTCCACTGTGTAGTAGATATTTAAGAATAGTCTTTATCAAAAGCGATCCTCATTACTTTGAGTTATTAAATCAGATGGTACCAATCAGATAAGGGAGTTATCAAAGACGTAAAATATAATTTGAATAATATTTTTCTTCTCATTTCTGTTTTATTAAATCAATACTTTCTGTGTATATTCAATTTTTAGGACAACTTTCCAGCCAGATTCAAGGAGATGCACTACTATAACACAGGGGCTGTGTTTGAGGCTATCATGCAACTAATAAAACCATTTCTCAGCAAGAAAATACAAGATAGGGTAGGTGATATTAAGTATAAAATCAGAGCTAGTGAGGAACCTTCACAAAAATTGATTCAATTTTAAAA
This sequence comes from Owenia fusiformis, assembly GCA_903813345.2. Taxonomy (NCBI): domain Eukaryota; kingdom Metazoa; phylum Annelida; class Polychaeta; order Sabellida; family Oweniidae; genus Owenia; species Owenia fusiformis. The sequence goes on along the minus strand of CAIIXF020000009.1, from coordinate 17,614,465 downwards.
TAATTTTGACTCATATATTTTTTGCCATCTCTGTTTTAAAAAAATCCCTAATGAGCAGTTGGATTTCATTTAGCAAAATCAACACTGAACAAAAGAAAGTCATTTTTTGGAATTGTGCCAAGCAAATATAAAATAGCACATTGGTACAATGATGAAAGACCAAGATCTAGATATGAATTGTTGTTTCAGATTAAGGTTTATGGAAACAACATGGAGGATGTATATAAGAATATACCCATGAAGTGTCTTCCCAGTGATTACCTACCAGATGACTATAAAGGTTCAAACACTTACAGCATGATGGAAATTGTAGGTGAGTGAAATACATTAAATGCTTTAACACAAAATTGCTCAATTTCTGTGATTCTTGATTTTTAAAGTTTTGATGACATTTACATCAGAAGTGTATGTTGATTCAGACTGGTGGTATTTTTATTTTTGGGTCAAGTAATTTAGATTTAAAGGTTTGGCTGCTTTTGGTGACATAATAAAAAGAGTAAAAGGAACAGAAAAACAGATTTTGTCTTCATATTTTTTACATCTTGAATAAACTTGCAGAGAGCTTCTACAAGAAGATGAGTGAGCTTGAAATAAGCAAGAGGATCAAGTACTGCTCCACAGAACTAATGGGATTAGATGAGTCCAAGAGACCCAGCAACAAAGATGAACCACAGGCATCATTCAGGAAATTAAACATAGACTAAGACTGCAACAACAAAAAACAAGACACTTAAAGGCTTCTATTTTGCATGTGTACATAGCCTGATGTGAGCAACATCATATGATTGGAACATTTATGGTGCAAATACACAAACTAGACAACACCAACGCCAAAGCATAGCAAATCCCATCAAACAGCCATGGCTGGCATTTTTACAAACAAAGCATATAGCAAAAACGAATGGCCACCTTCTACCAAAAGTGCCATTATATTAGACATTGTGCCATGCTTATAGTATTCACATACAAAATATGAACAAAATCGCTCCACAACTTTTCGAGTTACAGTAACAAATTTTTCAAGATGGCTGCCATGTGCTTCTTTAAGATCTACATTTCTAGCTTTATTAATGTCCTATATCATTTTTTTAACATTTAAAATATATTGCCATTACAGTTTTACATATTGTACCTAAATTACTGTAAAATCGACAAAATGGCCACCATTTTTGAATGAGTGGCCATTTTGAAAATCGATGATCGAGCAGAACTTTAACTTTTATAGGATATATGTTTTCAAATTATGAACAAAATCAGGCTAACGGTATTTGAGTTATTGCCCGGACGGATGTCTGTCAACACATTGGCAGCTAATTCAAATTCCCTAGGACAATTGGATTTGTTTTACTTTTAAAATGTTTCTACAAAAGGTGGTCAATTGTTCTATGAGTAGCGTCTCAAAAGCTTGCCTTGTTTCAAAATGGCGGCCATTTTTATGACGTACAAATCAGGTTTTTAGCTCTTTTTTTTGGTTATAACTCCACAAATTGTCCACCAATTTGCTCGAAATTGTACAGATACCTTAATTTATAAGTTACCAATAATGCCTACAAATTCAGCAAAACAAGTTGTAAACATTCAAAATGGTTTCAGCTTGTTTTTGGTCATAACTCCAAAAGTATTCCATCAATCTGCTTGAAATTCAACAATGTCTACAAGTTTCAGCAAAATATGTCGCAAAGATTAAAATTTGCTGCCAATTTTATTGTAGAAAAATTAGGTTTTCACGTTTTTTCATCATAACTTCACATTTATTTTATCAAATTGCTTGAAATTGTACAGGTTCCTTAATTTATAGGTTATCAATACTTGGTTTACAAGTTAAGGCAAAATATGTTGCAAACATTCAAAATGGCTGCCACTTTTATTGCAGTAAAATCATGTATAAAGCTACCTTTTAGTTGTGAAATTCCATTGTCCTAATTTCATTGTGGAAAATGGTATTTATTGATCCAAGCTAATTTCAGCTAGCCAAATTCTTCTTCAAAATTATTATCAACCTTTCATAATCTTTAACTATTCTAAGCTCCTACTGTAAAACATTAAAAATATTGAAACCTTCCAATGTGAGTGCAGTACCCATGGTGCTATTTTTTTAATAATATAATTTTATGTAACAATATCATCATCAATATCATATCATCTCTTGTATGCTAATATGCGAAATTTTTGTATATTACTCTGTAAATGTAGAAGTTTTTACTTAGATAGTCTTTTAGTGAGTAGTTGTGACTAATGTAAATGCCAATATTTGTTAATGCTTATTTTTACAAATATAACTTAAACACATTTTACAATGAAGTATCTTTCATCCATATATATGCATACATGTAGCAATAAACTGATGAAGTAAAATTTAATTATTTATCTGTAATGTTATGTGTTCCCACTTAAAAAAGGATCCCTTTAAAGTGATCATAAGGCAACCTACCTTAGCTTCCAAAGAGATGTTTCTGTCATGTGATTCAGATATCTCTTTCAATAGTCTACCCTCCAATGTGGCCCTTTCCTAGAATTAAGTCAATAAGGATTTTAGATCATTTATGACATCAGAAAAATAGTGATTTTTTCTTTGCAATTTGTGTCGATTTACTACGCTGAACCCTATTTCAAATTATTATGACCACCACTTCAGTGCCAACTCTTGACGTATCTCAGTGGTATTTGCAGGATTTATCATGCTGCTCCTCTGCAAAGGGCTATAGATATTGCAAAATAAAAGTTTGAGGGCAAAACTGGAATTTTTGTGTGTTTAATTCTTCCTTAAATAGTATAATGCATGCATGGGAATGAGTAAGAAGAATGAATATCATATTATTGGAGAAGTTCATAAAACTCAACAAGACACACAGTGATAAATATCGCACTTTGAAGAGCAAACTGGCCACCATGCAATTTACCCAGCATGGCCAAAACCTAATCAGACCTTGACACTAGTCTGCTCTTGCATCTGTAAACATTTCAAGTTGACAAGGTTAGCGGTTTTCCTGCAATTTTGATGACAAGAATTTATTTGTAGTCTTGAACTTTGGAAAATTTAGATAACATTGTTTGTGACCTAATTTGATGACCTTCGACCTCAGTAGGTGTTTTGTAATTAAGCTGACCTAAATTTAAATCCAAAATATCAATTTAGAAAATCAACTTTTTGACATTTTCAAGGTCACTGAAGGTGAACGAAAGGTCAAATCTGAAATCTAAGGTCAGATTTGAACTTCTGAGAACTTGTAGATGTTTTTAAAAAAAAAATTTGGTCAATTTGGAGCAAGTTGAAAATTCAAAATGGCCGCCAAATTGAAAAATTCAAAATGGCCACCATGTAATTCAGCCAGCATACCCAAAACCTAATCAGATCTTGGCAATAGTCTGCTCTTGCATCTGTAAAAATTTCAAGTTGAACGGATAAGTGGTTTTCCTGGAATTTTGATGACAAGATTTGTTGAAAAATTCAAAATGGCCGCCACCTAGTTTACCCAGCATGCCCTTAACCTATTCAGATCTTGGCACTAGTCTGCTATTGCATGTGTAAAAATTTCAAGTTGAACAGGTTAGCGGTTTTCTTGGAATTTTGATGACAAGAATTGATTTGTAGTCTCAAACTTTGAGAAACTTGGATAACATCATTTGTGACCTAGTTTAATGACCTTGACCTTCGACCTTTTTCAGATCTCAGTAGGTGTTTTGTAATTAAGCTGACCTAAATTTAAATCCAAAATATGAATTTAGAAAATCAACTTTTTTGACCTTTTCAAAGTCACTGAAGGTGAACGAAAGGTCAAATCTGAAATCTAAGGTCAGATTTGAACTTCTGAGAACTTGTAGATGTTTTTAAAAAAAAAATTGGGTCAATTTGGAGCAAGTTGAAAAATTCAAAATGGCCGCCAAATTGAAAAATTCAAAATGGCCACCATGTAATTCAGCCAGCATACCCAAAACCTAGTCAGATCTTGGCAATAGTCTGCTCTTGCATCTGTAAAAATTTCAAGTTGAAAGGATAAGTGGTTTTTCTGGAATTTTGATGACAAGATTTGTTGAAAAATTCAAAATGGCCGCCACATAGTTTACCCAGCATGCTCTTAACCTAATCAGATCTTGGTACTAGTCTGCTCTTGCATCTGTAAAAATTTCAAGTTGAACAGGTAAGCAGTTATCCTGGAAATTTGATGACAAGATTTGGTTTATGTCACGCCCGCCCGCCCGCCCGCCCGCCCGCCCAACAGCACAAGACGACGACAATATAGCACTTTTTCAAAGTGCGATAAAAAGATGATTATCTAACTACCAGATCCCAAAAATTACGATCAGAACCCACCTCTTTCTCATGTGCTACTTGTTGATGTAATGAGGTGTTGAGCTCTGCGTTCTCTTGTCGTGACTTCATTAACATTGCTCCCAAGTCTGTTACTTTGGTCTCTGCCATGGCCAGCTCTGATTCTGTCATTGACAACCTATATGAGACAATGTTGAAATATTTTAGAGGAGCAGTTTTATCATTATGGAATAAACAGACATTTTGATTTTAAATTTGAACATACTTTTTTTCTTGAATACAATTTCAAATGATTTTTATATTTAATCTATACAAGACAACAACATTATAACACTTTCAATATGTGAAAAATAAGGGTTAAATTTATTTTTGAGCAATTGTCATTACATTCATCTAGTTGTAAGTTTATGAACACTAAGTGCCATCTATATATGAACAGGTTTATTTAATACTTGTATTGAAATAAAAATCATTATTCATGAATTTGAGTTATGTGTGCAAGCAACAACACAGCATAAATGTATGGATGGGTAAATCATTTTGCAATTTAAAGACACGGAAGGATAAAACACTTACTTTGCTGCAAGAGCATTGAAAGCTACTTTTCTTTCTTCCAGTGTCTCCTGTAGTTGGCCAACTCTGTGAGATGCCGATCTACAAACATAAATAAGGGTTATGTACTGGGAGGTTTTGGATATGGGGTTTATCCAGAGGGAGATATGCATATCTACCTGAGGGACCGTAGGGACCGAAGGTAGATGTGCATATCTCACGAGGGATGAACCCAATATCCAAACCGACCATACATAACTGCTTTATCCTATACCAAGTAGAGTTTTCAGGGGCATATGGCCATTTCAATAGTACAAGTTGTAAAAATAAACAAATCATTCATATGCAAAGTCATTTTATTGCATTACCGGAAGCGGGAAGATATGCACCAGAAGCGGGAAGATATGCACCGAAGCGGGAGATATGGCGGGAGATATGGAGGTTCTAGATATGGAAACCTCAAAACCAGGATACGGGATATATCTTACCAACTTATCTCCCTAAAACTCTACTTGGCATAGGATAAATCCATGTACAAGTCATGATTGTTTCTGTATAAGTGGTGGGCTGGGTAGATATGGCGATGGCCATGGTAATGGTGGTAAGGGGTATTTTTATTTTTTTATTTATTTATTCATATATATTTCAACATGAAATGTACAGTAAACGGGTGACACTTCACGTGTATATTCCCGTGTTTATCATCAAACATGAAATGTACAGATTGGGGATCTGCTTGTGTGATGAATTCTTAAAATTTAAAGTAATTTTAGTTTTTATTAGTAAACCATACTTACCTAATATTGCCACTATGTGCTAACATCCACCATTGAATCTATCTATGGCCAACTTCCCGGGAATTTCTTGAGCATATTACACTGTGCACCCCCGCACAAATGCCCGGATATTCCTCAATTATTCCGCTATAACAATTATGAACATTCTGCTGTAAGCGGAGGAGGAGGGAGGGACATATTTGTAGTGGCAATATTAGGTAAGTATGGTTTACTAATAAAAACTAAAATTACTTTAAATTTTAAGATTTTACTACGCAAACCTTTACTACTTACACTAATATTGCCACTATGTGCTGAATCCCAGCCAAGTAGGCGGTGGGTTAAACAGCAGAAAAACCACGGGAATAGAATAAATTTGCAACAAACTACAAATTGATCAACCCTACAACTTTAGGTTACCCAACTTTACATCCTAAAGCCTTCGGGACTAAGGAACTTAATAACCTAGTACAAGTTCTGGGGTGAAATGTTTAAACTGTGTTAAACACTTAACAAAACTAATTATTCAGATTCACTATGCTAAAAAAACTCAATTGGCCACTATGATAAAAAACGGACGTCTATCTATGGCGGGGTAATTCAACCACCAAAGGTCAACAACGAACTTATACCACAGTACAAATTCTGACATTCTGATTGGCCATAAAAAAAAGAAAAATGTCAGAATATCTTCTAGCATAGTCTTAGACTTACATACATGACTTGGAAGTAATTTAAGCTGCCCATTGTGCCTGCTTTAAACATATCTTCCACTCGACTTCTGTATACCTTGTACATGTATAGATAACAGCTAATAATTGCTTGATCCAAAGATCTAAAGGAATTATATTGAAGTTCCTTAAAAGTATCTGGTTCTTCAAATCAATGCAAACTTTTCGTTCTCTCTTTTGAGTAAAGGTGAGACGAAGTACTACATCGGTTACCATATGTTGGACTCTTAATGATCTTCGAACTATGAACACCAGTTGTTTAAATATTCTTGGGATTGTGATAACTCCGAAATCCCAATTACATCTTTAAATATTAAACATCTGGTATAAGTGCTTCTGCAAAGCATTGTAACCCTTAAAGGCTAAGCTGTGTCTGAATGATAAACTACGTAGAGATTCATCATTTACTCATTGCCATTAGGATCACATGTTCAATCATTGAAGAACCCATGTATACCCTCCTTACAAGTCGAGTATGCTTGGTTGTTTACAATTCAACAATAAAGCTGTGCATATTACCGAACACTTTCTGAAAAAATCGGTAAATTAAAGATAGTCATGTATCCAAACATGTCTAAATGATACCTGCTGAATACAATCCTAGATCTTGGTACAAACCCAAGAAAGAGATTATAATGGTTAAGAGTGAATAGGTTCAACTGAACCACAACACTAACTCAAAACCTTAAAGAATCATTCGACTCTAGAAGAAATTCTCAGGACAAGATCATTTAGGAACTGGTTCTGAAAACCCTCTGATAAATGCTGACAATTTACTAGAACAATAGTACAACATAATTGTACGATATCATGATAGAATATATCATTAGAGAGTTCCAATTACAACAATTACAGGTAAATAAGACGACTACCAAGTAATTCAGTGGCATTCTAGTCTTATAGCATATATAGTGTGATAAATTCTGCGTCTCTTGGTAAGAAACACCTGCAATGTATTTATCCACAAACTTGCTAGGGAAGATATACGTTTCATGTATCTTCTAACATTGCTGTTTAGTCATAAACAAACATGTATACTATGACTTAAGTATGAGTAAATAAACTCATTAGAATGCAATGGAAATGCAAGCTCACATTAATAAGACTATGATGTTCTAAACATCAATATTCTTTGAATCTGGAACAACAAACAATTCAAGTGAGGCGTCTTGATGTCTAATAGTTACTAGTATTACACATCAATTGAACTGTAGTGTCAGATGTCACACTATTGTTTTCTTGCAATATAGGTGTTAAAAACCCCATCACGCTTCTCATCCTTAAAATCTACAGGTGTTTCACTTTCTCTTGTTGAAAATGAACCCTGATTTAAAGGATAGTCTAGCTGTCAAGCAACGTGGATATTGACAACTACGTTATGGTTTGCATCTTTGAACACAAAAATGTTCTTGGGCAACTTTCATCTACCTTGTAAGTGTTCAAGAACCGTTCCCATATAACATGTATAAATAAAAACGAGAATTATTCTCGCATTGAAATCCTCTGTTAAACACCACAAGAGGTTGACCACCATCTGCCTCAATTATGAATGGTACAGAGGAAAATAAAGCAACGTTAAAAGCCTTATTCAATTGCCAAATAGAATAGGCAAACAGCACTAAACTACAGTAGCTAATAGGAATCGAACCGATGACTATGTGGTTCCTGAGAATTTACATTCCTGTGACAGGGCACCAAAATGCCTTGTTAATTACTTGGAATCTTGACATCATAAACCTTAGATGTATATTTGTCCTATTAAGGGGGTAGTGACATTACTAGTCTCAGGACATGACGATTCCTTAATTCAGTGTTCTACTCAGAACAACATCTGAAAAAAATATACTGTCTCAAAAATGAAACTATTTGATAAAGTATAGATGGAGTTGAAGATAATTCGTATAGAAATATCTCCAAAACCGCACGGAAACGACTGTGATTTCCGTTAAAGAACATATGTATAACAGTCAGCAGAAAATGTCTGTGATTCTTAAAATCATGAGACTGTTACAAAAATAACTTGGTCACAATTTGATCACGACAATTTTTGGCATATGTGTGAAAGCATTACTACTGTTAAATTTAATTGACCAATGCGTAAAAAGGTAAGTCTGAATCTCTTGTTTGGAAGAGCTCATGTCAAGACAAACGAAACCATGTCTATAACAAAGAGTACACTAGCTCTTGAGTATATAGTACTTCAGTACCACTAAATGATGTATTGAGGTTCTACCACCAAGGAAACATGGTAACAAATGATTCCATGGTGAAAAACATAAACCTCTAATCAACATGTAAGATCTCTCAAATAGTGATTGAACTGACACTGATGATACACTGATTTAAAGTAAAAGTGTGGCTATTTAAGACACAAATATTTACACAGAAGCACGGCACGACTGTGAACCTGTTGAAGATGATACTGCCATGACTGAGGCTGGCTCAGTAAAACACTCTTCAAAACAGTGATTAAACTTAAACCGTGTTTAAAAATCATTTTGACTATACTCTGAGCAACCCGAACAAGGTCAAAATAAACAAATATTCATTCTGTGTGTGATGTGGTAGCAAACAGGCCAATGGTCTGGATATACAGATATAGGGACTTATAAGTAAGTATAACTACTTCCCCTCGTTACAAATAAAAACTTTGGAATAACACCCAAGGTTGTAGTGAAAAACACAGAATTTGATTTACATTCTCTTGAACTGACTTACCAAGAGATCTGAAAAGTCATCTTAGACTTCAATTATCAACTTTTGACTTCAAAAGTTGTCAAGGCCAAGAAAAATAAAGGAAACAAAACCTTCACTGAGGTGATGTTTTAGACATAACCTTACTTTAACTGGCAAACTGAAAGCCGCCAAATGCTTAAGTTTTCAAAAAACCTCGACTGTAATCTTAATTCCTCAAACAATTAACACTGAGTTGAATGCTTTATGAGAAGCATCTGGAGAAAGTAACCTATGTCAAAGATACTTCCGCCAACTCAACTCTGAACGTTAATATTCCAGGAATAGAGTCTAAATAGGAGTATTCAGAAATGATTCTTGAGAATATAAAGATTTCAGTCAGAAATGACAAGTTCATGACATTGTCATTTGTCAACGCATACAACACTTCTTATATGAATAAGTACTTGTGTTGTTCAGTTGTTGGCTAATATAGCTAGAAGAATAGTCTAGTGACTCAAAACTAAAACAATCTAAGTCACCTTCTACTTCTCTGTTGAAGAGACTGAATCAACCAATAACAGGATGATTGTGATCATCCATGAATCGTTTTCTTCAGCATATATTAATAACATCTACAATTACTTGAAGAAAACAGAAACGCTCAATCAGAGACAATACTTATAGGTCTCTGATTCGAAAAGATTTTACATCTACTTGAAAGATGAGTAGGCTAAAAATGCTATATTGGTCTTTTCTGTGAAGAAGATGACGACTTCACAGTAGGCCTACTGTTAATCTTACAGTTACTTTTGTTAATCTTTAGCCTATCCTTTTTCTGAACAGTAGACAAACAACTCAGTCCAGAAATAACTGAACCAAATGCATAAGTGACAAACTTATCCTGCTGCGCATAACTAGTACAAAAACTAAATGGACTAAATAAACCAATTATACTGTGGTCAGCATACGTGTTCTATGTATGCAACATTATATGAATACTACACCAGATTTTACAACATACAGTGTTATTTTCTAAATACATTTAAATGTATGTGCACAAGTGTCTTCATCTGAACATCATTGTGATCACGCTACTGTAAGATGAAGAATATCTTCTTCATCGTAGGATCATACAGTCCATGCTCGACACATGTCAAATCCTAAAAGACAAATTTACTGGTGTAGTTATTTCTTCATGTTTACATAATTCATATCGGGACTGGAGTCCTTTTATAAACTATGCATAAAGAAAAGAGATGATAACTGCGTTCTTATGAACACGTATGTGTTTTCATTGTGGACTTACAACCAAAAAACACATGAGCAGTAAAGAAGCCATTTCGTCTGCGTTCTCCTGAACACGTATGTGTTTTTATTGTGGACTAACAACCAAAAACACCTCAGCAGTAAAGAAGCCATCTTCAGATGTAGATGTAGATAATTTTTCAAATTTCTCATATTCATCTGGAAATGAACACGTTTATGTGATAAATAACCTTACAGAGACGAAAAATTGAGAGCTATGTAAACTTGAACATTTAATGTTTTCTTTATGGACTGACAACCAAAAGAAAGACCTCAATGTAAGGCAAGGTACTGTAGGCATTGGCTACCTTCTTGGGGCTTCCTTACTTTCTTATCTGGATTGAAAACCTCTCATGTAACATAACACAGAGAAGAACATGTAATATTACGTTCTCTGTACATGATGTCTTCTGATGGTCTGTTGACCCCTGTGAAATTGTCATTTATATATGACAAATTGTCTGGAAAAAGGTCAATTGACACTAGAGACCTTTTCCATATGCTTACTATAATCTCATGTCGGGACTGAAGACCCTATATGGAGCAAGCAAAGATAAAACGAACGAGGTAAGATCTTCGACATTTTATAGATCAGATGTTTTCTTCGTGGACTAACAACCCAAAGAAAAAACCTTGAAAACTTGTCTTATAGTTCCATATGATCTATTTTCCTCGTCCTCTTACTTTCATTTGTAACTGATGAACCTGTAGAACAACTAACTTCCTAGTTCCGTGTCCATAGTCACAAGTTATTTGTAAATTTATTGCGATTCTAAAATTTCCGTCTTTACAGAAGGAAAATGGCGGAATAATTTGAGGAATATCCGGGCATTTGTGCGGGGGTGCACAGTGTAATATGCTCAAGAAATTCCCGGGAAGTTGGCCATAGATAGATTCAATGGTGGATGTTAGCACATAGTGGCAATATTAGTGTAAGTAGTAAAGGTTTGCGTAGTAAAAGCTACTATCTATGTCTGACTAAGAATGTGTCATATAATGCCCACTATGGTTATCTGAAATTGATATTACTGATTGATAAAATATTTTTTCATAATAAAAATACTTCCAGATGATGTTATTTCAATAGGTAATGAATTCCAAATTGATGGTGCAGTAAAAGATATCAAAGCTTTACCATAATTTGTTCGAATTTTGGGTTTGTCATAGTTTACCCTATTTCGGGTGTTGTAAACATGTCTCTCTTGGATGGTACTGAAGAGGTTTGGAAAAATTTTATGATAATTATGGAGTTTATTAATCCATTTGTACATGAAAAGGCATTTCAACTGCTTATTAATTTCAAATATATTCAAAATGTTCAGTTGTTTGAATAGGGGAAGGGAATGTGCTCTGTAGTTACTGTTTGTTGCAATACATGTAAATTTTTTCTGCAAAATATGAAGGGAGTTTAACAAACCACTACCTGCTTCACCCCAGATAAGATTGCCATATATCAAATAAGAGTAAATAAGGGAATAATAGATGCTCAAGAATGCTTTATCATTTAACAGTTGTTTGACCCTATTATATATAGAATACCAATGGTTCTGGAGATTTTAGCATTTACGGACATACTATGACGTTTCCAGTTTAAGTTTTGATCAATTGTAATACGAAGAAAACTAATGTTATCAACCTGGTGACGCTTCTTTTTATTAAGATAGATGTATGAGGAGCAATTCTAAAACATAAGCTTCAATTTGTGAATTTGTTAAAATATACCAGTAACCATTTGAAACTACATATGCTGAAAATTGTATTTTCCATCAATGTCAGATCCTTAAAGTCCCCGTCTAAAGTTTGAAAATATTTTTTTGTCAATCATTTACTATTTGTCAGGACTTAAAAAGTGATTTTAGAAATTTTTGAACAAAAAAAATTTTTTCAAAAAAAGTTGTGAGCATTTCATTTCTCAAATATTCAAATTTCCCGCCATTTTTCAAAAAAAGTTGAAATTTCTTAATCATCAAATATTTCTTAATGCATTTCAAAAAAGATTATCTTTTTAACACTAATGCAAAGATTGAACAAAGGACACACTATTTCAATAATAAAATGCCATATTTAATGGGCCACTTCAATGTTTTAGCATATCAAAAATATTTTGAAACATTAGTGATGTCACTAAGGTACCAAAAACTTTTTGAAAAAAATTGAAATTTTTTTTTCGATGTCAATCTTTTCTAAATATGCTAGACTTTCATAAAAAAACAATGTTGATTGTCTAACCAGGTTAAAAGGAAGAATAAATTATGTTTTAGATATCATTGTACCATTGGTTTCTATGAGAACTAAAATTTTGAAATGCATTTTTCTTGGAACCATTTTCATGCACTGATAAGTTCATTTCTAGCTTATTTATGAACCGATTTTCTTATTCTTTTCGGCAAAAAACATGGGAGGATGAATGCTATACATTGGTATGAATTGTGGCTAATTAGAAGATATGAGTGACCTCTAAAAGTTGTTTTAAAATAAATTCACAAATTTTGGAACAAAAAGTCTATCAAAAACCACTTTTTGAAATTTTAAAAAAAAGTTTCACATATCACACTTTGATAACATTGGGTAAGACTACAATATAAGCCAAAGTGGTTTAAACTTTATATGGGGCCTTTAAAGAGATCCAGTCGTCCAGATTTCTATTCTGGACAATCAGTAATGTCCCAGAACAATTGCTCATAAAACATCATATATATCTTGAGACCAAATCATAAGCACAATATAACCAATATATTGAGGAAATCAACAGGACAACCGACAGAACAACCAACTGTCAGAATTGAATGCAATAAGTCAAAAATAATATGCAATGTTTTTTTGGGGATTTATCTATATTTTAACCCCTTAGAAGTAATGAATATGGGTTCGGTGAGCCAAAATCTGTTGAAACTGGAAAAAGGAAAAGGCCAATTAGACTGAAACAAATTTGAGCAGGCTTTCTAAATATTATTTTGAATTTCTATTGATGAAAGTGGAAATTCATGGCTAGGAACAATCATCTAATTGATATAATTAACGAATTAATTCAAGCCTCAGAATTGGTAAGTTGATCAACAAACTTGTCTTACATCAAATAACACGGAAAAATCAGGGGGTTACTCAAATTGTGTTTTTAGGAGACCCGATCTCTTTAAACATGACATTTTTAACTTTCAATATTGGAACCTTCTTTCATCAGGAAATGAACTATGAGGCTCTCATTTACGCAGCTAATATCACATGAATCACCTTCCTCATATAGGCACACTACCCTACCTCGATCGCGCATGCGCGAATCTTTTGGCTTTCAAACATGTCGCTTTTGAGTATATCGACTGCTTAGTCAAAAGGTTAATACGTTTGGTGCTCGGAGTGAGTCAATATTGCTATTCGCTACACTTCAGTGGTGCAATAGTGAAGTCCATGTTCCAAGTTATATGATAGTTGAAGAAATAATGTAAATAATATCGTTTTAAATTTTAAAATATTTGATATGTCATAGTACACGGTACACAGCTGCAAAAGTTGATCAATACAGGGTACAAGGAATGTAAATTGTTCAATAGTACAGGGAGCGAGAAAGTAAGCTGATTATACAGACATACTATGTCCCGACCTCATGTACATTTACGTTGCAAACAGTGAAAGTAATGCTAAAAAGGCCGCCTGTTGATGCTTTGAGGTGTCATCAATTGTTATTTAATCCAAATAAAGTAAACATTATTTTGTAGATTTAGACACGGGCTTTCAAGTCGTATGCATTTTAGTCATTAAATTAACAAGAACGCTAGATTATACGTGTTACTAGGGTATCAAATTGAAATAAAATAATGAAATTAAATATCAACACGTTAATGATAAATGACTATCCGCTATCAGTATTAATGACTATTTGCTACACAGAATAATTAAAATTGCCTGAACTACATATGAAGAATCTTTCTATAGAACCCCTTGAATGGTCTAATTCACTACCGTCCTAAAAACCCGACCATTCAAAATGTTTTGTTCAAATTCACAAAAATACAGTTGACTAACATACTAGAAAACGTATCCACCTATAACACGATGACACGCAGTTTAAACAACAGTTAACTGGGTTTTTTGTTACATATCAATGTAACATTTTCGAAGGGACACTTACATGCTCCCTGTACGTTGATAGATTTACTGAAATGTATCGTGTATTGCATTTGGTTTTGCTTCGCTGCGCCCACTATTATCTATCTTTGCCTATAGTGGTTTTTTGCCAACAATATTCTACACACTCCTTGATGAATCAATTCTATGTCTGGTAGAACACTAGAAATATATGTAAAATGTATTTTACGTTCAGAAATATGGAATTAAACCCACGTCCTCCATTTGCAACTAAGCTGTACCCTGTTTCCCTTTTAAACGTGGTCACGTGGTAGGGTAGTGTGATAGGGAATGGGTGTTAGACTTGTGTGTTTTAGACCTTAAACATTGTGTGTCAGTGTTGTACTACTAGATTTATATTACCTTGCTGTCTTCCTAAGGACATCATCTTGGTTGTCTAGCTTGTCCATCAGATCTGCTACCTGCAAATATACAGTATACCTTACAGATATCAATATGCATATAAATCAAAGTCATGGGTAGATTCGGGTAGGGGTGGGGGGCTTTATCCGTTTCAAAGAATCTCAGAATTGCTTATAATAACTATTTACAAAAATGTTCCTGAGACACTAATCCATATAGCGTACAAACTTTGGGTAGACATTGTCATCCCCAGTTGCACAAACATCTCAGGAATGCATAGATACACAAATGATCTTGATTAGACATGGTGGTGCAGAAAATTTTGAGTGGCTCCAAAAAATAAACACACAAAAACAAGTAAGCATATTTTTCATTGAATCAGAGTTTCTCAAACATGATACATATACAGTAAAACCTGTGTAAGTGACTCTAAAAAGTGTTCCACTTGGGAGGTAGCCATTTTGAATTGAGCAGCCAATATACTGCCATTTTGAATTAATCATTTATCTTGAAATTCCTTCCATCAAAAGCATCAGCTTATAAAATTTTAGCCAAATTCATCAACTTATCGTATTTGAGTTATTAAATATTGGCTGCCATGTAGAAATTCAGTGGCAATCTTGTACATTTCTTCTTGAGCAGAACTCCCAAGGCATCATCATATAAAATTTGAAACAAATCCATCAACTGGTATTTTAGTTATCAACGATGACAATTTTTTACAAAAAAATGATGGCCATTTTGAATCAAGTGGCCTTATTGAAAATTCCTTCTCAAGTAGAGGTCCTACACCCATAAGGCATAAGCCTATAAAAATTTGAACCAAATCTGTCAACTGGTATTTGAATCATCTCTGGACAAACAAGTGGATAGACAGATAGATAGAAACTTCTTTATATCCCTACATCTTCATTCAGTGGGGTAATTATAAATTCATAATTTCTAATATTTCACATTCTTGAAGTTTTTTTGGATAATTAGGGCCTTACATAGGAAAGATACCAAAAATAATTCATTGCACTATAACAAAATACTGCTAAGTGCCAAAGTATGATTTTACCAATCATTCAAAACAGATTACAAATTACAATGTTCGAAATTAATAACATAATCATATCATAAATAAATGAACTGATATTAACTTTAGAATAAGTGTAGATATGAGATATTATTGGTCTAAAGTTTAATCCATATAGAGCATAGGAATCTGATCTGATGAACAAAACAAGAATAGTATTTATACAAGGGAGTAAGTTTTCAAGAAATACTTAGATCTATTTTATAAATATTAATATGGCAATTGTGCCATATATATTGCTGCTATTATGGTGTGTAATAACTCCTGCTGTGGCACAAAATGACGCAACTGAAGCAGAAAGTGTGGTAACTAATGAAGCCCAAGCAGCGGTAAGAAGTTGTTTTTGTTGAACTTGAACTTAAAAAGTATGCATGTATTCACAAAAAATTACACTTTTTATTTCACGCAATTGTTGTTCATACTGATATTTGATAAAAGCTATAATGAAATAAAGTTACATGAAGTTAAAATCTAGATACTGGTACATTATTTATAAAATCTGTTTCAATTTTCATCTCTCAATTTTATTCTCAGAGCTATTTGATGCAATTTGGCTATATTGCACCTATGATGAGATCTTCTTCTGGTAGTTTACATGATGCCGTAGTTGACTACAAAGAGGCTATCAAGTCATTCCAAAGATATGCCTATATACCCCAAACAGGTATCATTTTAGATATTCAATCAAATAGTGCAAACACAACAAATACTACTGTACTATAGTAATCAGTATATACAATGATTTTCATTTATAAAAATATCTCATGTAGAAAATGATGCTATAGAAAATAATCAATTGGACTAGCTTGCATCGGGCAATGCTTCAATGGCATTATTATAAAAAATTATAAATAATGATAGGAAATGTCTGGTAAATTAAATTATTTGGCCCCCACTTTATATATTAATTATTGTAATTGGTAGTTCAGGATATGATAACTTATAGAGATAATTGACAGCCTACACTTTAGGAAGTCAATCAGATAATATAATATCTGATAAATTATCATAGTGCATGAATTTCACTGCAGACCATTCTCTTCAACTTTTGACAAATTATTTTCTGTTAATTTTGCTCATCTGATATCTAACTTTGATAAGTCCATGGTAAAAGTTACTTAGTGACATGACCTTCTTATACATAAATTTGCTGTTGGTTTGAAATTTCTTTTTTTCTATTGGTATCATTAGCCTTTTTTAACTTGATTGTTTTTAGGAAAATGTAATTTAAGCAGCAAGTGCTTGCTACATTGACCAAGTGTTGACCAATGGGGTGTACATTTACATTAATCTAGTGTTTCTAAATGATTCTAGTTCTACAAATACAGTGAATAATGTTTAATTCAAAAAAATATATGTTGATAACTATCTTTTAAGAATAACAAGAGTTTTGAAAAGATGATTAAAGTATATCCTGATTGTAAAATACCAATGCCTGAGCTTGGATACTACTGCATTAATACTTTGCTCAAGCAATCCCAGGCACGCTATCTAAAGGTGCACAGCAGATTGCTATCCAAAGGTGCACAGCAGATTGCTATCCAAAGGTGCACAACAGAATGCTATCCAAAGGTGCACAACAGAATGCTAATATAAATAGTGTTGAGTCAAGCTTTAATTTCACTATTTGCTTAAACTTTGCCAAATTTGCTTAATTTTCATCAAATTTTCGTAAATCTTACAAATATGCTCTATAAAAGTTGGTCCAATGTAATTAATATTTGCCAATTTCAAACCCTGTGGCCCTGATGAATACACCCCTGTGACAATTCTAGTCAATTACAAATATAACTAAGTCAAGGCTACGAGATGCATGAATACATGTATGATGGTACTTGGATAAGGAAACTATCATTGTCCAACATATTAAATCACATGACAGGATTTGATTTCACAATGTTCATCCATATAGCCTAGCTATAAAGCCTATATTTATATAAATATCCAAGCACAATTTTCAAATTGTCATACTTCAGAGGGTAATTTTCATTTACTTGCTTCCATGTAAAATTCTGTATGCTTACATTTTCAAAGTTCCAAAGTTTTCAGACAATTCTATTCAAGTATTGAGAAGTCTCAAATTTCTACCTTAAAACATTTTAAAATGTTGTAGTTATGCAGTTTGGTATTGATTTAGGTGAGATAGATGCTGCTACCATTAGAATGATGAACCAGCCCAGGTGTGGTGATACTGATAAAGATCCTGCTACTGGGAGAACGAAGAGATATAAAACATTTGGTAAACATCAAAACAATCTCTTTTAAGAAAGTTAAGCATTGTATCAATTTAAAAATATTGAAATGTTTTTTTTGGAATGTGAAATTGATGAATCTAATAGTACATGGCATTATATTTTGAGATCATACATCATCACGCGGTGTTAACTTCGACCGACTGAATTTTTGGCCTACCGGATGTTTGAAAATCAAGGATTACGAGTCTCATACTGCACCGTTTTTCTTCAAACTTGTTTCATTCAAAGCATAACAAAAATCCCTTTCTGTTGGTACATTATTCTCCTAAACAGAGTCCCTACTTCCAGCGGCATTTTGGTCCCCAGGTGTAAGAAGGCCTTCTAACAGCTGGGGACCAAAACGCTGCTAGAACGATGGACTCTTTACAATTAAGTAATGCACCGACAGAAAGGCAATTTTGTTTTGCTTTTAATGGTATAAGTTTGAAGAAAAACGGTGCAGTATGAAACTCGCAATCCTTGATTTTCAAGCATCTGGTAGGTCAAATATTCAAATTAACGGTCGAAGTTAGGACCGCGTGATCATGTAGCTATAACTTACGGAACAATGTTTATCACTCCTTGACATTTCCATGATTTCAGACTGAATTTTTCAAATAACGTCCGATGCCCTTGCAACTTTACTCTTTGTTTAAATAAAGAATTGTATACTTAAATGATGGGAATAATGATGCTAATGATGAATGATGATGATGATGACTTATTAAAGGTAAATGGCCAAACAATAGGATTACGTACAAGATATTGAATTACACTCCTGATTTATCCAGGGCTCAGGTTGAACGGGACTTTACTAATGCATTTAAGGTATGTGACACCTCAAATATATAAATCCACAATCAGATGTGCCTTTAAATTAGTGTCCTTATCATTATAGTATCCTTATTATTACATAAAAAATGATACAAAATATATTTTTTAAATAAGAATATTCAATAACCCAATCACTAGCACAGGTATATGTATGTTTATTCCTAATAATAAAGAATCTCATCGACCCACACATGCTAGGTGTCCAGGTAATAAAGGGTTGAAGCACTGACTGACGCAAATGCTACCTGCTGACGACGCAAGAGCACCAACCCCCAAGCCCACCCATCAGTCCAAAGTCAATGTCCCTTACCATTATCTCTAGAGACACACCACTTTTGACTCAAGGAGTGTAGCGATGCATCATTATTGCTGTTTACACAAATGAATGATTTTAATTTCAGATCTGGTCAGATGTTACAAATCTAAGTTTCCACCGTGTCTACACAGATGATGCAACACTTACAATTAAGTTTGGATCATATGACCATGGTGATGGGTCACCATTTGATGGCCGAGGACAAGTACTGGCTCATGCTGCACTACCTCAAGGTGGATATATACATTTTGATGAGAGTGAATCTTGGACTGCAAACACTGCACAAGGTAGAGATTTAAATAGCTATGATAAAAAATAAAATGCTAAAACAAACAAATTCTTCTCATTTTCAAGTTGTGCAAATTTCAAATGGGTGCAATCCCCTTTTCAATACTCAAGTAGGTGATATACCCACTTCAATGATGGGGAGATCATAGTTATAATATAAAATGTGATCTGATATGAACCTCAGAAGACACCATGAAGCAAATATATTTCTAATCTTACATGTAGGTACAAATCTCCTGTGGGTGGCAGTCCATGAGTTTGGACATGCAATAGGCCTGAGACATAGTGATGAGAGAGATGCTGTTATGTATGCATACTATCAAGGCTACAAACCGAACTTGAGATTACACACAGATGATATACAAGGCATTCAGAGTATCTATGGAGGTTTAGGTAAGTAACTACAAACAGAATAGAATTGATATTTTCTACCTTTATAAGAGAAGAGTTTGTTATGATGATCAGAGAAAATAATACAGGGAAACATATGGTCCAATTCAAAATATAAATGAGATTGTATTTTAAAAACAAATTTTGATGCTATTATCTTAAATCAGATCCATCCCATTTCTACAAACACATATACCTTTCAAATATCAATAATTGTAATTTACTTCATTCAGGTGTTCTGGGGTCTTGGACACAGTGGACTACTTGCTCAAAGTCTTGTGGCACAGGTGTTCATTCAAGAACTAGATCCTGTAGTTCTGCAAAATGTGCAAGTCATACAAGGGAAACTAGAAGCTGCAATACACAAAGCTGCTCAGGAGGAGGAGGAGGAGGTAGAAGAAAACCTAAAGCTATATTAATGCACCTTTTATTTCTATAGACTACAGGGACTCATAATGAGTATAAAAAAAATCAAACCAATAATACATAGTATAGTACATGGGTATTTCAGTATTTCTTGAGATAGAATGGAACATTATCTCTTTAGTTTTAATACTGTCTCAGATGAAATGATTTATAGATACATGTATACATGTAGATATATATATACACAGTTTCATAAGAAAAAAGCTATTTCATAATAATTATTCTAATCTCAATCCACAGCTGATGTATTATAGGTGCTCTTGGTTCATGGACAACTTGGGGATCCTGCTCTAAGTCATGTGGTAAAGGCTACCATTCGAGATCCAGGACTTGCAACAGAAACCCATGTCCAAGTCATACTAGAGAAACCAGGGATTGTAATACACAGCGTTGTCCAACTGGGGGAGGTAATGTAGAAAGCATTTCAACAGCAAAATAAATAGCACCAGTAGATTTTTTTCAAACAATGTAACTGTCATTTGCACAATTCATCATTGTACATATGTAGGTGTTCTTGGTTCATGGACAACTTGGGGATCCTGCTCTAAGTCATGTGGTAAAGGCTACCATTCAAGATCCAGGACTTGCAGCAGAAACCCATGTCCAAGTCATACAAGAGAAACCAGGGATTGTAATACACAGCGCTGCACAAGTGGGGGAGGTAAATTAGATAAAAATATTGATGCTGAATAAAATAACTATTCGTTTACACTGTAATAGGTTTGTTTGTATAACAAACATTAAAATGAATGCATAAATCATCAAAATAAATTTATTTCTAAATTCTGATAGATGGTTGGGGGCCATGGAGTGCATGGAGTACTTGCTCTAAAAGCTGTGGAGGGGGAATGTGGGGAAGATCTCGTGTCTGTCATAGAGTCGGGAGATGTCCTGGTGCAACTGGTCAAAATAGAAGATGTAACACTCAGCCATGCAGCACTGGGGGAGGGGGTACAGGGGGAACTGGAGGTAATACATCAAACAAAAATAAATTGAATTCCCAAGAAAATTGCAAAACATGACTTTGGGAAGGAAGAAGTGATTATAACAAGTTTTTTTCTATTTTCTGTAACAGGCAATACTTGTGTGGACAACAATATCCATTGTGCATACTGGCAGAGGAATGGAGAATGCACTAAAAGTGCAAACTACATGAGAAAGTTCTGCAAGAAATCATGTGGTGTCTGTAGTGCCGGGGGAAATAATGGAGGTATAAAATCAAAATTATTCTATAAATAGGTTTAAAAGCATAAGTTTAAACATGCATCTATAATGATTGATTTTTATGTTTCGATAACAAAAAATTAGTTGTGACTTTTGTTAAAAGCTAAATGACATATTTTCTTGAAGGTCAACCATGCACTGATAGTAACCAGCACTGTGCATACTGGCAAAGGACAGGAGAATGCAACAAGAACCCTCAATACATGCGGGTAAATTGCAAAAAATCTTGTGGAGTTTGTGGCGAAGCAAACAACCCAATGGGTAAGGAGGAAGCATTAAAGCAATTAAAAATCTCACAGTACATACTCTTTTTTATATCACGTTCTGTTACATCCTGGTGAACAACACCATATAATAGACTAGATGCAAGTAGAAAAAATCTTGATTTACGCCATTTAATATTCAAAATTCAGTCAAAGCGATGTTATACTTGAAATCTACATGTAAATGTGCATCTAGAAATATGGTTTCGAAAATTGTTTATCAAGTTTGAAAATTAAATTATTTTTGAAAGTGTGACTTCTAGTTCGGGTTGATTCTCCATAGAGCCCATGTTACAAAATCACAAAAAGTAAAATATATTTTCTTGTATTGGTCAGATAACATTTTCATTTACTGGACATATTTTTATTTGCATAACTGATAGATACATAAGGGTTATATGAAAATTGAACCACTAAAACAGATGTAATTTAAGTTAAAGGGAACTTTCTACTGTACCCGCCATGCTATCTGACCCGAGTGAGCCACCTGGTGGTGAAACTGGTAACTACCTACTCGCATCTGCGTTATTGATATTGGAAACATTTAGAGTGTAGGAATTCTATACACTGTACATGTACATGATTCCATTACAGAGCAAGCATGCACTGACAATAACAGTATGTGTAGTACTTGGTCAAGGCAAGGAGAATGCGCTAAAAATCCTAGATGGATGCTGGTCAACTGTAAAAGATCATGTAGAGTTTGTACTTAACAGTTGCTTTTAAAGGTATAAAACATTCAAAACATCCATTCAGCTTGTATGTAAAAGATTTAAATCTTGGTAATACTTTTCTTAATGCCTTGGTCACATTTGCTCCGATTTTAACTACGGCACCCAGCTGATTGAGTATTTTGTTCAAAATTGAATACAATGTTGAACAAAACAACCAAGCGCCGGCCGATTGATCGGAGCATATGTGACCAAGGCATAAGAAATACATCTAGCATATTCTCTACACTAATATGAGTGTTGAGAATGCTAGATGCATGTATTTCTTAAGAAAAGAATATAGACATAAATACTCCAATAAATATTCACAATATTTTTGTTGTACAAATTTTGTTAGACTTTAATATTGTAGGCAGTCCTGATAGTTCTATCTAACATTTAGAAGAAGAAGAAGTGAATCTTCACATTAATATTGCTTACTGAGATTTTGTTATTTGAGATATCTTCGGGTTTTCGGAAAAGACCGACCCCACCGACCACCGACCGGTCGGTGTTTTCCACTGGTAGCCTCAAAACAGGGTTTGAAGAAAATGTGTAAAAGACCGACCATATCATGTAAAAGACCGAACATATTTGTAGCCTTAGAATATTAATAATTTGATTTTGAATGTCAATCGTTGGACTAGGCAACGTTTTTTACCGATTTTGTACCTTGCAACGAATGGCAAGCAAACAAATTGGTCATGACCGTCTCCTCTCGATTAATTGCCCTGCCTTAGGTCCTAACCTATCATTAACCAACCTATCGTTTCTACGGGAATCTATCCTAATTTTTTACTGAAATTTAACAATTTCGAAACAAAAATGATTTGTTATCGTCATAGCCTACTGAATACTGAACACGATATAATGTTACATGCGTTCTCTTATCGGGATTAAAAGTGACTTACCATTTCAGTACACCATTAGAAAGCTTTTTTTGTCATATCAAATGTAGTTTTTACCAGTTGACGTTTAACAACTGAGAAATCAAACATAACGTTACGACGTCAACATCGACGATGTTTGTGTGTTTTTGTTATTGCGTTTCATATGAATGAAGAATGAACTTAATGCAATGTTACGTTTTTTTCCAAAGTGACTAACCAGGATGAAATTGGTCTTCTAACAACTGAAACATCACTTAAAAATATGACATTACACACCACGACGATGTAACGTTTTCATCGTGATTTGAAATGATAATTATACGTTTTTAAATCACGACCTAGTAAAGGTACTATAGTCATTAGATTCCCAGTTTTAGTTTTACTTCTAATTTTGCATTTTTTCATCTTTATGTAAAAGACCGTCAGCCGACCACCGACCACATGTACCCAACTGTGGAGAGTGACTGGTCGGTGGTCGGCGGTCGGTGTTTTACGAAAACCCGATATCTTCTACATGAGAATTTTGGATATCACACAGTACATGCACTGTATGTGTATACAGTAGCATATAAGCTGTAAAGCAAAATTCAAGACCTCAAAATGATTGCTTATAATGCTAGCATATCTGATTATATGGATATATACAAAAGTAATCAAAGGTGTCTTCAGTAGAGTGCTTTCATCAGTGATTAATAATTAAAGTCAGGGTGCTGCAGTTTGGTGAAATTTCATGAACATGTGCTATTTACAGATAAAAATAACTCATTTCGCACATCATCTACATCTTTCATTCTTGCACAAAATTGCAAAACAATTCCAAAATGCACCCTGGCCTTAAGAAAAAAATAATAATGATAGGCCATTCAATATGGTGAATTTAGCAGCATGAGTTGAACAAAATGTTGTGTAAAGCACAAACCGAAAGTGCCATTGTACTGACATTCTGTCCGAGGAGTGTAAAATTTCACCATGATATTGAATGCCTGGGATTGAATGGCCTATCATCATTTATTTTTAGAGAATTGGGAATTGAGGTCCATGAAATAATCAAACTTGCTGTTATTTTCACCATTCCCAAGTTTGACGTTACAACACTGTATAGTACATGTACATAGATTCTCGGAAGCAGATCTAATAGATGCACGGTCATGCATGTATAGAGAATGGCTATGCTGCATTCTGATTGGTTGAGAAACTTAATTAAAGCAATTAAAAATCTCACATGTTTGAATTTCTTATAAATGAATATATAAAATTTAGTGTCCTTTATTTTCCAGGAATCATTGACTGAAGAACGTTTCACTCAACTGTGTGGAATCAGAGTTTAATGCCATCAGCTACAGAAGTGCATAAAATATTGACAATTATAGAGAAATCACAACTCAAATATGAAGATTAACATTTACATTATTTACAATTAAGAATTGATTTAGTACTACATAACTTGTCAAAATGAGAAGAGCTATAAACTCTTAGATTAGGAGAGACAAAATCATCTCCAAGAACTTGGACTTGACATGAAAATACATATTATACAGAGTACTCCATAATGTGATGGATATTATTCTATTTGGAAATAAAAGTAAATTGTAACTGAACACAATTAAGTTACTTATTTTTGTTTACAGGTATTATATACACATACTATACTATTATATAGAGGTTTTGTGATTTTTCAATGTTTCTCTGATCAAACATTTCTTTGACACATCTTTATCAATAATATAAACCTAAAATATAAAGTGTCATATCCTCCGAATGCAGGGTTCCAGACAGAGTTCTGGAGGCCTGTGTTTAGAGGATGAAAGTGTTGCGGAAAACATGAATGTGAGATAATGTGATTATACTCTATATTCAGTACTCTACATGAATTAATACAAGAATTGTCTCCATAATGAATGATAAATTACCAATGATCAAACCCTTTTAAATCATATTATCAAATTAGTCAAATT
Organism: Owenia fusiformis; assembly: GCA_903813345.2. NCBI lineage: Eukaryota > Metazoa > Annelida > Polychaeta > Sabellida > Oweniidae > Owenia > Owenia fusiformis. Next base: position 17,589,062 of record CAIIXF020000009.1, on the reverse strand, counting down.
ATATGAGTTATCAGGATAATTATATGTTTTTGTCAAAGGATCTAATGAAAATAAGAAGCATCGACAAGTAAGATTATAAAACAAGCAACCCAAAGGTGTACAAAATCTCATGTCTCGAATAATTTATCTAACTTAAACCACACACTGGGCACTGAGTGCACTGCATGCGACAATCAATCATTTTTTTGTGCCGCCACACTAGTTTTGGATAGCTTGCCAAGGGTACATTCTTTAAAAAATAATAATGCACACCTCTTTGTTTTAATTAGCTGGACATTCTTAAAAATAAAACACAGTTCATTCTATTGTGTTGCTACCTAAGTGGGATTTAATTATTAATAAAATATCAACAAATTCAATCACCTACTTTTCCAGTTTAAAGAGGCAATAAGGACTGTAGAGAGAAAATTCGAAAATTTTTATTTTTTCTGAGCTATGAGGTCAATACTTGGCTTAATACCTTCTTTGACATACCTATTTTCATAAAATGTATGTATAAACTATCAATTTCAGCATTAAGAAGTGTAAATTCAATTCAAAGCTTCTATAAAGGGAGTCCCACTTATAGATTTTTAAGATCCACCATGTTTCAAGAGGAATATCAGCTGAAATAATGTTCATCCAGAGGGTTTCTTTGTAGATAATGAAAATATATGTTAGTCTTGATGAAATATCCAAACCTAAATATATTTTGACACTTGTCGATGATCGTTGAATGGCCCCCCTGCACTATTTGTAGCACCTTTAAGTAAAAGCCTTAAACTAATACATATAAAAATGGCTGCCATTTTGCACCTTATCAAGTAAATTGGATGGTGTAATTTGCTTCTGAGGGTTCACATATAGAATTTCAACAAAATCGCTAAACCAATTTCCGAATTATAGCAGACTTTGAACGGAATCAATATCCAGTTTTATATGTGGTAACTAAAATACTGTAAAATCAACACTTAAATGGTGGCCATTTTGAAACCAGTGGCCATTTCAAATATTGGCTTTTGAGGAAGAATTTGTACTTATATACTACACATGTATGCATATGAAATATAGACAATATTTGTTTTGATTTTACTTTAATAACAATCAACCAATTAGTAATTAAATCAAGTGTGACATTAATGCCTTTTTACCAATTTGATGTCATCAATTCAGAACTAGAAATTTCTGATTTGAACAATTTTTTTGACTTATCTCTGATTTGAACAATAGCACTCTGTCAAAGAAGACCTATTTTCATGGTAATTTTTATTTTTTAATTTATGCCATTTGATTTGGATTTGAATAAGCTTCACTTTGGTGAGCCTCTCACTTGGAAATAATTTTATTTCCTCTACTCATGTCTAGATGGGTGGTTATGATGACAATTGTCAATTCTTAAAGTTTTCTTTCTCTCAAATGTCGGTTTGGTTATTTTGCTGGAATGAAATTTTTGGTGCTGCTGGACTAATTGCAAACACTTCTGCTTGAAATCCTTGAATAGTAGCATAGGACGTGTCTATTCCATTAAAAGGTCCATTTAGACTGCTCTTAACCATGAACTTAAATCTATTAATGGTGTTCAATTATGTTGTTGTTCGAATGGGTTTTTAGGCCCACTGCACTCGGCTTATGCAATTAATTAGTGTAGAAAGCAGATCAAGTTCATAAGGATTTAGTCTATCATATAGCACTCATATGTCAGACTTTCAGATAAAGAGAACCAATGCATCAAAATTGGTATTTGTTAATGTCCCTAAATGTGGCAGATGAGTTTTAGTAGTGTTATGTGGCCAAAACCAAGTAATTGGAAATGTCAGAAAAGGATGTAATTACTTTAATATAATAATTCCTTACTTTAAAATAATGTTTTATTGTAATACTACTTCACTATCATGGGTGGCATTTTGCCATAATTTTATCTTAAAGTTTCTCTCAGGTGAATTTTCACGGGATATGTAATGTGCAGCATACACACACAGTATACACATTTATCGTATGATCTGTAAAATGAAACCCTCTCATTGGTCAGTTGTTGTGCTGTACCAAACTGTATTGCTTCTGAGATTGTCCCCATTGATCATCTCCGTAGCAATACAGAAACTATTGGTACGGAGGGGACAATTTCAGTAGCAATACAGAGAATACAGTATAATTTCCTAGGATATCTCTTAAGTAAAGTAAATTGGCCTATGATCACAGGATAAAAACGTAATAGAATGATTTGTAGTGCAATATACAGGATATATTCTGTTCTCGATATTCTGTATTGGCACTCAACTTGGTCACGTGCAAATACAGATTTTCTCGAACAGAATATATCCTGTATATTGCACCTCAAATCATTCGATTACTTATATTAGCATTCAATAAATGCCATGCCTATTTCAACTGCGAAACATTGACCCATTAATATGAAAAATCAAAGATTAACATATTAAAACAAGGACACAAACATGTACATTATGTACCCTCTGATTGGCAATCCTTAGTTTTTGAGATGGTAAATCAACAAGGCATTAACATGCAAAATGTCACCACCTGGCATTTGTTTTACAGACAAAGACTGCTGAATGACCATGAACCACCATCAATGCTTCTGGTGGTGAAATACAAAAAAAATGTTCCCATGGTAACATGGTAACTGAAACTGACAAAAATTTGTTAAAAGTCAGAATTTTGATTTTTTCATGCAGAAAACTACATATAAGTAGTATGTATGGTTCAGGATTTCTTGTTTTATACTAATTTTTCTCTAATAGTATAATATTCTATAGTAAAGATTAGTATATTACAGGGAAGATAATATTATCATATAGAATTGGAGAATCAAAGCTTAAGTAAGACACATAAGATTATTGGTTCAAGGTCTAATCCTCCTTTAATAACACAAACACCAACTACACTATGAATTAGTTCCTCATATAGTTAAATCTCATATCATGTCAACTATAATTCTCTTGTTGTTACTGTGTGCAATAGCTCCTGTAGTGGCAGAGAATGCTGCAACTGATATAACCAATCAGGCTGATGCAACGGTAAGTGCACAATGAAAGAAATGTGTCAATCATTTGATTTTGGACTTAAAGTTCAGAGGTTAACGTTCAACCTCCAATTAGTGAAGACAATTTGAAAGTTCAGCCAAATTGCTTCCATTGGTCTTGGCCATCAATCAACCAATCAGCAAGTAGAAAGACATGTGTTGAAACAATACAATGTTGGTCAATACTGGTTTAACAATGACTTCAGAGGAAATGACAACAATTTACAAAGTCCTGTCTGACGACAAGCTCTGATTGGCTAGACGCTAGACCTACCTTAAAAACCTAAAGAGTGGAGACAAAGGAATGTGCAGGGTTTTGATTTAGGTGCAAAAAAGTTCATAAATGCAATTCATATACAAGGCATTAACATGACAAAATGTCACCACCTAGTTGCTCACAATATTATGAGTTCAAACTTAAGTCAGATTTGAATTTCTGAGAACTTGTAAAGTCAAATTTGAACTTCTGAAAAGATGTAGATGATTTTGAAAAAAAAATTGGTCAATTTGAAGCAAGTTGAAAACAGACCTTTTTGACCTTTTTTGACCTTGAGAAGGTCATTAAAGGTCAAATGTCAAATCTAAAGTCAGATTTGAATTTCTGAGAACATGTAGATGATTTTGAAAAAAAAATTAGTCAATTTGAAGCAAGTTGAAAAAAGACCTTTTTGACCTTTTTTGACCTTGAGAAGGTCATTGAAGGTCAAATGTCAAATCTAAAGTCATATTTGAATTTTTGAGAACATGTAGATGATTTTGAAAAAAAATTTAGTCAATTTGAAGCAAGATGAAAAAATACCTTTTTTGACATTGAGAAGGTCATTGAAGGTCAAATGTCAAATCTAAAGTCAGATTTGAATTTCTGAGAACATGTAGATGATTTTGAAAAAAAAATTTAGTCAATTTGAAGCAAGTTGAAAAAAGACCTTTTTGACCTTTTTTGACTTTGAGAAGGTCATTGAAGGTCAAATGTCAAATCTTAAGTCAAATCTAAAGTCAGATTTGAATGTCTGAGAACACGTAGATGATTTTGAAAATTTTTTTTAGTCAATTTGAAGCAAGTTGAAAACAGACCTTTTTGACCTTGAGAAGGTCATTTAAGGTCAAATGTCAAATCTAAAGTCAGATTTGAATTTCTGAGAACATGTAGATGATTTTGAAAAAAAAATTAGTCAATTTGAAGCAAGTTGAAAAAAGACCTTTTTGACCTTTTTTGACCTTGAGAAGGTCATTGAAGGTCATTGAAGGTCAAATGTAAAGTCATATTTGAATTTCTGAGAACATGTAGATGATTTTGAAAAAAAATTTAGTCAATTTGAAGCGCAGCAAGATGAAAAATATAAAGTTGAAAACAGACCTTTTTGACCTTTTTTTACCTTGAGAAGGTCATTGAAGGTCAAATGTCAAATCTAAAGTCAGATTTGAATTTCTGAGAACATGTAGATAATTTTGAAAAAAATTTTAGTCAATTTGAAGCAAGTTGAAAAAAGACCTTTTTGACCTTTTTTGACTTTGAGAAGGTCATTAAAGGTCAAATGTCAAATCTTAAGTCAAATCTTAAGTCAGATTTGAATTTCTGAGAACACGTAGATGATTTTGAAAATTTTTTTTAGTCAATTTGAAGCAAGTTGAAAACAGACCTTTTTGACCTTTTTTGACCTTGAGAAGGTCATTGAAGGTCAAATGTCAAATCTTAAGTCAGATTTGAATTTCTGAGAACACATAGATAATTTGAAAAAAAAATTTAGTCAATTTGAAGCAAGTTGAAAACAGACCTTTTTGACCTTTTTTGACCTTGAGAAGGTCATTGAAGGTCAAATGTCAAATCTAAAGTCAGATTTGAAGGTCAAATGTCAAATCTAAAGTCAGATTTGAATTTCTGAGAACATGTAGATGATTTTGAAAAAAAATTTAGTCAATGTGAAGCAAGTTGAAAAAAGACCTTTTTGACCTTGAGAAGGTCATTGAAGGTCAAATGTCAAATCTAAAGTCAGATTTGAGCTTCTGAGAACATGTAGATGATTTACAAAAAAATTGAAGTCAGTCTAAACAGTATTTGTTAAGTTATAGGAAGTTGTAAGAAATTGTTACAGACGCCGGACGCCAACCGCCGGACGCCAACCGCCGGACGCCAACCACCGGACGCCAACCACCAACCGCCGTCGCAAAAAAACGGAGACCATAACAATATGTCACCACTTTTGGTGGTGACATAAAAACTGAAATTGCATGATACTATGAGATCAATTGTCTGTTTTCCAGCAAGAATTTTGAGAAGAAATATAATATAAAATATCTATAACATATATATTTATTCTATTTCCAGAAGTACCTGATACAGTTTGGTTACCTACCATCCATAAGTAGATCATCTTCTAACATCTTGGCAGAGGCAATAGTTGACTACAGAGAAGCCATAAAAACATTCCAGAGATATGCTTATCTCTCACAATCTGGTATTAGAATGTTATCCTCATATTAACTCATGCTTTTTTAATTCATTCATTGTATCTTCAAATGCAATTTTGATTTGCACTAAGTATTTACAAAATAATGTCATATACTAAAAATAGGTGAAATAGATTCTGCCACAATAGCAATGATGAACAAGCCCAGATGTGGTTTACCAGACAGAGCTTCACAGAGTCAACGACAAAAGAGATATGCAACTCAAGGTAATATTGGAGAGGTTAAGCTACCGTATAAAATCCAAAACGCAACTTAAACGTATCAATCGGCCCTATACAAATACATGTAGAGTTCACACATAAATAGCCGTTCAGCTCTAGTGTTTGTTTAGACTACACCATAGCTTGATGAAGTTCAATAGCTGGTTTTCTAATACATATTTTAAACGAGCTCGTTTCGTAAGATTATTGGAGTTAAATCATGCGTAACATACATCATCTTCTTCAGAAAGAATTATACTCTGCATCGAAATCAAAATTGCAAGGATAGTATTCAACAGACATGAGTATAATGATTCCCGTTGATAGCAACGTGAAAAATTAAAAACTGCCGTTCTAAACACGCAACTTTGAAGTTGAACGGGTATCTGAAGTAGACTAAAGCGATACAATCCTATGTTGATTCAATGTACTTTGCGTTTACGTATACGTTTTGAAAAACCGTATTTGCTTAACCTCTCCATTGAAATGCATCCCATACCTACTGAGCTTCTAGATACATAACATTATGGGAATACTACGATACAGAGTATCTAGGAAGCAGGTTGGATACGTAGTTCTCTATCTAGTTCACGATTACCAAGCTCTGCAACCATCCCAGTCTCACTCCATAGAATGTTGACAAATGAACCTAGAATCTCAGTATGCGACACATTTTATATGTATGATCAGTTTCTAATACAGGGATTATTCATTATTCTCTCAAGGGACCGCATATTTCATAAGGGATCAACCCTGTACCTAAACCTCCCAGTACATAACACCTATATATATAATATATCCATCAAAACAGTAGTGTTCTATATCAAGTCCTTCACATTAAACATTGTTATATTTTGAGACTGAGCCCTTTAAATATTTCAAACACATAATCGGTGTCAGGTTATATTGGACAAATAGTGATAGACTTTTATTATGCCATTAAGGTAGTTGGCCCCGTCGAAGAATTACATACAAGATATGGAATTATACTCCAGACCTACCAAGATCACAAATCAATCGAGACTTTGCGAATGCATTCAAGGTACATACTGTTCATGCACTTTAATTCCTAGAAAAGTTACAATATAGATATTATCCTGTATGAGGTTCAGGATATAAAGATTACTCTTGTGACTATTTTGAACATGAAAATTTTCATGGTGGCCATGTTTAATCCAGCAGCCATCTTGAAAATTCCTTCATGAGGAAATAGAACTGCTGAACACCGTCCAAAAAAGATTTGGAGACTATAACAATTTGTCACCAGAGAATTCTTATATCCCTCAAAAATTTGAACCAAATCTGTCAATTGGTTTTGTGAGTATATCAAAGAAAAAATGGCAGCTACACATGTATTTGAATTCAGTGCCATCTTGAAAATTCCTTTTTGAGCAGAGTTATATATCCCTAAGGCATCAGCATTATCATTAAATTTGAGTCAACCCTGACAACTGGTATGTAGGTTATCAAAGACTTCATTATTTTACAAAAAATTGCAGACTTTGCAGACAATCTTTTTGAAGATGAACTTTGAAATTAATCACAAGAAAAATTGTAGCCATTTTGAATTGAGCAGTCATTTTAGAAATTCCTTCTTGAGCAGAGATCCTATCTCCTTCAGGAATATGCCTATAAAATTTGAGTCAAATCTGTCGGTATTTGAATTATCACCTGGACAGATGGATGGATAGACAGACAGATGAACAGAAGGATGAATGGAAATTCAGATAGTTTCCCCATAAAAAATACCCCAAAAATGTAATTCATTATACCTATATTTAAAGAGAGAATCAGATATAGTGAGCAGGCTAAACAAAAAATTGTTTCAATTTTAGAATATTTTTGGCTCATGTCATTTCTTGTCATGTCTATTTTCTAAAAATCACAGAAGTGCATACTTTAGTCCAGGAAAACTAAAGATTTTTACAATAATGTATTATTTTTCTAGAAGAATGGTTACCATTCTTATTATTTGGAAGAATTTAAACATTTTCACTCATTTTTGCACTTTGAATCATGAATAACTTCACCAATTTATAACATATTGTGAATCTTTTGGGAGATATTGTATTTGATATTGTAAGGAATAGATTGGTAGGTCAATTATAAATGTTGCTTGTAATTTTGTCACCCCCTATGGATCAGATTCTGCCTTTAATATTTACAGGTTTGGGCTGATGTCACAAATCTAAGTTTCCAACAAGTCTATACAAACAATGCAAATCTCAACATTAAGTTTGTGTCATTTGATCATGGTGATGGATTTCCTTTTGATGGACGAGGAAAAGTACTTGCCCATGCTGCACTTCCTCAAAATGGACTTATCCATTTTGATGAGAGTGAAAAATGGACTGCAAACTCCAAGAAAGGTATAAACCTTTACTGGGTGGCAGTTCATGAATTTGGACACTCCTTGGGAATGCAGCATAGCACTGTAAGGGATGCTGTGATGTATGCTTATTACGGAGGATATCAGCCTAACTTGCAGTTACACACAGATGACATCCAAGGCATTCAAAGTATATATGGTCATTCAAGTAGAACAACTAACGGTACAAGTAAGTCATAATCAGTTTGAAAAAGACCAGTTTACAGGTCCCTGGGGAAGATGGGATAGCTGTTCAAGTACATGTGGTGGTTGAGTTCAAAGAAGATCACGTTCAACATCTGGTGTCACTTCACGTCAAACAGACTTGCAGAAAACGACCATGCCCAGAATCAAATGACATACACAATAAGTTCAGTTATCTCCACAGCATTAAAGCAAGTTGGCAGCATCCACCTGAAAAGCTGTTTGCACCCACTTGAAAGTGAGAAAAATTGGGGAAGATGGGGTACCTGTTCAAAGACATGTGGGGGGGGGGAGTTCAAAGAAGATCACGTTTAATATCTGGTGTCACTACAAGTCAAACAAAGACTTGTAGAACACAACCCTGCCCAGAATTAGGTGACATACACAATCAAGTTTGAATTAATTTTCAAAGTTATTATTCCTTGATATATATTATTGGCTGTTATCAGGAGATTTTTTCTTAATGATATTCTTTCCTTTGATATAAATGTTTTAAGATGCCTGAGGAAGATGGGGTACATGTTCAAGTTTTTTTGTGATGATCTTAGAAGAAAAATATAAATGTTATGTAGGAACAAACAAATACTTACAGGTACATGGGGAAGATGGGGTACATGTTCAAAGACATGTGGTGGGGGAGTTCAAAGAAGATCACGCTCAATATCTGGTGTCACTACAAGTCAAACAAAAACTTGCAGGCCAGAATCATGTCCAAATATAGGTAGTCTCTTTTACTCATATTATTTAAATTAAATATAAATATCAATAATATGTGCAATTTTTCAAATTCAAATAACCATCTTATATTTTCCTGGTATTTGTTACATTTAAAAGTATATAATGTTTTTAAGTAACTGCTGACAGATTTTTATATATTGCATTCTAGCTTTGAGAAAAAATGAGAAAACAATGCTATAATGCTTACAGGACCCTGGGGGAGATGGGGGAGATGTTCAAAGATGTGTGGAGGAGGAGTTCAAAGACGATCACGTACAACATCTGGTGTCACTATAAGTCAAACAAAGACTTGCAGAACACAACCTTGCACAAATACAACAGGTGACACAAAATTATTTTACACTATATTTAAGTGTTCATGTAATGAATAAACTATGAGGACTGGCTATTAGGTGAAATAATGGTCAAGGGCTGAAGGCTCAAGGCCATTATTATCTTCATCCTTGGCCATTACTGTATTTCTCCAAAGAGCCAGTACGAATGGTTTATCAAACGTAAACCCTATACTGCTTCTTATGAAAGGTAGGTGGTCCATTAAGCTTACACTTAACTATTCAACTTTAAAAGGATTGGTATCGATATGGCAAAATGAATTTAACATCGTTTTTCTCTTATACCAATTATTGAAAACATTCAATGTAATGCTTAATAATGATTATCTACATATCTATAGGTACCTGGGGGAGATGGGGAACTTGTTCAAAGACATGTGGTGGGGGAGTTCAAAGAAGATCACGTATAACCTCTGGTGTCACTACAAGTCAAACAAAGACTTGCAGAACACAACCCTGCCCAGAATCAGGTGACATACACAATCAAGATTGAACTAGACAACAGCAACGCCAAAGCGTAGCAAATCCCATCGAACAGCCATGGCTGGTATTTTTACAAGCAAAGTATAAAGCATTTTTCAAAATGGCCATCTTCTACCAAAAGTGTCATTAGACAGTGTGTCCTGCTTATAGTATTCACATACCAAATATGAACAAAATCGCTCTACTACTTTTCGAGTTAAAGTAAATTACGTTAAAATAGCGGCCACTTTTCAAAATGGCCACCTTCTACCAAAAGTGTCATTAGACAGTGGGCCATGCTCATATTATTCACATACCAAATATAAACAAAGTCGTTCCACTACTTTTCGAGTTATAGCAAAAATCGTAAAATAGCGAGTAAAGGCCGCCATTTTTCAAGATGTGCTTCTTTAATATCTACATTTCTAGTTTTATTAATGTCCTATATAATTTTTTTACATTTAAAACATATTGCTATGACAGTTTTACATATTGTATCTAAATTACTGTAAAATCGGCACTAAAATGACCGCCATTTTTAAATGAGCGGCCATTTTGAAAATCAGTTTTCGAGCAGAATTTCTACCCCCATAGGGTATATGTGTACAAAATATGAACAAAATCGGGCCAACGGTATTTCAGTTATTGCCCAGATGGATGGACGGCCAGAGGCGTTCCTTATATCTCTCCGAACTTCGTTCGATGCGATAATTAATTTTCAAAGTTATTATTCCTTGATTATATGATTGGCTGTCATCCGAAGATTTTTATGATGATATTTTTTCTGTTAATCTAAATGTTTTAAGGTGCCTGGGGGAGATGGGGTACATGTTCAAAGACCTGTGGTGGTGGAGTTCAAAGAAGATCACGCTCAATATCTGGTGTCACTACAAGTCAAACAAAGACTTGCAGAACACAATCCTGCCCAGTATCAGGTGACATACACAAGTTTGAATTAATTTTCAAAGTTATCATTTATAGATATATATGAATGACTGTCATCGGAAAATTTTTTGTGATGATATTCTTTCTGTTTTTCCAAATCTTAAAAGAAAAAAAATGTTATGTACGAACAAATAAATACTTACAGGTACCTGGGGAAGATGGGGTACTTGTTCAAAGACATGTGGTGGTGGAGTTCAAAGAAGATCACGTATTACCTCTGGTGTCACTACAAGTCAAACAAAGACTTGCAGAACACAACCCTGCCCAGAATCAGGTGACATATACAATCATGCTAGGATTAACTTTCAAAGTTATCATTAACTTAACGAAGATAGGTATATGACTGACTGTCATCATGAGATTCTTTCTATTATCCAAAAACATAGATATGAAATAAATAAAATAATCATAATACATAAACATATGTTAACAGGTACCTGGGAGAGATGGAGTACTTGTTCTAAGACATGTGGTAGGGGACTTCAAACAAGATCACGTATGACCTCTGGTGGCACGATAAGAGACACAAAGACTTGTATAGCTCAGATATGCCCAGACATAGGTAGAACAATTTTTTCTTATATACAGAACCACAACCACAGAAAATGCAACCCTCCAATTTGGGAGGGTTATATTTGACAACATTTTTAAATCTCCCTATTGTCACCATTTGAGAAGCTATAGCCAACACAGCCGACATTTCTCATGATCTAAGGTACTGTACATTCAAGAGGACAAAGTTGGCTTTATCCCAAATGTTTGATTTTAACCATTTTTCATAAGGTGATCTCGCTTAAAACTTAATAAAAAAAGATATGTTAACTGTGGTAAAAAGAGCTATTTTATCACCACTGCAGGTATATGGGGAGCGTGGAGTAATTGGGGTTCCTGTTCTGAAAGTTGTGAAGGTGGATATCAGAGGAGATCTCGCTCCTGTATCAGAGGAACATGTTCTGGTGGCATTACTGAAAACAGAAGGTGTAACAGCCAGGCTTGTGAAAATCAAGGTTACTCTGATTCGGTATCTATTCCATATAAGAATGTTACAAAGAAAAAGAGACAGGGTCTGATATCTTGGTGTTCTTCCAAGATTGACCCTGACTCTTGCTCTCTCCTAAAACTTAACTCAACATTATAGATATATTATTATCAAATCAAATATTCTTCTTTTAAAATTATATTGCATTGGCATAATGGACTTAAATACATTCCCTTTCAATTCAATTACATTTATGGGCTGATCTTGTACCTAACCATAATTTCAATCATCAATTAAAATTTGCAAAGTATATATGCATCTGATTTAGATAACAAAGCAGCAGAAGACCCAAACCATATCATATGATTTAGATAACAATGCAGCAGAAGACCCAAACCATATCATATGATTTAGATAACAAAGCAGCAGAAGACCTAAACCATATCATATGATTTAGATAACAAGGCAGAAGAAGACCCAAACCATATCATATGATCTAGATAGCAATGCAACAGAATACCCAAACCATATCATATGATTTAGATAACATTATGCAACAGAAGACCCAAACTATAGCATCTGATTTAGATAACAAAGCAGCAGAAGACCTAAACCATATCATATGATTTAGATAACAATGCAGCAGAAGACCTAAACCATATCATATGATTTAGATAACAATGCATCAGAAGACCCAAACCACATCATATGATCTAAATAGCAATGCAGTAGAAGACCCAAACCATATCATATGATTTAGATAACAATGCAACAGAACCCAAACCATATCATATGATAAAGGGTTTGAAAGGGTACTTGTCAGCTCAGAGACTTCTTCAGAAGACAATTGGAATCTGGTAAAGTTACCCTGGGGCCTACTGATTTGTCGCATCACAATGTCTTTGAAAATCAATGATGATCTACATATATCTTTGGTAATGTTGAACATTCCTTCTAAAGAACTTACTTGTATGCTTCCAGGTGTGTGGGGAAATTGGGGAGCTTGGAGCAGTTGCTCTAAGACTTGTGGTGGTGGGACAAGGCGTAGATTCCATACCTGTCTAAGAGGCATATGTGTTGGGAGTTTTATTGAAACACAGATTTGTGGCCAACAAACATGTGGACCAGAAGGTAATTCTTTACTTGTGCAAAAAATAATATCTACGAACTTGATACTAACAGAATTCAAGCAGAATGATAGTTGACTTTATTTATTTGGTTTTATTTAGTCCTAGATTGTGCAGCTTCTATGTAAAAAAATGAATTGTGTGAAACTTCAAACTATTGATATTTCTTGGTAAAATATAATGGCCTGGCTCTTTAAATGAGACCTTCCCACCCAATGGCTCTGCAACCTCATTCATCCATGGCTATACTTGGTTCTGATAGTCACTGGTGGGAACTTGATGAGCAATGGGCATGTGTAATGATGCATTTCAATTATGCAATGCTCAGCATCAAATATTGATTGGTGAGGGAATTCCTTCATTCGATAGACAGTTTGGACTCAATTTTAGCTAACCTGTAACACAATTGCTAAGTTAGACTCAACCAGCTGTGTAACAGGTCTCAGTGTTATTTGTTCATCCCTAATGATGCACTTTTGTCTACTTTTTTATTAGAAGGCGTGCCATGTGTGGATAGACACATACATTGTCTATACTGGCAGAGGAACGGATGGTGTACTAAGAGTGTTACATATATGAAGGTATTCTGCACAAAATCATGTGGCTTCTGCACAGCTACTAGCAATGGTGCCACTGGAAGTAGCAGAGGTATGTTGACAAAAGAATTAGAACTAGTCATTGCTCATTTCTTATTAACATTTCAGAATATATTGTACAGTAAAAGCTGTCTTCGTGAACACCTCTCTCTAATGAACATCTGTGTCTAGTGAACACATCTTCCCGGCACACACTCCACTGAGTTCTGTATAAAATTGCCTCTCTGTAGTGAACACCTACCTAGGATAAACACATGATTCGCTCCATGGGTGTTAAATATACACAGGTTTGTTTAATGAATACACAGAATTAAATCTTGTGGTAAGGGCTAATGTGAATAAGTTATGATAAAAAGTCAGTCCACCCTAGTGCCCAACCCATCACTGTAATTGGATAAATATTAAGGTTTGATGTTGACTAAATCTAATGAATGGCTCATATGATTAGTTTTATTAAACATCGCTGTCATGATGCTATGGCTATGCTACAATACATTGAAGATGGCGGTGAGGGTTGGAAGGTCAATAAAGTGGACAAGTAGCATCATCAGTACTTCTAACTCCTCTGGTTTTGGCACCAATATCCTTAAGGGCTTTATGTAGGGGAGCAGCTGGAAAGCCTCTGCAACATACTTCAACTGCGTGATGTGATTAATAAAAAAATAAAAGTTGGTTTTTGTTTTGTTGTTTACTTTGTCATATGTTGTCCAATGAACACTTTCTACATTCCACCTTCCATGTTGGTATTCAATTACTGTATACTAAAAATGTGGAAAATAACCATTCTTCTTAAGGAGTGTGTGTTGACAACAGACAAAGTTGTGCATCTTGGAAACAAGCAGGGGAATGTACCAAGAACCCAACCTATATGGCCAGATATTGTAAGAAGTCATGTGGTCTTTGCAGTTCCAACAGTGCCAGTTCCCCTAGGGGTAATAGAGGTACACCCCCAAAATGCAATCTGATTTTCGACACCGTTTCGGTGCCAATTATCAGTGCCGTTTTGGCACCAAATGGAGTGACTAGTCCGGTAGCAAATTTTGGTGTCGAAAGGTTTCGGTGCCGGAACGGTGTCGAAACGGTGCCGAATTTTTTTGATGCCGAAACGGTGTCGAATTATATTGGCTGTGTACAGTATGTTGGATTTCTTTGGATAGGGCTTGTCTTGCTCAATGTTGCCAATGTTGTTTTTCATGTTTTTTTAAATTTAAATCCCAATTATCTAAGTATGTAATAAATTAAAGAAATCAAATTCGTTTTACTTATTGACCATAACAATGAAGTAAACATACAAGCATCAGTCATCAGTGTGTGATCACAATGTAATTATAAAAACCATCGAAGTAAGACTATTTATCACAGTGAGACTTGAATCACCATAGACAGAAAATGTCTTACTGAAATTCTGCATCAAACCCATTTCTCTTTACATAAACTACATATGTTTAGTTTCAGTTCAAGTAACATGGTGGTCTACACAGCAAAGAGCATGCCTGAGAGGACACAATGACAAGATAATACCAAACACCAGAACATTAAATGAATGCCGTAGAAATTGTCTGAGAGAGACAACATTCACATGTCAGTCCATTGACTTTAACTTTTTGCTGAAACACTGTATTCTATCCAGTAAAACATCACCAGTTCTTAACCCATGTCCAAATACAAATTTTACATTCTCTCGACGTATGAACTGAACAATGCCATGTATTTTCAACCTTGTACAAATGCAAATTTCATATAACTAAACTAACTGAATAGCTCAATGTATTCTTAATTTATGTCCTAAGTTACAGATTCTGAATTCTCTAAATCTACGAATTGCATGGACAACTCAATGTAAAACTGAATAAAAAAGCTGTAATAAAATATAAAAAAACAACAGCCCACTTAATTCCCTAAAACTGCCACATCCCGGTAAAACCGTTTTGACACTGCTATTGTACATGTGCAGAAAATTAATGTATTATGCTGCATTCTATTACTGATTCATAACAAAATACTATTGTCCCACTTTCAAACCAAGTTCCATGTGCAAGTATATAGTTCTAAAGCTCAATAATTGAATTCTTAAATGTATCTGTATTTTTGTTTTCTAGAAATATTGTTCCAAATATTCAATAGACACTAACATTCAAGTGTATGTTTTTACACATACAGTATTATAAGAAAAGTATTTAATAAATATTACAAGATGAGTTAAAGCAAATCATAATGATCTTTCTGATCGATTATCAACACTCAATCATTTATTAAACTCACTTTAATTTGGGGATGGTCTGCAGATGAAAGTACAAATGCTTATTCAATAGTTTGATAGCAGCAGATAGCCATTGATCATTTAATACATGTACCAACATTCAACAATGATATATTTTATGAATCCTTTTAAATGATATTATTTAAGGAATAAATAATGATAGGCCATTCAATATGGTGAAATTCAGCATGAGTTGGTCAGAATGTCGTACAAAGCACAAACTGAAGGTGAGTGCATTTGTACTGATATTCTGTCCAACGAGTTTCAACATATTGAATGGCCTATCATTATTTATTACGATTCAAACATAAAAAAGAAAACCTTGTTCAGAGAATTGGGGATTTAGGTCAATGAAATAACCAAACTTGCTGTTATTTTCGTCATTCTCAGGTGTGACGTCATAATACAACACAATATATGTACATAGATTCCTTGAAGCGGATTGTCGTGCCTGTATTGAGAAATAATGAACATTCATTATTGGCTATGCTGCATTCTGATTGGTTTAGAAATTCAAATAGAGCATGGTCATGTTTGAATCAATATTAGTGGGTATGCATTATTCACATTCATTGTGAGGTTAAGAATGTTGAGAAAAATGTGTCAGTAAAGTCTTAATTAATAATGATCTAAGAGAAGAAAGTAAAGAATCAAAGGATAGATCTGAGTCTGAGGTAACTTTTGTCATTTTTACACTTTTTTCACAGCATCCTTGTCATACAATAATTCTGCATTTTTTCATAATCAAAATCATATTTTATTGACTAACATTTTACACTCTACATGTATATCCTTTGCAGCCACTGTGATGGTATGTGGTGCTAAATCATATCAGACACAATATGAGGTATTACCTGCATTTGTTTGTCCCTCTTCAGCTGCCCCAGTTCTGAAGATAACATCTGGGTTCTCTCAAGATAGTCATTGGACAAAGTCTGTCGGTCAGCATTGTGCCCTATAGCAGTGTCTGAAATAAACAATAAATAGACAGCTTGAACATATCATATGAAACAGAAATTGGTATTTGAGATATCAAATTTCTTAAGCAAAGCTCCTTCATCTCTAGGTATCAGCATCCAAAATTTGAACCAAATCTGTCAACTAGTATTTGAGTTATCAAAGATTTCCTTTTTTACAAAGAATGGTGGCCATTTTGAACTGAGCAGCCATATTGAAAATTCATTTTGAGCAGAGGTCCTAAACCCATTAGAATCAAACCTTTAAAAGAATCAAATCCATCAACCAGTATTTGAGTAATCGCCCGGACACACAGAAAGATGGATTGCTTCTCTATATCCCCTTCAAACTTCATTCGGTGTAATGTAATGATTTTCCACACTCTGAGTGTTATCCCACCCTTATAATTGGCTTTTAAATGTGACAAGAAGCTCTCATATTTTCATATTTGAAGGTTTGTTTAATGGTGCATACCGAAGACTGTTAAGATTTTTGGAATATTTCGGTTCCTGTATTTCATGCAAATTACTCTGGTGTCACCATATCACACACTTTGATGTTTAAATCATCATTTTCTGTGGGGCCTCATTAAATTTACTAATTGTATTACCTATTGCTCTGATAATATCTGTTGGAATGTTGTTGCCTGCAAGCTCTAGTCTCGCTATGGTCTTGTTCTGTTGCAGAGACTTCAGCAGGGCACGCCCTCCAACTATACCAACATTATTCCAACGCACATCTGGGAAAAAAAATATAAATATTCACCATCTATAAATGCAAATAGTGAGAGTACATACAGCTAAAAGTTCATGTTGCATCCACTAGAATATTAACAGTACAATGTTTCTAAATTATTCCAGATATGCTATACTTACTTGATTAACACATCTGTAGATTTACTTGATTTTTATGTGTAATTTGTATAAGTTATTGTACAGTATAAAGAATAGATATCCATCCAAATCCAAATGGATATGACATGACACAAAGTAATTTTACCTAAAGAACGTAGAATTGGGTTGCGTTTCAAGGCAGTAGCAAGCTCAGTAGCACCTTCATGGTTAATCTGGTTATTGCGTAAGTCCAGTACATTAAGGGTCGTATTAGAGCCAAGTCCATCACAGAATATTGCAAATGAGTTGTCCAACATTCCCAATCCATTCCACTCTAAACATACACTGGAAATAAAAGTCAAGTAAAAATGGATGTGGAATTCAATATTCAAAATGCACAGTTCAATGGCAGAGACATTAAAATTGAACTTGTCTTACAATTCCGCTTTTTGTGCATTTGAATTTAGAACTCTTCATCTTACCAAAAAGTTCTTCAAAAAGATTTTGAATAAAACAAAAACTCCTCCACCAAGCAATAAAGTTAAGTAGATCTGAATATACATGACTTTTCCCTGAGCTATGAGGCATTTTTCTACTAACACTGAAAATGTATCAAGTTAAAAAATGACATTTTTACCTCAATAGAGTCTTATTCTGCTTCAGCATACGCCCAAGTGACTCTACGGCCTTGCCCCTGATGTTATTACCCTGCAATAAAGTACAGAATTAGCCAATGTTCAATTAAAAAAGGAACAAATATTGGCTACATGGCAGTGAATAGACTAGATCGAGTAGAAATAATCTTGATTTATGTCGTTAAATATTCAAAATGATATTCAAGTGATGTCATATTTGAAATCTACATGTAAAGGTTCATCTAGAAACATGGTTTTGAAAATTATTTATCAACTTTGAAAATTTAATTATTTTTGAAAATGTGACTTCTAGTTCGGGTTGATTCCTAATAGACCCCATGTTACAAAATCACAAAAAGTGAAATATCTTTTCTTGTATTGGATAGATAACATTTTCTTTAACTGGGAATATTTTAATTTGCATAACTATTAGATACATAAGGGTTATATGAAAATTGAACTGCTAAAACAGATGCAATTTAAGTTAAAGGGAACTTTCTACTATACACGCCATGCTATCTGACCTGAGCGAGCCACCTGATGGTGAAACTGGCAACTACCTACTCGCACCTACTTTATCAGACTGTTCTTACTCATTCAGACCCTTATGGTCCAATCAGATCATCTTTTATCATTTTATGTTAGCTCATATAGTTATTAGGGGCGGGGTCAAAATATCAATGTTCATATGGAGACGAAAGTAATTTCGTTTGGACAACAACCCCCCCACCCCCCCTCTAGACGAAACCTTAGGTCACTTCAAAAAAACATTGATTTTGATTGATTGCCGGGTTATTATTACGGTGAATTAACACACGTTCGCAATTTAACTGCATTGAACTCTTCAAAAGGAGAAGGGAAAAGTACGGAATTTATTTGAAAAATGATCGAATTATCGTCTTTATCTACCGATATTTTGGACCTATCACACAAAAAAGCTCACGAACTATTGAAAACAAGCCTTTTTATCAGAACATAGCGCCAGAAAAAGTGGGTAAGTCCAATTATATTTGTATATCAGATCCGAATTATCGATGTTTTTTTGGTCAACGAAAGTGCCCAAAAACCCCCTCCCCCCTCGCGAAAGTACTTTCGTCTCCATATGAACATCGATATTTTGATCCCGCCCCTTACCTTTAAATCTAACTTTTTGCAAGTTGTGTTTGTAATTAAGCCATGTGCCAGTGCCTTCACACCTACAACAATGAATCAGATTACTGTATCAATATTGTTTAAAATCAAATATGGAAATGTACTTCCTACATGTAAAAAAAGTAATGATAACTAAATACATGTTGTACAAGTGATAATAATTACTAAAAATATTACTTTTATATGTAATTTCAAAATTCAAAATATGAATTTTGCTACTATTTCTAAAACATTCAGTTTCAAAATAAAAAAGTATTAAAAATCCATTCTTGTTTATTGTTTTAAAGTTTATATCAAAAACATTTTTCAAAATTTTTTAGAAACCTTAGAATAACCATGTAACCATGACCATGAATTATAATTCCCTTAAGATAAACCCTGAATCCAAAATTATGAATAGCTAGAGCAGAGTTATTATACAGTAACATACAAATATTACAAATACTCCAGAAAGAGATTGCCTAAAGAATTCAAACTGGACATATTTTCTATTTTGTCAATAACAATAAGACCATAGACTTAAAGTAAATTATTAATGAACCTTCTTCTCCTATCATACAATCACACAATCTGATTTCATTGAAGCAGCGATCTGTGGCCAGTATCTTCCCAATAACTGCACACGTCTTCACAGTCAGACTTGTAGCTGATAGGTTAAGGCAGCCCCGCCCACTTCTTGGACTTTGTTGCGAACTTGAAGTACAAATACACATGTAACTAGAAAACAGCAAATCCACATATGTGTAGTAGCAAATCCTACCAAACGAAACATATTTCAATAAATACCTTTTCATTTTGGAGATTACATGATAGAAACAACCAGGAAATAGTCCAGTAGTATTGTCTAAATCTACACCAATGATGTGATTTGATGCCAATATAAAATTCTTTCTTGAGCAAAGGCCCATGAGGCATTATTGTATAACTTGTTTGCTCCAAATCCTAAAACTGGTATTTAAAATAAAAATACATTTCCCATGAAAAATGGAACACTTAAAGTATTGTAATATTGTCTCCTTTTGGCTAGATCTACATCCATATGATATGGTTTCATAAATTCCTTCTTAAGTAGCCATCCTATGGCCATAAGGCAACCAATCTGTTAACTGATATGTGAGCTATCAAAAAAAATTACATGTACATTTTTATGTAAATTGGTTACATATCCTAGTTTTCTGCATGAGAAAAATGCAAATTCTGCAAAGAAATTCTGCATGAAAAAGTCAAATACTGCACCAAATTCTGCTTGAAATCCCCAATTCCGCAATAAATTCTGCAAGCAACGACTTCATATGAACTCAGTCTATCAGGAAATCACAGGGAATTTAAATTTCATTGATATATTAGACGTAATCTTTAAGTGCAAAAGCCGGAAGTTGGAGAATTTTAAACATTGTTTTACAGAAGATTGCTTACGCAATTTATGAATTGTAAAAGTAATGAAAATCACTAACCCTTTTAACTGGTCTATAACTGTATCCTGTGGCTCAATGTGGTAGTCTTTACACAGTTGTATGTACGTGCGACGAAATTCATCCATATTCTGAAACTGTCAAGACATACACATCGCTTGTTTTAACAATTCAATCTTTCAGTAGATGATAGCTAGTGAAATGACCCGAGGGCACCCCAAGGGAATGACTAACTAGCAAGCATAGTGTAACAAGCCAGATAAAGAAATTGAAAGAAAGTGTGCTAAATTCAATGCCCCATGTGGGAATCGAACCTATGACCCTTGGATCCAAAGACCGATGCTCTACCGACTGAGCTATAAAGGATTAAGCCACTACAGCTGGACTGTATTAGCAACTTGCTATCAAGGGTCATGACTCTATCTCCCCCTTTGAAAGGACCACGCCCTCGTGGTCAGTCCTACTTTCCCTAGCAGTGACTACCACACACACACGGATGCAAAGGATACAACCAATGCTTTGATCCCACATATGACACCAATGTAATGACCCGAGGGCGCCCCAGGGGAATGACTTACTAACGAGCATAGTGTAACAAGCCAAATAAAGAAATTGAAAGAAAGTGTGCTAAATTCAATGCCCTGCGTGGGAATCGAACCTAGGACCCTTGGATCCGAAGTCTGATGCTCTCCCGACTGAGCTATAAAGGCTTAAGCCACTACAGCTGGACTGTAGAAGCAACTTGTTATCAAGGGTCGTTACACTAGGTTTGAACCTCTACTTAGAGTGAATCTGAAATTAAGACCACTACCACTACTACTACTAACCTGAAGATAGGCACACAGACGTGATGAAAATCACACCATCAGACAGACACACAACATTAACATGAGAAAATGTCAATACCTGATTGGATTTATAAAAAAATGGCTACCAGAAGCAAAGATGGCCTCCTAAAAGTTAATCAGCTATTAAACTTGATATATTCTATCATATATACATAATAAAAGTTAATCAGCTCTAGAATTTAGCCTCCTGCTAAAACTTAACTACTAGTATGGAATCTGTATTTAACAACTTGTACTGGTTCAAATCATGGCTTGTAGGAAGTAAGGTAGGATGGTGAATCAAGTTTAAAAACTAGTTCCCAAGGAACAGTGCTTGGACCACTTACTTATCTTCAGCCAGTATATAGCAAAATTAGGCTAACTATAAGAATTTTCAACTTTGATCATGAAAATGCTATCTTAGGACACAAATGTTGGTGCAAGGATGTAAGAGAAATATTTATGTCTGCTAATTTGCTACGTGAATATGAAACAAGACACTTTGGAGATAGTTCACTCATCCTCGATTCTGTTAAAACAGCGGAACTGCAACAATACATCGAAGAATGGAAACTTAAGATCGCCAATATGCCAAAACTAAGGATTTATAGGACATTTAAAACATCATTTTAAACAGAAGACTATGTCAAGAACTGTTTACCAAGGACATTCAGATCATTGCTTGCAAAAGCAAGATCAGGCACACTACCATTAATGCTGGAGACTGGAAGATATAGATCCACCCCAGTTGACCAGAGACTTTGCTTACATTGTAAGAACGATAATATATCCATTATTGAGGACGAGTTCCACTTTTTACTAGTATGCCCATCATATAACAATTTACGAGATGACTTGTTTTTGTCTGTTAAACGTATTTAACAAAAACAAGAACTTATTATTGATGATGAACTTTTGAAACTTTTATTACATGATTTTAGATTAGTGCGCCATACTGGAAAATTCCTGAATGCTGCTCTTATCAAAAGAGCAAGCTTCGTTTAATAATCTTATAATATTGTTTTCAAATATATTGTACAATGTGCCCCATAAGCCTAAAATAGGCTGGGTATTCTATACGAGGCACTTAAATAAATAAATATACATATACATACATATAAAACTATTTGCCGATGACAGCCTTCTGTTCATGATTAAAAGCAAACAAGATGCATTAAAGATAAATCCCCTATCATTCACAATTGTACCGTGCTAAGGTTAAACCTTTAGCATGTAACACACATCCCATAGTACCTAGGGACTTCAGATTGAATTAATTTCCATGAAAATAATTAAATCGATCAGCACAATCGCAAAATTAACACTGAAAGTGAAGGATTTGGAACTTCTCCATTGGTGAGTAGATAGGTGTTGATCTCAATATGCAAAAAGGTCCAGAGGGGTCTTGTTTGTGCTATTCTATGATACATTATTCGGGGATTCCCCATTATTCTCTAATCAAATTGCCGGATGTTATCACGTGAAAATCATGTGCTTCCTCAGTGCCACGCATGCACAGAGTAACTTTGAAATGGCGTTTAATTCAGTTAAACATCAGTTCAACATCATTTCAAAATTTGAAGTTACTTGATCCAAACTTGCAGAGAATACTCATAAAAGAATGCTTTCTTTGACTCATAATCACAAAAAAGTCGAGTGACATTTTAGATGGAGAAAAGCTTAGGCTAGGCTAGATCTATAAATCAATTTCATTCAATTTCAAACTCAAACTGTAATCTAGGCCTGTAAATATTCTGCTTTGATAGGCTTATTAGCATTTTTTAGAAGACTGACAAAGGCATAAGGAAGTATTTATATTCAAGAAAAATAAACAATTATTAATCTATCGAGATACTTACTATTTCTATGCATGAGATGCGATTAATTGTACGAATATTTCAAACACTCCACCATTTTCAAACGTCGCTAGAAGTTTCTCTCCTTCTTCACAGAAGAGCACAAATTTTACACATTCCTTATAGGTTTTTAGTGTTTTGCAGAATATAACAACAATAAAAACTTAAAATGTTGATAATAAATTGTATATCAATAACATTCCTATTCATTGTGATATCTTTATTGCAAAAACACGTCCAACTAAATATATAACATAGATGCAGAAATCGGAATGTGTCACAAGCACATGTGAAAAAAACACGCACGACAAGAAATGGCCGAAGATAAAATTGAAATTGACTTGAATCAGGTACGTATGCTATATTGTACTTGCCTTGATATTGGGGAAGATACACAGGGAACTCAAATTTCACAAAAAACATCGTCAAATCACAAATTTGTGAAGTGTAAATTTTAATTTCGGAAGTTTTTTTTCTATGTCTCACTCTCAGCATGGGCTTTCAATGCCAATACTTTTCCCTGAGACCATGGGCATTCAATAGAAGCGAAATCTAAAAAATAGGTTGACAATCCGACTGAAAATTCATGAAAATATATTTTGATCTCTAAAATCATTGATTACTATAAACGTAAAGGCTAGAGTACCGACAATTGTCGGTACTCTAGACTCTGATGTGGTGGCACGCTAGAGGACCGACAAATAAATTGTCGGTACGGGAGATATGCTGTGTTTACACGCTAGAGGACCGACAAATATTGATTTTCGAATTTTCTGGCGCATGCGCAATGCGCGGGGGGATATTTCAGATATCATACGGATATTTTTGGAACAAGTGCAAAACCCGGGGAGGGCATTAATCCTGATTACCCGGGGATTACCAAACCCAGTCAAAAAATGGTAGCCCGGGAACAGGGAATGGTAGTAAACGTTGAAAGGCCCAATAAAAAACATGAACAAGTAAGACGTTAGAGAGCTATTAATGCAGAGTAAACGGCTATATATATTCTAAACAGACAGGATATTTCTCCTGAGCCGATCAGGCGTAGAAAGGGGAGTTTGCTACCCATTAGATAGAAGAAAATAGCTAGAATGTTTTTTATCTGAAGCTTATGGTATGAGGTTCCATATCCATCCGCCAAAAGGTACTATATAGTCCATTTAAAAACCTGTGGTATCGTTCTAAATAACCCATAGTTGGCTTCTAGGGTACCTAGTATGCCACTATTTGGTATCAAAATAAAGAGGAGTTCAACTTTCATTTGAATTACGAAAATAGCGATGTAGGTCAAAATAGTTCCGAACGTGAGCATGTTTACTACGCGTTTGCCCGTCATATCAGAATTGAGGAAGTGGTAGCAAACGCGAGTTACAATAAACGGACGCTGATATCTCAAAAAGTAACCTGACTCCCTATAATTTGATGTAGGTCAATCGAACCCCTATATGGACAGGTGCATTTTGATATATAACACTATGGTGGGTAAGCGTTTTATAGTTGATCACGAACGCCATATGTGCAAAGTATTGTTATGAATTTTCGAATTTGGTGTTGGATTACGGTACTCATACCTTATAGCACAATTTTTGATGCATTTGGCTCCCTTACACGATTCCATCTCGCATGAGAGAGCTACCAAACGCAAAGTAAACAGTGATATATTCGAAATGAGATATTTCTCCTGTGCCATGGCGTAGTAAGGGTAGAGAGTGACGGGGGCGAAAGCATCCCCTCCCCTAACTGTATATCGACCCATTAGATAGAACAAAAAAAGAGCTTTAAAATGTTTTTTTAATTGAAGTTTGTAGGACAATTTTGATGGAAGTTGAATCAATTTTAGTCGAAATAAATTATGGCTCACTCCAAGTTAATGCCTGTACGATTCCATACTGCAAAAGAAGCACCATGCCCCCCTCAAAGGAAAAAAAGAAGGTCTTGCCGGGATTCGAACTCGGGACCGAGTGTGTTCAAGTAGTGCTCGCTAACCACTAGACTACCAGTGATAAGGTTATATCTAAATGTAAAAGTAGTGGATTTATTTTTGAAATTGTCGGCTCTCTAGCAAAAACACGTAGCAGCCACTTGCGTACCGACAATTGTCGGTTCTCTATCTGGCAACACTAGTTGACGATAGAGTGCCGACAATTGTCGGTACCCCAGCAAATACCCCTGGACAGTCTTTAAAAACCTACTTGTTCCACTAGTATTGAGATGACATACCGTCCTGATTGGTCCAAATCGGTAACAAATATGGCGGTTCAAAATTTTCGAATCTTCTAATAACGCTTCGAAGAAAAATTCAGCTATCTGTGAATAAATAACATGTGATGGGTTTGGTTGTCTGATATAAGAGTTTGTAACCAAACACGGCCACATTTTGCGCCAGACATGTCATTCCTGAATACCGGTCCAAGCCATAGTCAGAATATTGAATTTAGTAATGAGAAAAAAGTTCGACAGTAATTTTTAGAATTTTTAATGAAAATATTCTGAGGTCACATGATAACTTCTACCTGGAAGTAGCTAAGCAGTCTCAAAAAATCAAATAACTCGAATTGGGTCTCTCATTGTCAGTATTAGAGCAATTGATGAATCAAAATTGAGCTAGGTAATCATCAATCAGAGTCAGTTTTGTGGAGTTAGAGGTAGATAATTTTAATGGTAAAATTGTCAACGTCAAAATTCTGTCGACGTCAAAATGCGTCTTTAAGCCCTTCGACTTCAATCAAAAATCCTGGTTCTCCTATGTAGTAGGGATGCGTCCTAGAAAGCATTGTTGTGTGAATTCATGTAATTTATTTTAATTTGCAGGCTGATCTTGATAAAGCCATAGGAGCCCTGTTGAAACATGTAAAACAAAAGAATGAGAAACATGCTCTATTCCTAAATGAGGGAGAGAGGGTACTCCTGCAGTTCACATTCAAATTGATCCCAAGACTGAAGGGGCCTAAAACTATCAAAGTGTAAGTAAAATGAAAAACATATTAGGGTGTAAATTCAAAATCAGTTCATCTCTATTGTGACATGAAGAAAATTACCTTTTTTATTTAATTTATATTACTATTATATAAGCAGCTTTATATACTTTGAAGAAGAAAAGTGAACTTTGTTTCCAAACCCAGTCTATTAAAAAGTATTAATAAATAGATTACTTGTACAGTTTTCTTAAGATACAAACAAATATGATAACAAAAAAGTTAGTATTATTTATTAATCCATTAAATTAAAAATCTTTAGAATGATAGGATGATCATGCCAGTATTTTATTTAGTGTATATTATTGCAATTTTAGAGACCTCCCACATGAGATTAAGACAGATAACACTGAAGTTTGTCTATTTGTAAAAGACGTGGATGCTAAAAGTCGGGATTATGCCCCAAGTGTTAAACACTATGAGGCTCTGCTTAGGGAGAAGGGTGTTACTTCAGTAGCAGAGGTAAGATATTATACTTCTTATTATTACCTTATGTTGGAGGAACACGTAACTATTACTGTAACAGCGTAACATAGTTAATGTGATATTCATAGGATATCGTGTCAAAATAAAACTTACATTTTTATAACCTGTGGAAAAATATCTTATTTTAGCATATTTTCTCTAAACCATAGAATATGGCTTTTCAACACTGTTACTCCAGTGTCATATCTGATGGTTATCGTATCCCCCCTAATAGACACACATATACTCCCAATAAGCACATGACCTACTTTTTCTATGAAAGACCTTGAGTGACAAAAATCAAGAAAAAATAAACTCAAAAAAAATAATTGGGCGATAATAGATTTAATTCACTTACCATCATCTATTGAGCTGTTTCTGTCCACATTGCCATTTACATGCACAGAATCAACTTTGGGTGAAGGATTTGATCTTAATACCTTCAGTCTCTTTATTTCCTCAAAATAGCAGTAGCAGTAATCAGTACGAGTCCTACGATTGGTCGCTAGCTGAAGACCTGGTTTAAACCATCTTCTATTTGTCAAGTGTGATCACGTGATCATTATTTAAGAATGCATATGCGGAAGAACCTGAACCAAAAAAAGGAACCACGGCAGATTGCCCCTAAAGCAAGATATTTCTGAGCTGAGTCATCAAAATCAAAAGCAAATTGCCTCGAAATATGCAAAGAAAATGTGTGTTTAATGGTTGCATATAAGTTAAACTTCGCAAGTGATGGTATCTGTATCATTCAGTGACATACTGGGCTCGCTAGAACGCTGATTTAGACTGATAAATAGCAAAAGCGATACAAAACTTCATCAATTTTATTTTGTCCAGTGTAAAAACGTGACTTTGAATTCCCGTGAACATTTTTTCAAGGGACACAGTTTCTTGAGGGGGGCGGGACGCAAATAACTTTGAAATATGCAAAGAAATTGTGTGTTTAATGGTTGAATATAAGTTATACTTCGCAAGTGATGGTATCTGTATCATTCAATGACATACTGGACTCGCTAGAACTCTGATTTAGACTGATAAATAGCAATAGCGATACAAAATTTCATCAATTTTATTTTGTCCAGTGTAAAAACGTGACTTTGAATTCCCGTGAACATTTTTTCAAGGGACGCATTTTTGGAAATCAGTACGTCCCAGGGACACAATCTTAGACAAACCTATTGAAAACACTGATTCTGAGTGTCAGCAATCTCATTACTATTAAACAATCGCAGTGCATTATGGAGTTTCTGATTTCGGCATTATTTGCTACGTTTTGTAGAACAAACCTTTGTTCCTTTGGAATATTTGATTGAAGTACTAATGCAAAGATTTTCTCTGATTAAGAAGACCAGTCAGTGACAGAAAGCATTTAGATAATAATAATCGAAAAATATCAAAATTGGATGGAGGGGGGTGAATGGAGGGGGGAGTAATATGCAATAACTTACACTAATTCCTGGAGAAATGAACTCAGTAACTCAGTAAGAAACTGCAGAATGAAAAAATGGGGAAATGTGGAGTTACAATGTATATGAAATATCGTCAAGTAACATCTCTTATCATGCCTTATATACACAATACTCCCCCTCCATCACCCCCCCTCCCCTCCAATTTGAATTGTTTTCAATTATTTTTTATATAACTTATGGAAGCTTAAAAAAAGAAACCAACAATGGCATTAATTTTGTGATGATAATGTCACTTATTCTGTACAGGAGAATTTAGAAGCCACACATATTAGAGAGGACACTGTGACGGATTTGCTACTTGACTCAAAATGAGTAATTATGTCACCACCAAAAGTGGTGACATATTGTTATGGTCTCCGTTTTTTTTGCGATGGCGTCCGGCGGTTGGAGATTGGCGTCCGGCCGTTGGCGTCCGGCGGTTGGTGTCCGGCGTCTGTAACAATTTCTTACAACTTCCTATAACTTAACAAATACTGTTTAGACTGACTTCAATTTTTTTCTAAATCATCTACATGTTCTCAGAAGTTCAAATCTGACTTTAGATTTGACATTTGACCTTCAATGACCTTCTCAAGGTCAAAAAGGTCTTTTTTCAACTTGCTTCACATTGACTAAATTTTTTTTCAAAATCATCTACATGTTCTCAGAAATTCAAATCTGACTTTAGATTTGACTTTAGATTTGACATTTGACCTTCAAATCTGACTTTAGATTTGACATTTGACCTTCAATGACCTTCTCAAGGTCAAAAAAGGTCAAAAAGGTCTGTTTTCAACTTGCTTCAAATTGACTAAAAATTTTTTTCAAAATCATCTACGTGTTCTATGAAATTCAAATCTGACTTAAGATTTGACATTTGACCGTACCTACAATGACCTTCTCAAGGTCAAAAAAGGTCAAAAAAGGTCTGTTTTCAACTTGCTTCAAATTGACTAAAAAATTTTTTCAAAATCATCTACGTGTTCTCGGGAATTCAAATCTGACTTTAGATTTGACTTAAGATTTGACATTTGACCTTCAATGACCTTCTCAAAGTCAAAAAAGGTCAAAAAGGTCTTTTTTCAACTTGCTTCAAATTGACTAAATTTTTTTTTCAAAATCATCTACATGTTCTCAGAAATTCAAATCTGACTTTAGATTTGACATTTGACCTTCAATGACCTTCTCAATGTCAAAAAAGGTCAAAAAGGTATTTTTTCATCTTGCTTCAAATTGACTAAATTTTTTTTTCAAAATCATCTACATGTTCTCAGAAATTCAAATATGACTTTACATTTGACTTTAGATTTGACATTTGACCTTCAATGACCTTCTCAAGGTCAAAAAAGGTCAAAAAAGGTCAAAAAGGTTTTTTTTCAACTTGCTTCAAATTGACTAATTTTTTTTTTCAAAATCATCTACATGTTCTCAGAAATTCAAATCTGACTTTAGATTTGACCTTTAATGACCTTCTCAAGGTCAAAAAAGGTCAAAAAGGTCTGTTTTCAACTTGCTTCAAATTGACCAAATTTTTTTTCCAAAATCATCTACATCTTTTCAGAAGTTCAAATTTGACTTTACAAGTTCTGAGAAGTTCAAATCTGACTTTAGATTTGACCTTTGACCTTCAATGACCTTCTCAAGGTCAAAAAGGTCTTTTTTCAACTTGCTTCAAATTGACTAATTTTTTTTTCAAAATCATCTACATGTTCTCAGAAGTTCAAATCTGACTTTAGATTTGACATTTGACCTTCAATGACATTTTCAAGGTCAAAAAGGTCTTTTTTCAACTTGCTTCAAAT
Organism: Owenia fusiformis; assembly: GCA_903813345.2. Taxonomy (NCBI): domain Eukaryota; kingdom Metazoa; phylum Annelida; class Polychaeta; order Sabellida; family Oweniidae; genus Owenia; species Owenia fusiformis. Next base: position 17,558,998 of record CAIIXF020000009.1, on the reverse strand, counting down.
TTACTTAATTTTTTTTTCAAAATCATCTACATGTTCTCAGAAGTTCAAATCTGACTTTACAATTGACCTTCAATGACCATCTCAATGTCAAAAAAAGTCAAAGAGGTATTTTTTCAACTTGCTTCAAATTGACGAATTTTTTTTCAAAATCATCTACATGTTCTCAGAAGTTCAAATCAAACCTTCTTAAGGTCAAAAGGTATTTTCCAACTTGCTTTAAATTGACCAAATTGTTTTAGGTGGTGACATTTTGTCATGTTAATGCCTTGTTAGAATTATAACCATTAACCATAAATTGTTTAAGCAATTACTCCTTCAAATTGACCATTTTGTGTAGAACTATTTCAATTGTCATATTTTGCAGGTAATTCCTCTCAAGAGGCTGAAGCTAGAGTATAAAGAGTATGAAGCCAGGGAGAATCTACTATTTCAATTGTCATATTTTGCAGGTAATTCCTCTTAAGAGGCTGAAGCTAGAGTACAAAGAGTATGAAGCCAGGAAGAATCTGTCTAACATGTTTGGAATATTTCTGGCTGATGAGGCAATAGTGCGCTTGTTGCCAGGCTTATTGGGCAAACATTTCTACAAGAGAAAGAAGTATGTTTCTTTTCAATATTAGTAGAGGGATGTTTGATTTGCTGGTAACTTTTACTTGGGGAGTAGATATTTCTAGTCTTAATAGGTTCATAGTCATGGTTGCACCAGTGAAAACTCGGCATGTCTGTGTTGTGTCATAGTGTAAGTCTGTAGGTCTGTTGGAAATATGTAAGTGTAGGGAGGGGTAGCACTTTATTTTAGAGTATCATCTCTTAAAAGGTTAGGGGGCCAGATCAGAGAAAACAAGGATGATATCAATATCATCCAATGTAATTTCCCTATATCATTCTAACAGCTAAATGATGAGCTTATACTGTGATATGAACCTTGAAATATTATCATTACATGTATTTCATATATACGTATATAGTACTAAGTGTTAAAACAGAAAATGCTTACTAGGAATAACATTAAAACATTGTAAACCCTTGTGTGAGTCACCAGGAATGTCAATGTGAAAAGAATCAAATGAAGTCTTATGAGGATTCCCCCGGGAAAGATATCAAGTTATTATTCCATACTTAGTAGTGTTGTAGGTAAATAACATTCAGGAATATAGTTATAGATATCTGAAGTGAGTGGGAGATTTCAGCGGGTGATATATATATATTTATCCCATACTTGGACGTGTTACAGGTACATAAAGCCGGTTTGTAAAAACTTATATTTTAATCAGCGGGCAGATATAGCTTTGTGCCCGCTCCAAGCGGGCAGATATAGTATATCTGCCCGCTACGTCATAATCGCCGCTCGCATATTTGTTCATAATTTGTAACATTCGCGTAATGACTGTAAACGACAATGGAGAAAACACAGACAATCGGGATCTGTTTGATGGTTTAAAAAAGGGAAGGAGCATCCAATTAATCAATCAAAAATTCGAGAAAATAAATGTTGGAATATTTGAGAGAACAGGAAAATCCGCCCACGGCCAAGAAAACAAAACTGGACATGAATATTCTAAAATATTTGCACGATTCAACAATGTGAACCAGATGACCAAGATTGGTATGGGATAAACATATTATCCTATAGTCTGTTCAGGATATTGGGATTATCCCTTGGCCAATATAATATATTTTCCCTCGGGACCTGCGGCCCTCGGGCAAATATATTATATTGGCCTCGGGATAATCCCAATATCCTGAACCTCTCTATATATATATCACCCGCTGATATCACCCGCTCATCAGATCAACAAATTCAGAGAGTAGATACTGAGCCAGGGGACTTGACTATAAAACCTCATAATCTTCTAAGTATAGAATAAATCAGTTATTAAATGCTTGATTTTTGATACAGTGTATATCCTTCGGTAAATACAATATATCAACCCTCGGTCCCTACGGTCCCTTGGGTTGATATATTGTATTTCCCTCAGATATACCCTGTATCAAAAACTCCCATTAAATAACCTCTATAAAGTATATTATCCCGATATCATCCAGCTAATTCCAATATCGTTTCACTTGCTAATATATAAATATATAAAATTTTGTTGACATCATTACACGATTGCATTAGTCATAACTGTGGTAAACTACATATCTAAAATATAAACATTAATTGAATTAAAAATACAAAAATATATAATGTTTAAGGTACAATACATCATTCATGATGCATATATATGAAAAGATAAGGATATGCTTTATAGTGTTGTTCACACACAATGCATTCTTGACTAATGCTAACTTCTCAAATGAATATGAATTTTCCAATGTGTCTTTGTAAAGTTATGTTTTTACTAGAAATTAGATCGACAAATGAATTGAATATATACCTGATATTGCTGTTTGTGGTTTAAAAAAGTCTTTTATTTACATGTTTTTTAAGAAATCCCACCCCTGTGAATATGACTGCCAAGAATCTAAAGGGAGCCATTGAGAAGGCAGTTGGTGGTACCAGGTGTATCCTCACTGGGCATGGCTCCTCATTGTAAGTATAAAATCTTAACCGTAAAACTTTGCTCAAAAGAAAACTGAACCAAAATATTTTTTGATATTTCTTATCAAGTGGCAGCCGAAATCTTGGTTTTTCCCTTTTTTTATTAATTTGAATATGGTCACTTCATGATATTAACAAACATGAAATATGTTTCATTGCATATAAGTAATAATATAAGTTATTCTTAATACTAATAGAGTTATCACAGTCACTTCCAGGCTTCATTTTCGGTAAGATATTTTTATTCCTCGCTTCTACACCACTTATAAGTCAAGTTGTGGACAATAATTTGGCTCAAAGTTAAGGAAGATAGTCTAGTTTGAGAATATGCAGGTGGTTCTATGTTTGGTATATTAACGAAGACTAGGAGTCCCACGATCAATCGGATAAACCGGCTCGTTTCGTAGCGATCTGAGCGAATCGATCTTGTGGCTATAATATCGCTGATTTCGATTATCATTCTGAAAGAGATTTAAGTCTACAGGTCTTGAAATGAACAAAATCTCCGCTGTCGAACAGTTTGTTTATTTTTTTTCGGACTCATGACACGCCACGACCTGCCGCATATTAAAATACGTGTGCCAACTTAGAATTGTGGTCAATTCACAGCATTGATAAAAACTCGAACATTAAACTAATTTATTAATATCTTCGACAAACAAGGATTAAATTAATCCACCTTTACTTTGTAACATCTGTAGTAGTCAAGTAAGAGACCAAGCCACGCAAACATCCGTAATATGACGTTTTTAATTAGTTCGAAATGTTCGTATTTTTCTTTTCTTTGCCGTTCGACAAATTACCCCAACTACTTGAGCTACAAAAAATGAAAACTCAACAATTTGAATCGAATCGAATCGTTAGGTTAATATCGAGATTCGAATCGAATCGGTGGAAAATGAATCGTGGGACCCCTAACGAAGACGCAATTTACATATTTAGTCCCTCGCTTTTGATATGTTGATGATCTTCATGAATATTGCCAATGTGACAATATTCCAGTGTATATTCCATATTTCATTCGAGAAATAAAAATATCTTACCGAAAACGAAGCCTGGAAGTTCTTCCATCTTGTTACGCTAACATATCGTCAGCGTAACTAGGTGAGTACCAGTGACAGTTTTGCATGTTTTGAATCACTTTTTAATATTGTTATATTGTAGTGCTATAGTAGTGGGCCATACTGAGATGAAAGCAGAGGAACTTAGAGAAAACATTGAGGTTGCAACTCAGAAGCTTGCAGATTCTATCCCAGGGGGTGCCATCAATGTGAAAAACATACACCTGAAGACAATTGAGTCTGTGTCTCTGCCCCTTTATATATCACTTGGTAAGTCTTTGCCTCTGCCCTTTTATGTATCATTTGGTAAATCTGTCTTTGCCTCAAGTGGAGAGGTTAAATTCACTAGATCTGAACTTGATCCTATGAAGTTAGATATCAGGTACATGAAAATCCAGTTGATTGCACATCCAAAGGGCTAACAAAAATATGAAAATGAATCCACTTTCATTTGATTGGCACTTTATCATAGACTACCATATTCACTTTAAACAATTTTCAGTATTGTGGTCAGTCTTATTTTGAAGGTAAGTTCCAAACTTTTCTTGTCAGTCCCATCCCTAATCCATGTTTTATTATCCCATCGAACGAAGTTCGGAGGGATATAGGGAACGCCTCCGTCCGTCTGTCCGTCCGTACGTACGTACGTCCGTCCGTCCATCCGTCCGGGCAATAACTCAAATACCCTTGGCCTGATTTTGTTCATATTTTGTACACATATACCCTATGGGGGTAGAAGTTCTGCTCGAAAGCCGATTTTCAAAATGGCCGCTCATTTCAAAATGGCGGCCATTTTAGTGCCGAATTTACAGTAATTTAGGTGCAATATGTAAAACTGTAATAGCAATATGTTTTAGATGTAAAAAAATTATATAGGACATTAATAAAGCTAGAAATGTAGATATTAAAGAAGCACATGGCAGCCATCTTGAAAAATGGCGGCCTTTACTCGTTATTTTACGATTTTTGCTGTAACTCGAAAAGTAGTGGAGCGATTTTGTTCATATTTGGTATGTGAATACTATAAACATTGCACAATGTCTAAAGACACTTTTGGTAGAAAGTGGCCATTTTAAAAAATGGCCGCCATTTTGAAAAATGGCCGCCATTTTAACCTATTTTACTATAACTCGAAAAGTAGTGAAGCGATTTTGTTCATATTTGGTATGTGAATACTATAAGGATGGCACACTGTCTAATGACACTTTTGGTAGAAGGCGGCCATTTTTCAAAATGGCCGCCATTTTAATGTATTTTACTATAATTCGAAAAGTAGTGAAGCGATTTTGTTCATATTTGGTATGTGAATACTGTAAGCATGGCACACTGTCTAATGACACTTTTGGTAGAAGGCGGCCATTTTTCAAAATGGCCGTCATTTTAACGTATTTTACTATAACTCAAAAGTAGTGGAGCGATTTTGTTCATATTTGGTATGTGAATACTATAAGTATAGCAAATGGTCTAATGACACTTTTGGTAGAAGGCGGCCATTTTGAAAAATGCCTGCCATTTTTGCTATATACTTTGTTTGTAAAAATGCCATCCATGGCTGTTCGATGGGATTCGCTACGCTTTGGCGTTGCCGTTGTTCTGGTTAGAACACAAGGTTGTCTTTGATGCAGATGCTTTATTATTTAAACTTCATTAATGTGCTGCAGGTGACAAGAATCATGTGAAACTGCCCAAGAAAATCTACATCCCAGAGGTGCCTGAACCAGAAGATGTCACTACTGTGGAAAATGCTAGGGTCAAGGTCAGTCGCTATGGCAACATAGACATTGTTTACCCTGGTCCTGGTGAAACCTTCGATGAACCAATAGATGATACCCCTGCAAAGAAACCTAAGAAGACAAAGAAAAGAAAGAGTTCTTCTGTGACAGAAAATGAAAAGACAAGTGAGGCTCCCATTGAGAAAAAAACTAAAACTGTAACTGAAGAAGATGAAGTGACTGGGTCGGAACCTTCTAAAGTAAAGAAACATAAAACTAAAACCCCAAAAGCTGAGATGCCTGCATCTGTTAAAAAGGCATCAAAGAGCATTAAAGAAGAGACTGTATTTGATGAAAGTGAAACGGTTGAAGTAAAGAAAAAAGACAAAATTAAAACCCCTAAAAGTGCAAAGAAAATTAAAGTTGAAGTGTCCACCCCAAAATCTTCTAAGAAACATGAAGATATAGGAATTGATGTCACCTTGAAACAGAAAAAAGAAGCTAAAACCCCTAAATCATTAACAAAGGTCAAAACACCAAAGAGTGCGCTTAAAACTCCCAAAAGTGGGAAGAAAAAGTAAAGAAAAATTAATTTAATGAAATAATTGTCTATGATATTGTGTACTTTACCTAAAATTATATTTCAAAAATTGCACTTCAACATTTTTCGCTCAGATGGATGATTTTGGTCTGTTCAGGTTTATTACACTTTTGTTTTAAATCCGTACTATCAGGACCTTGGAAGTATGAATTGATTTTAAACAGCAGTTATCATATTGGTACTGCACTCTTCAAACTTTAAGTTACTGAAACAATCCATTTTTACCTCAAAAAGGTAACCCAAAGAAATGTATGTTGATAACTCAGTCATTCAGCATGGGTTTGATATTAAATTTAGCACAATTAAACCTTTGTTTAATTTTCTTTGTTCTACCAAGTTTAATTGGTCTTTCTTCAATGGTCTCGATTTTATGGCTTTTTACTAAACATGCTCCAAATGATGAAACCTGCCACTCACTGGACATAAATCCCACTACACTTACAACCATTGGCACTTTAAAACAAGAGATGAAAGCCTTTACAGGAGATGTTTGTGCTCGTGTAGTGAACAGCTGTCCCATATGTTCAAGTTAGCCTCCAGACAAGACTTTGGTATTTCATAGCATGTTTTGTACAGTGGCCATAAAATTGCAAACCATTATTTAGAGTATGACAGTGTCCAGGTGGCTCCCTCGGGTCAAATAGCATGGTTTGTATAGTAGAAAGTTCCCTTTAATTTAAATTACATCTGTTTTAGTGATATAATGCTGGACTTGAGATTAGTGTCTCATGGGCCTATACGAGACAATTAGGACAATTAATTTGCACATTTTTTTTTTTTTTTAAATATTTGTAATCGTTACATTTAAAAAGTGCATATGGAAAATGGTGTAAACATGTGGAATTGATGATTAGAGATCATATCTGCCATGAATGAAATGCAGTTATGAACGAATAAAAATCATACACAACAGTGCATATGCCTTCTTAGTTTCTGTTTTAAAAGTTGTTGAGACAGCGAAGGTGCAAACAACCCACCCAATTGTTTTTTGAAAATGTCCTGATTTTCAACCTCTTCCACGAATGCTTTTTCAATTTTTGTTGCATCAATATGTTGCGAGACGCAGTTAAGAGATACAGAGACCGAGACGGTTCCTTCGAGGAACACAGAGCTCTGCTTTTAAAGGAATTTTCAAGGTGGCTGCTGAATTTCAAAGTGGCCATTCTATTAAAAGAATAATCTTTGGTAACTCAAAAACCATTAGACTAATTTGGCTCGAATTTTATATCCGGGTGCCCAGAGACAAACGCTTCCTGGTCAACTCAACCCTTCTTAGTCAACTCGACCCAGAGTAATCTCAACCCTTGGACAACTCGACCCCGAGTCATCTGAACCCTTGGTCAACTCGACCCTGAGTCATCTGAACCCTTAGTCAACTCGACCCAGAGTCATCTCAACCCTTGGTCAACTCAACCCTTAGTCAACTCGACCCCGAGTCATCTCAACCCTTGGTCAACTCGACCCTTAGTCAACTCGACCCCAATGGTTTACTTGTAGGTTAAAATACATTATTATACAATATATCATTACGTTTTGATAATATATTAAAGGAATAAATCAATAATAGATAATCATGGTAAAGGTAGACTTTCCTAATTTGAATCCTGTTTGATTAATGCAATGAATTTCATCCTTAATTCAGCAAGTTTTACATCAAGAAAATTTGAGTAGGATAAGTGATATAAAACCTTGTTTCTTTTGACAATAGAGTATAAAAATCTGCAGTAAGTTCAATAGCTTTCTTATTAGTAATGGAGTGAAGAGAGGAATCGGCATAAAGTAAAAGGTCTACCCAACAACTTACTGCAGATTTTTTATACTCTACACGTATTGTCAAGGAAATCAAGACATAGTCCCATATTATTGAATAGGTATGTACATTATTTTATCTCTGCCCCGTCTTCGAGTCTTCGTGATTATTTCCTATCAAATATATATGTGCCATTTATCTTTATACATCTATCATATTTACATTTTAACCTACTATTGTAATTATAACATTGTAACCTGCAAGGCCAATAATGCTTCGGTGTAGGACTTGAATTTATTTGTTGAAAGTATAATGAAATAAATATAACATAAACTTAAAAAAATCTCATATACACATAGAGTAGCCGCTAAGAGCTTAGAAGAATGGACCTTATATACAGGGTGTCAAATAAATATGTTCTCTCACCTTTAACATCCACATAATGTTGCATTACTTTTTTGTCTGCATGAAATCTGAATTGTTCTTTAGCACATTAAAACAAGGCTTCATGGAGCAAGTTTCAGATGACTAGCTCAACTTGATTCTCTTGAAATTAAAGGGGAGAACATATTTATTTGACACCCTGTACACATAGAGTGATCGAAAGGAGCTGAACACAATGGACTTCGTATACACACAGTTTGACCAACAGCAGCCGAACATAATTTTTTAAAAATCATTTTATTTAACCTTGGGTTTACAATTTTTACATTATTATACCCCTAGGGATCTACATGTGCGCTTTTATGGTATCATGCAAGAAATTAGATTTACGGTTGTACAAATCTCTGCGTGTCTGATGAACGTCAAATACGTTTTTCGTATCCCTTGAGGGAGGTTAAGTTACACAGAGAACCTGAACGTGGGTGTGTAATATTTCGACCTTCGGGGATTACTGTCCCACTCTCAATTCACTTTCCAAGGGACCTATAATTACAATTATTTTCCATTTACCTTTTATACTCAATAACCCAGATGCGAGTAGAAATAATCTTGATTTACGTCATTAAAAATTCACAATTCAGTCAAACTGATGTCATATTTGAAATCTACATGTAAAATTACATCTAGAAATGTGGTTTTAAAAAGTGCTTATCAACTCTGAAAAATTAATTTTCTTTGAAAATGTGACTTCTAGCTCGGGGAGATTCCCCATAGACCCCATGCTATAAAATCACAAAAAATGAAATATCTTTTATTTTAGTGGACAGATAATATTTTGCTTTACTGGACATTTTTTCATTAGTATAAGTATCAGACACATAAGGGTTATATGAGAATTGAGCCACTTAAATTGATAATATTCAAGTTTAAGGGAACTTTCTTATATACCTGCCATGTTAATTGACCCGAATCAGCCACCTGGTGTTGAAACTGGTAACTACCTACTCGCATTTGGGTAATTGACAAAGTAAACACTACAAATGGGAGAACTAATCCATTGAGGACCATACCATAATTATACACATTCACGTTGGGTCAGTTTTTTTTAAAAACCACGTGTAACTTATTAACTTCGCTAATGTTTCAGGTATGCGTGTACTTTCTCTACCACAACTCTCAATGCTTATGTGAACTTCTGCATACAACGACTGGACATTCAGAATGATGGATTACATAATCTGATACACTTCCCATAATTGTGCGTCTCAGCTTCCCTTGTCCACGTGTCCCGATTACAATAAAGTCACAGCCCTCTTCTTTGGCCACTTGGCACACAATCTCACCAGGTTTTCCCCAGTCCGACCTACTTTTTAGAACGTCGACCTGCAACGATAGATATATCAAAAAAGGAAAAAGATGGGTCCAAAATTTTTCAGGAGATATGAGCCACCCCTGGTTACGGGCCTGTGTCACACTTAAAATAAAACCAATATCCTGCTTCCCCTGTGACTGAGTAGTTTTCAGGTTTTAGGAAACGCAAAACGTGAATGCCATCCGAATGTTAACCGACACACTTACCCCAGCATCCTTTAAAATAGTTGTGTATTCTAATTTACAAGATTCAACTCGTGCATCTTCTTGCTCGATCATTTCTTGAAACGCTGCTCCGCTTGCATAATGAAGTCCTATAACAGAGAGGGGAATACATCATAAATTACATCAGTGTCATGTTTTGAATACTGCATAGTATGTTACTCGAAGTTACTGTTGTATGACCAAATGAAATAATACTTACTAGCTTGGTCTAGATTGAACCATTCCTGACAGTGGATGACAACAACTTTATCGCCCGGAACTCTAAGTTTGGTCAGGTAAACTGAAACCATTGTAATATTAAGAGACTTGTTTGTTATTGTTTTAATTAAGGATTTAAGCCCTGGACTCGGAGCCTCAGTGCAATGTGGGATGACCATTCCTCTGAAGGTGTTACTTTCCAAACTTTGCACGAGAGGCAGAGCAGCGAGTGTTAATTTTAAGGAAACAACACCTGAAAGGAATGGTCGTTCTACAATGCATCGAGACTTGGGCTTCCAAACATTGCACAATATCTTTCTACCGTGTCACTTTCAAGATACGAGATCACTAAACTTACATATTTTGAAATGAAACTTTTTGCAAGGGTCAAGTTGGCAAAGCATCAATTTCAATCAGTAGAGTCAAGTTGTCACCTTAACAACCACACAAGGATTGACCTTGGATGCGGTGATTGGTTATGTAATGCACTGAAATTATATGATGTACGGATTGACTGGACACACCTTGCCTAACTATGTGTGAATTCAAGCTAGGCAAGGTGTGTCCGAATCCAGGCAATCCGCGACAAATCATCTTCGGAATTCCAAGTGGTTGGAGCAAGTAATACCTTGAGAATCAAGATGCGACAAATATCAACTATACCGGTTAGCCCTTTGATTACGATTGTATACTTGCAAGTAACAGTATGACCCCGTTTGATTGTATACTTATACTTACAAGCTACTGCCCCTTTTGAATGTTCACTTTGATCTACAGCTATTGCAACAGTTCGTCCTTTACTAGCCTCGGCCATCCTTAGCCTTGTATGGTCCAATTTGTCGTACAGGCTCCGATTAGTGAAATATAAACGTTTGTTTCAGTTTTGTAATATGCTTCTAAACAAGTAATCGGTAACTAAATACTTCACAGAACTGTAAACTTGAATAGTACAAGCAGTACAGCTCTTGAGAATATAAAACCTTTACAATCTACACAGCTACATGTTTGTCCTAAAAAGTTTACATTTAATCGGGGTCGTTCAATGTTTGCACAGTGTTGCGGTCATACATACCATAGATCAGCTTTAGACCGACCTTACATATATTATATATATTATATATATGTTATATATTATCTTTTCGAAAAATATGTCGATCTGATATATATTTAAGGTATACTTCTAAATGAAAAAATCTTTTAGCGCAGGCTAGAGAAATCTAACCTGTTCAATGTTCATGGTGTTTCGGTAGTTTAATTTTGGTATAAGAAAATCTATAGCATGTGTAAATACTGACTAGAATTCAGTTGTTAAATGTCAGAAAAAATGATCGAGGCTGGAGATAAAGACGGTATATATCTCACATAGATGTCATCTTCATAGTCCGGCTTTCTCATCTGGCATTACTTAACCATGTAAAAGCTCCACCAATTTTCATGAAATTAGAAATAATTCATCTCTCATCTAATAGAAATAATAAAGGAATCGACAGCCTATTCAATTGTATTGTAAATGTACATCGTTTGAAATCGTTGAAATGGGATGTTGCCATTTATCACGCCATGGCCCAAGGGCTGGCCCTGATATGTTGCTGTATGTTTATTATATGAGTCCGAGATGTTCAGAGTAAACATCCAATACATGCCTGGGTCTAAAGAATATGTATAATCACAAGGATGCGATAGAGACATCAAGCCAAAATTTAAGATTTATCTTGAATTTTGCAAAAATCGACGCAACTTTCTTTCAAAATTGAGCTAGTAGAAGCTTCAAATAAAAAGCATTTTAAAGCTCTTTCCTTGCTCTATCTCATGGTTATAATTTTATTTATTATGGGGGGGGGGGGGGGTTGCGATCTTGGGAATACCTGAAAGATTTCATGTTTAATTTCGTGTGTATTCGCTTTGGAAGCTTTGATTACGTTAAAAGATTTTCGAGCAACGCTCGATTTTTTTCGGAGTTAATCTATTGGTTAGAAAATGTTGGGTTTTTCACATTTCCTTTGATCATTTTTTCCCCTGTCGTCTAACAGTGTCGATTATTTTTACGAGAATATGTTTCTCTAAGTTACTATTAAGATTGGTTGAAGATTTAATAGATATAGTTAAGATTTAGTCCAATAGTAGTAGTAGTCCAATTTTATTGAATATACAGTGCGTATCAAAAAAAACACGCAACAGATTGTTATCTCGGAAAAGCACAAAACCACTGATAACAGCATTGATTTCATTCAATGCACCATAAAGCAATGTGTCTCCTCTTTACAATGGTATATCATTCATTGATATTTGGTCATGATTGGGCGAGTAATCATACCATTTGCAAAGTGGGCCAAAATTAGCTTGGGGCCAAGTTATAAACATCACAAAAGTCAGTGTACGGAGCTCGATGGAATTTTGGAAGAAAACATAAAACCAATGCTGACTGCATCCTTTTCATTCAATGTACCAAAAAGCCAAATTACTCCTCTTTACAATGGAATATCATTCATTCACAGGGAGTTATCTCTGGCCGAATAATCATTAATTTCGCAAAGTGGGGCAAAATTCAGCTCGGACCCAAGTTTTAAACATTGCAAAAGTCAGTACAAGGGGCATAGGGGCTATTGGAAGAAGGTGTGACAGGTGTGGCATACACAGTAAAATGTTCATACTCATACTCTTGCAAGAATACATCCTTCACCCCTCCAATTTGCCACCACTTCCTTCCACATAAAGATGCGCTCATCTGTCCACATCATGCATGGTTCAGCCCTGAATCATGTGTAGGTTAAAGCAAAGAAAAGCAGCCCATGGGCAATTCTTTCTCAAGGTTTTGCAATATCTGGTGGAGGAATTGTGAGCACAGATGCTCCTGAGATAGCTCCAAAAGAAAAAGTCACAACAATTCAAGTCAGGGGAACTTCCATTGGCACAATAGCCCTTGCACTGATTTTTTCAATATCTAAAACTTGGCCCAGAGCCGATTTTGACCCACTGTGCAAATGGAAGGACTTCTCAACCACCCATTACCACATGTGAATGAATGACATATCTTTGCAAAGAGGAGAGACGTGGCTTTATGATACATTGAATGAAATTGATGTAGTCATCACTAGTTTTGTGATTTTACGAGATAACTACTTGTTGCGGTTTTTTTATACGCCCTGTATATACATACATTTATATCTGCCCTGTCTTCGACTTTTCTCTCTCCACGCCTAACCATCGACAACGTGTACAGTGACAAAATATGCCGTCGTACACTTTAAATGTACGGTGTCACTATTCTAACTGATATGAAGCAAAAACGATGATGTGGGTGTGGTGTAGGTTTTAAAAATTAATCTGAGGAATACTTAAGGGATTTTATGTTTAATTTCGTGTGTATTCGATTTGGACGACATTTAACTTTCTAATTCCGTGAAAAGATTTTCGGGCAGTGCTCGAGTTTTTTCGTAGTAAATCTACCTATTAACAATGATCGGTTGGAAAATGTTGTTTTCTCACATTTCCTTTGGTCATTTTTTCCCCTGTCGCCTAAGGGTGTCGATTATTTTTGTGGGAATATGTTTCCCAAAGTTACATAATTAAGATCGGTTGAAAATTTAATAAATATTCACGTTTTTGCTAAAATAATATTTTTTTAAATCATAAGTGTACGTTGTCATCTCGATGTACGTTATCCCATTGAACTTACATATCTGAATTCACAATTGACCCTTTTGTAGACAACGTATTTTTCATAACACTAAGGGGCAGTAGTCTAGATGAAAACAAAGAATTTATCACTGAACATTGTTTTGGAGTATATACAATGTTTTATTGCATATTTTGAAAGTAAGACATGTCCTGGTCAAAAAGTCACAAATATGCAGTTGTGGTAGGTTGAGCGTTTTTTTCTATTGTCTTTTTAAAATTATGTAATATTTCTGAAAAGGGGCGTGGCACATTTGGTAGTATTCATGTATTTAAATGGAGTTATCCCTTATCAGTTATTTTTCTTTAATTTATGACTTGCAATATACATATCTACCTGCGAACATTCTCTCTCTGAAAAAATACAGTAATTATGCAAATTAAGTCATTAAATCAACACTACCGGAACAATGTAAACTAAGTGCAGTAACGATTGTCTGATTTTTATAACGGGTTGACCGTTGGTAGAACGGAGATTTGGTATCATTGTAAAGCTAAGAATATAAATGTGTTACAAGTGGAGTTAATTCCACTTGAATAACATAACCCTAAAAGAGTAGAATAAATACGATCTAGTATTTCAATTATGAGTATAATATAGGGGTAAAAGAAGTGTATAACAACTGTGTTTTTATGCATATTAATTAGCTTACTAATTAACATATAAATTTAATTCCTTTTTTACATTCTCAATTTGATTATTTGTGCAATATAATACACTATTGTAACGGTCTGCTTAACGAAATTATGAATGCATAAAGCTTTCGCAGTTGCGGCAGTATGATATTTTAATGTCTATTTCACTGAAACACAAAAACGGAGCAACACTTTACATATGAATCCTGTGTGATAGACTAATTGGAAATAAACCGGTTTTGTAACTTCGAAGAAGCAAACCACGACGGAAAACGCAATTCGAACGCGAGTTGGAAATATTTATCTATAATCTGATTGGTTGATTTTGTATCAACTCACGATTGAATCGAATGTTAGATCGCCAGCGTTGTAGGGCGGCAGACGATATCGGGAGGCACGACTACAAGGTAGGGCTATGCACATTTTCTAGGTGAACAACATTCCTGTTTCTGGACTTGGCGTTACTTCGGCTTACAGACTTCATCAACAGCAATATGCAGCAATGAGCAACCCAAGATAAGGATTCGTAAGCTGTGAATCTACAGCAGTCCATTGGGGTGCCGTAACGGCTGGAATTCGCTGAAGGAATAGCGTCATCACGGGAGTTGAGACCACACAGTCAGCCAAGCGCATCAAGAGCAGCCTACACTCTATGCAAGTCCCCTATCATCGTGATCAAGTCCACGACGACTTCAAGGGCCAGTCCCACAACCGGTTGCCTCTTATCGTCTCGCATAGCTTTTATTATCTTTTATAGACATTTTAAATAGACATTTCTGTGGTATTATTTTGAAAGACATTTTATAAAGACATTTACATATCTAGAGTAATAGATTAAATTAAAAGCATCATAAATACCATTGTTCTTTCTCTCAGTGCAATATTACTATTTTGATCATACTGTTCTCCATGTTGATTTTAAATAAATAAACCTTGTACATATTGTTATATTTTACATCACTTGTCGTGTTGCATATGTGTTGCATGTTGTATTTGATATATTAGGTTCTGTTTAAAAAGTCCCTTTCCCTTCCCCGTTTCGTCCGGTTACATTTGGTGGCAGCTTACAGACAGCAACAACTACGTCTGCGTCTCCGGCCTTTGAAAAAGAGGGGGAAAAGGTGTCTGCAAGCAGAAACCAGAGATCTACATTTCCGGCCCGGAAATTTACGCAACACGAGGTAAACTGCTCAGCCATATGCATTTTCGCACGCATAGTGAAGCTACGGGATATCCATCCACAGTTTCCTGCACTGACCTGGTTGCCCATCCAAGTTGCTGCAAGCTTGAAATTCAAGATTGAACAAGGTATAGGTGTGGTTGATATCGTCTCCAGATAGCCATTTCCCTTGTGCCTGATCGTGACGTCGCCCAAGAGCAGTATCATAAATGTACGGTAATCAATAACCAGGTACATTGTAGTAGCTTGTAAAACACTGTAAACTTTTTGTAAATCTTAAAGTTAGTGTTAATGTAGTGTAAATTCTAGTATAGCTCGAACTAGTGTAAATCATACTGTATCCTGTATGCATGGATGCATGCGTAGTTTAATTGTAGGCCAGGGAATTGTAGGTCTTATCGCAAAAGGTGTAACCCCGTAAAGCAAGATACAGCAGTACGGCAACGCGGCTTACAAGCAGCCCAGTAGATTCTGCATGTAATACCCTGTCAACGCGGTCCAGTAGTTTCAGCTACCAAGTGTTCGACGAGTCCAGTCGAATTCAACTACTTTAACAGCTTATTCAACGTCGACCCCGAGTCCAGTGCAGAAACGCCGAGTCGAGCAAGTGCAGTACAGCAGAGGTGTGCAGTATAGTGTATCTCTAAAAAGTACCATGAGCAGTGCAGTGTAACGACGCTGTAGTGAGGCAGTGCAGTACCTGTACCCTAGCTGATCCTGAGTATGGTAATGCAATGTAACTTTTAATGTTTTGAAATGCACAGTTTACACGTTTGCTGAACTAACGCATCGTTATTTTACCAGTTTTTATATGATCGTGTATTGTCACCAGTAGCTATTGAAAATTGATGCGACTCATTGTATAACTCGCCACAGTTTTAGATGTACAAGCCCAGTAAGGACATTTGTAACTACTCTATATTCTCAACAGTTTTAGGTTATTGTATATGTAACCAGTTGTAGGTTGTGTTGCTGATGTTCACATTGGATACCTCAAGCATTGATCTTCAAGCAGTGACCTTGAGCACTTCGAGCAGTGACCTCAATAACTTCAATCAGTGACCTTGAGCACTTCAAGCAGTGACCTCAACAACTTCAAGCAGTGACCTTCGATATCTCAAGCAGTGGCCTTCGATATCTCAAGCAGTGACCTTCGATATCTCAAGCAGTGACCTTCGATATCTCAAGCAGTGACCTTCGATATCTCGAGCAGTGACCTTCAGCGTCTCAAGCAGTAACCTTGGTGACCTCGAATGGTATAGGCCTGTGTAGCCTGCAGTTGAAACTTCAAGCAACTATGTTGGAAAATGATTTGATATTGAGACAAAACTGATTGAAAATGTATTGAAATATCTTGAGAAACTTCTATGTAGCTTGGTTAATGAAACTTAGTCAACTAAACCTTATACTTCTTGAAGCTTTGAGTGCACATAGTTCAGACTCGGCGCAATTTCTAATAGTGTATCAATGCGATAACATTTTGAAAGTGAATATTGTATAAAATGACTTAATTTTAGAAGCCGAAGCAGTTCAACTATACGCAGTTCTACAACAGCAAGAGTCTACAGTTGACAATCCAATGATGTATGCAGTAAATTGACATATAGAATGTTTGTTCGTTTTAAAATCAACACGTTTCAGGCTGCTGTGGTTTGATAGTATTTAGGTTCAGTTGCTGAATACAGCTCAAAATACAGATTACTTCAAACAGTTTTGCGTAGCAGTGTAGATTGCCAAAGGGCAGTTACTTCAAACAGCAGTGCTTAGCAGTATACATTGCCAAAGGGCAGTTTTTTTCAAACTGTGGAAAGCAGTTAGATTGCCAAAGGGCAATAACTTCTTCAATGTGAATTCTACACAGTGAACTCTACAACCAAGTGACGTCTGCAAAAGCAGATATACTCATTGGAATTTAATTGCTGTAAATAAAAATATTGCTGTGGAAATACTGTGTTGTCTATCCTGAGAATCTTGTGTTTAACAACCCCGAATAAAGTATTTTGATGTGTACCTGTTGTTTTGATTATCCTGATAACATTTACGTATTTGACTACCCCAAAATTCTTGTGCTCTTTGCTATCAGACACACGCACAATATGCATACTTGTACATCAGGATCTATTCCCCACCTGATGAAATAATAATTCCTGTGGAATTGCAAGCCCCATCATTGATACATACTATATGTCCTCAATAGCTGCACTTGTATTTTGTTATCTTAAAAGTTCAACTGCTTATCAAATGCCTGTGGTGAAAGGCAGAATACATCAACTCATGTCATTTGAAAATGCTGCATTGATCTTTTTAATGTGTTGGTGCTAAACCATTGATGACCATAAACAAATATATATTTCTCCTGTATAACTTAGAAACGTCAAAGAACGTAATTCAGCAAAGAATACATACAATTTTAATGGTAGCGTAACAAGATAAAGTGTGTCTTGCCCCCACATTGTGTTGATTGATCAAGGCCGTGTGCGGCTCAAATATATTCGACCAACTGATTGTTTGAAAAATAAATGTTGTCATAAGATACCCTTTGTGTGATCGTGAAAACCTTTGTATAACTGTATCGTTGAAAATATTATACGACAATACCGTGCCGAGGGCAGCGGCACACAGTGTGTATAAAGTGCCTAAAGTGTGCCTATAACTGAATTTGCATGTTATGTATACATGGTAACGAAGTTACCCGAATGCCATATATTTTGTGAAATACACGCAGTTGAAAAAGCTGTGATTTGTGTGTAAATTGGACGATTTTACGTGTTTTATTTTGTACTAGAGCCTAGAAATATGCAGCAAAGCCATTATAATTGTGAATACCGGCAAATGGAATACGAGAAGAATGGTCAAATAGCGTCATCTATGAGAAATTTTGATTCTTCAAATGAAATGGAGAACTACCAGAAGTCTACATACAAGGCTAAGCCTGATACATATAATGGTAAAATTTCATGGCTAGATTATGAGTCACATTTTGAGATATGTGCAGAAATAAATGAATGGAACCCTGTCCAGAAAGCTAAAATATTAGCAATCCATTTGAAAGGTGCTGCAAGGGAACTATTGATAGATATACCGATAGAAAGCAGATCGGATTATGAAACATTGACCCAGAGGCTCAAAACACGATTCTCGCCAGAGCAAAAGGAGATAAACAAGTGTAATTTGAAAAATAAAAGAAGGGGAACGTCAGAATCGTTGACTGAATTAGGGCAATATCTGCGTAGGCAGACAGCTTTAGCGTATCCTGGATTTAATTTTTCTTTGAGAGAAGAGATTGCCTTTGACCATTTCATGGTTGCAATTTCAAAACAGTCAGATATGAAAACGTATATCAGACTCTCGAAAGCAAAAACCCTAGATGAAGCTGTATTAGCTGGCCTAGAATGGGAGTCGTACAATGTTCTAGATGGAGCAAACGCCTTCAAGGAAAATGAAATGGAAAAGCCAAATATGATTTTGACTGTAGAAAAGGAACAAACCTACGTAGAGAAAATACTACAATTAGTAAAAGAGCAGCAAGAAGCCATCGATGATTTAAATAGAGAATTGGCAGATATCAGATCATTTAATGGTGGTATTGATCAAAGCGAGATTTTGAATACTTTACACGATGTCACATGTTTTAATTGCCAGGGTAATCACAAATCTAATGTTTGCCCTGATACTTTATTTTGTACGAGATGTCACAACGAACGTCATGTGAAAGAGTTTTGTAAAGCTGATTTGAATGAACGAACAAGAGAAATGAGATATCCACATGGGGAATTTTCGAGGCACAGATACAATCATAAAGCAAGAAGAAGGCGAAGGAATTTTGAGAAATTTGGCGTTGGCAGAAAAGGTGTCTATGAGACTAGTGATCTTAGAAGCTCAGAAAGAACATCAGAACAAGATAGGAAAAATCGAAATCATTACAATGACAATACCAAATTAAAAAGTATGGAGGCCTTACGAGAAACTTGTGCTGAGTTTACACCAGAAATAAAGAAGATGATGAAACAAGTGGAAAAATACAAAGACCGAGATATCATAAACAGCATTCTTGAAGATGGTCTATTTGTAAAAGCAAAACTAGAGAAGGGGACAGTTAGTTTCATAATTGACAGCGGATCATGCATCTCAATCATCTCTTTGGAAAAATTCATGGAAATTGGAAAGGAGAAAGACATAATTGTGCCGCCTTATAATGGATTCAAAAATGCAGATGGCAGCCAGTTACCACTTGTTGGATATAGCAATATTAGCCTTGGTATTGGAGATGGTGTTTTTCAACACAAAATATGGATAGCACACATAAGTGTTGACGCCATTTTGGGAATGGATTTTATGGTCCAGCACAAATGTATGTTAGACATGGGAAATGGACGCATGCGTATTGGAGAAAATTATGTAGATTGTTGGACACGAGATTCACAGCCAGTGATAAAAGTACTTGTTAACAGCACAGTGAGAGTACCACCAATGAGTGAATTGATTGTGAAAGGTCGGATTAATAGAATAAGTGGTCCATACAATGTAGGCAAGAGGCAGTTAGGTGTTGTTGAACCATCACAAACATTTAATGACAAGCATGATGTAATGATTGGCAGGTCATTAGTCGACCTAAAAGATAAAAAGGAACAGGTGATACCATTGAGAGTATTGAATCCAACAGATCAACCTATTGTGATATACAAGAATACAAGAGCAGCCGAGGTAGAGTTAATTGACAAAATCGACCATGTTCTTGATCAGTATGGAAACAGGATAAATGCAGTATCCTCTTCAGATAGTATGCCATCACAGAAAATTCCGGAATATCTAAAAGATTTGCACGAACGAAGCAGCAAGCATCTTAATACTGAGCAATCACAGTTGATAGGAGATCTATTAATTAGATACAAAGACATATTCGCAAAATCATCAGATGACTTAGGGAAAACATCAATTGTAGAGCACACTATAGATATGGGGAACCATGCACCAATAAGACAACCTCCAAGAAGACAAGCATTAGCACAGCAGAAAGTAGTGACAGAGGAAGTGGAGAAGATGTTAAAGAATGGGATTATAGAACCATCAAATAGTCCTTGGTCATCACCAGTGGTATTGGTAAAGAAAAAGGATGGAACCACACGCTTTTGCATAGACTATAGGAAACTCAACGAGGTTACGAGGAAAGATGCATATCCAATACCTCGATTAGACACGTGTCTTGACAGCTTAGCTGGAGCACAGTGGTTTTGTTCAATGGATTTAGCAAGCGGATATTGGCAGGTCAAGATGCACGAGTCTGATAAAGACAAAACTAGTTTTGTTGTAAAAGATGGGTTATTCTCATTTAATGTCCTACCATTCGGACTAACAAATGCCCCAAGCACGTTCCAAAGATTAATGGAAACAGTGCTCCGTGGATTGCAGTGGAAAACATCTCTTCTCTATATCGACGACGTACTTACATGGGGTACAACCTTCGAGAACACCTTGAATAACTTACAGGAAGTATTTGAGAGAATTCGGAAATCTGGAATGAAATTGAAGCCTAAGAAATGTTCATTATTCCAGAAAGATCTGATCTTCCTAGGACATAAAGTATCCACGGATGGCATTGAAACTGACCCAGTGAAGGTTGAAAGAATTGTGAATTGGAAAACTCCACGTTGCCAGAAAGAAGTACGGGCATTCAATGGATTTGTGGGGTATTACAGGAAGTTCATTAAGAACTATTCAACAATTGCAAGACCCCTGAATCAACTATGTGAGAAGACACAGAAATTTGTTTGGACAAAAGAATGTGAAACAGCTTTCCAGACTCTAAAGACAGCAATATCATCAGCTCCCATATTGGCCTATCCAGAAGCTGATAGTAAATTTGTATTAGATACAGATGCATCTGACTTTGGGATAGGTGGTGTTCTATCAATTGTAAAAGATGGGGTAGAAAAAACTGTAACATACGCTAGTCAAACATTGAATAAATCTGAACGCAGATATTGCGTGACAAGAAAAGAATTGTTAGCAGTTGTTGTATTTGTAAAGAAATTCAGACCGTATTTGTATGGCAGAAAGTTCATCATAAGGACTGATCACAAAGCTCTTAAATGGCTGTTCAAGTTCAAAGAGCCTGATGGACAAATAGCCAGATGGTTAGAGATGCTGAGCTCATATGACATGGAAATCCAACACCGTGCGGGAAAGTCACACAACAATGCTGATGGATTATCAAGAATGGTATGTCCACAGTGTGGAATGAATGATGGTCGCATAAATGCCATACACGAATACTCTTCAGATCCACAAGAAAAGACAGCACTGGAAGGATGGAGTCCAGAAGAGCTTCGTAATATGCAACTTATTGACAAGGACATTGGTTTTGTCATGAAAGCATTTGAAAAACAGAAGAAACCCCACTGGAATGAAATCACCAAAACAAGTCCAGCCACAAAACATCTAATGACACAATGGGATAGATTGGAAGTGAAAGGTGGTGTCTTGTATAGAAAATGGGAATCTTATGATGGGCGTAAGATCACTTGGCAATTAGTCCTTCCCAAGAAATTGCATAGAGACATCTTATTTCAGTTGCATAGCATGCCAACAGGAGGTCATTTGGGAATAATGAAGACAGTTGAAAAAGTGCGAGAAAGATTTTTCTGGCATAGTCTGCGCAGTGATGTCAGAAATTGGTGTAACCGATGTGATCAATGTGCATCAAGAAAACCAAATCTTAAGAAAAAGAGAGCAGAAATGAAGCTGTTTCAAGTTGGAGCGCCCATGGAGAGAATAGCAACAGATATTCTTGGTCCACTACCCACGTCAGAAAAGGGCAACAAGTACATTTTGATAGTGGCAGATTATTTTACAAAATGGACAGAGGCCTATGCAATTCCCAATCAAGAAACAGAAACCATAGCTGATGTAGTCAGCAAAGAATTCATTTGCCGATGGGGTTGTCCAATGGCCATGCATAGCGACCAGGGTAGAAATTATGAGTCAAAAGTGTTTCAAGAAGTGTGCAAAGCTTTTGGTATCAATAAAACAAGAACCGCGCCACTAAGACCATGCTCAGATGGAATGGTTGAACGCTTCAATCGTACGCTGGAAAGTATGTTAAGCATGTTTGTTGAGAAGCATCAACGTGATTGGGACAACTACCTGCCTTATCTAATGCTAGCATATCGTACATCAGTACATGAAACATCACAATTCACGCCATGTGAAATGATGCTGGGTAGGCAGTTGAATCTACCAGTTGATATGGTGTTTGGGCCACCACCGGGAGAAAATAACACAGATGAAACAGAGTATGTTACAGAAATGAAAGAGAGGATGGAAATTGCACATGCGTTTGCAAGAGAAAATTTGAACAAAAATAGCACTAGGCAGAAAAAGTACTATGACTTAAAAGCCAGTCCCACAACAATGCATGAAGGAGATGCAGTGTGGTTACATTGTCCAGTAAGAAAACCAGGTATCTCCCCGAAATTACAGAGACCCTATCAAGGTCCTTACATTATCACGAAAAGGATAACTGACATTACGTTCAGAATCAGAAGATCACCAAGGAGTAAGGAAACAGTAGTTCATATAGATAGGTTGAAGCCTTACAATGGAGACGATAAACCAACATGGTACAAAAAGAAAGAGTTTGTCCAGGTTGAAAGTGAAAAAGAACCACAGCAGACCACCAAAACGGTGAAAAGACGATAAAATATAGAAGCAGCGTATATAGAGAAAGAACCTGCAGACCCAAGCGATGATGCAGTGGATGAAGAAATTGAGAGTGCAGATGAAGTACATGTAGATAGGAATGAAGATGATCAGCGGGAATCAGAAGAGTTTTATGAAGTTGAGAAAATCCTAGGGAAAAGAAAAAGGAATGGAAAAGATGAATTTTTGTGCAAATGGAAAGGATGGGATTCTCAACATAACACATTTGAGCCATTCTCACATTTGAATGAATCTGCCAAAGAATACATTAGGAATCATGTGATTCCAGATGTAAAATAATCAGGGTAGCTTTCCTGGCCTAATGATTGTCGCGCGTGTATCGACACTTATAGAAGATTGAGGAAGTTTAAAATATATTGTTGTAAATAATTGTATAAATATGATATTTTGACGAGAGGATTTATTTACAGTTAAAGGTGGACTGTGAGATATGAAGTGAAGATTATATATTAAGACTCAAAAGTTTGTGCTTCAATCACTATTGTAAATACGTGTATGAGTTGCTGATAAAAAAAAAATTCAAGAAATTGATTGGTGTAATGACGTACATGATTTCAAATGATATGTGATGTGTCAAATTAAGAGAAACGCATCAATCAGTTGTATAAGCCAATTTTGAACGTTTTCGAAAGTATTTCATGTAAATGCTTAAGAGTCAGCAAATACAGTTCTTGCCTTAGTATATGTATTCATGCAAGTACCTACTTGCCTTTTAGTGAATCGTATAGCTTGAAATAATGTATGCCGAAGTCTCTTTTGCAATGCCGTTTATGATAATTTGGAAATGTTTAAAGGGGGTGCGTGGTGATTCAGAACCTATGACGTGATTATTTGGCTGGTAGTTACAATAGTGGATATAATGTTGGAACTGTTGTTTAAGAAAATGAATCTTCAGGCTTGGTGGATTCGTTTAAGAAATTACAACATGTATTTTACTTCTGATTTGTGTGACTGTGAGTGGGCTCGCAACCCATGAAACGACTGGCGAAGATTAAATGTGAAGTATGAATGTTAATCATGTAAGAAATATGCTGTCCATTTTTAGACGATTTCGTCAACTGAAAATAGCTTAGATATGATTATGTTGTCGACGTCATGATCATTTTGAGTATCAATTTCTCATGCATTCTGTATTGTATTTACTTAGTGGATGTGCACGTACATTTGTGCTATGGGGAGGTGTGATACGATATTAGGAATTGTGTCTGAAAGTTTGGAAAGACAGTTGGATCTCGATGTTTGGTAGCTGCTAAACGAAGTTTCGCTGATTATGGTTATGGTGATCCAGGTGATACAACTTGCTTAGAATTGAAATAGTTTTGCATAGTTTGGTCTATTGTTTTGTTTGATCATGCACATATTTTATTGGAGAAGAATATAAAACTCCAATCCAAGAAATAAAATGACTTGTTAGTAAGAATGTATTTTTGAACTGTAAATAGGAAAAACTTGTAGAGGAATAAAGTATGATCAATGGAGGAAAATGTAAATAGCACTGACAATATATAAATTGAAGGAGATTTGTGATTTGTTATGGCTAGATAGTCATCCCCTAGAAATAATTTTGTCTTAACGAGGACGTTAACTAAAGAAAGGAGGGGGTGAAAGCATCATATCTTAGAAGTTTTGTTAAAAATGATTGAAATCTGCATTGTAGATGGATATAATTGATTGATATTTTTGATGTTTGATGTATATGTCTAAAGACCTAACTGAGAGTTATCTAATAAGTTACATTTTAAAGACGATGCCTTAATTGCTGACCATGTGGAGTTTCTATGAAGTGGATTTGAGTTTTATTTTGAAGACGACTGTGGAACTTTTGAAAATATGAAAATGAAATGTACCAGTCACATATTTAACTAAACAGAATAGAGGAATATATTAAATGTTAATGACGAGGACGTCATTTTATAAGAGGGGGAGCTATGTAACGGTCTGCTTAACGAAATTATGAATGCATAAAGCTTTCGCAGTTGCGGCAGTATGATATTTTAATGTCTATTTCACTGAAACACAAAAACGGAGCAACACTTTACATATGAATCCTGTGTGATAGACTAATTGGAAATAAACCGGTTTTGTAACTTCGAAGAAGCAAACCACGACGGAAAACGCAATTCGAACGCGAGTTGGAAATATTTATCTATAATCTGATTGGTTGATTTTGTATCAACTCACGATTGAATCGAATGTTAGATCGCCAGCGTTGTAGGGCGGCAGACGATATCGGGAGGCACGACTACAAGGTAGGGCTATGCACATTTTCTAGGTGAACAACATTCCTGTTTCTGGACTTGGCGTTACTTCGGCTTACAGACTTCATCAACAGCAATATGCAGCAATGAGCAACCCAAGATAAGGATTCGTAAGCTGTGAATCTACAGCAGTCCATTGGGGTGCCGTAACGGCTGGAATTCGCTGAAGGAATAGCGTCATCACGGGAGTTGAGACCACACAGTCAGCCAAGCGCATCAAGAGCAGCCTACACTCTATGCAAGTCCCCTATCATCGTGATCAAGTCCACGACGACTTCAAGGGCCAGTCCCACAACCGGTTGCCTCTTATCGTCTCGCATAGCTTTTATTATCTTTTATAGACATTTTAAATAGACATTTCTGTGGTATTATTTTGAAAGACATTTTATAAAGACATTTACATATCTAGAGTAATAGATTAAATTAAAAGCATCATAAATACCATTGTTCTTTCTCTCAGTGCAATATTACTATTTTGATCATACTGTTCTCCATGTTGATTTTAAATAAATAAACCTTGTACATATTGTTATATTTTACATCACTTGTCGTGTTGCATATGTGTTGCATGTTGTATTTGATATATTAGGTTCTGTTTAAAAAGTCCCTTTCCCTTCCCCGTTTCGTCCGGTTACACTATGATATCAGTCTTAGCTTTACCCTTTGTATTCGTTTGACTTCACTTCTTAACAGAGCTTCGTCTTCGTAGTTTAACTAGACTCTGCCCGCAGGGTATCTTAGCTTGTATTCGCGAATGCAACTAACGCCGTCGGCTACCGGATTAACCTTCTACAGGGTGGGCCAAAAAAAACCAATACCCAACTTTAAATCAGGATAAAAATAGTTACGTTCAATATGGTACATCGATTTATATATCATTTTAAAGGTAATACATTTTCAAACAATTTGGTATATAACACTATGACATAAAATCAATAGTTAAGGTGTATTATACTTATTTGGGAGGCTGGGTGGCTATTTAAGGTCTCTAGATTTTAGGGAGAAAACAGTAAATCTGTGGAATTATGTAAAAGTTTTATTCATGGAATATCATTTTGTTAGGTGAATACAAGCTTGTATATTTGCATCATTTGTGACTTAACTTATTGTTGATGATTTTCAGTATTGTTTACTATCAATAAGTACTCAAAAGAGGTATGTTAAAAAGACATGAAACATATATGTGGTGGGGGGGGGGTATTTTTCAACAAGACAGTGCCTTGTCCCATAGATCAAAGGTGACATTGGCATTCCTTCACGAACAAGTTGTCAATTTGACTGATCCAGATGCTTGGCCACCCAGAAGCCCTGATGCTAATGTGGTGGATTACCATACATGGAGCCAGCTCCATGTATGGTAATGGGTACAGGAAATGGTGTACAATCACAAGCATCCAATAAAAAGTAGTGATTAGCTGAACCGCGGAATCCTAATTGCTTGAATGTATTGCAACAGAAATCTGTTGATAGATGGCGCTACCGCTTGAGGCTTATTGTTGACGCATGGGGGGGGCATATTAAGCAATTGTTTAAATAAATACATTGTAAAATGTTATTAAACAACACTGAAATTCATGAACAATAAGTTTAGTCACACATTGATGCAAATAAACATGCATGTATTCACCTAACAAAATGATATGCTATGAATAAAAAGTTTACATTATTCCACAGATTTACTGTTTTCTCCCTAAAATCTAGAGACCTTAAATAGCGACCCAGCCTCCCAAATAAGTATAATACACTTTTGCTATTGCATTTATGTCATAGTGTTATATACCAAATTGTTTGAAAATGTATTACCTTTAGAATGATATATAAGTCAATGTATCATATTGAACATAAGTATTTTTATCCTGATTTGAAGTTGGGTATTGGTTTTTTTTGGCCCACCCTGTATTTTATGGGCAAGTCATTTAAATATGAAGAGTACCTGCCACTATTCCATTCATATTTAAATGAATTGGTCATAAAATAGTAGGTTAACCGGTAGTCGCTAGGTGTTAGTTGCATTCACGAATGTAAGCTTATATTTTACTCTTACTTCAAAAGGTAGTATTATTAATCTATTTTCACCTGCTATAACTGAACCTAAACATATTCAAGTATTTCATAACTTCAAAACAATTTTAAACACAATAGTACAATAACGTCATTTCAAAGGGCAATATTGTACAAATAGTGACTGCCATTGAGGAAAATAGTGCAAAATATTATATTCCCGAGAGGAAAATTTTTACACTATTTCCCGAAAAGGTCGCATTATTATTGGCTTTTAAAGGCATTTTACCTTTCAACTCCTATAATCTCAGATTTGGGGGAAGATAAAATGTACTATTGACTGGTCACATGACCTAACTGGTGATTAGTACAATTCATCTTCCCTGAAAGCAGGGATTTAGGACTTTCCAGGGAATTAGTTCATCTATTCCATGTCATGTGACTATGAATAAGCCAATGAGCATCTAGAATAAATTTGAGGTATATAATAAAGTGAAATATTGGACCAAGGGCCGCAGGCCCAAGGTCCAATATTTCACTATTTTGCCCGCAGAAATGACGTTATTACAATTATTACCACCGTTAAATTTGAAATAGAAAATCTTACGCACTGAACGATATCACTTTTCCCGGGAAACATAACCGGGCGGATAATGTCATTATTGCCCGACTAAAGTCAGTTAACGCCCGACACAATATTGCTCATGTCAATATAGCAATTTAAATGCCTTCTCAACTAGTACTAAAACCCCTAGAACAGGCCTTGCAAGGTGGTAATAATAACCTTTAACATGTAATAGCTGATAGACTTGAAATTACACATTCAGTATTAAAACAACTTTGCTTATAAAATCCTATATTTTACTTTATTCAAATAAAATTATTTAATGTTCCTTCATTTCTTTTTTTAATTGTAATATGTAATCCAGTTCATTCTGACGCTAATCTTATTTTATTTAAGATTTAAATTTTAAAAATACACTTCATTATAGAATATTGATTCCAAAAGATACCCCGTTCCGTAATAGTGAATTCGTATCTTTTCAGAAAAAAACTATCATTCAGACCTGAATTAAATGGCCAATTAGTATAACTGTAATATTCTGAAGAAATAATTTTGCTCCTAGACACCCTGCTCTTGTTATAGATAAGAACAGGATTAATACGCTACATATGAACACCGTAAATGGTTGAATTCTATCTATTCATTTCTTTGCGATAACCTGTGTGGTATTTTGTCTTGTTAATGTTGCAAGATTATCTTTTACAGTAATGTAAAGTTGGTACTTTTTGTCACTAGTCTGTCCATATGCGCCAAAACTCATTGATCATATACTGTTTCTACTTCTCTCATTTATTGAATTGTTATGTTATCTATTTCATTCTGACACTAATCCTATTTTATTTTAGATTTAAATTCTATAATACACGTCATTATGAAATATTGATTCTAAAAGATACATCGTTGCTTCATTGTGAATGAGTAACTTTTCAAAAAAACGATTATCAAGAATCGAATTAAATGGGCAAATACTAGTACTATGTTTTAATATTCTGATGAAACGATTTTGCTCCTAGACATCCCGCCCTTGTTTTAGATTTGAATCTAAAAAACAAAGCTACATAGGTCTACATGAACACAGTAAATGGCTAAATCCATTTAGACACTAATCACATATTTCTGCCTTCAACGAGAAATATGAAGGCCATCATGGTTTCTCATAATGGGCTTATTCTTACCTAATTTAATTTATGAACTTTTGACTTTTGACAGGGGGTTCGCACGAACCCCTCAAACCCCCGTTGGCTACGGACAGTGACATGTTTCTTACTCTCTGCATATTTTGCTGTTACATTTTGGGCACAAACCATCTAATAAGGGCAGGGCGCCTTCCCATCTCATAGAACCAAGGAGTCCACGGGATGTCTTGTGATCTTTGTTAATAGTTTTTGAGCGCTTAATCTATGGAAACACAACTGACTTTGTGATTCTTTGATCTTCGAATGACAATGCCACCATAATTTAGTATCACCACATGCCCATATATGAGACAGAATATCGGTGTTGCACTCTGGGAGCCAATCCTCCTTGATCATTTAGCGCACACTGGTAGGATTCATGCATTCAGTTTCCCGTGCCTTCATTTCTGCTACATGCAAGTAGAACAATGCACCTCACAGATGCCATATCCCACAAACTCCCCCCCCCCACTTCTAGAATCTTTATCAGTAAAGGTAGGATGTTCAAACTTTCCTCAAATACACTTCATTCAATTATCTACTTTTACTATATGGTGTAATAACTTTTACTGCTTTGATGATTTAAGATTGTGTAATTGTATTCTCAAGACAACATGTTTTATTTTTTATTTATTTCCTAAATTCCAAATAATACAAATACAATCACAACAGTCGAAGACACCCCAAGGGGCATATGATCCATTTTATACTAAGCAAAAAATATTTACAAGTAGCAAAACTCATACAAGAAATAAGTGCTAATTAGAATTAAAAATCAACACTAAATATTTCACATTCTGTTGGTCCCATCCTCCATCCTCTTCTACCCACGCTATAAAAGTGAATTTTTTACTCCAGAGATTTTTCTCCAGAAAAGTTAGACCTTGATTTAAGGCAGAATCGGATCTATGGGGGTGACAAAATTACAAGTAACATGTATAATTGACCTACCAATCTATTCCTTACAATCTCAAATACAATCTCCCAAAAGATTCACAATAATAAATCGGTAAAGTGAAAAAATGGGTGAAAAATGTTTAAATTCTCCCAAATAATAAGAATGGTCACAATTCTTATAGAATAATAATAAAAATCTTTAGTTTTTCTAAAATAAAGTGTACACTTTTGGGATTTTTAGAAAATAGACATGAAAAGGAATGACATAAGCCAGAAATATTCTAAAATTGAATTTTTTTGTTAGGCTGCTCGCTAGATCTGATTCTTTCTTTAAGAAATTATGTTAATTGTTGAGCAAGTGTAATTTTAAATTATTTTTGAAGGTGGAAAGAGTATTAGAAGAAATAAGTGCTCACTAGAACTAAAAATCAACATTAAATATTAGATTAGTATAAGAATGAGTAATTTTATGAGGTAAAGTGTCCCACAGGTCTGACCCTAGATCTAAGATTGTTTATTTGTCTGGTTTGAATGTGGTAGAATTAGTGATTCTCAGTTTATATAATAAGGTTTTGCCTCTTGGAGCTGATGATCACATCATAATAAATTAATTACCCTACATACAATTCTGCTGATTTTTTCGTTATATATTTGTTTTATCTCTAGCCCCAGCTACTGAGAATTTGAAGATTCTACCTGATGCCTTTAAAAGGTTTTAGAGAAAACCTTAACTGTGATGGCCTTTTGTACACCCCCTCCCCTTAGAGCTTCTAGGGCCAATTACAAATGAGATAATACGCTAATAAATCCATATTTTGCATATAAGATTTCAATTGTTTATATTAACCTTCCTGCTATTGTTACAATTAGCAATATTCAAAGCTTAAGACTACTTTGCTTGAGATCTTAGTTAAAAGAGTAACCTTGTTCTTTAAAAGATTAAGTTTTGACCATTCAAGTCCAAATATATGGTTGTAAATTGATTAGATATGTAAAATCAATTGAAAATTAGAAAACAACTAAAACCGCTGACTCAGCACTTAATTACGGCATTAATTTTTATTTGTTTCAAGGTTCAGTTCAAAGTTAGTCATGTAAATGTGACATGAAATCACTAAAACCATGTAAAAGCAAGTATACAAGTTCTTAAAACAAACTAGATTTTTAAAATCCCTACTTATGGAATATTGAAAATTCTGCTGACCTTGCAGAAAAAATTTCTCAAGGTAACATTACTGCATATTTGTCAAATCTTCATCAGAACACATGAGACCAACATATTATGCAATAAAACATTGTATATACTCCAAAACAACCCCCTCTTGGCTTTCTTCTAGACTACAGGGGGATCAGATTCATTTAAAACTGAAACGAAACAATCCAGTATTACTAATTCAACTTGATTGGAAAGAGGTCAAAGAGGTTGGAAGATAGCACCCCGTGGTAAAATATTAATCGCCATATTAACACTTTCATAAAATAAAATAGCATTCAACAAGAGGTAAAAATCACTTTTACCTTTTTATCTGGGCCAGGGATACATGAGCATGTTCGTTGAACATCACTTGTTATGCATAATGCGTTTTGAAATTAGATCATTGCTTTGGTTTCAATTATATTGTTTACATTTCAATTACAGGGACAACGTACATTGGAGATGACAACGTACATTTTTGATTTTTTAAATTATACCAAATACATGAATATTTATAAAACCTTCAACCGTCTTAGATTGTGTAGTTAATAAAAATATTCGGCACTCTTTGACGACGACAGGGGAGAAAATGATCCAAGGAAATGTGTAAAAAAAAACATTTTTACCCCCTAATTACATCTTTTAACGTAATTAGAAAGGTAAATCTCTTCCTTATCGAATACACACGAAATCAAACATGAAATCCTTTATGTACTCCTCATATTAATTTTTGAAAGCCACAATCAAACCTACATGTATCATAGTTTTCGCTTCAAATTAGTTAATAGTGACACCGTACACCTAATAATCTATTAAATTTAATCACATCTTATTTAAATATTTCAAATGAACAATGGGTAAGAATCGATATGCGATTAGACAGACATGGACTTTTACATTCAGCAAATCAAATTCAGAGCTCGCGCTAAATCATTGGGTTTGAATTCTGATCTTGAAAGGAGGGGGTTGTCAGATTGGTTTTGTAATACTTGTCTCTCAGAAAGAGATACCCTTGAACACAGCTTATTTACTCCATCCACAGCAACACAACGGAGTATATTTTTGAAAGTTTATAAGAATGCCCGGATGTCATTGTTAACAGTGTTTTGCAACTTTAATTTTAACAAAACACGTTAGATCTTGGGGGATGATGCATCTTTTCATTGGGGGCACGATCAATTGGCTCTACATTTTATAAGCTATCAAAAGCATTTTTAGTTGATATCAAAGAATATTTAAAATATTGATTTTACTAAAGGAGAGGGGAAAGTATCGCAACAGATTTCGGACAGTTATATTTTCTGAGGGTTTACACTGGTGCATATGTTAGGTCAATGCATTATCTCAAGGAAAAGCACTCATAGAGATGATAAAATAATTTCGACTTTGAGACAGGGAAGGTGCAAACAACCCACCCATATATTTTCTGAAATGTTGTCCTGATTTTCAACCCCTTCCATGCCTGCTTTTTAAATTTTTGTTTTCATCAATATGTTGCATTTTGACACACAGTTAATCCCTTTAAAGGAATAAGTAATTCCTTCAGGGATTTTAAAAATTCCCATCATGGGTGACCAACATTAAGCTGAAAGCAATGGATCGCATGGGTTTTCCCTATGGCAAAATAACATGGGAAATATTGTTTTCCACTTTATCTAAAGGAATTACTTATTCCTTTAAAGGGGTTAACTGCGTGCCAAAACACAACATATTGATGCAACAATAATCGAAAAAGCAGGGGTGGAAGGGGTTGAAAATCATTACAACACGATATATAGTGGCCTTAGAAGAAGGTAAGTTAAATCCATTGAAACTTAACTTGTGAGATTAAGATTCACCCAAATAGGGAATGAGGGAAGTAAATTATTCGGAAAATCTACAAAGTACGAGTATTATATTGTGAAAATGAACCATCCAAGTTCATTAAAGAGCAGCATTATTAGTAATTAGCATTTTTCTTTTCCAACACATTTTTCAGAGCTTCGATAATCCCAAATGCATCAGTGGATCTAAACAACAAACTACAAAGCATCTACTCTTTAAATACCATCTTTTGAAGGATAAAGGAGATAAACTCTATAAAAATCATGAAGATTCCTGAATTATTGAGAAAAATAACCCAAAATTAGTGGCTGGTATTTTTTGTCACTCTGTACATGTACACGTAGGGGTACAGGGGCGGATCTGGGATTCAAGGGGGGGGGGGGGCAAATTTCCGGTCAGAGAAAAAAAGTTCCACGCTTGCGCGGAAAAAAATATTGGGCCAAATTTTGAAATTTTCAGGCCAATTTTCTTATAAAAAATAATGCCACCCAAAGGGGGGAGCCCCCCCCCCCCCCAGATCCGCAAGTGGAGTAAGTGTCCCGCTTGACCGTGCTTACCCGGCAGTGTATAGGAGCGTGAAATGTACCAGAATTTTGGATATATATGACCGCCTTCATAGTACCAAGCAAAGCTTTAAAGTGGCAGCATAAGAAGATTGTATGATATGCGTGTAAAATCCATGTGGGAATATCTGACAGATCAGAATATCAATTGAATAGTCTTGGAAATACTGAATCTGACATTCCTCGACCAATTAATTTTTCTGACATTGATGCTATCGAAGGTCTCTCGGACACTCTCCTTGAGAGGATTGATGTTAAACTTTCTACATTATTGGCTTTCTAGTTTCTTTCATCAGAACTTGATATATCTATCAGGCACTCTGGATGACGACCCTATTATTTCAATGTGATCATCATAAACATCCACTGTGGCGAAGTCCGACATATTCAATGGTGTTTCCACAATAGCTTGAAAAACAACATGAGTGACGCCATGGTCACGTGTAAATCCACCGACATGACAGTGTCCAGCCATGTGTAATACGACAGAATCATACAAGTCTATAATCTTAAGAACCTCGTTGTAGTTCCAGCATAGACCCCTTTTGTCTCCAGCATCTGGGTGGATAATATGATGACCTAAAATATATGTGAAAACATAAAATAAAACATAAAATATCTGCAATCTGCAAATCTTTAAAATAATTTCAAGGTCAAATGATTTTTGGTGTTAAAATACTTAATTGTTATAAATCGCATGAATATTTTTCAGTTTTACTTTGAGGTGATATTGTTATCACCCGAGTTTGTGGTCATATTGCTATTACCCGAGATTGTGGTGATATTGCTATCACCTTAGTTTGTAGTGATATTGCTATCACCCGAGTTTAAAGTGATATTGCTATCACCTGAGTTTGTCACCCGAGTTTGTGGTGATATTGATATCACCCGAGTTTATGGTGATATTGCTATCACCCGAGTTTGTGGTGATATTGCTGTCACCCGAGTTTAAAGTGATATTGCTATCACCTGAGTTTGTGGTGATATTGCTGTCACCCGAGTTTAAAGTGATATTGCTATCACCTGAGTTTGTAGTGATATTGCTCACCCGAGTTTGTGGTGATATTACTATTACCCGAGTTTGTGGTGATATTGCCATCACCCGAGTTAGTGGTGATATTGCTGTCACCCGGGTTTGTGGTGATATTGTTATCACCCGACTTTGTAGCGATATTGCTATCACCTGGGTTTGTGGTGATATTGCTATTACTCGAGTTTGTGGTGGTATTGCTATCACCCGAGTTTGTGGTGATATTGCTTGCCGAGTTTGTGGTGATATTGCCATCACCCGAGTTTGTGGTGATAGCAAAATCAAGAAGCATGATTCTATATTTTTTGCTTACTGAATATCATTACTATCTCGTTGTTCTGAGTGGCTGTATGCAGGGTTTCATTCAACCAGGATAGCTGTGTCTCCGTCAACATGCCATTCCCTTTAACAAACCTCGTATTCGTACCTTCCATACCATCAATAGAATTCCAGTCTCCATTAGGATTCTGAATTTTCAAAATATCTTTTGCTTGAATGTAGCCTGGGTCAGTAAGATTGGTGTGGCCCAACACTGATATTTCCATACTATCCAGGGCAATAAATCGAAATCCACCATATGGCGTAAATGAATAATACAATCTATCCTTATCGTTTGCTGAATTTAAGAAACTTTTAAGGAGAAATGTACGGTTAAAATTCATATATTCATGATTTCCAAGAACGTGGAAATATTTAAAATCGTATTCCTCAAAAAGGGATTTAAGTTTTAAAAGATTGGTGTCTTGAGTTCCTAAATTCTTGTTGATAGCATCTAGCAAATCCCCCATGTTAATGATAAATGAAATCTCTGTTGGTGAACGGTCTGCCCAGAAGTCCAACGCAGTTCGTAGTTGATGGTAAGAGTTGTTATAAAACCTCATTCTGTTTTTTAAATAATTCAGCCGATTATCAGTTTGTGCATATTGAGCATCTGTGAACACTCCAAACGAAAACAAAAGTTCGCCATTGTTTCCTTGCATTAGCTTCTTTTTAAACCTAATGTGATAATCATCAGTCGCCAATGTGATCAATTTCACAATTATGGTCAATGAAGATATATACAATAAATAAAGAAAAAACGCTTTCCATTTTCTTCCAATACTTATCATTGCTGTTTCACAAATTGAAATATATTTAGTAAGTGTCATTGTTATTTGAAATTGATATCCTGATACATGCTTAAATTCGTTTCAAAATATTTGAGCGTATGTGTTCATGTGTGACACGTTTGTAACACCTGACTTCAGATGCTCAGATATAATACCAGCAATTGACAACGTTTGACAATGTTAATACTCTAGACTATGATGATCGATATTTTCAATTGCACTGGAGTTATGACAGCATGGTGTTTTGTTTCTCCATTCATAAATGTCGGGGGCAGTTCAGTTGTATTACATCAACGATATAACATTTATTTCAACAATGTCAACTTAGAACAGTCTTCAAATACTTATTCTTATTTTAGAGGCTTATGTGATGTGATTGCATCTTTCAAAAGTGCACAGAAATTGTCGAAGTAACTCCAGCCCAGAAAAATAGGTCAAATGGGTAAACTTTTAAAATAATTCTAATAGCAGTAAGTATTGTTGTATTTCCGATGAACGATTGAAAATAACGATTTTCTTAGTCAATTTATAAATTCGAATGCCTCTTTTATCCATAGTATCGCTTTTTAATTTAACACTCATTTCATTGTCACAGTAACTATGTTGCATGCGAACTCCTGTTAATCCGACAATCTTTGATCGTTTTCAGTGTCATTTGGACCCGGGAATTTGGATCTGGCAGGTTTTACCGTACTTGCAGAAGCAATCTGTTTACATTTTTCAATTTTTCATGTTATAATTGTACTGTTGTTATTCAATTATGCTGTTCATTTAAACGAAGTTAAAAGACTTTATATTTTATTTACATAAATTAACAATATTTGGTTGATATATATTATTTGAATTAATTTAATAATACGGGACAGAAAATTGTGTTGCAAAACGTTGTACTTTAAATGTTGTTACAAAACAAAACATAACAAAAGTACATTTGTTGATGTATATTTCAACTAAATAAATGGGACAGGTCAATAGGTTTGGATCTCTAACAGTTCTGTCAACATGTTCTGGTCGTGGGCTAAAATTAATGTATTCTTAGATCTTACTGTCCGCTTGGGCGAGATGGCCGAACTGATGAGAGACAAATCCGTGGTGGGATGTTACAACATTTTGCAAATGTACAAAGCAAAAGCACCGATACATATTCGGGGTGTTCACTTAATTTGAAACGCTTTGTATATTCTAGGAATGTTATATTATTCATATGCTGTGAAATTCACCAAAGTTCCAAATATTTTTGAGTCTCCAAGAGTTTTGCTAACCACAACTTGGAATATTTTTTAATGTTTATAGTTATCAGTTTTGTGTTAACTTTTAAAGACTAATCAAAGAAAGCAAGATCCATTTATACTTGAATGTGACTTGCTATTGGTGACGTCTCATCCATATGGCAATTCCGATTGATTTATGTTGCTTTTCACAGATTGAATACTGATAGAAAACTGGCAAATTCATATTTTCAGTAGTCCAAACTAATACCCTGACTGACAGGTCTCGTTTGGACATCGTTATCAAAAATGTTTTATGAAATCGTTTATTTATAACTTTTGAAGCGTAGTCTGAGGTGGATTTAGAAGCATACGACTTAGGTTATACCATCAATGTTTAGATCTTCAAAACAGAAATTCTCCATGGTTGTCTGACAGCTCGGGGATCCCTCAAGCATTTTCTTCATTAGCATTACCATTTGATTCGAACTGTCGCAGCGGTACATGCTCAGGGGTGCAGTAACTAACAGTCGTGGACTGTCGTTCAAGCTGGTGTTTGTGCTTTTTATTGTGCTTCTCGTTGGAGGCCGCCTTCTTATTATGAGACACGTAGGACATGACATGACCTCGGCCTGGCATATCATCACAATCAGGATCAAATTTAACAAATGGACACCACCGCATGGCATAGCGAAAACCATTTCTAAATTTTGAGTTCATCCAAAAGTAAATCATGGGGTTGTAACAGCTGTTACTCATGGCTATCCAGTGAAATACCATGTATATCACATTGATATTTTTTATTTGCCATATTCCCGGACTTTTCTCTCCAATTAAGGTGATCGTATGTAGGGGCAACCAACAGCAGCCATACATGATAACAACCATTATCATCATCTTGATCATCTAAAAGTACATGATGAATAAAAACGAATTGAATATAGATGGCTGGCGAGGCATATTCATATGTTAGTTCACCCACATTCTAACGTGTTTAACATGCATGAAATTAGTTGTAATTAACACAACTAACGTTTGATTTATCAGTTTATACAACCATTTATATGTGTGGTGAGCTATCCTTTGGTAACCAAATGATTTATTTCTGGAGAAATGGGGAAACTGTCTCGCTATTACTTCTCACAATGTAAGCACATAATTTACTGGTATTTATGTTTGTATAATGAATATGAAATGAAATATTCATTTTCAGGTTAGGATAAAAAGTACTATTCTGTTTTACTTTTCCAATGAATCAAAAGATACGACATGTTGGCACTTTTCCGGTACTTGATTTGAATTATTAAATGTACACTGTGCAAACTCCTAATCAAATGTAGAAGGAAAGCTATATACAATGATTGGTATTACCTCGTAAATTTTCACTAAGTGACAAGTATCATTTTCTGAATACAAATGGATCACAAAATCATGATGAAATACAACTTTTATTAAATGTGGCAAGGGACGTCAAAGAAAATAACAGCAATACAATAATTAAGCTTACTGGATGACGCCAATCACGAAAGAAAGAAAATCTTAACCTTAACAGTTTTTAATAAAACTGGATATTAACAATTCATTGAATTGCTTCCAGATTATTTTGGTATTACTATGCATTGCTTAAGTTGAGATTGTATGGATGAGGCCTATTATACATAATGTGTCTTCCCGAAAGAGCGAAGTAATCCTCTAAACGACTGTTGTGGAGCATTGATACGATGCTATTCTACACAGTAGCTCTTAGGGGAATTTCAGTTTAGATTTAAAACAGAAATGGATTAGTTGTTTAACTATCTCTGCCATTAGTGAATATATTAAAACCTGCATGAGAACAAATAAGGAGAAACTATATGGGACTTCAGATTGCGTTAACGTTGTACTTTTTAAGCTTCGTGGACCAAGTAACTGAATTACCTAGTGGTAAACTATACAGCCCGATGCTTAATGATGTTAAATTGATTGTTTTCATGACAAAGAGCATCAGTTGTATTTGACATTAGTTGTCTTTATTAACGATTGATTATTTTCTGCCAAGCACTGGTTCACTTTAACTATGAAACGGGTGATCTTGACACGTAAGATAACATACCCTACGTTTGGCTGCCTGCATCCTCTGATCTCTAACGTCCTCCGCCTCACCAGGTGCTTTCTTTCTCCACACAACGATGCCGATCCAACTGTAGGTGAAGACCAACAGGAACAGTGGCAGGAAATACTGCAGCACCAGTATCGCAAGGCTGTATGATTGTTGTTGTTGAGGGTAGTCCCACTGCTCTCTACAGTAGTCTTTACCCTCCTCATGCTTTATCTTTGCAACGATAGCACTGGGCATCGCTACAGCTATAGCGAATAGCCATATCAATGCTATAATCACGAGTGAAATCTTTGTGGTCATACGTGGCCTCATCGGGAAGATGATGGCGATGAATCGGTCCAAACTGATCGCCACGAGGGTGAACGCGCTGAGACAAACAGCTGCAACTTGTGATGTAAATACCACTGGGCACATTACGGATCCAAATGGCCAATGGTGGATCAGAGCTGTTGATATAAATGTAAATGGGATACATAATATAGCAGTGAGAATATCGCTGCATGCCAGGTTGACAATAAAGTAATTGGTGGCCGTGTGCATACTTGGATAAAGGCAAACGACATAGCATACCATAGCATTGCCTCCCACTGCCACAATTATGAGAACAATATAAAAGACACTGAAGAGAACTTTAGAATA
Source organism: Owenia fusiformis (assembly GCA_903813345.2). Classification (NCBI taxonomy): domain Eukaryota; kingdom Metazoa; phylum Annelida; class Polychaeta; order Sabellida; family Oweniidae; genus Owenia; species Owenia fusiformis. The sequence continues at coordinate 17,519,379 of CAIIXF020000009.1, read as the reverse complement.
AGTAAGCAAATATGGCTGGGGTGATCCATCTATAGTTCCATTTGTTGAATTGTTCAATACAGTGGAAATATTATAAACCCCATTTGTTTCTGTACTGCCAAGAAGCACAATACCGCCTAGTTCAATGTTCTCTGTTGTTGTCTTGAGGTTTTCCATCATCGCGCCATCCATTGCAGGGGAATCTTTATCTGAAATTTACAACCAATAAACTTTTAGTAGCTAGTATACTACAATTCCCATGGATCTTTAGTCTAACTTATCCAAATTGTCCTATTGATTTGCGCTTCTAGAAAAAACATGCAATATACCATGTTGTGTCTTTGTCTTTCCGTTGATTTGTTTGAAGTATTTCTTTTGTTCTCATGGGCAATGGGCAATACGCGTAACAATCTATGAAGACATCAGGCTCGGTTTGTTCAAATTAATGCTGAATTGATGATGAAAACACTATTTCCGACTTGTGCCAATACAATTAAGTCCAAACGCAATGTAGAAGTTTGTAAATCTTCCTAATTGAATTATCTTAGTGTTTTCCAACTGTATTCCAATAAGTATTACCCTTGTGTACTTCCTTGTAATAGTTATGCGCTCTTTTTTGTCCTTTCATGATTCGTGATGTCGTAAATCTGGAACAAAAAGGAAAACAACTTCATAAGAAAAAAAGTTCAACGTTTGTTTACTTCCTAATCCGTATTGTTGCCCTTTTAGCACATATGTTTCAGTAAACAGGTAAAGAAAAATGTCTGGACGTATCCCATCATCATTATTCTCCAGTGTTCCGCACATGCCTCCTAATGTTAAGATGAAACAATAAATGAAAAACACCAACAAGATTTATAGATATTGCTTAAGAAGCAGTTAATCCAACTTGAAAGACGCTCATCTGCTTAATTATAAACCACCCCTTACTCAAAGTTTATAGTCAGCTTGTCGTTTACAGTTTTCGCTTCTGATGTAAACCTGATAAATATTCCAGAGAAAATTGCAATTTAAGGCTTCTCTTTATAATAAAGTAGTCTTGTTCAGATATCCAAATCGTATTCAAATTGCTTTGCCATTTGTGAATGATCCTTAGGATCATTGATGTAGCATTATTGTGTAGATAGGTTAGGTTATCTCATTTCTGAGATTTTATTTCAGTATTTTGAACGCTTCATGTACCTATTGATCGTGTTATTTTAGACCACGTTACCCATAGCTTCAATATATGTTCATGGGCCTATATTTGGTACTGGTCAAATTTTCAAGCCATATGTGTTATTAAGTAGAAAATGTAACAAGGTTTTGTGTGCAGTAATGAGATAATTGTGATCGTATGTATTAAAAACAGTTTTATTTGAGAACGCTAAATCATCTTCGACTTCCAACGTGGTTATAGTTGATGTTGGAGCAATTGAAACCTTGTGAATCAAGATGACGCTAAATCACGTTTCTGTTTCTGGTTTTTCTCTTAACGTTGAAGTGAAATATTGGAAAAATATGGAACAGTTAATCAAGTGTAAGAAATGCGGCCCTGGTGGAGTCAACAACTTGACACGAGAAAAGCAGACAGAAATATAACTGACGAATAAAAAATTATATATAACAATACTTGAAAATGATATATCTGTACATGGAATGCAATGGTATTGAGGGGAAAACAGTTAATTGTATTCCAAGCTGTGTGTACATGATTTATAGTTTCAATTAATTCGGCAACCATGCACGTTAATTTCTCATTTATAATCAATAATGAGAATGCCAATTACAAGTTCACTATACATTACTGGTCGTAGCTATTTATTTTGATATCTTTAACTTTTGTCACATCTGTCTATACGTTCTGGTTATCCTCACGTTCAGTAAGAACTGGGTTTATTCAATTATCATATTCATCCTTCGCCGTTTCTTGTAATATATCAACTTTGGATATAATGAGGTACAATTGATGATGTATTATATTATTGTTTCTTAAGTAAGATTAATTTGTCTCGTTTATATTAATCCTAAAATCAGCGTATCATTATTGCAATGTTATTTTGAGAAAGCTCACTAATGACTAGATCAGGTACCCATTTGCCATATACGATCATTTATATATGGATTAAATAAAAAATACTGGCATTGTATCAACATCATAATTATGATTTAGAACTATCAATATAATGCCATAGTAAATGTCATATACTCATTTAGAATTATCTTTATTAGAAAAATAAAACCAAGTATTTGATGGGAAACGGTTGAATGAGAAGATGAAATTTTGAAGTATTTTAAGACATTGCTTTTATGTTTTTCTTCGTATTGACTGTTGTGACAGACCTGGTACTTGACACTAAAATTCAAAATGGCAGCTCAAATTGCTTTTCTAGATGGGATTACTCCAGGCGCTCTTGCAAAGGTAGATGACAAAAAGTCTATCTATTAAAAATTGGTATGATCACACCGAAACTTAAATGGCTGAAAATAAAAAACGGATATCATTTTTTGCCGATTTTTTTGTAACATAATTATTTTACACAACTACTCTTTACATTGACATGGCTTTTTACAATATAGGACATCTTAAATTATTTGTAAAGCTAGGAAATGGGCCAAAAGTGAATTCTACAAGACAAAAATGGCGACCATTTTGAAAATAGGCGAGCTTTTGAGCCAGGAGTCATAGGGGAGTTTTCTGTATTGATGTTGAGCAAAAATAACTTAAAACAGGAATCCTATCGACAGAGATTTTAAAGCAAATGGTCCAAAAGTGAATTTCGCGAGACAAAAATGGCGGCCATTTTGAAAATAGGCGAGCTTTTGAACCAGGAGTCATAGGGGGCATTCTATATTGATGTTGAACAAAAACAACTTAAACTAACTATTGACAGAGGTTTTAAAACAGGCCAATTGTTGTCAGACGGACAGACAGACGGACAAGTGAGTGATTGCAATAGCTCACCATGTGAGCTAAAAATGACCGTTAATACTCGCACCTTGCGCACATGATATCCACACCGCTTGTTTTCGTATAGCACAGTCTGCATAGAGTGATGCATAGGGTCTCAATCGCTCCTAAACACTATGTGCCGATGAATGAAGTCCAAAGAAATCACAAAATAAGTATAGTCTTTATCCGAGGATGGCGTATGGGGATGGAGACACTACATGTATATATTGATATTCACCTTCATCCTCCAACAATAAATTAAAAAGATATTAACTGAACAGGATGTGACAGACCAAACAGACTACGGAAAGCCCATTTATTTGATACGCGCACAAAGAAATGAAGAATGATTTTTTGAAAAATGTGCACATTTTCAGATTTTGTTTAATATTTCAATGTTTCCACAATATCTTAAAATTCACTGGTCTTACTCCATATTTCATTCAATTAATAGTTGAATAAATGGTGGTATAACTTAAACTACAGAGATATGGTCTGTAGAAGACTGTTTGTAGTACAGGTTGAGCCAAATAAATAACTAAGTCATCCATTATGGGTTATAAGTCATATTTGGCACAATTGAACCTCGTTCAATGTTCTTTCATTCTTTTCAGTTTAATTGGTCTACATAAATGGTCACGATTTATGGCCATTTTAACATGCTCCAAATCCGAAAGCATACCCAAACACCCAATTTAAATCCCCATAATTTTATCTTTGGTGCTATTTCAAAGTTAACGTGTACACTAGCAACCCTAGCTACAACCACAAGGAAGTTGAAACAAGAGATTAGAAGGAGAATGAGAGCCATTTCACAAGATATCTGTGAGCGTGTAGTCAGAAAACTTCACCCGATGCGTTCAAATTTGACACAAGACAAGACTGGCATTTGAGCGTGTTGGTCATAAAATCCTTCAACCATTTGGAGTGGACCAATAAAACTTAATGAATTGAAATAACAAGGTTAAATTGTACCAAATATGATTTAAACTCATACTGGATGACTGAGTTATCAAAATCTGTTTGGGCTACCTTTTTGGCTCACCCTGTACTTGCAGTAGTCTAAGGTAGTAGTTTCCAGATTTTCTGTTTTCATTATCTAATATCGTCTTGATCCAAAAATGCAACCTCTTAATTTTTGAATTACTCTCGATTATGGTGGATGAAATCTTCTAGATCTTGAATTGTTAAATACAGCGTTCCGTTCAGTGGAGAGCCTGTGGTCTTACCTACATTGCATCAACATCTTAGATATTAAAGGAATCACGTTTATGACTTCGTTTGAATTAGAAGGCAAAAAACGTCTGTTATTGACATTTCTGTCTTTATTTTCATTGAAGGCCATTTGAGGTCAAAGGACATCTTACAAAGTTGTACATCTTCAAAATCAATTTGATGGAAAACGATTCATCTGAACATAACTTTTTGTCGGATTTTGCTAGAATTGCCCCCTTTTGCTCAACTCTCAGGTTAACTTTGTGTTGGCCACACGAGCCGTTTACTCATTTTCATGGACCAAGAGACGCACACTTTAATTTTTACAACAATTCACTGAAAATTGTTGTCAATGTTTTTCCATGTAAAGCAAATGTGAAAATCTACAGGTCTCATAAATAAATTTACCTACCTTATCTAAGGCAACACAGTTCCACTAATTTTTAAGCATATAAGATAAAGTAGATACTAGAAAAGATAATGGGCTTATTCAAGAGATTGTTACTGGAGTGTGTTTTATTGGAGATAAAAGTGACATGCCCTGCGTTTTACTTATTTCATCATGATTCGATTATAAACCTATGCAATTATCTAAACTATTCAAGCAATAACTAAGAGAAGTTAGAATTCTAAAGGATTGACTGACAGGCGTGACTTGATTGAAAGGTATATCAGACAAAATGCTTCCATTCGTAATCTTGAAAGGTTAATTGATCTGATTGAAATATTTGATAAATACTGTAAACCTAGGAAATCTAATGCGATTACATTAAAATCTCGGTCTTGTGGTATTTCCCTGATTTCATACGATAAAATCGGGACCGTTTTCCAATATAGATAGGTATTTGAAAAAGTTTTTCATTAGAAAACGGCGATAATTTCAACATGAGAATCTCCATTGATACTACGAGTGGCTCTATCTAGCTTGATATTTTCAGGAAACCATATACAGGGTGTTCCAAAAGGAACAGGACTGGTACTGGCATTTTGTCAATTTTGCACCGATTGTCTTCAAATTGTACTTTGAAGTATTGCAACTAAAATTGTATAGTTTCAGAAAAAATGATGAAATGCAGGTAGAGTTGTGGTTACTATAGTAACATGAAATCACAATACCCGGGGCAACTTTTTCTGAGTTGTTTTGTTGCTTTGTTGTAAAGGTGTTGCTATAAAACTCAGATTCAAGTATAATCTCATTATAATTATATTTATTCAATTTCCTAGAATATCACTATGAATTACGGTCTGAACAAATCATGGTTGAGTTTTTGAAAAGACCCAATTTGAAGCCAGTCATCCACCTTGATAACACGCCTGCCCGCAGGTCACCATTAAAGACCATGCAGCTATAGAGGAGCTAGGTCTTGAGTTCTAAAACCATGCACCATACTCTTCTGATCATGCAACATCCAATTTTTACTTATATGGAGAATGGAATGCTAATCAGTGCTGTAAGATCTTTAAAAATGAGAATGACCTTCTCCAAGGACCTCAAATGGGTTCAATCATGTGTTTGAGTCATGGATGCAGAGTGCTACTCTTCTACTGACCAAAGAGGAGCTTATTTTTCAAAGTACATAGGATACATAGGAATATCAAATTATGTAAAACAAATGTAATTCCCACCAGTTGTTGCATTTTAACTTTGATATGGGATGTACAAAATGCTTAATGTCTCTTTCTGTCTTAATGTAACTTTCTGCGTGGAAAGTTGCCCCGGGTATTGTGATGTCATGTTACCATAGCAACCATAACTCTATCCGAGTTACATATTTTTTGTCGAAACTTTGCAGTTTTAGTAACGATACATGAACGTACATTATGTAAAATTTTGAAGACGATTGGTGCATATTTAACAAAATGCCAGCACCAGTCCTGTTACTTTTGGAACACCCTGATAAATAAAATGATAAAATATAGAAGATAAGTTACTCATTTATTCAACGATTCGAATACACATATTTTTCGACGTTTTTATGTTGTTTTGTTCCGATGAGGTTCGGATAGATGTTTCAATTCATTCCGAACATATGATACCAAGAACAAAAGAAGTGTCTGATGTGTTTTCTAAAACAATTTAGAGAAAGGTGTATATATATATATAATAGGATAGGTATGAGATATTTCAGGTAAAATGCGTGACATATACGGTATCTTCGTGAGAAATCCGAACGAAATGCGTTCGTTTGTATATATTTATCCTATTCCAAGTAGAGTTTTAGGGAGATAAGTTGGTAAGATATATCCCGTATCCTGATTTTGAGGTTTCCGTATCCAGAACCTCCATATCCCTCGCCGTATCTCCCGCTTCGGTGCATATCTTCCCGCTTCCGGTAATGCAATAAAATGACTTTGCATATGAATGATTTGTTTATTTTTACACCTTGTACTATTGAAATGGCCATCTGCTCCTGAAAACTCTACGTGGTATAGGATAAAGCAATTATGTACGGTCGGTTTGGATATTGGGTTCATCCCTCGTGAGATATGCACATCTACCTTCGGTCCCTAAGGTCCCTCGGGTAGATATGCATATCTCCCTCTGGATAAACCCCATATCCAAAACCTTCCAGTACATAACCCTTATATATTTCAAATTATAATGTTATCATCCAAAAGATGACCATTAAATTGACGATGTGTAAAATTTTTGATGACTGGTTCAAGACAAACGTGTGTTCAAAAAGTTCACCATATCGATACCACTTCTTTCATCGTCTTTTCATTTCTTTAATTTGTGTGATATTAGTGAAGTCGATGATATGCGTCTACAAAATGGGGTTTAACTACTTTTTTCGTATCACCGGCACTTGTGTTATTTGTCATCACCCCTTGATATTGGAATGCATTTGCATATTGGATGGAATCACATATAAAAACAAGCGATTTCTCCATAATCACTGGTGATCCGATCGATTGAGCTGGTTTTACCGTTTCGGTAACAAAATGTCGGAACGTCGAAGGTACGATTTTTCTTTTTTCCTTATTTCACGCGTTGTAGGCAGAATCCCCACGGCATTTTTTCTCACAAACGACACAAACGTGTATCAGTATCATATGTTTTAGAAAATGTACATGTTTGCGAAAAAACAGCTCAGAATTAAGTTACATAGTCTAAACGGTATGGGTTAAAAGTGCAGATCTTAACTTTTTGTCTTCTGAACTATTTGTTCGCAAATATGTACATTTTCTAAAACATATGATACTGATACAAGTACACGTTTGTGATAAAAAATGTCGTGGGAATTCTGCCTACAACGTGTGAAATAAGGAAAAGGGAAAAATCGTACCTTCGATGTTCCGACACTATTTTGTTACCGAAACCAGCGTAATCGAGTGGATCACCAGTGATATTGGAAATCTTTTATAAGCTATGCTATGAGTATGTATGTGTTTAGGTAACACACAAGCGAATTATCATAAATCCTCTAGTAAGATCTATAATGACAAAAATGTGCATCCAGGCGTGTATTTTATGACATATAATTGACACATATTTGAAATAACTCGAATACTTCTATTATATTATTGATAATTTGTATGTAAAGTATAAGAAATAATCCTTACCTGTGTGTTCTCTCTTTGAAGTAGAATAGCACAATCTTGCACAATCAACATATTGTACTTTGTCTTATCTCTTCCAGATACCTTATTAAATCTACATCAATACTTCAGCCTAATGCCAGAGATTCTATGAAGCATCATTTTTATGTCTTTAATCCTCTTTTCTCCAAGTTTTTCTTTTACTAACAAATTAATCTTTCAGCTTTATTCAATTCTTCTTGAGCGTTCCTTGATGCGACCTGAGCTAATTAGATTGAACGCCTACTTTCCTTTCTTTTTGCCTCATACAATGTATTTATTTAAGTTAGTTGTCGATATAGACATCTTCCAATTGATAACGTTCAATTCTTATTTTTCAATTACACAATTCTCTGCAATTCAATCTAAATTACCATTATATTTTTTTATAATTTGAAATGACAACATACCTTGTGAAATGAAAAAGCTGTTGCTAATAAAGCAAGCAGCCATTATATGACTTTATATGACGATGTAGCCAGATGGTTTGATATCTTTTTTAAATGTTCCTGGACATGTCGTTAATGTAAATCTCCTGAACTCAATATCTAAACAGAGACTAAATTAAACAAGCCACGCGGTTAGTATTTTAGGCTAGGAAAGTTGTGATAAATTAAAATATTATGTGAAGTGTAGTCTTTTTGTGATTTTTACTATATTCTAGTAATCACACGGGCGTTTCGCTTACAGTAATTTTCTTCCCCTTGCTGTTACAAACTCGAAACATTCGAAATGAATAATAAGCTGAATGCTACATAGCAGCCTGTCAGAACTACGATAATCCAGCCAACTGTACATATTCTGATGTTCAGTGATGAATGAGATATTTGAAAGGCCATTGAAAGTATAATGTAATGTTCTGGGATGATACATATTAGTAACACTGTTAGATTCATCTCTAATGTTTGGTAGGATTAAAAAACCGTTTATCATGTAGAGAACAGCAAATAAACTTGCAAACCACGAACCGGTAGATCAATGCGGAAATCCAAGAGTATTCTAAAAAACAACATCCCAAGAAAACAGTTAGAACGAATTGTCCGTGTAGGGCCGCATCATCGGAATGTATTGTCAATGGAAAAACAGTCCACGGAAAGCATGGTCTGTCGGTGATTGGCCGAAATACTAAACTGTCCATCATGCATGGGTCGTTAACATTTGGAGTCAAATGTCGCGATATATACTACAGGGTGTCAAATAGCGTTGTGTCCCCCATCCACAGTATTAACTAGGAGAGGTACACACACATACTATATACGGTTGGAAAGAGCATTTAATTGTTGTTAACGTGTGAAAAGATGAAGATGCATCACAGAAAATAAGACATGATTTGAACTAACTTTTAAAAGTTATCTTACACGCCTAACCATCGACAACGTACAGTGACAAAATATACGGGTGTATAATTTAGCTGCTAGAAGCAAAAATTGTGATGTAGGTTGGCACCTAGAAAAAATTGCACATGCACATGAAATTAAACATGAAATACGACTTTATATTTCTTAGCTAAATCTTTTAAAACCTGCATCGCAGTTTTTGTTTCAAACATGACAACGTATAACTAAAGTGTACAACCGTATATTTTGTCACTGTACGTTGTCGATGGTTAGGAGTGCCATTTAAGGCTGCAAGTCTGGCTGGATTTAAAGTTAAAGGGACGTGGAAAAGAGCAGTGTCTTTCTCAAGAGATCTCAATACCTTTTTGATGTTCGATTTATATACCATAAGTTGCTCTGTTTTATCCATTAATATGAACTCTATGTGCTCTGCAACGGTCAAGTCGGAGTAATTGCTCGGGTATTCATCCATACCAAAAAGTCTATGCAGGAATTCTTTAAAATCAATAAAAAAGAGCACTATACGAGTACATTTCAAATGCATGTGAAACTGCTGTATGTAGCAACAACTGACCTTGGTCATCCACAATTTAATGCTCTTTCCAATGACATTCAGAATGCATAGGTACTTATAGTTTTTGCTGTGGAAGGGGGAGGGGCACAACGCCATTTGACACCCTGTACTTTCATTAAAAGGATTTACAATCATTATATTGCTGTTGGTTAGTTTGATCTAGGGGTATTTTGTCTTGTTTCTATTGATTAGCTGATATCGCTACACTTAATAAAACTTTGATTTAGATCGTGGTCATATTGTTCCAGCAAATCAAATTTCATTCTCATAACATGTGACTTTTTGCGTTGCTAGAATACTAGAATAACACCAATGAAACATTTCCATCTGAAAAGATGCTACTGTATGCGACTGTATGTAACAGTAAGACGTCCGATAACGCATCTGGGATGTGTACTATTCGATCTTAATACGCTAACTGCGCATCTTCTCACACTTCGTGGCAGGAAGAATACCTAAGAGCTTTCGAAAGCGGAGCGTTTTCGTAATAAATAATGAGCCTCGGGTTTTAGCTAGTCGTACACTAGTCAGACATTGTCTTTGTCCGTTTGTCTGCGGCTTTCCGCATATTTAAAAGTTTTCACTTCTTCGAATACTGAATACGAAATTGAATAAGTTGTAGTAATGACAATAATCAATTGAATTGATAAAAAGTCATCTTCAGAGTTTTGTTTTTCAACTTAATTGATTTTCATATATATCCTTGATAAACTCTGTGCTGTTTAACCAACTCCCATTTATTGCTTGTGTTAATTGGTAAAGAGTGACAGATGCACGGAAAAAATGATTTTCTTTTTTCCATGTTTGCATATCTTTAATTGTGCAGGCAGCTGTCACAGTTGCAAGTTAATGACATAAAATTATAACATTTCTCAACTAACTAGCATTGAAATTTAGGCATTTCATTGGTCATTGTTGTTTATTCATACAAAAATGAATTGTATGTCACTTTCTGGCCAATCAGGATGCATTTTCAAAATATTTTGCTTTGGGTGAAAATTATTAAGCACAAATGAATTGTGGGTGATTTAGTGAACCATTTCTTGTTGTCAACCAAGATGCATTCTGATACTCATAGCATCTTTCTGTTTCACCCATAACTCAGGGCTGAGAAGAAATGAGATGTCATGGTTTATCATGATGGCCAAGATGGGGAATAATCTCCCATCGTCACGATCAATTCCACTTATATATGATGAATTTTAAGCCCCAGACTCAGTGTCATGTGGAATGACCATTCCTTGAAGCTGTTGCTTTCCAAAATTTGCACGAGATGCGCATCGAGTTTTAGTTTTAGGAAACACAGCCTAAAACACTTAGCATGCAGAAAGTAAAACAATTCAATTTTCTACTCGGAAATTATTTTTAATAAATGTTTTAGTGAATAGATATCCAAAAATCTGATTTGCAACTAACCTACCATTTCCCATGATTAACATGGGCTTTACCATTTTTTTATTCATGAAAGTTGACATTAATGTTTGACCTATTAGGTCATATAGGTGTGCTTAGCTATACTGTGCGACCAGCTTCTTCAGACGTCCTAGAAATTTCATGCCGTGATCTTACAGTACCATGGAAATGCATTTGTTTTTGTGCCTTACTTAATTGTATTAGTTGGTATGACACAGCAAAAAACGATACAATAATTCACACTTCATTTCCATTTTATGAAACATAATACGTTACCCCTGAATACCCGATCCTTCTTGCAGATTCAATTTAGAAATTAAAGTGTTATTACAGGGTGTCAAATAAGTCCCACCCCTCGGCTAAACCTTAATACATGATGTGATATAGTGTGATATACCATTAGAAAGATCATCCAAAGGTTTGTGCACTCACCAACGCTCAAGTATTTTGAATGAAATTCACCTATACTTTCATGATGTCCTTTAGTGTACCCTTGTAGCTTTTATTGCATCAAAATGAGAAGGATATGACCTCAAAAATATGTCAAAAAGTTAACCTTTTTCGCTTTCCACTTGTTACAAAAAGGTTTTCATCACTTTCCTTGCACTTCTATTTTTTACACATTTAACCCTATCCAAAAATTGGTTTAATTCATTGCCACAAGATATGTTGTCATCTTTCGGTCCTTTGACTTTCTTATACCCGATTCTTAAAATCCTACGAAATACGCCAAATTGCCATGTTTCTTGGCCTATGGTCACCTCAATTGATAAATCAATTATTTATAAAAAAATTTGAGATTGACATGTCGGATATACGCCAATCAACGTAAAGTTTGGAAGACATTTCAAATGATATATCACACTTGGTACCATATATCTTGGTTTTGGCTGTTGAGGTTTTTTTGACACCCTGTATATTAGCTGTTTTGGCTGTTAAGGGAGGTGGCGGGATTTATTTGACACCCTGTATATTAGCTGTACTTGATGAATGATTTAATCCGAAAGAACAGAACAATATTTTGAAATCAAATATTTTTTATCAATCTCACGATACCACCATAGTTTAGCCAGGGGGGGAGGGGGTGCGATGGATGCGATCGCACTCCGCACCCTCAAAAATAAAAAAGCAATTTTATAAATTTTATAAAAGGTCCATGTGCAGCATGGCAAGTGATTTTAGACAGTCTGGGCGTAACTGATTTTTTTATTAAATCAATACGTTTCTTTCAAGTAAAGTACCCATGATGATAAAAACATCAATCGAACAATTCGAAAATTTAAGAATAGGGACCCCATGTCAACAATTTTTTAAAAAATGCCCCTCCACTGTCATATAATACGTAGTTTAGGCATTTTAGTTTTAAACAGCTTACTCCTTTTTGTAATCTTTATTCAGTATCCACTCCCGAAGCTCTCGTCGAATTGACAAAGTGATTCTCATTAATCTAATTAATTTGTTCAATTCTTTTTCTATGCAGTCATGGTGACCTTTAATTTTTGTGATTGATAGAAATAGTAGAATATTCCAGAAATAATTGCGTATCAAGTGAACGTCTTCATCCTGATCTTTACTGCTTTATACATAACACTCCCCTCCAAAAGTTTGGCAGCCTTAGCTCCCACATTGAACTACGTGTTAAAGCCTCTCTATGTTTGAATTTCTGTTAATCCTACTATTACACCAAACTAGTTCTCACTACGTTCTCGAAAACAGGCTTCAACTGTGTACGAACAGACTGGACGTACTTAGAACAGTTTGGGGTCTATTTACAAACTTCATCGGACGTACTCGAACGGGTATGTCCTCTAGAACTTAGAACATGCTCAAAATGTTCTCTTGGTCGTCACGTTCTACAATTAGAACGAGTGACAACCTATTAACGACGAGCTGGACGTACTACGAACGGAACCGTCGTACTTCAATCCTACTAGGGACGTTTTTACAACGAGTTGAACTGTCTGGGGACGTATTGAGAACGAGGTTGACCTAATTGCAAACGGTTTAAAACTGATTAAGAACGTATTTATCAACGAGTTAGCAAAAATATAGCTATCACACCAAGCAAGTTGCCACTGCGTTCTTCAAAACTGGTTTTAAACTGTGTGCGAACGGAATGAACGTAGCTACAACGTTCTACGGTCTGTTTACGAACTTCATGGACTTTCCCGGACGGGGAATGTGATTTAGAATTTTGAATCAATTCAAAATTCGATGGCGACCATACCGTTCTGTAATCAGGTCATGATGACCTTCTAGACTAAGGGACGCGTTATGCGACGTTGCACACCGACGCGGTGCGACTTGAACGAACTGCGAATGAGATGGACGTATTGACAAAGACTGTTTATGAACGAAGTAACTAATTATTTTAGACATATTTCCCGACCACAGCCAGATTGAGCCCGTTTTACCCGTTTTACGACGTTATCGTAGGACTGGCAAGAACGGGTAAGAACTAGTTTGTTGTGATAGGGGGGTAACATAACCTGTGAAATATTATGGAAATGTAGCTTGACTTCATTTCCAATGCCTCAACATTTTCCCAATTTTTTCCCAATAGGTGGAAATTTGATGATAAATTTGATGAATTTTTGAAAATCGTCTTTCCCATGTAAATCAATGGAAAATGGTGGGTTCGGGGCAAATCTGATTTCTAGATATCTATCCAGTAGAAGATTCACCAAAAAATAAATCTTATATAGAAAATTGAATTGTCTAACGCTAAGTTTTTAGTTTACTTTATGAATACTAAAGTTAGAGAGCTTCAAAGTCATTTTTGAAAATCATTTCGCCTTCCTTGTTATTTCAATGGGAGTAGTTTTTTGAAAAATAATTCTAAGTTTGAAGACCTATAACTTTTGGAGGGGAGATATGTAGTCATTTCAACTCAAACATAATGTGCAAATACTCCATAGCATCATCCAAGTCTCAGCAGTAGAAAAGGATATTTCCCTTTTCAAAATTAATTTACTAAGATGAATGGCTCTGCTTTCCTTCATTATGACTTCCTGGTAGTTGGAATATAATTGATAAACAGCATATGTTTCTCATCTTGCAATGTGACTGTTTGGATCCGCAAACAGAACATTGATCATGAAAAATGAAGCTTTCCTTTCTGATGGATATCCATCATGAGATATTTTGAGAGAATATTGGAAATGATAAAATGTGCTGAATAAGCAATTTTGAGCTGATTCACAAAAAGTTACGAATCTATTTTCATATGTCTGCTAGGCTCGTGTCAAACTATTCCTGGTCCTTCCGACCATTGTCACTAGAAAATATGAACCGACTGACCTAATTCCCTAATAATTTTGGGAGAATACAGCCCTGCCTGCTTGAGTGTGTGGTCCCAATCGGACCAAAATCTTTAGTGTTATTGGTCCTGGACCAAAGGTTAATCGTGTGCGATGTATGTTGTCAAAGTATTCACTTTTGTAATCAGAAAATGTGATGTTTTGGGCAAATTTTCATTAAAACCATCAGTTACGATTTAGATCACAGTATCAGCATACAACATGGATTGTGGATTTTTGCTACATCTCCATGAAGACCTTAGTAAGAATGTGTGACACATTGAGTTAATTTAAGCCCCGGTCACATTTGCAACGGCGACGTACGGTCTATCATTTCTGCGGCCAGTAACATTCCTACGGTCACCTTAGAATTTCTGCGGTCGGATACTTAAGCAGTTACATTTGCTACGGCAGCCATGCGACGTATTTTGATTTTGAGGAGGCATAAAAACTACTGTTGCCATACGCCTTTTGATGGCGAATGGTCAGTGTAGGTGGGCGTCCATAACAAAAATCAAGGTAGACGCATTTAATAACTTTAGTTATTAATTTCAAATAATTTGCAATGTAACCTTACCAGATGAGACCAACAAAATCATTTTAACTTATTAATGCACTTAAAGGGACCATCGACTGTGTGAACGTAATTGGGGTCCTACTGGAGAAAACGGCCGTGTCTTCTTTATAATATTTAGAAGCTTTAAGTACAACAATAGGACGGAATTATGGTCCGACTAAGACCGAAGGACCTTGGTTCCAAGGGTATATGGACATGCGGACCTAAATTACCATGGGACAATATATTTACTTTCAGACTTTAACACCGGAGTTGTTTGTTTTACGATTTCAGATTCCAGTTAGATAAATCCAAGCTTAAAAAAGAGTCCTATTTATATCATAATTATACTTATAATCCAAGCATATTTTTGTTGAAATGGATTTATGACAAGCTTAGTTTTTTTTTATCGTAAATCGATAATTGAAACGATCCCAGGCCTCCTTTAAAAGCAGTTCAATAGGAATCAAGTTTTTAAAGCGACATATTTATTAGGTTACTCTGGTGACAACGGTCGTATTCATTCACATAAACTATATCTAGTTGTACTTTGTCTTAGAATTGATGACATCCATTGAGCCCCATATTAATAAATAACACAAATGCTATCATTTGTGATGCTCTCATTCACACTTGGCTGCATTTATCTGTAAATCTAGAGACGATATAATCACGCATGCTTTTTCTGACCACAAGATTAACCTTGATTAGAAACGATGCTGACTTATAACGTCGAGTTCAGGTGGAAATGTCAGAAACATTATTTTACTGAAAATTACTTGAACGGGAGCTGTCAAAGCAGGAAACTTCCCTATGCCATTATTTGTTCTTCTCTTTAAATTCATGCTAAAGTTCCTGGTTATATCCGAGACTATAAAATGAATTCCTGGATTAAGGATGATTGTCTGATCGACCAGATTTGTATTCTAGATGCGACGGTATTCAATTTTTGCTAAAAGCCCTTTGTGTATTCAAGAATTGCTATCTCAAGTTAAACCACGTTCTCCTCAAGGAGTTTCTCGCGGCAATATCTTAAGTCCAGTTAATTAAAGTCACTAACCCATAATAAATTGCTATAAAAGTGGGAACGTGATTCTAACTTCTAATTTTCATGACTGCTTTATCACCGTATCATTTTATATAACGCTGTGCAACTTCTTTTAAAAACAAGGCGTGAATACTGAATGAGAAGCATAATCACAATTGTATTGTATCTTTGCTTGAAATATTCTCAGTGACACTTGCATTCAATACCATGGCGTAATTAGCTGTGAGCTAGACAAGGCTAATATCTCCCCAAGATTTCACAAAAAAAGTAAGTTTTATCAGTAGTTACAGAAACGAGAGTTCTGACGCACCTTTAACATTGAGTCCTATGGGGAGGGACACGATTTTTCATATTACCCTCCCTAACATGGGCTCCAATGGGGAGGGACATCTGTGAGCCTCCCTGAGCTCGGGAGGCACATACGGGGACCCCACCCCTCCCCCCTCGGCGTGGTGGCGTGTACATATTTCGGGAATCTCGGGCCCTAAGGGTAACGGACGCCCTACCCCACGTTTGTACGTTTACTGTAAGGATACTATTCGAATTCCCGCCAAAAACAATAAATCGATAAACCAGTACGCGTCGTAAATGTCACTGCCTTATTTATAAAGTGCGGCCCAGGCGGATTATCGATTACCTATCAACCAGGCGTTTCGTACTCGCGAGGTCTTATCGTTTTAAGGTCATCCAGCTGTCAGTTTACAAAACAAATTACTCTGGACTGTACTTTAAAGTGCGGACCTAGCTCGATTATCGATTATCAATCAACCATCCATCAACTTTAATTAGTGTAACGTCCTTCATCGATTTAAGATCATACCGTTTAATGGATGTTACATTTGGTTGGGATAAATATTTATTTGCTAATTCGTCAACACATTTCTTTTCAAAATACATCAACTATAATACATATTTACATTATAACATTCAAAATTCTTCATTGAATCATACACAAATTACAAAGGTATTAAATCGGAATCTTTAACCCACGAATCAAACTTTTTTGGCCAATATTGCCAACGCACTAAATGTTCCCGTTGCCCTCGTCTAGTTCGTGTTTTCAAGATTTTTTCTACTTTCCAAATATCATCTTCATTCGCTTGTACTCTTTGAAGCTCCGATTGGTAAAAAGTACCCTTAATGTCTTCATTTTGAAAATCATTTAAACGATATAATGGGAGGCCCTGCCTAATAAAACGTTTCGTTACTTTAAAAATTTCCCCTGTCCAATGTTGGTCGTATTCTCTACTAAAAACATGTCTCGACTGGGTAATTCTTACCAGAGCTCCAATGGGGAATTTAAAGATGTGATTAGATTTGGTTTTAACGATAGTTGATTTAGGATAATACATCCGCCACCAAATAACCAATTCATCGTCTTTAGATACATTTTTAGGAGCCATTTTTATACCCCTATGCCAAGTGGCGTTATAACTCTTCACAAAGTTTTGTAAATTGTCTATAAATCTATGGTTCTGTTTGTACGTGATATACCTCATTATTTTAGTCTTTAACGTCTTTATCAATCTTTCTGCATAGTTGGCCTTGGGGGTATTACCCGTAACAAAATGGCGGACTCCCCATCTATTCAACAATGTTTGTACAACCTTAGCGCGGAATTCTTGACCTTTGTCCGTCCTAAAGACATCTGGTTGTCGACCTTCTTTCAATATATCATCGAAAGCCTCCGCCACTGCCTTTCCAGTTTTGGAGTGTAGCGGTCTAACCCAGGCAAAGCGAGACATAATGTCAATCGCAACCAGGATATACTTTATCCCTTCATTCTGCGATGATATATTAGAGACATCCATAAGATCTGCATCCCATTGTTCGTCAATATGCGAGACATATACTTTGTTACGAGCGAATCGTTTCTTATAAGGTCTCTGCAGACTATAAGCTTCTTGATTGTCCAACCATTTCTTTATCTGATAACGAGACAGCTGATATTTTCCATCGTTCAGCACAGTCCTATAGAGTTTCTCCGGCCCGGCAAATGCTCCAGAATGCTGACTGTCATAATATAGTTTCTTCAAATAGTCTCGATATGCCATCTTATACCATTAATATCTAACTCGCGAATGATGAAATCTCTTGAAATCGTCAATATTTATCACTCACTGTCTGATTCAACGACCTCGTTTTCAGATTCAACGGCCTCGTTTTCAGATTCACTCTCTTCTTCTTCGGAGCTACTTTCCTCCTGGTCTGTGTCATTGAGGAAGAGCTCGTCAAATTTGTGATTGTTTTTAAAAAGTGTGATTCTAATGGCACGATTTCTAGAAACACCTCTTCTTATCATATTGTCTATAGTATCTACAACATATTTGTGGAATGCATTGTCTTTCAAACCTAAAAAAAATTCGACCAACTGTTTGTAGTTTTCAAGAAATTCGTTTTTGTACTTTGCGAAAAGTTTCTTCTTTGCTTTTTCCTTAGCCTCCCTCTCATCCATTCCTCTCTCCGTATACTCAGTCACTTTTTGTCGGTAACTTTCTTTGTTGATTCTTTCTATAGCCCACTTTTTAAAATAGGCAAATGTTTCATTTGCTTGCAAATCATCATCGTCTTCATGAGTAAACTTCTCGTCTAATGGAGGAGTAGATTCTAACTTCCTCCTCTTGGGTAATGAGCCTTGATCCTGACACCAATTTTTTATATGTCGTTGCAAATCGTGAATGCTGTCAAAGACTAAACCACAATCGTCACACGAGACCATGTCGATATCTTCTGTGTTAGATGTTAAATGGGGAAAATGAGATGATATGCCCGCTTTTATATTGGTTATATCTTGATTTCTATGCTCTTCCTGACTGTCGAATTTTTTTGCAGTTTTTGTAGAGGGTGTATATTGCTGAAATTCGTTTATGTTGAAGGCATTTGGTTTCAAACGCTGATGTTCTGATGTATTTTGTTTAAGATCTATCAACAAGTGACCATATGGTCGATTGGTGGCGCTGTTGTAGGCCCGTGTAATCTTTGAGGCATTTTCAGGATACATCTGTCTTGATAGAAACGCCACCTGTTGGCGATCTCGGGGGTTATTGAATAAAACCATGTAGTGTGTATTGAGGCTCATAGTTCTATTCTCTTTCCCCTGATGGAACATGTTCTGAATCAAACATATTACCGATAAGTTTCTATGATGACTACCTTTTGTGAAGAGATCTGATATACGCGAATCTTTAGTTGCCTTAGTCATAAGATCATCCAGGACAATAAGGTTGGGTATCTCGATATCTAAGTATGTAGGGTCATCCAACTCATCGGGTATACCTTTCACAAATTCTATATTTGGGATGTTTTTCATTTCTTCATACGCTGATTGCCACTGACCATAGCACCAAATGATTCTTCTAGGAGATGGGTTTATAAGATGTTGAGCATTCCTAATAAGATGTCTAACCATCCATGTTTTGCCCGATGACGTCGGCCCCGCTGAAAGTAGAGAATATAAACTATAAATTTATGATTATTGGTGTCCAGTCTATTATTTTCTCAATGATAATGTATCATAAATATACCTGCTATCATTGTAAATGGATGCTGCAATATCAAACTCGAATCACCTCCTAAGTTATCAATACTATTATGGTATTTTCTAGTATGACGCTGTAAATTATCCCGTCTGGTAAAGCTCATTTTACATTCAGAACAATAATGAGACATGTTGCCTCTTGAAACAAACTTTTCGCAATGAAGTAAATTAAGAAGTAGATTAATATATTTTGGTTGAAAGTATCTATTTTATGAAATGTAATCTGATTGGCTAACAATTTTAGAAGTTTGGGTACTCTAAGGAGGATAATGAATCGAATCATTTGGAGAGGAAAGGGAGGATAAGGGGAGTCGGGAGGGAGATAGAGGTCGGGAGGGAGGAATTAGGGAGAACTCAGAGGTAGAGAAGAGGCAAGGATGTAGTGAGGAGATAAGGAGGAATGTGGGTTGAGGGTTGTAGAGGATATGAGTTGATTAGATAGACAATAAACATCATACTTACCTTTTTATTTTGTAATGTCCATGGGCTAAAGTTGTGATGCCATCATCCAGAATAAATCGTTTGTCATCGTAGGGATTAAGGCTGACTTTGTTGATGCCTATCATGAAGATTTCGTGTTTGATTGACCGAAATTGTTTCATGGTCGACAGCATTAGTTGTCTACTAAGGACAGAATTTTTGTAATCATCGTGGGTAATGGTGTTTTTCACGACACATTTAGTCACACCTTTAGCCGTTTTCTTGGCTTCACCATCGACCAAGAGGGAATACATCTTGGGCTTCAGTCCGACAAATTCAGAAGGAGCTACACCGGCAGTCTCATCTTTGAATTTGCCAATGACTTTCTTGTTGTTTGTCGAAAACAGTGGATGGTCTTTTGGATAATCAGACGTGTCGTATAACTCTAAATTCTTACTCATATCACCATAGATGTCTTCCGTTTGTATGTGATAACACAAACTAAAAAAAAAAATTAAATAGAATAAATAAAATAATGACAAATAGTTGACAATTAAGATTTCATGAATTAAATTGTTTGAATTCGGTAGATTGGGAGATATTTAAATCAATACATAGGTATACCTGTCAGTGTCTGTGAACAGCAGCTTGGCATCGGATCCATATTTGGGTATTATGTGACCATAATGGAATTCATACATCAAGGTCTTGCTCACATCCAATATAGTGAATCCACAGTAGATTGGCCGATTGAGGTACAGTTTTGTCTTTCTTAACTCCACTGCCGCCAAGTCATCGGTAAAAATGCTGAATGCATGAAACGATGGTTTACACGCCAACTTCAACATTCTTAATTCCTTGTGGACCAGTTGTATATTGCGTCGTTTTCTTAAGTTTTCCATCGTTTTGCCAAAGACACTGTAATCAGAAGCAACATATTATGTCGTATTTAAGTTATGTAAAGTTTGAAAGATTTTTTTTTTGTATATTATTCAATCAGTACATACTTATTAGTACAGTCATGGTGTTATTGGATTACTTACCTATTGTTCATGAGCTTAAAGAAGTCCTTCTCGAAGCCATTCTTAGCCAACTTCCTTCTCTCTGTATTTAAGTCGATATAGGGTTTTAG
Organism: Owenia fusiformis; assembly: GCA_903813345.2. NCBI lineage: Eukaryota > Metazoa > Annelida > Polychaeta > Sabellida > Oweniidae > Owenia > Owenia fusiformis. The sequence goes on along the minus strand of CAIIXF020000009.1, from coordinate 17,498,354 downwards.
CCATCTCGATTGGCTAAAGGTCAGCACTCGATGTGTTTTTGTTACTTTCAAGCCATATGTTTTATATTGCTGCAAGTTTCTGTAATGCAGAACATACTTCTCTTTGTTTGCTAAATTCGGCACTAGTTTCTTGTTTTTTCCACTTCCCAACTGCAATTCTTTTGCAAGCCCTTTGCAGAAGGGAGATACCATCTCATCATCTATTACCAATGACTCCGGTGCTAATGGATAGTCGGAATGTGTATCGTGCAGTTCACTGGGATACTCCAAATCAACTTCTAAGATGTAGCCATCTTTCGATTCTTCAGAAACGCTTTCAATGTCTAATGCTTCGATTTCTTTATCATCAAGCCATCGAAATCCATGAGTGGGTAGGGGATTACTCATAGCCCAACCATACAGATTATTAGCATCTAGATATGAAATGTATGATTTTGGTTCATCTGCCTTGTGACTCGAAAGAAGTGGATTATTTGCTTTTGCATAACGCTGGGAAATCATAGAGATGCCTCCTCGTAATCCCGATTCTATGAAAAGATGCATATCAGGATCGGTGAAAAGTTCTAGACGAACGCCAGTGTACTTTAAGGCAGCTGACCAGGACAATCCCGGAGCGGTGTAATAGTGTGCGGGATCTAGCGAATACATATCCATTGAAAGTTTCCTGAAGCTTTCAAATATATCTGTAAGCAGGAGGACATCAGTCTTCAGATACAGATCATGATATTCTTGAAACGTCTTCATTTTAAATGTACTCCATACATTTTGCGAATGCTCGTAGTCTGCATCACTCAAACTTTCATTTGTCAAATCATTGAAAAAGGCGCCCTGAGAAGGTAATTGTAGATTCTTAAACTTCTCGACATTGTCGAACCAAGCGTAAGGAAACACTCCTTTCCTCAATAGTAAGTCTCTTTCCTCTGTATTTTTATATTCCGAAATTAGATGTTGAAATTTTTCTTTCCCTTCTTGGAGAAGATTATTTGTCAGTTTCTCAAGAGAGGTACCTAAGAACTGAAAAGAGTCTATGAAGTCCATAGAACCCATCGAGAATGATATGTATCGTTCCATATTCGTTGGAATCACCTTCAGTTTTCCATGCTGATAAAGGCCAATAGACTGCATAATGAGATGGGCGTCATAATTCTGTAAATAAGAGCAATTCATATTTATTGATTATTTTATTAAGTAAATAGATTAGTACGTTTATACTCGTTGATAATACCTGTTTTCATACTATTGCGACATACCTTTAGATTGTGGAATACAACTGGGATTTTGCCTCTGAATTGGAAATTGACATTGCACGCATTGTGGGCTGCCCCTCTGAATAGACCTATAACACAATTTAAATTAAAATATAAACCCTTTCAAAAATATGCATTTTACGATTTCAATTCTAATTTATTAGCGTTATTTATGTGTACCTGTAGCATGGTCGTGGTCCCTCACTCTATCATCACCCAAGGGCATCTTACAAATGTGACAGTTTACAGCCTTGTTGAAGGAATCGCAGTCTTCAGGTTTCATATTAATCGGTTTCTGTTCGTGTTTGTACCATAGATCAACCCTATCTTGCACCTTTACCATATGTTGGATAAATGTATCTGTGACATTGTCACCACTATACACAACAGTTGGTTTGGTAAGGTCTTCGGTAGGTCCAACCACTTTATATGCAAAACCTGATGGTCTGTGTTGAGTCATCTTTTGAGTATGGGAATAACTAGGGTCTGGTTGACAGCTCTGAACTTTATCCGTGGCAGCCTCGAAGTCAGCATAAACTATCCAGGGTACTCTAAGCTGTTTGCTGACATCTTTATAATAGAGCCATTTGTCCTCCTCTGATGGCATTTCGATTTTCTGTGGACCATACATCTGACAGTGTTTCATATGGTTTTGAAGTAAGTCATTTCGCATGAAGCCATGTAGACAGTAGTCGCAGAAATAACGTTTACCGTTATGCGCCGTGGTGTGGCTTAACAGACGACTCATGTCCCTAATACAGCAAAAGTGCGACGTTCTCTGATTTGAAATGAGCAGGAGGTTGACATGCGTGACTCGCCTCTGTTTAGTGATATACAGAGGAAACACTTCTTTATCATAACCGAATACGTTGACTGAAATTTGGTTGTTTGTTTCAAAAGTAGGTATATCTGTCAATTTTACTGGATATGCGATACCATCCATGTTGAGCTGGCTGGTTAAGTTCTTATATTTCGAAACTCGTTGTGGATCTTTGCGCTGTGGATAGAGGGATGATAGTACAGACCATAAGAAACATCTTTTGTCTTTGTTCTGCACATTGATAATTGTCTTTTTATTTCGTAGTTTAAAAGGTGTTGGTATATAGCTCGAACCCCGGATTGGCTTCCATCTTACCATATGAACTTTGAAACTTATGACATGATCAAGGATCCACGCACTTCCCTCACGTTGATACTTTATGAAGGAGTCGTATATCTTTTTTATAGTTTCTTGCCACGACTCTTTCAAATCATCTGGCTTCATTGCGATATGACAATGACCCCTAAAGTGCGGCTGAGTGATTTCTGTACTTTCTTTTTTATCTTTTTTAAATTGGACTTTAATAGACGCGTACCACTTGATGCCCCCCTTCTTCTTCATTTGTTTTAGTAGAATATCCTTTATCTTGGCCTCTTTCTCCTTAAAGAAACGCAGAGGGTCAAATTTTGAAAGACCAATGGCGTTTATTTCCACTGTTTTCAATATTCCGTTTAGAGCCTCGTTCTCGAAATCGCATTCGATATCTTCAGAGGTTGACTGTGAGGGGGATGATTGGTCACTTGACGAGGTTGTTGATGTTTCCGAGTCTTCAGGAGATGTTGCTGTCGAATCCGATGTCGTACTGTCCTTAGAGGGTCCACCACCCGATTGATTAATATGTGATCTTTTATGGGTTTCCAGTTTGTCCTTCCTGTAAAACTCTTGATTACACAGATCACAATGAAATTCCGGGGGTTTATGCAGTTTTTCGTGCCTAGTTAAATTTTCCTTTCTGTTGAATACTTTCCCGCAGTGACATTGATATGTCTGATAATTAGCGTTATGTTGCAAACGTTTATGTCTTGCCAAACCAGTAGCTCGTTTATACCGTTTACCACAGTGGCAGGTGTATGTTGAATGCATGGCGGGCATATTTTTATAGGCCTAGCTGGAAATATATTAATCATATACGTGTAATTAATAAATGTACTTTACCACTATCACAATATTAAATTCAACCTTATTAGAAAATGAAAATCAATAAACTGACAGATTAATATGCAGTAAGTAATAAAACATTGTTCATATCTCGAATTGTTCGATATAATATGTTTCTGTATATTAATTTAATATATGGAAACACAGTTACTCGAAGCATTGTGTGAATTATACATCTGTTTCTGATATTATATATGATTTTAAGATACATTATTAAATCTCACTTTTGAGCAACACACTGTGTGAAATAAACATTTGTTGCTCGGGTTTCTGATATTATATATGATTTTAAGATGCATAATGAAATCTCACCTTTTAGCAATGTATGCTTGATTCGTGCTCTTTATGTTTATACTTGTCCTACGTCTCCTCCTATTTCCTAATCATGCGCTTGTTGCATCCAGATGTGGAAATGTGGAAAGATTGCGATGTAATGTCCTTTATAATTTGGAGAAACTCCTTAAAAACTAGTTTAAACCGGTTCTGAAAAATACTAATTTTGTTCAAAAATATTCGGTCGTTTAACATTTGCATCTAGTTTGCTCTATCTAATGTCTTCTTTTGATTTAATCAATAAGGCTGCACTCGTTAACGTAGCAATCATAGCAATTGAGCCGAGAAGTATTTATAGTTATACATATTACCTGGCCAGTTAACTTACATAGAATCTTATAATCAGTATAATTGATTTAGACTTAAGGCTAAAACAAAATTAACGTTTTAATAAATCAAACTAAACGAGGTAGTGACAGTTATGACGTGTACTAACTTTAATTAATTGTTTTGGCAGGAAATTGTTAATATAGTTCTACGTACAACATGTAAGAAATCACTCGAGTCTGTACCGGCGGGTACGGTCTTACCTATTATCGATTACCAGTCAATGACTGACGCGTTTTTATTAATTTTACTTCACCGGCTGTCAATATTCCGTATCAAATTACCAGAACCTGTACCGACGGTACAGGCTTTCAAGGTTAAACGGGACGCGTACTGGTTTATCGATTTATTGTTTTTGGCGGGAATTCGAATAGTATCCTTACAGTAAACGTACAAACGTGGGGTAGGGCGTCCGTTACCCTTAGGGCCCGAGATTCCCGAAATATGTACACGCCACCACGCCGAGGGGGGAGGGGTGGGGTCCCCGTATGTGCCTCCCGAGCTCAGGGAGGCTCACAGATGTCCCTCCCCATTGGAGCCCATGTTAGGGAGGGTACTATGAAAAATCGTGTCCCTCCCCATAGGACTCCATGTTAAAGGTGCGTCAAAACTCTCGTTTCTGTAACTACTTTTATCAACTAGAAATGTGAGAATTTTTTATTCCGTTTTAAGTCTATATACTTTGTTTGAATTTTGCCTCACACATTTAATCTTGCCTCGCCCATTTTTGGTATACTCCTGAATATCTTATACCATTCTTATAATCTTCTCAGATTTCTTTTTTGCAACTAGACAAACAAAGTATGATATTTATTTTACAGGGTGACACAAGAAAGTTACCCTCTAATTTTGGAATAACTTTCTCAAATACGATGGAATATTTGTGTTTTTTGTGTAGATGACATGTTCAATTGAGAAAACGCGCACAGTGGTACGGTGTACATAATATCTCTAAATGATTTTGAGATTTAAAGTACGTTTTCCGTCCAGGTATGCTGTCGCGTCAAAAATGTTCAAAAATATAATTTTCTGAAATTGGGATTTTTGTCCTATAGCCATTGTTTGAGTCATTTCTGGATTGCTTTTACACATACTATCAAGAATATGTCATATTTACCAGTTTTCTATTATAATTTTGTCAAATATGATTAAAATATGATATGATTGCTTCTAAGGTCAATTTTACGAAAGATATATGTAGATGATAAATGTGCTGACCGATGCTTTATGTGTCCTAGTGTGTGCGGTAAAAGTTTCAAACGGAGATCATCCATTGGGCAGCACACGGGCAAACTGTCCCTAAATCACATCACTCGAATCAATTTTTTCAATAGTTTTGGGTTTATACAGTATATACCTTTCATTGAAACAATGTGACGAAAAGAAATAGAATTCCATTTAGTATAAATAAGCACAATTTCATACGAGTATCCGTAAATCATGAACTTCAACAGAATATTCATATATTCGCAATGATTGAAAGAACGTTGAAACCATGGGGTTTCAATTAGAAGGGTATGCAACTCAAAATGAGCAGTGCCATGCTTCCCTTTTTATGGTAATATTTCAAACTCTCACTGGTGATCCACTCGATTACGCTGGAGTTCGTTTTGGTAACAAAATGTCGGAACATCCGGAAGGTACGATTTTTCTGGTTTCCTTATTTTACACGTTGTAGGTAGAATTCCAACGACATTTTTAACACAAACGTGTATCAGTATGATCATATGTTTAAGAAAGTGTACACATTTGCGAACAAATAGTTCAGAAGACAACAGAATCGTCGATTTACTTCCTCACATAAGTTACATAAAAGGTTTGGGTTAAAAGTGCAGATCTTAACTGTTTTTCGAAAAACCGTTTATGTAACTTAAGTGAGGAAGTAAATCGATGATTCCTCTAAGCTATTTTTTCGCAAACATTTACATTTTCTAAAACATATGATACTGATGCACGTTGTGAGAAAAAACGTCGTGGGGATTCTGCCTACAACGCGTGAAATAAGGAAAGAAGAAAAATCGTGCATTCGACGTTCCGACATTTTGATACCAAAACGGTTCGTTTTGGTAACCAGCGTAATCGAGTGGATCACCAGTGAACTCTACCTAACATGTTGTAATTTGGTATAAATAAATAAATCACATGCACATTCAACATGTAAAGAGCAAAAGCAGAACAGGAACTTTCCAAAATGTTGCCATGTAACTAGCAATTAGATGTCAAGTGGTTGCATTTTGTAGACATTACCACTTGACAACATGGCAGAACATGGCATGTTGGTACCCGGTGGCCATGAGTGAAATGTGTCTTATTTGGGCCTTTATAGTACTACAATTCTTGCAACATTGTATATAGAGCAATTAATTAATATTAAAATCAATGAACTGTTGGATTACCAAGCTAAACCAAGATGAACGTTTGTATAAATAGGGATTACAATGAATGATGAATAATGATTTATTCTTATTAGATAAAGTTCTGAAATGTGGTTCTCAATCAGATCGTAAAATATAAAATCTCTGTAAGCGAGCAAGGGTAAAGTGACCTTAAATGTACCGTGTCAATAAAAATGTATTTGATTTATCCTTCTTCACAGGTGCTAAATTAGAAATATTAGAACGCAGAAGTAGAAAAACACTTTCTAAATAGAATTGATAACTCAGATTCATAATTCTTTGAGTCGTTAATCCATCGCTTAATCACGAGCACAGTTGTATGGGACAGCCAATTACCCACTACATCGCCTGTGACTTCATACTTCAGCACAAAAACTATTTATCTTCTTTCAAGTCACTAACAAACGCAGAAAAAATAAAATAAAATTCAATGAACATGATAATCTATAAAATGAAGAGGATTGTGATAGTGAATTCATGTGCAAGAATATGTAAGTTCAACCAAAATGTTTTTGCAATAATTTCATAGGTTCTATACCGCAACTTACGCACGGGTTTGATCCAAAGCACCGCTATGATTTAAAAGTCGCGAGTAAGTTCCTGCTGAAATCGCAAGCATAGTCCTGTTTATTTGTATCACTTGGGAAAATGGACCAAAATGATTAAAATACATATTACCGTTCTTTAATACTTCAGCAATACTTTGAAAACAGATATATTTGACAAACAATGACATGAAAAATGATTCTTTTTCACTGGCATGGAAAAAATGGCGTCATGATGTACGTTTGCATAATTTACTGTTCATGTATTACTTTTATCGTTAAAATAAAGGCAATAAATACGATTTACATACGCCATAATAAATATTGGATCAATATGGTCTGTATTGATAAGTTACTGTACAATTATGCCTGCTATGGGGTCGAAATACATCGTTGTTCCAGTGGCCCCGCTGAAAACATGAGGTCCCGGTCGCAAATATTTCTTCTGCGACTTCAGGCAGTTTGATTCATCTGTCAATGTCATGATAAAATTCTAAATGCTTTTTGCGTTTGTCCGTCATTTCGTGCGTGCGTTCATTCGTTCGTTCGTGGAGTGAAGTGAGTAACCCCCTTTCACATAAGAGTGGGATTAACCCCAGAGTTAAGATGACGTACGCTTATAATGTAAACCTGTATTGAGATGACCCACGTCTCTGATTGGTCAAAATCGACATCCGATTGCACAACGTCGTATTACGCATCTCTAGTAGGGTTGAAGTAAGGCAATTACCCTACTATCACACCAAACTAGTTCTCACTACGTTCTCGAAAACGGGCTTCAACTGTGTACGAACGGACTTGACCTACTAAGAACCGTTTGGGATCTATTTACAAACTCCATCGAACGTAATCGAACGGGTAGGTCCTCTAGAACTTAGACAATGCTCAAAATGTTCTCGTGGTCGTCACGTTCTACAATTAGAACGAGTGACAACGTACTAACGACGAGCTGGACGTACTACGAACGGAACCGTTGTACTTCAATCCTACTAGGGACGTTTTTACAACGAGTTGAACTGTCTGAGGACGTGTTGAGAACGAGGTAGAACTAATTGCAAACGGGTTTAAACTGATTAAGAACGTATTTAACACTGCTTATTAACGTGTTAGCAAAAATATAGCTATCACACCAAACAAGTTGCCACTGCGTTCTTCAAAACTGGTTTTAAACTGTGTGCGAACGGAATGAACGTAGCTGCAACTTTCTAAGATCTATTGACGAACTTTATGAACGTTCTCAGACGGGAATGTGATTTTAGAATTTTGAATCGATTCAAAATTCGATGGCGACCATACCCACAGTTTGTTTCGATCACAAACTGCGTGCCTAAGAACATTGCATCATTTAAGTTGGAGTCTGTATTTTGAAACGTAATTTAAAGACATTTATCCTGCATTGTTTTCTTGTTCAATGCGTTCATTCTGTGGCGATTATACGAATATTGCAAATACTAGCAAAAACTATATGCAAATGAATCTAAGTTTTAAAACATAAGCAGATTAATGGCATTTTCGTCACTGATTTAACGGGAATTTATATGTGAATCGATCTAGCACTTTAAACATAAATGACAAATACTTAAGACTCGTTTATATTTAATTCCTTACACGTATAGCATGTATAATTCAAAATATTTCGAGATAAAACAGATAATCAGGAGATTAAAAAGAAATAAACCACAAACTGCGCGCCTATTTTAGCCAGAAATTACAAACTGTGCATTACACTATTAAAACTACATATTATCATTGGAATTTCTACAGAGGCACGTGTAGGTGTTTTCGATGTAGCTTTGGAAATTTTGATTTATCGACAGATTTTATGAGATTTTCATATTGAAAGTCAAAATGTATAATAGAAGTGACAATTAAGTTGGGAACGAAAAAAACTTTTATTTTCAGATCACCATCTTGGTGGATGGACTCTCATAGTGTTTCAATTATGGGGTTCTACTATTAGACACATATGTGCCTTGTATGGCGCTTATGTTTTCTAATAATACAAAACAAGCTTGGATAGACAAGCAGTTTGAAAATATTAGGCACGCAGTTTGGGAAATACATGTGAATATAGGCGCGCAGTTTGACAAGAAAAATGTTTAAATCACGTTTATGGCGTATTATTGTTTTGAACACAAACTTTGCTGCTTTAATCAGATGAAGTGATCCTATATATTCTAGCATACACAGACACAATGGCTGAATAAACAGCAAATGACGATAAAAAGACATAGATATAACTTTACACTGTAAATTTTGAACACAGAAGTTACTTAAGACCCTTATATTGAGATAACTAGGTTTACATCGGGAAAAACATTGAGTACTATGAGTAAATTAAGTTCATCTTCACAGAATGGTACTATCTTTAGAACGAGACTAACCTTGTATTTTTCGTATTTTGGCTCTTTTCGGGAGTCGTGTCCTCCCCGTCTCACATTTTGAAATATGCCCGCAGTTTGTCAGAGTTTCAAACTGCGTGCCTAGTAGGCACGCTGCTTGACATGGGCATCGTGATACCGTTCTGTAATCAGGTCATGTTGACCTTCTAGACTAAGGGACGCGTTCTACGACGTTGCACACCGACGTGGTGCGACCTGAACGAACTGCGAACGAGATGGACGTATTGAAGACTGTTTAAGAACGAAGAAGCTAATTATTCCAGACATATTTCCCGACCACAGCCAGATTGAGCCCGTTTTACGACGTTTTCGTAGGACTGGCAAGAACGGATAAGAACTAGTTTGGTGTGATAGGGGGGTTACGTTTTTGGTCTAGTAGGTCGTTTGAAGTACGTTGTCAGACGATCTGATAACAGAACGCCCATGTCGCCATCGAATTTTGAGTTGATTCAAAATTCCCAATCACCTTCCCCTTCCGGGCAAGTCCATGAAGTTCGTAAATAGACCGTAGAACGTTGTAGCTACGTTCATCCAGTTCGCACACAGTTTAAACCAGTTTGGCAACGTTTTAAAGAACGTAGGATTGAAGTACGACAGTTCAGTTTGTTGTGTCCCCAGTGCGTCCAGGTCGTCTTAAGTACGTTGTCACTTGTTCTGGTTGCAGAACGTGACATCACCAGAAACGTCACCAGAAAATTTTGAGCATGCTCAAAGTTCTGGATGACCTACCATTTCGGGTAGTTTGATAAAGTTTGTAATGAAAGGAAGAAATGAAGAGAGGACATGAGGAATGAAAGAAGAAGGGGGGGGGGGATAAATGAGAATGGAAGAAAGAAAGGAAGGGAATAATTAAGAAAGGGAGTAAGGAAAGTATAAATTAAAACAGAATATGGAAGCAGGGGAGTAAGGGAGGAAGATATCTAAGGGAAGAAAATACGGAAACATATAAAGAAGAAAGTAAGGAAGGGAGGAAAGAAGAAAGTAAGAAGGGAGGGAGGAAGGAAGGAAGGAGGGAAGGAAAGAAGGAAGGAAAAAAGAAGGAAAGAAGTAGTTAGGAAAGGATAAAGTTGGAAGGGATGAAGCAAGAAGGGGGGAAGAAAGGAGAAGGGAAGAAGGAAGGGGCTGAGTGAGTGAGTGGGTGAGGAGGGGGGGGGGGTGAGTATATAAGCTGACAACAAAAGATTGATACAAAAATTGTATTAATGAACATTTTTCTGACTTAATCGTTTTAGGCTTACCTAAATGCAAGCTTGTACTCATATATGATGGAATTTGATGCGTAAAATCAACAACATTTATTTTTCAATACCATGTAATCATTGAGAAATATTAAAAGAAAACGCTATGTACAGCATACAATTCAAGTAAACAAAAGATAACCCCATCACTTATTTTTATTTCTCGCGATTCCAGCGGGAACTTGCTCGAGACGTTTAAACAGCGGGTCTTGGATAATACCCGTGTTACATCTCATCTCGGCATCTCCCTTTACCATTTGCATTCATTTGACTTAGGTTCTTAAACATGATCTCCGGGCTACACTTAGTTAAGAACTAGATTACAGATTACTAAATACACATATTATTCAGATTGATCATTAGTTAAGTGGCAAATAATTGGAAAAGGAAACATAGAATATATGACATGAACGTTGTAAATATGTAACAATTGTTTATAGAGGATGATTTATGAGTGAAATGATTTTTACCCACAAATGGATATGATATCTGCACGAGCGAGCGAAGCGATAATTCATAGCATACGGCGCCGTATGTCATGGCTTAAACACTGTATGCTATGGTTATTATGTGAAAATTTCAGGGATGATTCTTAGTATGAAAATCTAGAACAGATTAGTTTTTTGGCATTCTGGATAAATGTCAAGGCAGCCATTTTGGATTTTCTGTCCTGAAATCTTGTCTGTAAAGTCTTGTTTACATGTTTTCTGGTTAACTGTGTGACGGATCAATTTCAAAATTTCAGGGGTGGTTCTTAGTATGAAAATCTAGAACTGACTAATTCTTTGGCATTCTGGGTGTCCATTTTGGATTTTCCGTCCTCAAATTGTGTCGGTGAAGTCTTGTCTACTCATTTTTAGGATAACCATTTGACAAGATCACCAAAAGGTGGGGACATTTTGTACACATTTGTGTTCTTGTTGGATTTAGTAGTAGCACTGCGTCTCGTGCTTATATATCACGGTGTTATAGCATGACGGTTACGTCAAGGCGATTTGCAAAATTTTGCGGTAACGATAACAAAAAATGGCGGATGGGAAAGGCAGCATGTCCTCTTTCTCGCCTATAGGCAATATTCACAGATAAGATTTCCTTTTAAACTAGTTCTCGGTGACGTATACTAGTATATGGATGGTTATAAAGACTGGGTCAAATCTGCCAGGTGGTCTACAAGAAAGAGAATATAAGCTGTAAACCTACCGACTGAGATATCCAAGTTTATAATTTTTGGTCCATTCTCGTGTTTTCTCAGTACATGTGCCTCAGAGCCACTCAAAATATTAACTGTAATTTAACTGTGTATAAACAAGGCATAAAATGACAAATCCAGAACAGGAACGTGGTGTAAGTATATTGTAAATAATAAGGTTTCAAACGCAATGTCGTTAGACGACTACGCATGACTTCTATCGAATTCTATGGACGGTAACGTATTGTAATAGTTGGATATAAGATATTTAGCGGACGGTAACGTGCATGTACATCTGTCAAGTCAAGGTTGCTAGATCTGATAGCCTCTTTCCATGTTATTGTTATAATGGGTAAGAAATGGAATATTGAATTTCCTATATTTGTTTTCAGGACTCGCAAGAGACGCTCTTGTTTCAGCCTCTATAAGGCAAGGAAAAAATCTGTCGCTTGCTTTATTTATGAAACCGATGAAAGTGTAAAACATAGCAATGAAAGGGCAAAAGAAGATTTAGGATCAAGTACTGATGAAGATGACAAAATTAACAACAATGAATCGGGGTTTCATATTTGAATCAGGTTCGCGTAACCGTCCATCAATTTTTACGTTACTGCAAATTCAAAATACATTATTTTGGCTTGAGTAGAACATATTAGGTGGTTTCCAATGCTCAATTTGCTTTGTATGATCGTATGGAGGTTACATCTATATACCACAGGTTTTTAGGCAATGTAGACGATGCCCTAACAACAAAAATAAACAAATTACTAAATTTTTGTGTAGTTTTGAATTTCTAACTCGACAGTTTTTCTTATTTCATGTTATCAACGGGCATTAATTTGCAAAGACTACGTTCAAAATATACATTACTAAATGCATCACCGAATGCGACGCTTACATAAATCGTTCATCCTTTCATTGATACACAGTCACGGTGTTATAGCATGACAGATACGACAAGGCAATTGGCCAAATTTTGCGGTAACGATAACAAAACATGGCGGACGGGAAAGACAGCATGTCCTCTTTTTCGCCTGTAGGCAAGATTCACAGGTAAGCTTTCCTTTTCAACTAGTTCCATTCGGTGATGCATATGTGAATGGTTATAAAGATTGCGTTAAATCTGTCGTGTGGTCTACAAGAAGCAGAATATAAGCTGTAAACCTAACCGGCTGAGATTTCGAAGTTCATAATTTTTAGTCCTTTTTCGTGTTTTCTCAGTATATGTGCCTCAGAGCCACTCAAAATACTAACTGTACGTAAACTGTGTATAAACAAGCCATAAAAGGACAAATGCAGAACAGAAATGTGGTGAATATTGTAGATAATAAGGTTTCAATCGCAATGTCGTTAGACAGATACGTATGTATTGCATGATTTTTTATGGACAGCAACGCTTTGTATTAGTTTTACATTAAATGTTAGCGGACGGTTACAAGCAAGTTCCTGTCAAGTCAAGGTCGCTAGATGGATAGCTCTCTATGTGTGAACTGCCTATATTTGTTTTCAGGACTCGCAAGAGACGCTCTTGCTTGAGCCTCTATAGGGCAAGGAAAAAATAGCGAAAGCCAATGAAAGTGAAAATGATTGTAATGAAGAGGCAAAGGAAGAAATTAGTACCAACGAACAGGCGACGGAAGAAAACAACTCCAAATTAATTGATGATGTCATGAGTGACATTAGACATATATTACCAGAGGCTATGTTGTGTTGGTAAATCAAAATTACATTACCCTTCGAAAAAGTCGTATTAGTTAATGCTTAAACCTTTTACTATAGCTGAAATATAGTGACAAATCAGAATTCTATATATTGGTGTTAAAATTGAGAATTATTTATATCGTTGTTAAAACTGACTTACAGTCAAATCTCTTTTTTTAAATTTCACAGATGTTATCTATTTATGCATTATTTCTAGCAGCTTTTATTCTTCAAGCTAGGTTCAGGTTATATAGTATATATCAATCTTTATCCTACACTTAGTGTACTAAATGTATAATAACATTAAAAAATAAATTTGATATTTATGGGCAAAATGAATATCCGGAGGATATCGTTACGATATACTCCGGGCGGAGGATATCGTGACGATATACTCCGGAAAACCCAATATGCGGAGGATATTGTGACGATATACTCCGCTTGTTGATTTCCCGCCAAATTGACTCTGTTTTGCATGAAATTCATTTTGCAATGATATTATACATTTAGTACACTCCTTGTAAGTGTAGGATAATAAGAACATCCTATGATTTTTTTCAGAATATCATTTTAATCTACTCGGTGATATTGATATATGCACTCGTTCGCTTCGCTCTCTCGTGCAGATATCAATATCACCTCGTAGATAAAAATGGTATTCCTCAAAATCATAGGATATCCTATAAATATGAGACTTGAGGTGGACTTGCTGGGAAATCAGTTCATATCAAGGTCAAAGTTAAAATCTAGGACAAATCAAAGTTAAAACTTATGTTTCTCATATTATTTCCTTATCCTTCATTATTTTTTGCGGTGATTTAAGATACATAAAGATTATCCTATATGAGGTTCAGGATATTAGGATAATCCCAGAGGATACATCACATATATTATATTGGCCTAGGGATAATCCCAATATATTGAACCGACTATTGTATGATCTGTTTATCCCATATCCCTAGATATATTTCGCAAAAAAAGAGAAATTCACAATAATTGCGCATTATGAAATTGCGGGCAGATATATAGAGGTTATTTAATGGAGGTTTTTGATACAGGGTATATCTGAGGAAAATGCAATATATGTAACCGAGGGACCGTAGGGACCGAGGGTTGATATATAGTACTTACCGAGGGATATATCCTGTATAAAAAATTGAGCATTTAATAACTGATTTAACCTATACTATTAGTAGTTTATGGGAATTCAGTATGCATTAAATGTTATGGAACCCTTGTGTTATAATTGCAAATCATAATTACAATCAAAACATGAATAATGTATGTCAATGTAAACATTTATTGTTTTCAAAACTAGCATGTGAAATGTTTTTTTAATGTAGAACATGTGAAATTAATACCTATTCAATGGAGTACTAAAACCCCTAGAACAGGCCCTGCAAGGTGGTAATAATACGATTTCATCTATTATAGCTTACAAAACTCAAATCCGGTTGAAAAACATTTCAATTTTGGATCACAAGCGATATGAAATGATTCGGTGTTACATATATGAACGAGGTTCGCGTAACTGTCTATCAATTTTTGGCGTATCCGCAAATTCAAAATACATTATTATGGCTTGAGTAGAACATATTAAGTGGTTTACAATGCTTAATTGGCTTTGTATGATCGTATGTAGGTTACATTTATATACACTGAGGTTGTTGCGCAATGTAGAGCATGCCCTAACGAGGAAAAGAAACAAATTACTAAATTTTATGAAGTTTTGAATTTCAAACTCGACAGTTTTTCGCTTATTTCATGTTATCCATGGGCGTCGATTTGCAAAGACTACGTTCAAAATAAACATTACTGAATGCATCACCGAATGCGACGCTTACATAAATCTTTCATGCTTTTATTGATACGCAGTAGTAGAAAATAATGCACCTACCTTAGCTTTCTGTTTTATCGTGGCCATTTTATTGGATAAATCAGTGATCGTATACGACTAACCTCGTTTTCAGAGGTGGCGTATCTGTCATGCTATAACACCGTGACAGTAGTAGAAAATAATGCACCAACCTTAGTTTTCTTTTCCATCGCGCCCATTTTATTGGATAAATCAGTGAAACGTAGCCGGCCAACCTCGTTTTCAGAGGTGGCGTAACCGTCATGCTATAACACCGTGTATATGTAGTATGAACACACAGTGACGCCCATCGCTATTAACACCAAACTAGTTCTTACCCGTTCTTGCCAGTCTTACGAAAACGTCGTAAAACGGGCTCAATCTGGCTGTGGTCGGGAAATATGTCTAAAATAATTAGCTACTTCGTTCATAAACAGTCTTCAATACGTCCATCTCATTCGCAGTTCGTTCAGGTCGCACCATGTCGGTGTGCAACGTCGTGTAGCGCGTCCCTTAGTCTAGAAGGTCATCATGACCTGATTACAGAACGGTATGGTCGTCATCGAATTTTGAATCGATTCAAAATTCTAAATCACATTCCCTGTCCGGGAAAGTCCATGAAGTTCGTAAATAGACCGTAGAACGTTGTAGCTACGTTCATTCCGTTCGCACACAGTTTAAAACCAGTTTTGAAGAATGCAGTGGCAACTTGCTTGGTGTGATAGCTATATTTTTGCTAACTCGTTGATAGATACGTTCTTAATCAGTTTTAACCCGTTTGCAATAAGTTCTACCTCGTTCTTAATACGTCCTCAGACAGTTCAACTCGTTGTAAAAACGTCCTTAGTAGGTTTGAAGTACGACTGTTCCGTTCGTAGTACGTCCAGCTCGTCGTTAGTAGGTTGTCACTCGTTCTAATAGAGATTTTACATTTTGGCATGCCAACCTAAGGTCCTTACGATGGCATGGGTGCACTAAGGTCCTATCACTTTTGGAAGAGTTTATTTTCATTCATAAGGTAGTACAGGAGTCTTTACATACTGGAGAAAGTGTATACACAGGCGTGTTGGTTCATATACATGTTCATACTGGAGAACGTATTGTCTCTTCATACACACTATAGATTTAGTAGAACATGACATTTGTTCATACACACTGGTTTAGGAACATTTTATTCGTTCTGAAACATTGATTAATTAACAAAATATTTGTTGAGACACTGAAGAGAATGAACAAAGTTTTGGTTCATGCACAATGGAGAAAGTACAAATGATTTGCTTAAACATATTGGAGAATGGACACAAAATATTTGTTCATACATCCTACGTACAGAGTATTTGTTAAATAGCTGGTGGAAGTACATAATATTTGCTCATACACACTGGAGAAAGTATATGATATTTGTCAATACACACAGTTATTGTAGTTCATACACACAGAAGAAAGTACAATATATTGATTCTGAAACATTGGTGAATAAAAAAAAATAAAATATTGGTTTAGGCACATGGGAAATGAACCTAGTTTCGGTTTATACATACTTGAGAAAGTATATACACAGGAGTGTGACTTAGAAATGTGACTCAAAAAACAGTTAAAAGTTGGACTTTTGGAAAGGTCACCAGACAGAATCTATTGCATTTTTCAGAAAGTGTGCCAAATATATTATTTGAAATGATAGGAGCTTTGAAAATCTTAATTCATTTCTAGAAATGGAAAAAATGAGAAATTGATTTGGAAAGCAATCCATTTTCTTTTCATGATTACAATTTTTGTTTCAGACAACTTTTCAAAATTTCAAAGCTCCTATGATTTAGAGCAATATATTGGGCACATTTTCTGAAAAATTCTGTTAAGCGACATTTCCAAAGGTAATCTTTTTAAGCATATTTCAGTCACAACTTCAGAGGGCTGAAAAGTCTCACATGATTTTTAGAGTCATTCTGAGCATGATCATTGTGATCCTGGTCATGTAAATGATATGTAAGGTTGAGATATGTGAGATATGTGATTGGTGGGCAAAACAGAACTCTATTCAGTTTTTAAAAAGTCGAATATCCACGTGTTTTTTCATTTCCTGTTTTGTGTAAATTTCTGATAACTACTTCCTTAACCCACACTGGAGAAAGTACAAACTGTAAGTTTATACACCCTGAAGAATGGAGAAAATATGAGTTCAACGTTTGAGATGTTTGATCTAAACAAACTGAACAATCATACAAACTAGAGAGACTATGAGAATATTGATTAATCCAATCTGAGTAATATGATGGATAGTTGGTTCTTCAAAATATGAGGTTTACTTATATCAATATAGATGTGTATCAAGTGTTATAAAGAATCTAATCTTCGTATCTTTCTTTACTTTAGCATATTAATTTTCAATGGATTTACATTAAATGCAGAGTCCCTGTGACAGTGGCATTTATTTTTAGTGATCAAGAAAGTACTTTGCACGCTCCCGCCAAGTTATATAGGAAGAAAGTCAGAACATTTTCATTCTGATACACATCGCATCTAAAATCATGTCTGTGTCAATGATGCAAGAAGAGAGGGTCATCGTATTCCATGATGGAGCATTTTCGAAACCCTTATTTATAAAATGTGTAAACCATTCTCAGAAATTGCTATACTGAAAATAGGCTATTGGTATTCACTGTGTACAAGTAATTCCGAATGCTCCTATTTTCATTACGGCGCGGCCCTGCCGATTGGAGTATTTTGTTCAAAATTGAATACAATTTTGAACAAAAATTGAATACAATTTTGAACAAAGGGAGCAAAAGTGATGCAGGCATCAGTGTAATATGAATTTATTTTGTTAGGATACCAGTACTAAGTTTGCAAACATGCATGTCAACCATGGCCAATCAGAAGAGTGCACCCCTTCTATATGACAATATAAACCCTTCCTACACCTTGGTTTAGCTTTGGATCACTATGCTATCACTATGTGGCAGAAATGCATTCTGATTGGACCTTAGTTCACCTTAGTTCAGGAGATGGCATGCCAAAATGTAAAATCTCTAATAGAGATTTACATTTTGGCATGCCATCTCCTGATACCTTGGTGAACTAAGTCATGTGATCATTTATATCCAATCAGAATGCATTTCTGCCACATAGTGATAGCATAGTGATCTAAAGCTAAACCAAGGTGTAGGAAGGGTTTATATTATCATATAGAAGGGGTGCACTTTTCTAATTGGCCATGGTTGACATGCATGTTTGCAAACTTGGTACTTGCATCAAGAGCTCTGACTGGCATCCTAACAAAATAAATTCATACTACACTGATCACACTACCCTACCACGTGACCACGTTTAAAAGGGAAACAGGGTACAGCTAAGTTGCAAATGGAGGACGTGGGTTTAATTCCATATTTCTGAACGTAAAATACATTTTACATTTATTTCTAGTATTCTACCAGACATAGAATTGATTCATCGAGCAGTTTGTAGAATATTGTTGGCAAAAAACAACTATAGGCAAAGATAGATAATAGTTGGCGCAGTGAAGCAAAACTCAATGCAATACACGATACATTTCAGTAAATCTATCAACGTACAGGGAGCATGTAAGTTTCCCTTCGAAAATGTTACATTGATATGTAACAAAAAACCTAGTTAACTGTTATTTAAACTGCGTGTCATCGTGTTATATGTGGATACGTTTTCCAGTATGTTATTCAACTGTATTTTTGTGAATTAATTGTTTTTCTAAAATCTTAAGATGCAAAAAACGTCATCCCAGAAATGTATCTTTACTTTGCCGTAAGGCATAACATATTGTGAAACATTTTTCCTCTTGTCACAAAGAGGATAATGTTTGTTTCGAGGTGTCTTGTGATGAGCGTTTCATGATTAAATGCAAAATCACCGGAGCAGGTACCATCCAAAAACATCTGACATTCAACACGTCATCTAATACTACATCGATCTGGTATTAGTTTTTTTACAATAATAGAGAAATACGATGTAATATCAGCGCTACAGCAAATCGTGAAGAACAAAATGCTCTCAAGTCGTGGCATGATGGTATTTTGAACAAAATATTTTAAATTATCGGTTTTTGAGAACGGTAGTGAATTAGACCATTCAAGGGGTAATATAAATCTACAAAATAATGTTTACTTTATTTGGATTAAATAACAATTGATGACACCTCAAAGCATCAAGCGGCCTTTTTAGCATAATTTTCACTGTTTGCAACGTAAATGTACATGAGATCGGGACATAGTATGTCTGTAAAATCAGCTTACTTTCTCGCTCCCTGTACTATTGAGCAATTTACATTCCTTGTACCCTGTATTGATCAACTTTTGCAACTGTGTACCGTGTACTATGACATATCAAATATTCTAAAATTTAAAACGATAGTATTTACAGTCTTTCTTCAGCTATCATATAACTTGGAACATGGACTTCACTATTGCACCACTGAAGTTCAGCGTATAGCAATATTGACTCACTCCGAGCACCAAACGTATTAACCTTTTGACTAAGCAGTCGAAATACTCAAAAGCGACGTGGTTGAAAGCCAAAAAATTCGCGCATGCGCTATCGAGGTAGGGTAGTGTGCTGATGCCTGGGTCACATTTGCTCCGTTTGTTCAATATTGTATTCAATTTTGAACAAAATACTCAATCGGCATGGCGCCGTAGTGAAAATCGGAGCAATCTGCATTACTTGTACATAGTGTATACCAATATCCCATATTCAGCATAGCAATTTCTAAAAAGGATTTCCAAAATGTTCCATCATGGAATACCTTGACCCTCTCTTCTTACATGATAGACACAGACATGTTTCTAGATGCGATGTGTACCAGAATGAAAGCTCTGGCTTCTTCCTAATTTTGCGGGAGGGTGCAAAGTACTTTCTTGATCATTGAAAATAAATACCATTGTCACAGGAACTCTGCATTTTATGTAAATCCATTGAATATTTATCTGCATGCTCAAAGTTAAGTTAAGAAGATCAGATTCTTTATAACACTTGATCCAAAACTATTTGATATTCAAAATCTAAGTAAACCTCTCTAGTTGAAGAACCAACTATCTATCATATTACTCAGATTGGATTAATCAATATTCTCATACTCTCTCTAGTTTGTATGAATGAATTAGCCTAAACATCATGTGAAAGACTTCTCAGAAAATGTGCCAAATATATTACTCTAAATCATACATGTCATAGGAGCTTTGAAATTTTGAAAAGTTGTCTGAAACAAAAATTGTGATCATAAAAAGAGAATGGATTGCTTTCTGAAGCAGTTTCTCATTTTTCTATTTTTAGGAATGAATCCAAATTTTCAAAAGCTTCTATAATTTAAAATAATATATTTGGCACACTTTCTCAAAAATGCAATAGATTCTGTCTGGTGACCTTTCTAAAAGTCCAACTTTTAACTGTTTTTGAGTCACATTTTCTGAGTCACACTCCTCTGTGTATACTTTCTCCAGTATGTATGAATCGAAACTAGGTTAATTTCCCATGTGCCTAAACCAATTTTTTTTTGTTTTATTTACTTTCTGTGTATGTGTGTATGGACTGCTATTTATATTTTTCCAGTGTATATATGAAACAATAAATTTTAACTGTGTGTATTGACAAATATCATGTACTTTCTCCAGTGTGTATGAGCAAATATTATGTACTTTCACTAGTTATTTAACCAATACTCTGTACGTTCATACACACTGGAGAAAGTACATAGTATTTGTTCATACAATATGTGTGTTCATAAACAATGGAGTACATGATATTTGTTCATACATACTGGAGAAAGTATATACACAGGCGTGTTGGTTCATGTCCATACTGGAGAAAGAGCGTAATATCTCTTCATACACATTATAGATATTGTAGTACATTAAATTCGTTCATACTCACTGGTTTAGGTACATTTTATTCGTTCTGACACATTGATTAATTAACAACGTTAGAATGAACAACGTTTTGGTTCATGCACAATGAAGAAAGTACAAATCATTTGCTTATGCATGTTGGAGAATGGACACAAAATATTTATTCATACATGCAGGAGAAAGTACAAAAAATGTGTTCATTGAAAGTGGAGAACCCAATTATATACTTTCTCCAGTTTGTATGAACATATTCATCAATGTGTTTCATGCAACAAATTTTAATTTGTAATTTAAGGTGCTATGTAAGTTAACAGAAATGACAAAACAAAAAATGTCAAAACCATGCTGGATTCTGAAATTTTTTTGAACCAAGATAACAGAGTTCTGTTGGACCTCCAGTCAGTTTAACTAGTTCAACATATTTACATGACCGGGAACACAAGGAAAATGGTCAGAAAGACCATAAACATGATGAAATAACCTTTTCAGCCCTCTGAAAATGTGACTGAAAAATAGCTAAAAGTAGGTGCTCAGGAAAGGTCAATGAACAGAATCTCTTGATTTTTTCAGAAAATGTGTCTAATATATTGCTCTAAATGATACAATCTTTGAAATTTTAAAAAATTGTCTGAAACAATAATTGCTGTAGTTAAAAGGAAAATAGATCGATTTTAAATTCAGTTTTTTTCTTCTTTTTTTCTTTTTCTGAGAATGATATGAATTTTTTAAAAATGTATCATTTAGAGTAATATATTGGGCACATTTTCTGAAAAAGTCAAAAGATTCTCTTCAGTGACCTTTCCTGGGCACCTACTCTTAGCTATTTTTCAGTCACATTTTCAGAGGGCTGAAAAGGTTATTTCATCATGTTTATGGTCATTCTGACCATTTTCCTTGTGTTCCCAGTCATGTAAATGATATGTGGAACTAATTAAACTGAGTGGAGGTCCAATCAGAACTCTGTTATCTTGATTCAAAAAATTTTCAAAATCCAGCATATGGTTTTGACATTTTTTGTTTTGTCATTTCCTGTTAACTTCCATAGCACCTTAATTTGCATTTCCAAGTAAGATTTTTTAGAATTGTGCCTGTTTGTGAAATTTAGTCAATAAACTAACCATAAATGTCTGAAATAATAGAAAAATCAATAGTGATTTTTTGGGCATTTTGGTAAAGCCTTTGGTTTGTAATGGGAAGATTGTCTTTATCACTAGAACTGTTCTGCATGGGGTCTTTTGCACAATTGATAAATTATATACTATACTATATAGATTTGCAATGTCTAGGTTTTATTCAAGTAACTGACTCCACTGAGTGTGTATTCAAACGTTGTGCTTATAAAATATATCGACTCCTATACTACCTTTTGAATGAAAATAAACTCTTCCAAAAGTGATGGACCTTAGTGCACCCATGCCATGGTAAGGACCTTAGGTTGGCATGCCAAAATGTAAGAGGACAAATACGTTCGATGAAGTTTGTTAATAGACCCCAAACGGTTCTAAGTACGTCCAGTTCGTACGTACACAGTTGAAGCCCGTTTTCGAGAACGTAGTGGGAACTAGTTTGGTGTGATAGTAGGGTTAGTGATTGTCAAATAAGCAATAAATAAATAATAAATAAATGAATTCCATTACAGTATTCAATTGATGGCGGTCTGAAAAGGGAAAGAATGTCAAAGAAATTGAGATGTATACATCTTTGTATAAGAATGGCGTAGCGTCATATACGCATAAAGCGTCTGCGTACTCTCAAAATTAAGAGAAATGTTAATTCTTTTATATTGGATTGCCCCACACTTTAAAAATACTGGATATTCTGAAAATGGCCAATAATTTACATTTTATTTATCCACATTAGTCGGAATTTCGTAATTTAAAACAACCCAGAACGCTTCAAATATAATCTCATTCCAAATTTCTTGGTGGAGGGAACCTCTCAAACCCAAGCTCGCTTCGCCCACTCGTGGCATACACTCACAAAATACCTACGCTATGGCATTGATAACACCATATTAGTCTATAATAAGTATTATCGTCTTCGTATATCACAAGAAACTAAATCCTTACATATTCCTATATTTCCCTGGAGTAAAACTTCATGTTCAGATAATTACTATTGACGAACTTTCAAAACTGACACCTCTTATATAGTACCGATTAGGAGCAGCATAAAATACTTCAAAACGACTTATATTAGTGATACTCTTCTCCACGGCCTTTTGGCAACATTATCTTGATCTTGGGACTGGAACTCAAGTAAATGAGGAGGGTCGTGAATATAAACGTGAAAAAATGATGGTTGAGATTATATTGGTAACAAAATCCAAGACTTAATCTTTTAAACGACATCTACACAATTCCGTGTCGATTAATTACTCACGTAGGAAATTAAATCTATCATCAATTCCTTGCACAAGACATATTTGATGAGTAAATATAACTGGAGCAAGATTCGTTATCCAAAATGGCAGACAAAATTCTTTCGATATCGATAAAAAGTTTTTTCATTTCAACTAAACGAGGTAAATTGGAATATCAAAAGAATTCGCCTTGCAAACTAATACATTTTCGCAACTATTTTTAATATTAGGAGTAAGTTGATTCTCAAATAAAAAACTATTCTCTAACACGTATTTTGATTCATGAAATGTCCTTTGGTGTTGTGATCTTGGATAGTGGTAATGGTGCTTGAATTGTGGGTGATGGGGGAGGGGGGAGATTAGACATGATCTTAGTTTGGTCAGTCGATCATACTTTGTGATAGTTGGGGTTTGTTTTCTTTATGTGACTGGTTTACTCTGAGATGTTTTCTTTTTATCGCTGTGTTCTGTAACAATATTTGTCCTTTCCCTTTGAATGGTGTGGCACTTGTGCATACATATTCATGCAATTTTAAAGAAACGATATTTGCTTCCCATTATGTGATATTGATTGTGGTCCAAGAAACGTAATGCAATGCTCTATATATTTGAAATAAAGGTCCATGATTTGAGTCAGAAGCCTCATTTGTGCTTTGTGTTATATTGCCATTTGCAAGATCGTTGTTTTTGTGATCGTCAGTGTAAGTTATCATGTTGTTCTTTCATGTGTAGTATTAATTCTCTCTTAGCACAACATGTTCATCAATCCCTATATTTATCTGCGAATAGTTCACAGACGACGCATAGGTCTAATGTAAATTAGAAATGCTTTAATCATGTAAAATGTGATTTTATGCCCCTTTATGTGCTAATAATTAAAATTCAACACGTTTGAAATTAGAGTTGAATTATTTTATTTCCGGTTGATATAACGTCTTAGCGTTAGTGAAATCGAACGCGATTTCAACTGATTGGATAACATGATGTGATCATGAGTAGGTTATGTGAGTGGATGCACGATGGGATCGTGTTATTCTGCGAGTAGCAACCGAAGCGTTTATACACAGTTTTAGCATGATGCGTCTATTTTTGGTGCATTCGGTCTTTATCATTTAGCCCTTGTTATATGCTTATATTGATACCTAAATATACGATGAACAGAGGATGCATGTACTGCAATACCGTCAATGTGTTTCTACATTGGATTGATACTCATCTTTCGTGCTGATGCAGTAAGAAAACGCCAACGATTTGGCAAGGGTAAGAAGTAGTTTATATTGAAACAAGTAATCTTTTGCAATTTCGTAAGGTTTAGAAAAGATAGAAAAGATTGTTGGACCTTTTATGAAAATGCTCTGCATAAACGATTTAAAGGATTTTATACATGTAAACCCGAAAAGTGACCATGTGATCGTTTGAGTTCCAGTAACATCGAAAGATGCAACGCTACCCGAGAGGTGCGCCGGTGCATGAGAAGAAGTAACGATGAGGGCCAATGTTTGGATTGTGAGTAACGCTAAACAAGGAGGGTTCAGCTATCGCAATGAATAAGATAAGTAGTTGTTAACAGATTTGCTTAGTATATCAAATATCCTTTTTTAATGTAAGGATACTGGGTTTTGCTAAACATATTTAGATTGGTCATAGGTGCAGGAGCACTAAAGATTGCAAGATCTATTGTTCAGTCACGGGCAAGACGCCACACTGCTACATACGTTGGATATTTGTAACTTGACTGTCAAAATGTTCATGTTTTTGAAATCTTTCAGATATTTAGGTAACGACGCAAACTGGTACGTTTTCCGATGATTTGTATAAACTGCATTTTAGGTGTTTTTAGGGAGATGGGATCCATACAAACAAACATCCTATTTAGATGTGGCAGTTTTTAAACCGGAGTTACGGTTTTAGGATTGTTAAGTTGTTTCAGACATGGTATTAGCAAGGTGCAAATATGCTCCCTCAGTTTTGCAAAAAAAAAAAAAAACAGCGTTGGGCAAAGATTCTAAAATGATATTTTATAGCAAACGTTTTTCAAATGAACTCTGTGTTGCGCATATACAGAGATAGTTACTACAATTATAGTTTTTGTATAAAGTTGTGCAACGTTAGCATTTTAATGTTGTAAGTCATGACAAACAACTAACGAGTTGTGTTACTGAAGAGTCATTGAATTGTTAAATGTCGTCGATTGGTGAGCCATATTGGTATACCATTTAAGTTATTAGCTAATAACGCGTATTTGTATTTAGAACAGACATTACTTGTCGTGAATCGTTACTGGGAAGGTTGGATTCAGACATACACCTTGGATACTTCATATCCTGCAAGTGAAATTGTACACTTGTATTTTCATATCTTTTATTATCAAGAGGATACTTGTATTCGACAGATTCATAATGAATTTTTGTGAGCTACATGTTATCGCAAACATCTTCGTTTGCTACTCAAAACATTCATTCATATTTAGAAATGATCAAAATGCCATTAAAGGGCTCTGAGAGTAATCATAACAGTCTTTTTGGTTGTGAAATGTCGTGAATCGTTGCCAAGAGGGTAGGGTTCAGGCATATGTTTTAGATACCGAATATCCGTACAAGAATAAATTGCATACTGTATAAGTTTCTATATTCAGAACTTTTCTTCTTCAAAGATAAGTTGCTTAATTATGGAGAATATTTTATTTCATGACTGATTCAGTTAAATAAACTGCTTGATCAAATGAGTTCTAAGAGTAGTCGTATTCAGGCTCAAACAGTTAATGTTGATAGATGCAAAAAGGTTACTAGAATATTTTTAATTTGCATGTTCATAAATAGCTTTTTGCTTAAAATATCGGTGAGCGATATCTTTGAATACTAGTAATGTGAAATAGAAGTGAAATGCTGGTCTATAAAAGTGCATTGTATAATATCAGCATTTTAAGTTTACTAATAAGGTGTTTATACCAACAGTTTGGTCTAGTATCTCTGTTTATAACATTGATGAATAGGGTGGTTATCTTTGATGGTATGTTGTGAATCGATACATGGGTAGTCGGATTCAGACATATGCTTGGTACGCATACTTTACAATAATGGTTGTATTTGCTTAATTTTCGTCTTTAACACTCTTGTTTTCGATTTGTTTGAAAATCGATCGATACTTTTCTAAAGCGATTAGAAGATTTTGAATAAATACTTAAATAGTCTGATTAGGCAGGTGAATTGATTTCCCGAATATAATCATTTAGGTTTAAAACCTGGACTATTTTTTAGAAGATAGTTGATTTGTCTTGATTCGAGACTAGGAGTAGACAGATTTGGACATTTACTTTGGTTACATTGTTAGATAAATGCATGATTATTGCATGTTGAATAGTTTATCGAAGATTAAATAAAAACTTGCGGAGTTGCTCCATACTTGAGACATTTTGAAATAAGCGAGAGCTTAGTGTGTCATTCCTGGTCCAAATGATAATTGTACATTTCTAGAGTTTACTGTATATAGCATAGAGAAATCGATGTAAGATAGACAATGGTTTGAGTTTACACATTGGGTATTTTGATCCAGGTATGTTTCCTGGATGATCCATGTTTTTGCAAACATTGATGTTTAAAATTTATTACTGCATATAATTTTGGTTAAAATTGAGCAAGTTATTTGAAAGATGATAAAATCTTTAAGAAGAAAGATGAAACGCCAAGAAACTATTTTAATCTGGCATATTCACGGATGTATTTAGAATGCAGAGCGAAATTGAAATATTACATTTTTAGATTTTAAAGAATCAAACGAATTGTTGTGAATTGATTTTTGAAGTTGTCAATTCAGATAGACTACGTGATCGTTATGTTTTACCTGCAGCGACAAGAAATACACTTGGTAAAATTACATATTTGAACTCTGACTGAGGATTGTTATTATGTTTGGCATTAAAGCCATTACGTTGAGTAGTTGTTCTGTTGAATAAAAATTGTTGTCATGCTTGACATTATAGCCATGACGTCGAATAGTAGTTAATATGGTTTTAAGATGATAGTTGTGTTCCTAACAACATTTATGATATTCGACATAAAAATTGTTATCATGTTTGGCATAATTACCAGAACGTCGAATAGTTGTTCTGTTGAAGTACAGTTGGAACTCCGACGTAAATATTGTTGTCATGTTTGGCATTATTTCCAGTGCGTCGAATAGTTGTTCTGTTGTAGTACAGTTGGAACTCCGACGTAAAAATTGTTATCATGTTTGGCATTGTAGCCATTACGTCGAGCAGTTGTTCTGATGCAGTACAGTTCGAACTCTGACGTAAAAGTCTATTTGTATCGTGGGTTGACGGATTCATATAATGCGTCGAACGCAGGTACAATTTAGCAACCTCAAAAGGGGTTAGTCGCTTGGAGCGACAATGCGATATTTGCATGTTTTTAATGCTAGTTCTGTGTAATTTCAGGAAATACAACCCATAGTTGGGTATGAACACACGCCTAAATGAACACTGGAACACAAGTTGTCCTTATAAGATAGATACAAGTGTGATATAAATAAGATAGAAGACTACTTGGTTGGATTGAGATCCATAAAAGACCGATACAAGAAATACAACCCATAGTAGGATATGGACACAAGCCTAAGTGAACTCTGGAACACATTTTGTCCATACAAGATAGATACAAGCGTGATATAGGTTAGATGCTTTGAGCTGATTAATAGAAGACTTTACTTTGTTGAATTGAGATCCATATAAGATAGATACATGTACGTGTGATACAGAGAAGATGCCTTGGACTGATTCAAGGAAGACTACCTTTGTTGGAAGTCTCAAGGAAGAGACATTTCGAGCTTTGGACACTAGTTTGCCCGTTTTTTAGGAGGTTCTGGCGTAGCTGCTGGCTCGAATTTAATCCTATAATATATGTGATATTATGTTGTGTGGTTTGTGGTGAAGACTGTTTAATTAGGAAATAAGTGTCTCTTTATCATGATTGATATAATTTATGATTTTCATGTTTACCACAAAGTACAGAGACGGGTTGAGCTTCCCAGTCACCCCAAACTTGTTCTTGAAACATGTTGACGGGATAGGACGTTTTGAGAACTAGTTTGGTATGGCTGGGGGTAGCTCTTCTGTATATTATGATCTAATCCCCGGCCACTCCAGCCTCGTTCTAAAAAGTCCTATCCCGTTGTCAAAGTAAATATAGACTGTAGCAAATTTCCTTAGGTATTTCAGTCCGGGATGGACAATAATTCACACCCTAGCAGTGAAGCAGTTTTTTAGATTTGTAAATATGATATCAAATAATACTTTATTTTCTACCACTTGACGACATCTATACATTTGAGATAAACATATAACGGCTACGACCGGTGGTGTCAACGTTTATATCGACATTTATACCGACAGTACTAAATCACCCTATGCAGACAGAGCCTGTGGGAAATATTGGGTGGGGAGCAAATGAGCGGAGGGTGCGGAGCTAACGGTCATTTTTGAATTTAAATTTGGGATATTTCTGGAACTAAGCCGTTTTGGGACTTCAAATATACCAAGATATGTGTATTTGACACCAAATATCAATACAATTGTGAAAATAGTAGCGCAATTCATTCTATAGCGACGCAGTGTGCCTTAAACCTTTCCCAGACCTATATATTTTGAAATTATCCTTTTAATACTGAGTCCCCAGCATTCATAAAAAATGGTGTTCAAGGTACACTATCTATACAAATTATTTTTGCATCTTGGAAGCCAGGCAGTATCAGTGTGATTTTATAAAAATTCGGAAATGTTTTTCAGATATGAGCCCCCTCTAAATATTGGGTGCGGAGCAGCTCCATAAACGTAGCTCCGAAGAATTATTATATTCTTTCACAAACAAAAAATCACTATGGGCGTGATGATTCCCTCTAGTAATGAATGATTCAAGTCAGTGAATCGAATGCAATTATGCATGACAATATGCTCACATATTCTTAAATTGAATGGTACAATAAACTTAAACTTAAAAAAACTTAAACTTAAAATGTATACTACAAATGGGTATACTGCCCAGTTTTTATAGTCTCTAGACAAATGTAAGTAGACCACATAGTCCTCTTGGACATATATAACTAGAAAAGTAAGGATAAGTTGTCTCGGGGACAGGGGCAACCAGAAAATATAGTCCGCTTGGACATCTAGAAAATTAAAAATAAGTTGTCTCAGGGACAGAATTAACTCTAGAAATTATAGTCTCCTGGACGGAGTTTTCATAGTCTCTATGGTCCGGTTAAGTTCACACACCCTAGGACACCAGAGGACCTGGTGCCCTCAGGTGTATGGTCTCCCGGACCATATATTCCACTTTCATGTCCCCTGACTCTATGTACGTTTCTCTCATCAAAGGAATTTTGATCTAATAAATAACAATCCATGATCAGCCGTTGTCTTATCCAGTGCACACTTTGCCAATGATTTATTGTACTACAACGTTGTTCATATATGATTGGGCAATTCTCACCCGGCAATTCTCATTTCGCTCTTTTATCAGAATATTCATTGGCACACCGGAATAGCCTGACAACTGTAAAGTCAGATACCGTTTTCTCATGTGACTAACAAAGATACAGCCATCTTTACCCCATGCAAGATCAAGATCTTGAATATGACACCGGACAACGGATACTGTATAAATGACAACGGTAGGTTTGGGTCAAATGTGATGCAAAATCGAGATGACAACGGTAATATTTGACAACGGTATATCTTGGAATAAGTATTAATTCCCAGGGTATATGTAAAGACAACGGTACGGTAAAGTGTACATTTACCGTTGTCATTTGCCTATGTCCCAATGCAATACATTCACGACCCCATTTGATAGAAATTGGGATTTCATATAATACATCATCACACGAGCTTAACACATGCACAGAATTAGCGACGATAAAGTCCCATGAAACGAGGCCAAAGTGATTAAAGAGTTGAAGCTACGTTTATGTCCGCCATTTGTGACAACAGTATCTGAGTTTACCGTTGTCAGGCTATTACGGTGTGATTGGATTCTGGTGGATTTGATTCCTAGGTTGTTAAAGGCAGGGATTCCTTACCATGTGGTAAATTTAACTACAACCCAATTTTGATGCAGCTTATTATATAACTGCTATAACAGTTTTATAAATTACTTTACATTTTCAAGCCAGATAGGAACTACTATTTAAATTTGAAATTACCATCAGATTCAGAATATATTCATGAATAACTGTGACAAAGTTTAGCTGATTCCATGCAAAAATACTAGGGATATATGGAAAAACAGGTCTGAGGTGTCAGATTCTGTGGACATTTAAATTTTCAAACATGCTATTACATCATTTTCTAACTGACATTCTGCTTTTATAGTGGAGCCCTGCCTTTAAGATAGCGTTTGGTTCATTGTTTCTGACCAGGCTGTCTCACACCGGAATAGCCTGACAACGGTAAAGTCAGATACCGTTGTCACAAATGGCGGACAGAACCGTCGCTTCAATTAGATTTTCATGAACCGTAGGTTTAATTGAGCACCTAGACTAAATTCCTTTGGAACAACAATCAATCAAAGTACCTTTATACTCATTGTACAGTTAATAAAAGTTCTTCCATCGAAATAAAGTCTTTAATTCAACCGATCAAAATGAGATACGGGAAAACGGACTTATTTCAAATTCAGATTTCGTTGCCATTGACGATATCGAAGCCCGGGTATCGAAGACGCTATATTGTAGCGATTCACGACCCAATTTGATCAAAATTGGGATTTCATATGATACACCATCACAAGAACTTAATACATGCACAGAATTAGCGACGATTATGTCCCATGAAACGAGGACAAAGTGATTCAAGAGTTGAAGCGACGTTTATGTTCGCCATTTGTGACAACGGTATCTGACTTTACCGTTTTCAGGCTATTCCGGTGTGATTGGATTCTGGTGAATTTGATTCCTAGGTTGTTAAGATAGCGTTTGGTTCATTGTTTCTGACCAGGCTGTCTCACACCGGAATAGCATGACAACGGTAAAGTCAGATAACGTCGTCACAAATGGCGGACATAACCGTCGCTTCAATTAGATTTTCATGAACTGTAGGTTTAATAGAGCACCCAGACTAAATTCCTTTGGAACAATAATCAATCAAAGTGCCTTTATACTCATTGTACAATTAATAATGTTCTACCATCGAAATAAAGTCTTTAATTCAGCCGATCAAAATGAGAAACGGGACAACGGACTTATTTCAAATTCAGATTTCGTTGTCATTGACGATATCGAAGACGCTATATTGTGGCAATTCACGACCCAATTTGATCGAAATTGGGATTTCATATGATACACCATCACAAGAGCTACCCTGCGTGCAGAGTCTAGTTAAACTACAGACGAAGCTCTCTTTTAAGAAGTGAAGTCAAACGAATGCAAAGGGTACACAAGAGCTTAATACATGCACAGAATTAACGACGATAAAGTACCATGAAATGAGGACCAAGTGATTGAAGAGTTGAAGCGACGGTTATGTCCGCCATTTGTAACAACGGTATTTGACTTTACCGTTGTCAGGCTATTCCGGTGTGTGTCTGAACAATCTATATTCATTGAAACTTGAGAACATTGGAATCCAGTTCATCAATGATAAAGTAAATATCCAGCAAACGAGGGTCAAAAGTATTTGTCCCAGAGTTGATCTTTGGAAAGAAAAAGTGTCAGGAATAATGATGTAATAACAGAAGTTCAAAACATTTAACGGGAACAATAGGTCTAGTGTTGAAAAGTTTTATTTACTCAAATGAATATTTTTCCATGAATTGGATTTTGAGGAGGCGATACATATTGTTTGTTTTTTTTATCTTGAATTGACTTTTGCAGAAAATGTTGATCATCTTGAAGAGATGTTCTAGGTATGCAGTTTGTTATATTTTTGGAATGATGGGACAGAAACTCTGAGAACTGGCAACATGTTACTGACATCGATTTCAATCACATTCACATCTCATTTTCATTGAGAGAATCTAATTTGATGCACTTTCATGTCAATAGATCCTGCAATAATTGAACGTAATGTTTGGACAAGAAAGATGATAATTTAATTATTCATTAGATTATTTTAGATATAAAATGACACTTGAATGCAACCCAATCATGGGAACCCAATATATATCTCACGACGATGATATGCCTTGAATTTACAATTGAAGTACTTTAATCGGACGATTAATTACTTAATGCCTAGATACGTTTTAGCTATTTTTGTGCTGGCCTGATACATAAGGGTTATGTACTGTGAGGTTTTGGATATTGGGTTTATCCAGAGGAAGATATGCATTATCTACCCGAGGGACCGAAGGTAGTTGTGCATATTTCACGAGGGTTAAACCCCATAATCCGACATAAATGCATAAATGCCTTATTCTATACCCAGTAGAGTTTTCTAATATTTTTATTATCCATTTTTGTCAATTTTTTATCACATATTTTCCAATTTCTTTTCAAACAGGGGAGATACTATATATGGCCTGGAGCGGGAGATACGGCGGCGGAAGATATGGAGGTTCTGGATATGGAAACCTCAAAATCAGGATTCTGGATATATCTTACCAACTTATCTCCCTAAAACTCTACTGGACATAGGATAAATCAGCATACTAATATGTTTTAAGTCATGTATTATTACTGCTGGTCATGTATAGGCCTAGTCTTTGTGCTATTTCTTTACTTCAGGTCATTTATAGATCGGCCCCGGTCTCTACTAATTCAATTTACTAGTTGTACTATTATTACTATTTGCAATCTCTCCCTCTGTATAACAGGTGTACATGTGAATAAAATCAATAATCAAAAATCAGTAAGAAGATTCCATAAGAATGTTTTCCTATATTAAATGACTGTATATTTGGAGTCACCCTGTACGATATGTTCATACACGCCATCTTTTAATCAGGAGACAGACTAAACATCTATTGTACAAATGTCAGACCTAAAACATGATACATTACATGAGGATGCAGGGCCGTCAGATGGGGGGGTGCGATGGGTGCGACCGCACCCCCCTTTGTCACCCCCCAAAATAAATTTGAAAAAAAAAATTTGAAAATTTTTTTTTTTGAAAAATATTTATTTTTATAATTTTTTTTTCATTGACTCATACACTTTGAAAGTACCCAGAAAGCACCAAATAGCATCTTGAAATTGTAAAATTTTCTAGGGGTATTGGCCATCCCTCACACCCCCACAAAACAATGGAAAAGTTCTAAATTTATTTAAGAGTTTTGTCTCAGACACTTTTAAAGTGCCCAGATATCATCAAATAGCTCCTTGATAGAGTTAGTGTTTCTGGGGGACTTACTCCCCCTCTTGCATCTTGCACTTGCATAACCCCTCCTCCGCCCCCCCCCCTTGCCCCCCCCCAAAAAAAAATTGTGATTTTCTCAAATTCTTTAATTGACTCATACACTTTGAAAGTGCCCAGAAAGCACCAAATAGCATCTTAAAATTGTAAAATTTTCTTGAGAAATAGGCACTTTTAAAGTGCCCAAACTTCATCGAGTAGCACCTTGATATTGTAAATTTCGATATGGGGGGCAAACACTTGCTTCCCCTCTGGCACCCCAGCCCCACCTCCCCCTCTGGCACCCCTCCCCCCCCCCCTTTGACACCCCCAAAATTTGAAAAATATTGTGATTGTTTTTCAATGTTTTTATTGACTAATACACTTTAAAAGTGCCCAGAAGCACCAAATATCATCTTTAAATTGTAAAATTTTCTAGGAGAATTAGCCACCCCTCACATCCCCCACAAAACAAAAGAAAATATTCTGAAGTTCATGTATTGTCTCAGACATTTTTTAAGTGCCCAGACATCATCAAATAGCACCTTGATATGGTCAATGTTTCTGGGGGACAACCCCTTGCTCCCCTACTGGCACCCCACCCCACTTCACCCTCTCATCCTCTTTGACACCCCCAAAAGAATTTGAAAAAAATCACATTTTTCATATTGACTCATAACGCACAGGCGTACCAGATGGTTGCAAATTCCCTCCAAATACAACCAAATTTCAAAATTTTCCTGGGGGAGAACCCCCAGACCCCCCTCAATGCTTTGTTTTTTAATCACTCAATTCTTATTCCCGTGGTGGTGGCGTACTACTTTGAAACTTACACTTTGAAAGTGCCCAGAAAGCACCAATAGCATCTCAAAACTGTAAAATTTTCTAGGGGGAGTGGACCACTCCTCACACCTCCCACAAAACAATTGGAACGTTTGGAAGTTGCATGCATTTGTTAATTCAAAACCAATATAGGGAGTAACTGACCCACCCCCCCCCCCCCTCTGTCTTACGCGATTTGATTTACGCGGCAAAAAAATGACAATTTTATATTCTCTTTAGTAAGCTAAAAACCGCACCCCCCTTGGAGAAAAGTGTCTTACGGGCCTGGGATGGATATTTTCCTAATATTCAAAACGCTACTCGCTCTCGAATACATTTGACAATTCTTGAGCCTATTTAACTTTAAAAATCCATGGTTTTCTTTGAAATGACAATGTTCGAAACTATTTCAGATTAGAAAAACTTTTACAACACAACACAATTCATCATCTTATATTTTTTATAGAATTTCGCATTTATTTTACGTTTATATAAAACAATGAGCATGAACATGCTTTATACGTATCTGTACATGCTACGCCATAAAGGGACGTGTGCCTATTTACATTTATACACTTACCATAAATTAACTTGAAATATTCTTTATATCAGAGAAAGTGATGACTTATATCAACAGTATCCAAATTAATACTGACATTATCTCATGATCAGAAGTTGTTTGAGAGCATTATATGGCACTACAAAATATAAGTGGATATTGATATTCAAAATGTTGCGTATATAAGTAGAAACATGTAATTATAATCATAAATATACAAACATCAAATGGGTAAATTACTTTGACAGTGCATTTCACTATAACTGTCACATGATCACAATAAATCTTGTAACCCTGATTGGTACAAAAGACCAAATAAAATATGAAAATGTATTTCCTTTCAGTAAAAATAACCTTATTTGATATTATATTACACAAAAAGTCTGATTATTGAAAAGGTTTTATGCTACATATAGTAAACAATCTATTGGTATCCTTGCAATTTAGTCGAGGTTGGGTATCTGGTTCTGTGAGACAACACCTTGTCGCGGTCTATGAAAATTGAGTTCTTCTTGATGTTAATTTCCTTTTCTAAAGCTAATCTAGTGTCCTGTAAGTTTTTAAGTGCATTTTCATCATCGTTGAGTTTCTGCATAAGTGCATCAACAGACTGACCAATTTCCTGGACCTCACCAACAAGTCTGAAACAAATGAAAGGAAGCATTAGAGAGCTGCAACTTCAAATCATGGAGGAGACACTATTCTAATAATTAAACAGTTTTTTAATTGAACATCAAACTGTTAGTTACTTTTGCTTCAATTAGACAAACTGTAAATGTTTCATTATAAATCTGACATATTATGTTATTTTCCCCCACACTAGTAAGCCACCAGAAGATAATATGACTATACATACTTGTATTGCACTGGGTCTCTACAAAGCTCAACTCCTGGCCTGTTAGCTCTGTGGTACAATCTTGTCTGAGCAACCTTCATTGGGTTCTCCTTGTCTTTGATCGCTTGCTTCACATCACGAATATTCTTCTCTAGTGTAGCAATTTCATCACACGTCTGCAAATAATAAATTATTTAGCCTATTTCTTTTATTTGTTAAATTAATTGTTTTGTTGCTTCTTGTGTCATTCTTATCCAATCACATCACAAATAAATCCTGTGAATGAATTATCAATAATTATCTATAAATTCATCTGAATAATTAACATTGGTAATTACTATTGATAATAAAATTGAAATTACTAAAAGTCATGCTGCATTTATAAGAGCTTAGATTCCACATTGGATTAGATACTTTTAATATGTGATGTATGACATCCTATATGGAACAAACTTTCTGACATTTACTCAGAATAATTCTTTACCTTTTTCAGGTTATCTTCCAGTTTAGCCTTTGCATCTTCTTCTTCATCCAACCTCTTAGCTAATGAGGTTTCAGCAGCATCAGCCTGTTCGCGCATATCACGTGACGTGTCTTGAAGAACATTATCAATCAATGTACGCAACTGAATTGATGCCATCCTCTCGTGTTCTGCTCTAGCGATGTTATCATGAGAGAACTGGGCCCATGACTCTGGCGTAGATTGGATTTCCTCAAACTTAGCAGCTCCAGCATGGAATTGCTTATTGGTGTGGAAATTGCGGAGAACTCCACATTTTGAGTCGATCTCTTCAGCTTCAACTTTGTCACTCCAGTCCATCTCCAAGTCTTGCTTTGCATCACGATTACGCCTGAAATAATCAAGGTGTTCACTGAATTTGCATTTAGATAACTGCATTAACATTTACAATATTATATTAATTTAGCTCCCAATTAATCTGTTATTTTTCTACTGGTATACAAGATAGCTAGGACATCATTGGTAACCCAAGTAACTTATAGATCTAGTCAATAGGTGAAGCTATTCACCAGAGTAATTGACACTTAGATGTTCCTGATAAATTTAATAATCTAGTTGGTGAACTCACTTGACTTGTTTGTCTGCTTGTTCTATCGTCTTTCTCAGCAGATCCTGTACATTGTTGATAATTTCTACCTCCTGAAATATCAAAATATAAATGGACATGAATAATTTGTCTATATTGACTGAAAACAAACATTAATAACCAGCAGGAATTTAAATTAGTTCCCATGAGGTTCCCCTGATACTAACAATACTTGTACATATTATACCAGGATTGTAAATTATGTCATATGAGATTCCTCTGATATTAACAATAACAATAAGTGTATATGTTACACCAAGATTTTAGATTATTTCATATCAGGAGGTGCCTAACAATTATTGTATCTGTTATAAGCTCACCTTCAATAGGGATAATTCTGGTTCATCCTGGACTAAATCGACTCCCTGTCTCCTCTGGCGACAGTTCAAGTTGTCAGTTGCTATATGAAGTGGTATCTCTGTGGCTCTAAGTGCATTCTCAAGCCTTTTCTTTTGATCTAATAGAATATCTGTTTCTTCTATGGTGTCATCAATTTCACGATTTAATTCAAACTTCCAAAAGTTGATATCTTGAAGTCGTTTCTGTAATTCATCGGTGACATCCGATTGTGTTTTGTTCGTTTGTGCTTCTGTTTCATTAATGGTGCGTTTAGCTTCATGGCGGGATCTCTCTGAACTGTCTCTATCAACAAAACTTTGGTAATACTTGGCATAGTTAGACTCATGCCACTCTGGAGGTGTGTATTTTTGTGACCGGTAACCCATAGTTGCAATACCCATATCGTTACCAACATTACCGTGATATGTCGTCTCACCAGCAAGCTGGACAGATCCTGTCCCTGGGGCAGAATACATAGGTGGCTGAGGGGGCTGTTCCCTGCTCCTCAGTGTGGCAGCTGCAGACATCTTTTTTATTTTATTTTTTGTAAGATCCTAAGCTAAATCCTTGTTATCCTGATAGTAAATTAACAGGTTTCTTTCCTCATCAAACACTGGAAATGTTAAGAATATGCCCTAAAGTAGCCAATGCTGTCTTGTTGCTAGGCTCGGAAATAATCTAATACTGCTTAAAAAGACTGAACCAACCTGGTTTAACATACGACTTGTTTGTTTACCGTTGTCAAGTAACTAACAGTTTTAGTGAACATTTAAGTCACATGACTGATCATGTGATCACCAAATGGATGCGCTCATTCATAAAAAGGGGTGATCACTATTTTACTGGTTATATTTTCAATTTATTATGGTCGACATTTTGACAAACGATGAGTATACAACATATGAAATATAATTAAAACATACAGCGTATATTTTGTGATGAAAATTAAGTGAGTAATGAGATACATATATTGCTAAAGAACATGATGAATCCCTTCATCCGAATTTATTTGTTATCCGGGACTTTTCGCAAAATCAAGTAGCATAAAACATTTTATACTAGTCTAGTAAATTCAAAGATGGGTCATTTTCAAGAACTGATCTAGAATTTAGATATTCACTATC
Source organism: Owenia fusiformis (assembly GCA_903813345.2). Classification (NCBI taxonomy): domain Eukaryota; kingdom Metazoa; phylum Annelida; class Polychaeta; order Sabellida; family Oweniidae; genus Owenia; species Owenia fusiformis. Next base: position 17,459,802 of record CAIIXF020000009.1, on the reverse strand, counting down.
TCTTGTGACCCGACCGCGTGACAAAGATCTATACTATACCCTCATCGATGGCCTAGACGAAATGAACTCAGCATGGCACCATCCATTTGTCAATCAAGTTGGATCCATTCTTTTCTTCATTCTATTTTCGTCCTGTTTGTTGAGACAACATGCTTTACAACTAATTGTTACTATGGGAATGAAGATATATCGACATTAACCCAACAAACAGACAGTCACAATCAGTTCGGTGACTTCATTCATATATTGTGTCACAATCAAAAAATTGGTACTGTACTATGCTGCTGCCATCTATGTTGTTTTTGTTGTTGTCTGGAGCGGTGCATGATGGTTAAAACCGCGTGTAAACATTGGGGTACGAGGTAAACTTGTTTTGCTTTTAGCGGCAGCCATTTTGGCGTGTTTTGGAATCTAAAAACAGTGATGTCCACGTTGCAGAAACCCTCAGATAACGATGCTTGGGCACTGTTAGCGCTCAAATCGGCACCTTCAAGTCCAGCAAGAAACGTGCAATGGAGTGCAGAGCCGAAAGCCGATGCAATTGCCCGTCTAGAAGGCAAAGACTTCGAATATTTGATGCGTCAAAGTCGAATCACCGTCGGAAGAAATTCAAGCAAAGGGGACGTTGATGTAAACATGGGACATTCTAGCTTTATATCACGAGTACATTTTGAGATATACTTCGACAACATGAATTTCTTTATGAAGTGTAATGGAAAAAACGGAGTGTTTGTAGACGGAGTATTTCAACGAAAAGGAGCACCTGGGATGCAACTTCCAAAAACGTGAGACGTTTTTTAAATCCTCCCTCTTCTTAAAAATAATTCGCGTTATGAGGCTTATTCAGTTTCGTAAAACTTCTTTATTTATCACAGATTCTATGTGTTTCAAAACTACTGATGACATAATTCACCATGTATTGTTTTACGTTATCAATGATTTGTTTGTAAACATCAAAACAAAACATTACCATGTGCTTTTTTCAAAAAATTAGCCAGCTGAGGAATAGTTCACAGGCCTGTAGCCAGGATTTGCCAAGGGATGGTTCATTTCTTTTAAATTCAGATGGGGTTAACTTTTCACAAGTTTGGCTCAAAAATGGCCAAATTAGTTGCGGTAATACACAGACTTGAGTCAACCTTTCCTTAGACGGTGAACACCGCCTCTAATGCGTTGGATTGTCGTATGGACTTGCATTAGAGGCGGTGTTTATCCTTGTAAATTCATGCCAATCTAAGTTTTTTCTTGATTATTTTTGATGGTTCACTTAATTTTAATCTTCTGCTTAGAATCTCTGCATCATTTATAGAGAAATATAAACATAATGGATACATTGATGATTTATACAAAAACTTACCATACTTTTGTGGTTGTAGAAGGTTGAATTGTGCTAATTTTGTAGCAAAATCGCCGTTTGTTGCTACTGTTCACAAAATCTTTATGGCGGCTTCTATTCTCAAGAGATTTGATGAGAGTAGCCATTGAATATTGCTTCCATCTATTTAACTATTCAGAGTTTATATCATTCATTCGACCATCATGTATTCGACCGAAGAAATCAAAGATCTCTATTCGCATAACATAAAACCAAAGTTTGGATTTGATTTGAAGCCAGAACAGTTACAAGTGATAACAAACATATTGAATCAAGAATCCACTACAGCAGTTTTACCAACTGGTTTTGGGAAAACATTACGTCACGTGATCATCAAATTATGTCACGTGATCATCTCATTGATTTATGCAACGCATGCGCACTTGAAATTAGGTCAGCGAAAATGTCAAGAAGACCGGTCGGAAATGCAATTTTGTCTTATCTGCAACGATTACACATAATTACTGTAATAAAGCGAGGCATTTATGGGTTCATTTTGAAGATTTTTGGTCTCGCTATCCAGCTCTGCTCAAGAAGACATTTTAAAGATGGCAGCTGAATTTTAGAATCGGCGCCATTTCGCATAAAAATGTTATCTTTGATTACTCAAAAGAGGGGGATTAACCCTAGAGTTCAAAGATGACATACGCTTATAATGTAAACCTGTATTGAGATGACCCACATCTCTGATTGGTCAAAATTGACAAACAAAAATGGCGGATTCAAAATTTTATAATAACACTTTGAATAATATTAACCAATATCATAGCTTGTTATTTCATATCAAGATAAAGAAAGATGTAAGAAATATGCTTAAATCGATTAAGAGATCACAATGATGCTTTATATTCAAAAACTTACTTGTGAGAATTTGCGCAAACAAAGGTGGTACACAAGAGACGTAATATGTCAGTCATTGCTAAAGCTCTGGCGCTTTATCTCCTCTTATAATTCAAATACCAGTAGACGGATTTGGTAAAAATTTTTAGGATAACCGTTATTTATCAAAACATTATTTGCCGATGGGATTTCCTACTCCGTGGAGTTGGTATTTTCTTATTTCAATTGTGACCAATTTAATTTTTTCAACATCATCTGCAATTTTCAACGCTGACTTTAGATTTCAGATTTGGATTTCAACAACCTTCTCAAGGTCAAAAAGGTCTTTTTCAACTTGCCCAAAATTGATCATTTTTTCAAAATCATCTACAAGTTCTCAAAAAGTTCAAATCTAACTTTTGATTGGAGATTTATTTTAACCCTCAACGATCATCTCGGGATAAAAAAAGTATTTTTTGAATTTGCTTCAAATTACCCAATTTTCTTTTCAAAAGTTCAATTCTTTCTTTAGGTTTGAAATTTGACCCTTGCTTGACCTTCAACGACCTTTGAAATAGGTGACATTTTGTCATTTTAATGCCATGTATTAAATTTTATCATGAATAAGATATTATTGGTAGAGTATAGTAGAGTATAAGTTTGACTTAGACACATTGAGCACTACATTGATTATACACCATCATCAGCACATTGCTTATACCATCTCATTGGTTACATGCCATGAAATGTTTAACAACCTCACTCTATAAATCAGAAGTCAGCCATGTGTTTGGCACACCTATGCTACCTATTGATCAGCTCTGGCCAAAACAGCAATCTCATTCACTCTGTATGTAATGATTAATACAGGTCAGTGCAATGATAAACTCTTGTTTATTTTTATTGGCAAATGAAGACCAAATACAACAGAGTGAGTGTCCAAAATCATGTTACCCTAAGATAGGGTCTAAAGAATGCATACAGCATGTGCACCCTATGACATCAAATAAGAATATCACATGTTAGCTCAACTGCAAATATTTGTTTACTTTGATATAAATGTTTCAGATAAGACCAGATATTAGGAATATAATTAATGAATCTAGACTTAAAACAAGTCATTTGTATAAGTTTTTGTCTATTTGTATTCTTGGGTGTTATATTGTGGTCTGTTTGCCGGGGGGGGGGGGGGGGGGGGGGTTGTCATCCTGATTGATTTTATCTACGGGTTTCCAGCCAAACCGTTTCAGAGGTTTATCTGAGATTTTCAGGGATGTTTTCTACTTATGAAAGAACTGCTTAGTTTTGAGCATTCTGGGTAAATTTTAAGGTGGCCATTTTGGATTTTCCATCCTAAAATCCTGTGTGTCTAGGTTTGGCTACATGTTTCCAGCCAAACCGTTTCATGGATTCATCTGAAAATTTCATGAATGTTCCTATATATAAACCAGTGCGCGAAATAGACGTCCGACATCGGCCATTGGCCTGACAAAATTATAGATGGCTTGTTTTGATAAAAACACCCAGACATTTTGGCCTGCTAGACATTTGTGGCATTCGTTAGATTGCCCATGAATAGAACTTACATATCAGTCCGGAAATCCTCCGAATTCCCTGCGTTTTCGGCTTATTTCATGACTTTTGTTGAAGATTGAAAAACATTTCAAAATATTTTTGTTTGGTACCGAAGCACAAGATATTACGTGACTTTCGATTGGCTGTTGTTGTTTGTTGAAATTACGGTGATTTTGATTGGCTATGAATGACTCATTTCTTAATTGTCGTTCGCAAATCGAGTGCATTATCAGTATGCCGGATGTAGGAAAGAAATTGAAAAATCGAGCCGGCATCTAAGTCGAAAAAGTCGGCAGTTTGGAAGTATTTTGGGACTCCGATATCACAAGGTAAACGAATTGGTGATAGTACACCATGCAGACTATGTGAAATGCCGATCACATTCGCGGCAGATGCTTTATATTTGATTTAATTGAAGTATTTCTGAATGTGATTTTGAAAAGTGAAACTGAAAGTGAAAGTGAAACTGTCATCATCAGACGATTGTATCATGTTCTGTCTGTCCCGTCCCGTCCCGTCCCGTCCCGAAAGTACCGTATCCCGAGACCATTTGTACCGATCCAAACCGTACCGAATTTTTTTGACCGTGACACCAATAATATTATACCTTGAATTTTAGTGGAGTCTGTGTACATAATATGTGTTTTTGAATACCTTGAAGCTTCTGATTTCTGAGCAATTCTAAACCGAACAAAATCAGTACAATTTAGTTTGATCAATATGTACATGTTCCTCATGTTTTTGCAAGGTGAATCTAGGGGGGGATCAACACACTCAGGCTGTTGGTTAAGTCATCGAGTACAGTATAGTGAATGATACATGACATGCAATATGCAATTAGTTTTATCTTTGTTAATATTGTACTAAACTAAATCTCAATTTAGAGTGGTTGTGGAGAAATATGGTAAGTGAAATTTTTGGCCAGAGAAGGAAGAAACAGCCTGCCAAAAATTGGCCTGAGAAAAAATGATATGGCTTGTTAAAATCTGGCAGGCCTGCCAAATTGTCTAGGTTAAAAAAATCCTTATTTCATGCACTGTAAACATTTAGAACTGATTATTTTTTGGGTATTCTGGGTAAATGTTAAGGCGGGATGTTTCTACATATGAAAGAACTGATTAGTTTTGAGCATTCTGGGTAAATTTTAAGGCAGCCATTTTGGATTTTCCATCCTAAAATATTGTCTGTCGAGGCTTGTCTAATGTCTACTCGTTTCCAGTCAACCACTCCAGGGATTCATATGAAAGTTAAGAACTGATTCGTTTTTAGGCAGTCTGGGTAAATGTTTGGTTGGCTGCCCCGAAAACTCTATTCTATTCAAGGTTGGAATTCTGTTCACTCTGTCTTTCTGTTGACATCAGTTAGTTAAAAAAACAAAAGGCAATACCATACAAAAAAGCTAGGGATCTTCTGAAACCATATAAATATAATATCATCTCTGCTCATCTATGTTTTTCAAAGTGTACGTATTTGTACTAGAAGTGGAAAATGTATGTACCACAAAAAATGTTCAACTTTTAGGATAATCTATTTGTAAGTTAAGTGGTAGTGAACTATTCTCATCACTGCAATGTATTTGTATACCCTTATCAAAACATTGATGTCTACATACTTACCCAACTGAAATGTACCAAAATAGTTACAATTTTACAAGAGAATGAAATGATATGTAAGAATTTCATCATTCAGCATAAAAAGTATTGTGTTGTTCCCTCGGTGTATAATGGTGTTTAAAAAGGTTTGGGTAGATTACGCTGTTCATACATTTTTCGTATTGTAGATCAATGATGAAGGTCGGTAATGTGAATGTTTTTATAGAGTATAAAAATTAAAGTAATCCCAATATTTTTCAGTTTTTCAGAGCCAGTTATTCCAATATATTGTAACAGTTCTTTCTTTGTGCATTTTCAGATGTGTACTGAGGTTCCCAAGTACAAATATCCGCATCATATTTCAAGCACTCACTCCAGATAATGAACAACTAGCAACAGCCCCTGCAGCCAACTTACCAAGTCCACAGAAAAAGAAATTATTTATGCCACCACTAAAAATAGACATCCCTGAGAGAGAGGCTAGCTTTAGTAGTCCCTGTCCTTCACCAACTGGAACAATAAGGTAGGCTTATCTTGGCAGATAGAACTGTAGAAATCACAGATTTTATATTATACAAAATTAGAATATTGTTGATGCAATTATCTGAAAAGCAGCAGATGTAGTGTATTTGACCATATGGCAGAGAAGAACCGATTCAATCACAGCCATACTTCAAATAGGGGTGTGGACTTTTGTAATCCTCTTAAAACCTTTTAAGGCATTTTAGAAGAGTTTCCTTGGAGTATGTACCCTCACCATTCCCTTTTTCCAGCTCAATATCCATCTGACCCGGTAGGACACATTTACTAGTGATTTGGTGTAAAATTGAACTTAATTTTGGCCAAATACTAAATTTTGAAATGTCATTCATTCTTTTGAAATGTAATTTATTCACATTTGAGAGTTGAACCATGATACTTGGCAAATCAATGTAACTTTGGTCAAGCTTTAAAATGATATATGTCTGACACATACTATGACAACACAGGTATATGTCTGCCTAGGGGGGGGGGCATACTTTCAAGACATCCTGTATTATTGTAATTTTTCAACAAAAAGATGGCTCAGATTTTATTATCCTCACTTTGAATAATCTTCATTTCATTTTTAGCTATGAATTGAATGATATTGGATGCTGCTTAAGCCTACTTCTTGGGTACTAAAATCTGTTGTTTTTTTCTTATACTTTTTGTCGTTGTTTTTTTTGTTTGTTATTACATTATTATTTGTTCTAGGGTAGTTATAATTAGCAAGTCATTAAAATGTTATTCTGTTACTTAGTGGTTATATAATTTTACAGCTTACATTTCTTGAAACACAATTGTGGAATAAAGACTTAGTACAGGCCGACACAAAAAATGCCACCCACTTATTTTGGAATAAACTTCTCAATAATTAAGGAATCTTCATATTTTTATGTGTAGAGTGCTCCATGGAAGAAAGATTGGTATGCTTGTGTGCATTAACAACTCGGGAATTGGTAGATCTCATTTTTCTCATAGGCACACTCTGACACAAAATCATTCAAACATGTAAATTAGAAATCTGATCAAACCTCAAAATTGTTGATGCTATGCAAGCATTCCAATCTTTCTTCCATAAAAAGAAAATTATTCCAAAATAAGAGGGTGGCGTTTTTGTGTCACCCTGTATATGTGAGTAGAATGCGAATAAAAAAAATCAAATTGTGTCATAACATTTCTTGTACAAGTGTTTTTTTACCTTATGTTACCAAGAAATAGGAAACTAATAGATAGCCTGTTTTGTTATTTCAGCGCTGCTAACTCATGTCCTACTAGTCCTAGGGGAGGGGCAGGTTTCAGTCGGCCAACATATGCCCTCCCTGACCTCCAGATAGCAGCTGCCGTCTATGCAGCCCAGTCACGTGAGGAGAAGGAATCACAGAGCAGTAGCAGCAATTCACCAAAAGACGAGTCTAAGCCTCCATATTCATATGCTCAGTTAATAGTTCAAGCCATAACTTCAGCTCCTGATAAACAATTGACTCTAAGTGGCATATACATATATTACAAAAAACTATCCCTATTACAGAACTGCAGATAAAGGCTGGCAGGTAGGTTAACTATAAATGTTGATAAAATAAAGAATTTTGACTATCAACCAAATGGAGGGTGTATTGAAAAGACTGACACGGGCTCAAACTTATAGTCCGTGCTTGAAGGTTGGTGGTCAGAGGGGTATGTCTTTTTCGTTCAGCCCATTAATTAAGCATATGATGTAACTGTTACACTACTCAGTTTAATCTACCGTCACGTATAATAGATGTATGCTGATTACAATTTCTTCACTCATTAAAAGAGGCTTAAAAAGACTTGTAAACCAAAGTCTTACTTTAGAGACTGAGAAATCTAACATAAAGCATAGAACTTATGACACCCTACTGGGCATATTATCCACACAGTTTGAAAAATTAATATGGTAAATAAAAAATGTGTTAAACTTTAAGTAAGATATCAAAATATTTTCCCAGAATTGGAATATTACTTACAGTTTTCTGTTATGATTTAAAATAGTTTGTCACACATACTATGTGGTAAAGTCTCTGGAACTAAGTACATACTAAATTAGAAGGTCTCATTGTTGGTTCCTGTATCCTCCGACCGACCACTACCTATCAGAAGGCTGGCTCTTTTCCATATACCCCGGAATACTTCAGCTGACTTAAACCCTTCCTTCATTCCCCTAATTTGAAGAATATGAATACTCTATTCCATTAAATTAGAGTGAAATACTGTGATCATATGTTATCAGCCTTATAGGCATGAAACGAAATGTTCAGAATCGAAGTACATTGTAATTCGATAATTTTAATAAGATTCAAATTAAAAACAACTAGATTTTTAATACTCCGAATGTGTCTATTTTATTTCAGAATTCAATACGACATAATCTCTCATTAAATCGTTACTTTGTCAAAGTACCCCGCTCACAAGAAGAGCCTGGGAAGGGCTCATTTTGGCGCATTGAGCCGGCATCTGAGGCAAAACTAACAGAGCAGGCTTTTAGGCGGCGGAGACAACGTGGAGTGCCATGCTTCAGGACACCATTTGGTGGATTATCAACAAGGTAACATGGAATTATTTGTTATTATCCCACCAAACGAAGTTCGAGGGGGATATAGGAAAGCTGTCCATCCGTTCATCCAACTGTCTGGGTAATAACTCAAATACCAGTTCACAACCTTGATTCAAATTTTATAGGCTCATGCCTTATGGGGGTAGGACTTCTGCTCGAGAAGGAATTTTCAGTATGGCTGCTTTGGAAAAAATGTAATCTTTGATAACTCAAATACTAGTGGATGGATTTGGTTCAAATTTTATATGCTGTTGCTTGGGTACAAAGGAGCCTTGCTCAAAGAGACATTTTCAAGATGGCCGCTATATTAATATGGCCACCATTTTTCATAAGAAAACATTATCTTTGATAACTCGAATACAATTGAATAGACTTAGTTCAAATTTTACATGCTGATGCCTAAGGACATAAAAGCTCTGCTCGAGAAGGGATTTTCAAGATGGCAGCTAAATTTCAAAATGGCCACCATTTTTCTTAAAAGAATGTAACCTTTGATAAATCAAATACCAGTTGACAGATTTGGTTCAAATTCTATATGCTGATGCCTAGAGACAAAGAAGTTCTACTCAAGAAGACATTTTCAAGATGGCCATTGAATTTCAAAATCGCTGTCATTTTTCGTAAAAAACATAATCATTGATAACTCAAATACCAGTTGATGGATTTGGTTCAAATTCTATATGCTGGTGCCCAGGAGACAAAGAAGTTCTGCTCAAGAAGACATTTTCAAGATGGCCATTGAATTTCAAAATCGCTGTCATTTTTCGTAAAGAAACGTAATCATTGATAACTCAAATACCAGTGGATGGATTTGGTTCCACTTTGATATGCTGATGTCTAGGGGAGAAGGAGATCTCCTTCAGAAAAAATTTCAAAGGCGTCTGCTGAATTTCAAAATGGCTGCCATAAAAAGGTAATCTGATAACTCAAAATACCAGTGGACGGATTTACTTCAAATTTTGTATACTGATGCCTAGAGATAAAGGAGCTCTGCTTGAAAACAAATTTTCAAGGTGGCTGCAATTTATCGAAATCTCCGCCATTTTTCATTTAACATACAATCCTTGATAACTCAAGTACCAGTTGACGGCTTTGGATTAAATTTTATATGCTGATGCCTTGGGACATAGGAGCTCTGCTAAAGAAGAAATCTAAATATGACAGTTGAATTTCAAAATGGCAACCATGTTTCTCCCCTGCATTAAAGCAAGTGGGCGCAACACCCACCTGAGATTTTTAAAATAGGCTTGCACCCACCTGAAAATCCATTTGCACCCACTTGAAAATGAGAAAAATCATGAAAAATTGGCATATTTTTACCAACTTTGGTCTGAATTTTGAAAATGAGAATTTGCACCCACCTGAGAAAGTGGATTTATTTGGCACAAATTTTATATGACTGCTATTTATCAAAACATGTTTTGTTCGTGGGATTTGCTACTCCTTGGAGTTGCTGTTTTTCTAGTTGTAACCTCATATGTTTTACTAAATAGTATCGAATTACTAATTATGCAATGGTTTGAAAGCCGAAATAAGCATCAAGATTGTAATATTAGGTAAATACATGTTATGTTGCATGTCCCTGTTCCTCATAGACTTATAGTCGTCATTCTATATGCAGGTCTGCACCAGCATCTCCTAGCCATGTCGGAATTAGCGGCTCATTCACACCTGACAGCTTATCACGAGAGAGTAGCCCCATACCTGAAAACTTCCATCGAGATGATAGTAGTACACCGATGAATAAACCCCTGGTGCAGATATCTAATGACCTAAGGTTTTCACAATCTGCCCCTGGGTCACCTCAAAGTAAGAATGCATTATTTTGTCACAATACACAAAGTTCCAATTCATGGAATTTAACTCTTGGCTCTCATCTTGGAACAAAAATACTGTCTTGTGATTCAGATCCAGAACATAACAAGCTTACCTTTTCAATTGAAGTAACCCAAGTGTTTCACTCCTTCTGATTGAATAGCTTGTTCTTAGCAGAAACCTCTAAGCAATATCTATTACCATTTTGCAATGAATTAGCAACTTACATTGTGTTTTCTATTTCATATCGGCCTACTGCAATGAGGTAAATTGTCATTTGAATGCCTTGTAAATGTTTGTGTATTTGTTCCAGATAGGTAAAGATAGGTATAGGTAAAGATAGGTATATTGTATATTGACATTGAATCAGTTGAATAAGTCATTAATGTTTAGTTGTTGTTTCAGATAGCCGTGTTGTATCGCCAATTCCTGTGACTCATGGTTTACCCAACTCTATAGGTGCTGTACATCAAATGCCAACAGTTATTACAAAACCCAAGGTAAGTTGACAAACAACTGAAATTCAGTTTCCTCTCCCTCACACTTGCGTGCTATATTGTGATCAGTTATAATTTTGTCTATGCATTTCCAGGTTTGAAGAATTGATTTTAGTAAATTTTTAGGAATGGTCTGAATGTAAATGGAGAACTGATTAGTTTTTGGATGTTATGGGGTAAATGTTAAGGTTGCCATTTTGGATTTTCCTTCCTTAAACTTTTCTGTTAGGTCTTGTTAACTGATTTCAAATTATCAGGATGTTTTGTGAATGAAAATCTAGGACTAGTTAGCTTTTGGGCATTATGTGTAAATGTTAAGGTTTCCATTATGAAGTCTTGTCTACAGTTCAAGCCAAACTATTTGATGGATTATCTGAAATTTAAGGGATGCTTTGTGTTATGAACGTTAAGAACTGTTTCGATATTAGTCGTGTGATAGATCCATATAAGGCTTATAGGACCATATAGGAATCCAACTTTGTCAAAATCTCCACTCCAGCGTGTGGAAGTCTCACGCAAACCTTTGAATGATGCATTACTTACCAAGGTCCCAGCTCCTACTTTAACCTTGTTTTGAAGAAATCAACTTTTTATTATCAAATCAACAAATGGTGCCAATTTTAGTTAAGGGTGCCCTTGTACATTGAACTACATTCTTAAATTTGTTCAACATGTATATGTATGTTTTTTAGGTGTATATGTCCCACCCTGCAGTGACAGTAAGTAGTGCAAATAGTGCGCCAATCATAAATGGGACAACTACAGTCAATACAGAAAATAAAGGTCAGTATCTGCATTCTTATTAATACCATTCCAATTTAGTCGGTGTACAGGACAGTGAATTTGCTCATAGGCTCAAAAAGTAATTACATCCAATAATGTGTCATTGCTTAGCCTAGTGGCCTTTCATTGCACAGTATTAAACTGATTGATATTCTTATTCTAGAAAAAACAGTGACAATTGTGGCCCCAACTCAGGCCATGCTGAAGAACCCAGCTCTAGTGCAACACATCAATGTTTCTGGTAACTCAGGGCAATCGCATCATATTATGACACATGCGCAGATGTCACAGATTGCCCAGCAACAGCAGCAACAACACTTTATCATTAAAACAGAGGCATTAGGCCAACAGGTTAGTAAATTTCCAATACCTCTTCATTTGCAGAATCATTCCTTATGTGTCTTTCTTAGTGTTATTATCCCAACGAACGAAGTTCAGTAGGGATATAGTGAAGCCCTCTGTCCATCAGTCCGTCTGTCCGTCCAGAAGATAACTTGAATATTAGTTGATGGATTTTCTTCATATTTGGTGGAAAGACGTATATTGGTGAATAGTTTTAAGCAAAAAAGATGGCCGCCACTTTAAAAAATGGTGGTAATTTTTTGCAAAAATCTATGTTTTTCATTTTTAACTAAAGTATTAAATATTATTTTTTGAAAATAGGGGGTTGGGAAAACAGAAATTTGCGATGTTTTTGAAGTAAAGCTTTACTATACTCAAATGAAAGGCAATTTAGAGTAGATTGCAAATATTGTATTTTTCTTAAGATTCAGCCCTCCTAATTTAAAAATCACCGCCTAATTTGGGATTTCGCAATAATTTTCTGACCTCTTAGAAATATGGCTATATTATACTCAAATAATTGAATGAATTTTAGAGTAGATAACAAAATGGTTTTGTTTTTGTGATTTATTTATTGAAGAGAAGAGAAGATGGTAAATTACATTGTGACTGTACAGATTCATGACTTAGATAGTGTTCGTTGGGATTTGCTACTCCATGGAGTTGCCGATTTCTAGTTGTATAATACAGGGGGTCTCAAAAAAATGTACCCAAAAGAATATCAAGAGCACAGATAAACCAATCAATATTTTCAGACATTTTTTGCATGGTCATGTAGCCAAAACATGAACGTTTTCTCCCTAATACACCATTTTTATTTCAGTCTTGTCTTTTTGATGCTTTAACCCTTAATCTTATACCCCACATAATCGATGTAACCTCATATTTCGATGACAGCCTGTATCCTTACTGCTACATTGTTCATCACATTTGATAATAATTCCGGTGGAATGTTTTGGATTTCTCTTTGGATGTTGCCCTTAAGTTGTTCTAGGTCTTTTTACTTGGAATGAGCATTAAAGCACTCCTTCAAATAGCCACAGAGAAAGATGTTTGAGGATGACGATGGCAGAAAAAACACAGATAATCAGGTCAATTCTTGGCAAATGATTCAGGAGTTACCTTCCAGAGTTAGGCAGGCTAGCATGGAGACCAAATCATATCCAAATGAAAACACAGTGGTCTCAAATTGATACACAAACAAAAGCTACACTAGAATTCCAAGCAATGCAGTTTCTTGAACCTCTGACCTCTCTGTATAAGGGGGCTTAAGACATTGTGAAGGCCTTCCTATTCACCATATTTGACGGCCCATACTTTTTTCTCTGAGGCTATTTGAAGGACCATTTTTATGCTAAACCCAAGCTAAGAGACCTAGAACAACTTAAGACCAGCATCCGAACAGAAATCAAAACAGTCCACCAGATATATCAAATATAACAATGTAGTAGTAAGGATGCAGACTGTCATCGAAATATTAGGTAACATTGAATATGTGGTGTGAAAGGTAACGGGTTAAAGTATCAAAAAGGCAAAACTGAATTAAAAACTGTGTATAGGGGAAAAAACTTTCATCTTTTATGTACAAGACCATGCCAAAAATGTCTGAAAATATTGATTGGTTTGTCTATGGCGTTGATATACTTTTGGGTACATTTTTTTGAGACACCCTATATACTAATTTTATCGGGTTTCATACTGGTTTTAACTCTTTTCTGCTGAAGTTAATCCTGAAAGCGCGTAAAAATTGACAAAAATGACAGTCGTCGTCTTTAAAAAATCATAACTCTGAAAGTATTGGTCAGAACATAGTAAAACTATACAGTTTTGGAAAGGAAATTGTATTATCTATCTGTTTAGAGTATAAAAAGATATACCCCCTGTCTTGTTATTAGACTCCCAAGGGTTAAAATAAAAATCCTCATCAGAATCTGAGTCGGTACTTGAGTTTGAGGAGTCAGAATTTGAGTCAGAATCATTTTCTGAGTCTGATGAGGACAACACAACGCTTCCCCAAGATCCGATTCATCATTGGTTTCTGTGTCACTTTCAGCCGGGATATTTACTATCCTATCCCATATTGGCCGCAGTTCTGGGTGTCTAGGCATTGATTGTCTACCTAGGCATCGTAATTAACTAAAGTTGAAACGATTCTTTGTTCATAAACTTGTTTTTTGATCGATTAAAGCCGGAAAAATGAAAAATTGTTAAATTTTTTTGACTGAACTACTGAGCATGCGCGGAGTTTTAATTACACTGGACGAAAAACGTTCTTGTGGCAAGTTAGGGGGGCGTGGCAGCTGACAATAGCGGGAGATTCAAAAAGTCGTAAAAACTCGTAAATCAGCAGAAAGGAGTTAAGCAAAGCCATTTAACCAGGTTGGGGATCAACATAATATAATATATTGAAATAAATGTATCAAAATAAAAATGAAAAAGATTCAGTATAAATGTTCGCAAAAATGTTATATTTAACATTTTATACTGTCCTGTACTATCCAGCTATTTTTTGATTGGATTTGCTACACCTTGGCATTGCCTTTGTCTTCTGCTGGAATTTAGGACTTAATATGTGTTATCTATTGCAGGGTCATTTTCGCCAGCAAGTGCCTGTGTCTACTGTAACGTTGACCCCCACCATGCCAATGTCATTCACCCCCACCAATACTACAGCTAGCCCTCAGATTATGCAGCTTGTGCACAAGACTGAAGCCATAAAGCGCCCTCTGGCAACACCCCCAGTGACTGTTTCTGTTAACAATAAAGTAGAAACAAACTCTACTGATACTCAATCTAGTAGTCATGAAGAGATTGATGCCAAAAAAATGAAAATTGAAGCCACTAGCTGAATTGCAAGATTTAATATATTAGATTAAGTTCATAATAAATAATATAACTATGATATCATGTGTTACCTTATTCCATGCAGTAACATTTTGTGTTTATTACAATGCCAAATGTGAGTTCTGTATCAGAATGCAATTTTATTTCAAGTGATCATGTAATCAGTCATGTGATATTTTAGTCTTTAACTAGAATATTTAAATGATATGCTCAAAATGCATTGAATTGGAAAATGCAAAAATAATAGGAAGTCCCATGGAATAGGGTAATAAAAGAATTGTGATTAAAACAGATAAAAAATACCTCAGTTTATTTTAATTCTTCAACTTACATGTTACCAGATGATCTCTATATATGACAGCCACGCTTAATTCATGTAATTTGAGGCAAAATTACTTGGCTACTTGCATATGAAAAACATCTTGGGGCCTGGACAAAATATACCACCTTCCAACATTCAGATACATCAGTTGGATACTGTGATTCATTTGAGGCTAGTAATGTAGTAGTCCAATCTTGAATTTCCTCAAAGGACGATTCTCGGTTTGGAGAACAGTCTCCTGGGTTAATAATTTTTTTAATGAAAAATATAGAAATATTACCCAAATTAAACTATGAATATTCAAAAGAGGACATTTAAATCTACAAGATGTAAAATTAACAAATTGGTCTGAAGCAGGGATAACGTTCAATTTGACTGATTCAATAAAATACAAGTCTCGATTTGGGGAAAGAAGTTCATCAGTGTACTGCGGTAATATTTTTTTTGCGAAAAATCTAGAAATATTACCCAAATTAAATTATGACTATTCAAAAAAGGACATTCAAATCTATATTATGTAAAAATATCAAATTTGTCCGAAGCAGGGATAATGCTCATTTAGATTGATGAACTTCGTTCTCCAAACCGAGAATCGTCCTTTGATAAATGTAAAATAAGTGGCTATTGTGTACAGATTTACAGGTGTATCTTGAGCAGCAGTTGTTGATGAATTGAATAACATGGCAAGTAAAGCTTATTTATCTGAAATTGCGATACATTTTTTTCAAATTTCAAAAATAGCCTAGACAATAACATTGAAAAAACAGGTGTGGAAAGGGCTGAAAATCAACATTTCAGGAAAAATCCAATTTTTTCATGGCTGGTGTTGGATGGTTGATGTTCGGCATTTGTAACTGTGTTTGGCATCTGTAACAGAGTTTGGTGGTCAGCGTGGCAGGTAGTGGCATTTTGTATGGTAATGCTCTGTTTAACATTTGATTTCACTCTGTTTTTAAGGTTTTTCTCAGAGGTAATTTTTATATGTTTTAACAATGGGGTCATTCTTGTAACTTTATACAACAATGAGGTCTTGTTGCACCCTGGAATTGACATTGTCTTATAGTATTGCAATAATGATGTACTTTGTAAATCTTCCAAAAATAATTTATAGTCCATGCTAGCAGAGAGAAGTATATACAATGTTCTGTTCATTGTTCAAGAATTATTACCAATGCTTTTAATAGAATAATTGTAATTGATTTAGTCATGCTTTTCCATATCACTAACTTGTAGATTTCTGTTATCTAAACCACCAATATTCGCTTTGGCATGTTTTTTCATTATTATTGCAAAAAGAACTCATACTTCTTACCCTAATTCAAACTTCAATCTCTTAAACAGTCGCTCCTGGGACAAATGTCATATTGTGTTAGTTTGTGGTGATTGAAATATGCCTTGTAAGATGGATAGATAGAGAGTAATGTATAGTTATTAGTACACTGCAGTGTACACAGATTGTAGTACAATGTATTATAATTATAAAGATGGCTGTGTGTATGTAACGGGTCATCATCTAATCATATTGTGTAAAAATTGTACAAAAATCTATGATTAAATTCATAACTTGAAATGAAAGCTTAAAGTGTGTTTGTTATTGCATTGTAACTACATGTAGAGTGATATTTTATCTGTAATATGGCAGATGTAAGGCCCATGGATGGTGAATATAAAATCAACAAAATCTTGCATATTGCAAAAAAGCATTATTTAACCCTGATTTAGCCCCAGGACTTGATAAACCATAGATGATTTAAATCATCAAAACTGAATGAGGGTGGCAGCCCAAATCCCAAGTCCAGGATACAAGACACGAGTGGGTAAATCATCTACAAAGAATTAAAAAATATTTGGAAAGTCAAAAAATAAGAATAAAAATATCCACTTTAGCACTACGGCCTATTTTATTAGATAAATTATCACCTTGAACAACCATTTTGGATGGAGACATGGGAGAGGATTGTGCCAAATTGTGTTCTGATTTTCAACAGTTTGTACAACTACTGATCAACCAGGAATTGTTGGATTATTGTGCTCATATTATATACTGTGCAGAGTAATGAATAAGAATTCAATGTCATTCACCAACGTCGGTGCATAATTGATTATAGTTTTCTTGGGGAAATGTCTAGACCTTGGATCATGTTGACCTTGTTTACCATTGCGCAGTATGTTACCGCATTCCAAATAGTCCGGTTGTTTGCTACACTTTAGTTACAAACGTGCGTTGAAAGATGTCGCTATAAGAGTTAAATATCACGCATGCGTAGTTGTCAGTCTCCAATAGCAACGTTCAAAATTTCTTGAGCGCAGATAATTTTTCACTTTTACATCAAAATATCAATTTATAAGTGGACAGAGAACTGAAAACAGACTGTAATAATGTCACAGACACCAATAGATGTTCCCAAGTTGGAACTAGAGAGTGCTTTCGGATTTAATGGTATGTATTTATCAAATATTGATTTTCCTAAGGTCGAATCCGAATTTTGAAATTTTTGATGCTCGCAGCTAGGCCTACCTTATCCTGTTCCCGGACTATGGTCCTGTGAACATCTCACTCTTTTGCCTGTGCGATTACAACATGGGAGAATTTTTTACGCTTCTTACACTTCAGATACCTACTTCAATAGATTCCTTGGTATTTTAGCATTCTTTTCGTGTAGATGAATCCACAATTGTCTGGGTTTATCGGCAGAACGAAGACATTTTCGTTTTTGATCGCAATATTTGCGTGTAACATTTACTTATTTCAACCGTCAAATTCCTCCATATTGGTACTTCCGGTCCACATCCGGGACAGTCATACGGGGGATTCCCCTTTTAAATCCAACCGCCATCTTGAAAAGTGATGGAATCTCTCTCGATGAAAAAGAAAAATGTTCCCGTTCTGGCGATATACCCAGACAATCGGCGGTTCCAATATATTAGAAGTTACATTTTGAGTGCTATAATGCATTGAGGTAGGTATCTTAAGTGTAAGGGGCGTAGATAATTCTCCCAAGTTGTAATCGTACAGGCAAAAGAGTGCGCTCCATACAGGACTATAGTCCTGGTACAGGATAAGGCCTACCCTAACCAAACCCGTCTGGCCCAGTAATCTACTCCCGATTCTGAATTGTCGTAGATCTAGGAGTACGGGAGTAGATAACTGGGCCACACGGGTTTGGTTAGGCCTACCCTAGGACTAGGCCTAGATGCACCTGTAGGGTCTTTATTTATAAATCTGATATAGAAGGTGACCCTACACCTCTGATGTAAGTCAAAACTCCAATAGTCAAACTCATCAGAGCCGGGGCATCCCTGTCTACCTTAGGCCTAGCCTAATCAAGATGATTCAGTTGGTTTGGAGTGATTCTAATTATCCATTTAATAAGTAGTTGCATGGTACTGTTACAATATATATCGATCCAATTAGAGAGAAACTTCTTGCACAATATTAAAATAACCAAAACCTTCCAATTATGGTCCTCCTCAGTCCAAAAATTGACGTATATCCCATTTTTTTGCCACGATTTTCTTTTTTCGTTATATACAGTAGGTTTGGCCATCACGGCGTTATATATCACCTACCTT
This sequence comes from Owenia fusiformis, assembly GCA_903813345.2. NCBI lineage: Eukaryota > Metazoa > Annelida > Polychaeta > Sabellida > Oweniidae > Owenia > Owenia fusiformis. Next base: position 17,441,168 of record CAIIXF020000009.1, on the reverse strand, counting down.
TTGTCAGTTCAAAACTAGTGTTGTCGCGATTAATCGATACATAGCGATATACATCGCCAAAGCTGATTCTGGCGATGCATCGATGTCTGAAACAAAACATCGATGTTTCTAAAAACTTTCATTTGCTTAAAATCGCCCTTTCTTTTCTTATTTTGACACAAATTGCTTACCTTTTTTCATGTCTTATTTCGTTTTCCAATGTTTTCTGATATTCTTTCGCTTTAAAACTGTTTTAGCGAGTCGAAATGAACCATTAATCTAAAAAATTTTACTTTACTTTCATTTCACCACTACTAGAAGTTCCCGGATGTACCAGCGTACTCTTATTAATTTGTTCTGTTCGGTATTTTAGTGCATTAGCGTTCGGTATTTCAGTGCACTTTTCTCGAACATTTTCTCGATGTACATCGCGATGTGCATCAATGTTTACTACTGAAAATTGCAGATGCATCGATTTACGATTATGGCACATCGCGACAACACTATTCAAAACTTGGAATCCTAATGTCACTTGAACACAGGGCCATTTCTTTGAGAAAACGGCTGATATGTCCTTCGATACGTATCGGGTATTTCTTTTACTAGCTATGGGATGTATAAATACACTCTGCCATAAAACTCTGTGGTACGTCAAATGTAAGTAGGTTGAATGATTTAGAACAAATATTTTAACATTTTCAGAAAGATCATTTTTTGGATTTTTTTGCGAGCAATTTTCACTACCTCTGGAAAAGGAGATCATGTTCCTAATATAACTGAATGAATTTCTAAATTTCACATGGCAATGACAGTCTCCTTGTCATTGTAGCCTACAAAGGAGGGGGGGGGGGGGGGCTTAACCCCAGGTTCAAAGATGACATATGCTTTTAATGTAAACCTGTATTGAGATGATGTACGTGGTGGATTCAAAATTTCTTATACCCCTTTGAATAATATTATGTTAATTTCTGGCATGTTAACCAATATCATAGCTTAGTTTTTCACACCAAGATAAAGAAAAATGTAAGGAATATGCGTACATCGATTAAAACATCACAACAACATGTTATATTCGAAAACTAACTGGTGAGAATTAATAATATGTCAGTCATCGCTAAAGCTGTGGGGGTTCCCCCTCTTCAGCCTACATGTACCCTATTGTACATGTATACTCTCATATTATTAATGTTGCATATACATATTGCAGGGGAAGTTCCACAGGGGCTGAAGGTACACCCAGATATGAAACATCTCATCTATCCCCTAGGAGATAAAATTGTCATAGAAAACCTTAGCAATCACAAGCAAGATTTCCTACAAGGGCATACAAACAATGTCACTTGTGTTGCTGTATCCAAAAGTGGTCGATACATCGCATCTGGGCAGCAAACTCACATGGGCTTCAAAGTAAGTCTACCACATTAAAATGGTTACAAGAAGAACCACTTTAGCTATTAAATGAGAGCTATACAATCACAATTTATCATAGCTGGTCTAGTTAAAATATTTTTTGCTGTCATTTTAGGAGCTCTTGCCTCTCGCCAGGCAATTAATATATTTTACTATACATCTACATCAATAATCTGCAAAAGGCTAATAAGCCTATTTAAAGCGTATATACTAGCTTGCTCTAGCATTGTTAGATTTATATTGTAACTGGTTTCAGGCTGATGTCATTGTTTGGGACTATGAAGAGAAATGTATTTATGCCACATTTACTCTCCACAAAGTGAAGGTGGAATGCCTTGCATTTTCACCCAATGATAGGTATCTGGCAACACTTGGTGGTCAAGATGATGGAAGGTAAGCTTTTATGTATTCTTCATATTCCCATGAATATAGTCCTTGTTAGAAAAAAGTCAAATCAATGTGCAGGCAATGTTTGAAACTGAGAGGCTGATTTTATTGCAGGAAACTTTACTTGATCAAATCGGATTTGGACAGCTTGGTAGTTAAGATAGTATTGGAGGACTACTGATAAACTGAAAAATATGACTTCATCTTTACCATTAATATTTTATTACACAACTGTTTGTTTTTCAGCATCGTTATCTGGGATATAGCCCGCAGAGATGCAATCTGTGGTTCCCCTGCTCAGGTACAGAGTGCCGGGACAACATATGTGGTACGCTTTGCCAACAATGATGAGAACATGTTTGTCACAGCTGGAAAGTAAGCATTTCTCTATAAATTGTCATGTTTATATATTGAGCTTCTATTATACAGCCAGTCTGATAAAAATGGAGTCTATAGTCAAAGTGTCATGGCTATCAACATTTCTCATATAGAGATAACAGAGGAGGGAGTGTCTGAGACTCATAACTATGCTTTTTATTTATTTATCCGAAATTAATGTTTTGAAGTAAACCTATATAATATCTATTATTGTGAAAAAAGTTGGTGATTTTTAAGGCTACAAACATGACAAATGGTAGCCTTAGTTCAACTGAAAATTCATTTTTGAAATATATTAGTAGTTGGCATGAGCTGGATCTTAAATGTTACAATCATTTTTAAATGATTTCATCTCATTACATTTTTGAATGAATACCATTTGGTTTCAGTAATACTATAAGGATATGGAGTCTAGATGTTACAAACAGAAAGATCCGTCCAGTAGAAGCATACACAGGCAATTGTAAACGTATAGTCAAGTGCTTAGAAGTAAGTGTCAATGGACAGTAAAAGCAACATCTCTATTAGCCTTGCCCAACCTCCCCCAACCTCCCAACAGTTCAAATAGATAAGGAGGGTCTTCAAGCAAGACTACAGCTCTGTATACATTAATTGTGCTATGATGAACAGTATGGCTGAATTGGCTAATAAATACATAAGTGCCCTATCTTTGTAGCAGTTAGGAGCTATTAAAGCACAGATGCCAGTCAGATCATATTTATTGTAGAAGGCTAGGCTCAATAAATAAACCAAAGGGATGAGACATCAAATTGCAAAAATCACTGGAAAAAAGTCAAGATATGATTTTTAAAGGCTCAAGGAGGTGCAATCTCTTATACCCTCCCCTCTACCTAGGAAATGAGGTCATTAATAGAACCAGAACTCATAAACACTTAGGAGTCATTCTAGATGAGCATTTGAATTTTGAAGCCCATTTACGGGATATCATAAAAGCATGTAATATAATGTTAAATCCATTGAAAGTTCTTAAGACCAAGATTCGAGCTAAACACCTAGAGAAGATGTATCTATCATTTATTCTCCCAAACTTAGAGTATGGAAGTATATTATTTGAAAAATCTACCAAGTATAATATTATGAAACTAGACCAAGTTCATTATAGGGCAGCATTATTAGTAAGTGGCTGCATTCATGGAACATCTACTGTAAAGGTTTTGAAATGTCTAAATTGGAATACCCTGTCTGAGCGGAGAAAGGAGAAACGTTTACGTTTAATGTATGATGTTAGACAGAAATTGGTCCCAACTTATGTTCAAAAATTTTTTGATAGTTATCAAAATAAGCAACATAATATTAACTTAAGAAAATCAAGAGAATACACTATTCCAAAGTTAACTGCACGTTCACAAAAGTCACCAATAATAAATGCCATAAGAGAGCGGGAAGCCATTCCAAATTATCTAAAAAGTGCACCATCAAGAGTCACTTTCAAAACCAATTTACGTAAATATTCAGGAACAATGAAGCATTTAACAACCACAAACCTGGATCTTACAAGAAAAGAAGAAATTTTACTGAATAGAACAAGATGTGATTTCATTTTTACTGGTCATCTTTTTCAACATAATTTTCAAGGTATTGACAGTCCCAAATGCATCTGTGGTTTTAAACAACAAACTACAAAGCATCTAATCTTCAAATGCCCTCTGTTGAATGTTATAAGAGAGAAACTTTGGGGGGAACTCAGGAACATGCCAGAAATGAACATTTTCTTTACAGGATGCTCTATAGAGCAAAAGCTGAATATCTTAATGTATGGCAGAGATGGAGTTAGCATAACATGCAATTCTTCAATATTGAAGCATTTTACATCCTTTTTGTGTGAATGCATTGATATAATTATATAGTTTTAACACATTCCTGCCATGCATACATATATGTTGGTAGTCATTTTGTTGCTATTTTGTAAATTTGAATAAACTTTGTATTAACAGGGCCAATAATGCTGATTTCAGCCTCGGCCCTGTCATTTGTAGATAATTTTGTAAAGTAAAATAAAGAAACCATAAAAACTAAAAAAAAAAAAAAACTGGAAAAAATGACCACCCTTCAAAACCTCCCGTATAGCCTAATACTTCATCTTTCTATTGCAATTTGTTAGGTTCTATAAAATTTTGTATGAACGCTGTATTTCAAGTTTAAACATCTAAAAATTTACTGCTTTGAGTTTGAACATAGCGCGCTTCCTATTGTAAGCTTATGTCACATTCTAGAAATCTACTAGGTAAAGTCTTTCCTGTAGGACAAAATTACCTTATTTTTAACTCTTATTAATGTAGGAATGTTTGAATAACCTTTTTTTGTGATTATGGAGATACATATTAACAAGACGCTTTGAACGAGGTATGATTTATCACAGAAACCTCTGTAATGGCTGCACAATTGTGAAATGAAAAATAGAAAAAAAACTATCCTTGAGGTACTATTACTACACATACGATCGTGCCGGCATCTGTGTATTAGATCATGATAGTGCACTTACTGATTTATAACATACAACTTATCAAAATAATACTTGTAATGTACATGTATTCATAAAATACATTTTTTATATAAAATCTGTTAACATTATTATATTCAATTGATATTAGACTATATTTGAATTATGACATTTTGTTATGTAGATATCTAAAGATAACAGTGAAGTGTACTGTGGGACAACAACAGGAGATATCTTAGCTATTAGCACCAAGACTCACAAATGTTTGCGGGTTGGTCCAGAAAAGGGAAAGTTTAGCCAGGGCATTGTGTGCATTCATGCCCTGGAGGCAAAGGAGTCCAAAGAACTCCTAATTGGAGCTGGGGATGGAACAGTCTCTATTGTAAACAGTGAAACATTCAAGAGAACAAAGTAAGTGATAAAGTGTATATATACAACACAAGTCTGCACTAAATGTATATCTTTGAGATTCATTGTAAATTTGTCATGTCTATTTCCTAAAAATCCCAATAGTGCATACTTAATTAATTTGAGAAAAACTAAAGATTTTAAAAAAATGTGTTCCTTTCTCTACCACACTTAGATTTTGCACATTTGTGGCAAATTTTGCACTTTGAATTGTGAAGAGCTTCACCAATTGATAACATGACTTCGAGGGAAGTGCCTATTATACCAGACACGCACATATATTCATACATTATTAATATGCTGTTATCCAGAAAAACCCAATCTGTGGCAGGGGCTGTCACTTCAATTGCACTCAGAGGGATGGGACACCAATTCTTTGTAGCCACAAACAAATGCCAGATGTACAAGTTTGAATTCCATGACTTCACAAGCAGTCTGATATGTACAGCAAGCAATGGAGCTATTCTTGATGTAGCATTCCCATAGTAAGTGCAGTAATATTTGAACTCTTATTGTTTGTATACAATGCCCACATGCAGTCTTTTGTATAAGATATCATAACTAATATATGACCAATATATAACTATAAACTATTGATAATGATGTTGTTTCTCAAGGGTCATTTCTTGGTACTGTGTTCTCGCATTTGTGTAATTTTTGGACTTCCACCTGGATTTTAATGCAGTAAATTAGATCTGGATTCATCAGTTACATTTTAGAACCTCTCTGTTTTCAGTCAATGTTCTGAACTCTGTGCTACCTGTGCAAAAGATGAAATAAAAATATGGAATTTGAACCAAGGAAAAGAACTTCTGCGCATTGCTGTACCAAATATAATATGTCGGGCCATTGACTTCACTCGAGATGGCACATGTATAGTTAGTGGTAAGTAAGCAATGCCAATTGCTTTAATTTGATGGTATTTAATTTGGCAGATTGGGCAAATTTCAAAATTTTGGCTGCTATTTAATTTGGGGGATTGACCCATATGATCAGTAAAATATGGATATTGGAGGGCTAGTTGGGAAGTCACCTAAGGAGGGCTACCTTCATTATATGAGCTAATATGTAATAAAAATCGGGTTACAATCAAAATATTGAGAGTTTTCAATGCAACTTAAGGTCCCAGGATTTTTCAAAAAACTGGCGTAGACTAAATTTGACAGTTTTCATCAATCCACCAGATCCGCCAAATTAAAACAGCCCTCAAAATAAAGCAATTGACAGTACCGAAAACTTTATGTAAAAGGAAATCATCCTCCTAAGCAGGTGTCCAGAATCTGTACCTCCTTCTTTCCCCCTGCCAATTTGGAAGCGCTTGACAAAACTGAATCACGTGATCTATAATTATGCGCCGATGATGTATACATGCTACAGCGAATCAAATTGCGAGTTCTTAATCGGGGAAATGCTAATTGCTTATCGCAGGGGGTAAAAAGAAAGAAGTATTCTGGATTTTGAAGCCCTGTGATCGGAGGATGAAGGAAAATGACTAGTTGAGACTTAAGCAAAAGATATCTCGATTGAATTTAATGTTTCCATGGTTTAAATATTCTATGTTACCCAAAATTTTCAAAGCATTTCATTCCCTTGGCAACTGGTAAAAGAATGGCATATATATAAATGTAAATGAACATGTTGACATAATTTTATGTTCTTTGTAGCCTGGATAGATGGCAAGATCAGATTGTTCAAGCCTGAAAGTGGCAAACTCATGTATACCATACCTGATGCCCATAATAAAGGGGTCTCTGCAATCGCATGTATCCATGAAGAAGGAAGCAAGGAATTGAAGATTGTCAGTGGTGGTAGTGAGGGACAGGTAACATATTAAACTAAACCATTGCCCGCGAACCATCCTATTATTTGTCACTTCAAAAATATTCCATTTGGACAGGCACATTGTTAAAAAGATGTTCACCTTATATTTTAATGGAATTTATTTGAAATGGTCAATAACACATTGTTTGGAAAATCATTGATGTTGCTTTGTCTGCTATATTTTTATGTCACCACCAAAAAGTTGTGACATATTGTTATGGTCTCCATTTTTTACGGCGGTTGGTGGTTGGCGTCTGTAACAAATTCTTACAACTTCCAATAACTTAACAAATACTGTTTAGACTGACTTCATTTTTTTCAAAATCATCTACAAGTTTTCAGAAGTTCAAATCTGACTTTATATTTAAGATTTGACCTTCAATGACCTTTTCAAGGTCAAAAAGGTCTTTTTTCAACTTGCTTCAAATTGACAATTTTTTCAAAATCATCTACAAATTCTCAAGAGTTCAAATCTGACTATAGATTTGACCTTCAATGACATTCTCAAGGTCAAAAAAGATTTGACCTTCAATGACCTTCTCAAGGCTAAAAAGTTGTTTTTTTAATCTTGCTTCAAATTGATCAATTTTTTTTCAACATCATCTGCAAGTTCTCAGAAGTTCAAATCTGACTATAGATTTGACCTTCAATGACATTCTCAAGGTCAAGATTCTTTTTTCAACTTGCTTCAAATTGACCAATTTTTTCACAAATCATCTACAAGTTCTCAGAAATTCAAATCTGACTTAAGATTGAACTCATAATATTATGAGCAATTAGGTGGTGACATTTTGTCATGTTAATGCCTTGTTGTCAATTGCCATACCCTCTATCTGAGATTCTAGCTTAAAGATGCACTATCATATGCTATTTAGGTGAGAGTATGGACTGTGCAGAGACGTGGTCAGATGACTTCTAAGCTGCTGGCTGTAATGAAGGAGCACACATCTGAGGTGACATGTATCAAGGTGCGGGAGAATGGGCTACAGTGTGTCACATCTAGTGCTGATGGTACCTGCATCATATGGGACTTGACGTAAGTTGGAAAATATAAGTCAGCTTCAAGTATTCACTCACTCTTTAATGAATAAAAGAAGTTTATTAATCTAATTTAAAGATGGCCACTGGTTTAAAAATTACAGGAATGTTTGGCGAATTCAAATCAAAATGGCCACCTAATGTCAGATTTTGCAAAAATGTTCAGACTTCTTCGAAGCATGACTAGGCCTATATTATACTCAAATCAATAGAATTTTGATGTAGATCATACTTATAGTATCATTTTTCTGATTCATGCCTTTAAAATTTCAAAATGGCTGCCTAAAGTGGGAATTCCCTGTAAATTAGTCGCTTTGAAACTCCAAAATACTCTCTGGAGTTAGTTTTCTATTGTGTTTTAAAGGGCAATAGTCAAATTTTAATATTCTTGGTTGTGATCGTATTTGGTAAAAGTCAAACTGCTTCAACATTAGGTTGGTAATCAGTCAAGAATACATTACAAAATCATTAAAAACTAGGCTACTTTAGTTATAAATATTTGCAGGAAGCAAGTGAGATCCCAGATCATCTTTGCCAGCACTATGTTCAAGTGTGTCAACTACAGTAAAGATGAGTGCCAGATCATCACCAGTGGCTCTGACCGCAAGATTGGCTACTGGGAATCATATGATGGTGCCCAGATACGAGAACTAGAGGGATGCAAGTCAGGGGAGATCAATGGAATGGATATTTCTCCTGATGGCAGATATATTGCATCTGGTGGAGAGGACAAACTTATAAAGGTAAAAAATCTAAAATAAATAAATAATTGATTTACAAAAGGTTAAGGAAAACTAGTCATCTCTGTTTTAAGAAAAGACCAAAAGTTCTAAAGATGTCAGTATATATTTTTTTTCTTGTTGAATAGGTAATCTGCCATATCCAATTCCTGATCTTCCATCAAAATTGTATTACTAGTATAGTATATTGGTTATCACTATCAGAGTAATTGTCCTTTTATACATGAAGACTAATGTTTTATGGAATAGGTCCTTGCTTGAGAAGGAATTCCCGATATGGATCCTCAATTCAAAATGGCCACCAAAAGGAACTTCTGATATGGTGTCAGAGCAATGTCATTGTTGTAGATTTAGCCAAAAGAGCTTTATTTAGCCAAAACGTTTTATTGGGGGGGGGGGGGGTCTGCTACTCTAGGTAGTTGCTGATTTTCTTGTTAAATGTTGCTGGGTTCTGTAATGTTACATTACCATAGCAACCATAACTCTTCAAAAAAAACTGTTTACACTTCTAGTCTGCCTGGTGGTCATTAACAGAACTTTGCAAATCAATTGTTAATTTTACGAATTTGGTAAATATGCATTAACTGAACTTTCGTAAAGTTACGAACGATTCGCAAAGTTATGAAAAAATGACGTCACATATGCTTTCGTTCGTAACTTTAATAGCACCTCAGACCCTTTCATAACTTTGTGAACAGCATATTTCTCATTTATTTCTTATGTAAGGTATACAGTTTGACAAACACAAATTGTTTTTTTTATATACATGCAAAGTTTCATATTTGGAATATCCACTTATTCTTACATGATTAGCAGATATGTTCCTGAGCTGGGATTCTTTGAGATCGCGGAGACAAGTTTAACCACAGCGCGCAATGATATTAAATGATGTGATGTTTTTATTTGTGCTAAATAATGATCTCAAAACTTACGAAAGTGTTCTGTTATAGCCGATTCGTAACTTTACAAATTCGTAAGTCATTCATAACTTTTTAAATATTTACAAATTTCATAAAGTTACGAATTATGAATTCGTAACTTTTGAGAAAGTTCTGTTCATGACCCCCTGGTTGACAATTTAAGCAAATTAAACTTACTATCAATCAACTTTTTTTTCTACAATTCAGAAATAGAGAGGAAAGATATACTGAATAACAAAACTTGTGAAAGACAAAAATATTGGGATCATTTTATGGGAAACCATAATTATTTAGAAAATATTTATGAAAATTCAATGTCCGGATCTTGAGAAAAAAAAACAACAACTTATGAATCAGTGGGGAAATATTATTATTCCATTGTATATAATGATATTGCCCAAAAATGCCTTGATAGATCAACGTGTGTCATATAAAAAGAGATCAATAAAATGTAAAATTTAAAATATCGATGTTTTATTCAGTTTTCATTTTTGGCACAAACTGACTGCGCAATGGACATTTAACATGCTATGCAATAATTCTGGCTGCTTATAGAGGGGGGTCTATCCTGTGCATTTTTCATAAAAAGTAGCTAATAAAAATGATTTTATGATTTTCAGGTATGGCTGTATGATGAGGGAGAGGAAGTGTATGTTGGTATTGGACACTGTGGCACAATACGTCGCCTCAAAATATCACCAGATCAGCGTCGTATCCTAAGCGTCAGTGACGATGGTGGATTATTTGTATGGAAATTTCCCTTCCCCTCTGCATATCAATGAGAGACTTAACCACAAAGTGTTGGTTATTCAACCATATAAAGATTCCATTCATTCAGATGTAATACATAAACAATGAGGGTGCATTCACAATATATATAATTCATAACTAGAATATATCCCACTTTTGAATTACCACAAGTATAATTCTAGATATACTTTGCTCAATATCAGTTATTTATTGCAAAGCTTCCTAACATGGCATCATATTACATTGTGAAGTTTTGTAAGAGGATAACATTGTTATCAAATCTAATGAACATTTTTGTTTTCATACTAGAAATCCCTCAGAATAACCATAATAAAGCAACAGTGGCATCCTGTTACAGTCTAAAACATTCCAATATCACATTTGTAAATATGTTCACAGTTTTTAGGAGGAAAATAATTTGAATTTTCTACATTTCAAGGATATCACAATTCTGCTAAAAAGGATTAGAGATATCACTGTTTTGTATGAATTTTTTTGTTCAGTGTACCACAGCTTCATTACAGTTGTTGATATAATATGAAATATCAATTTGTAAATATCAAATGTAATTATGAGAAGTATACATGTACATATAGTTATATGTAATATACATTTATGAAAGCAAAGTATGCTTGTGATCTTTCTTTTATTGAATATTTTCAAATATGTGATGTGGTTATGCCAGTGTTAACGGCCCTGGCCAAAGTATGAGAATAGTGTTTAACTAGAGAGCACAAAGAGAATTTCCAGTACAAGACTGCCGAGGAAACAGCGGCTTATGCAACACAACAACAACAATTAACCATCTAAATATAACCGCCATTTTAGCAGCATAAGTTGGATCAAATACAACGCTTAACATTATTTTCTATATTGAAGGTTGTATACAGGGTGTCCCAAAAGTATAGTTCCCCCTTCTAGGCAGACATGCACCAATGTACCCTTAGTATGTATCATATATCATTTTAAAGCTTGTCCAAAGTTACATTGATTTGCCAAGTTCAAAATGTAGTGTTTTACCAAAATTAAAGTTTAGTTTTACACAAAATTAATAGTCGCCGTGTCTCCCTTGGCCATGTTAACAGCAGCAATTCTTTCCAGATATGACCTTAAATACACTGGAAATAGGGGTATGGTATTTAATAATCCTCATAAAACCTTTTTAAGGCATTTTAGAAGAGTTCCCTTGGAGTATCTGCCCTTACCTACCTCTTTTTACAACTCAATATCCATCTAATATTTAACGATAGCACCCATATTTTTGGTCACATTCAGGTTAGTGGTGTTTCCAGAACACTGATTTTAAATTTAATTTTGGCCATACACTAAGTTTTGAAATGTCTAACTTTTTCTCCTTTGTAAGTTGAACGATGATACTTGGGAAATCAATGTAACTTTGGATAAGCTTTAAAATGATATGACACATACTATGAGAACATTGGTGTATGTCTGCCTAGGGGGGGGGCATACTTTCGGGACACCCTGTATACAGTAAATTACTTCAGCTTGGAGCTATTTAATTTGGCGAATTGGGCAAATTTTGGCTCCTATTTAATTTGGCAGGGTTATAATCTATCATATTACTCACTTCACAGCTCGCCTCCAATTATGCATTTGATCTCTTCTGGTATCAGATTGTTTTATTTAAACCAGGCGGGATTCTGAAGGTCTTTGGAAATAGTTTTAAATTGATATTTTATACATGATTCAGTCAAGATTTTCACCAAAGTTTTATCTTGCAAGGTAAAATATGACTAAGGCACTGGACGGAAATCCCCGGGAATTTCATTTTAAAAGATTGGTGGAGACTTAATTTGGTGGTTTTTATCCATCCACCAAATTAAAACGGCTTTCAAATTAAAGAAAACAGTGACTATTTAAGTGATTTTCACTCGTTTTCAAAGCCTAATACAGCATTTTGCTGTGATTTTTACTTATACACATTTGGATTGGATACTCATCTTTCATTCCATATAAAGAAAACAGAAATTGATAAAAAAATTGACGGAGTGGGAGCTGTTGCAATGACCCATACTTGTAGCAATTTTCAGAACATTTCTTTCAGTGTATTCAGAGGGGCCCCACCTTAATTTAATTACAATAACATCAGTAACATTGCCGTTTTTGGGCTTACGACATTATACGCTATTATTATCATATATTTGTATTAATATGAGGAACAGAAAATGTTTTCTTGAGCAGAAAATTTGAACCAAATCAGTCAACTGGAATTTTTAAGTGGCCATCTTGATAATCTCTCCTTGAGCAGCTCCTCTAGCTGTACCTAGGAATCAGTATATGAATTTTAAATGAAAAATGACAGCTATTATAAATTAAGTGGCCATATTGAAAATTCCTTCTCGAGCAGAGGTCCTACACCCATAATGCATAAGCCTATAAAATTTGAATCAAAGAGTATATCCGAATATCTGGCTAATCTGAACACCATAACACTTTTTCAGTCCCATTTTCATACAAAAAAATTCAAAATTAATGTGAACTCTTTTCGGAAAATATCACTTGTTTTTTTGCAAAATTGATCAAATCGCTTTTATTAATCACTGTCCAGGTAGATCAGAATGTCACATAAACACAACAAACATGTTTTAAGATACTTGTATAAGTTATTCTACATCGTTGATCATAAATATGGAATATTGGGCATTTTACAAAAATCAGTAAATTGTCTTTATTATAAAAATTACAAAAGTTTTAACTATATGCAAGTAAGCAAGAATGATTGCTCTAAAATGTCAAACTAGAAAAGGTATTCCAGGAAACCTTAATTAGTCTGAAGAATATGTTCTTTTACCAGAATAAATTGGTAAATATTCCATATTTATGAGCAACGGTGTAAATGGATATTTATTTAGCATTTACTGAAATCTAATATTAAAGACAAATTAAAGAAGAATAGGATGCGTCTGATGTTTTTAACAAATCAAATTAAAATAAAACTAGAAATTGGCAATAGAAATACTCAACAGAGTAGCAATCCCAATGAACACTATATTCATGAATCAGTGTATACTGGTATATGTCACAATGCAGTATTTACTACTACATTGTACTCTACCCTTGATTAAATTGGTAGATATTAAAACACATACATTAGAGATATATGAGGATTTCCACTGATTTGAGCATTTGGGTGAACATTTAGGCAAAAATCATAAAGACAAGGCATAACATGACAAAATGTCACCATCTAATTGCTCATAATATTATTAGTTCAATCTTAAGTCAGATTTGAATTTCTGAGAACTTGTAGATGATTTTGAAAAAAATTGGTCAATTTGAAGCAAGTTGAAATTTTTTTTTCGAACCTGAGAAGGTCATTGAAGGTGAAATCTTAAGTCAGATTTGAACTCCCGAGAACTTGTAGATGATTTTGAAAAAGATTTGGTCTATTTGAAGCAAGTTGAGAAAATACCTTTTTACCTTGAGAAGGTCATTGACGTTCAAATCTTTTTTTGACCTTGAGAATGTCAATGAAGGTCAAACCTTTAGTCAGATTTGAACTTCTGATGACTTGTAGATGATTTTGAAAACAAGATTTGAAGCAAGATGAAAAAATACCTGTTTGACCTTGAGAAGGTCAAATCTAAAATCTAAAGTCAGATTTGAACTTCAGTCTAAACGGTATTTGTTAAGTTATTGGAAGTTTTAAGAATTTTTTACAGACGCCAACCGCTGATCGCCAACCGCCGCCACAAAAAACGGAGATCATAACAATATGTTACCACTTTTTGGTGGTGACATAACAATACAATATCATTTCAGATCGAATAGAGTATAACCATACTTTGAAGATAACTCTAAGTAATAGCAAATTCCTGCTCTAGGCAGCCATTTTGATTATTTTGAGGCATAAATCAGAAAAACAATACCATACTTGTGATCTACTCTAAAATACCTTCAATATGAGTAAGACATAGCCATACTTTGAAAAGTTTTCAAGTTTATGGACTATTCTAATATGATACATGACATCACAATAGCTAGAACAATTGATTTACTGGTCTATATTGGAGTATGTATGACCGCTAAAATTCATAAATGCAAATAGTTGTGTTTTCTTGTCTGTTTATCATATTAGAATCATAACCAAGACCTCTATTATATGATTTATGACAGATATATGACCTCAAATTTTATTCTGGCCATTGCGAAGGACCTCAATCTATGCTATTTTGGTCTTTTAACAATGATGTGAATAAAATTTTGGTCATATATTACACCATAAAATCTTGGTCTTTATTACTTAAGTATAGGATCTGACTATTTGACCAACATTTTGTCATCTAGAGAATAAAGTAACAATTATGACACTGCGCTACGCCCTCGCAAGGAGTTACCATGGCAACCAGTTACCAGTTACTCTACTCCACGTAAGTAAATACCATTGATATATTTTCACTGTCCAAGTGACATTTGCAACATTTTTTTTTCATTTTTCTATCAACCTATCATATACATCAAATTCAAATACTACCTCATGTTCTGGTTCACTATTACTGGCACCATTAGAATTACTAGTTTGGTCTTTTCTGGCTCTCTTTTTATCCTTAATACCACCAGCAATATTTCTGATAACTATTTCAACATCTTCCATTCCATGTTTATCATTATCTGAATTCATATTTTTGTCTTGAAAATTCAACACATTGCTTTGAATATCAATTGTTTTCTCAATTTTAATGAGCGTTGCTTCCTTCTCCAATACACTGTCAACTTTAGAATAATTTGACACAACGTCAACATGTGAAATAAAACTATTTGATACACAATCATTTGACATGTCATCACCCAGTTCTCTATTATCATTTGACATTTCATCAACTGCTTTACAATTATCATTTGCCATTTCATCAATTGCTTTACAATTATCATTTGAGCACAATGATGCATCATTTGCTATTGCATTAGAGAAATCATCTGATACATCCATATTTTCATCATTAATATCTCCATTGTCAAGTTGTACAGGGACATTTGCTGATTCTGTCTTCATATCCGTTTCCTCATCAGTATTTTCTGGATCTTCACTAAGAGAGAGAACATCTGTGTCATCTGAATTATCATCACTGCTATTGTCAAAGGGTCTTCCCTGTTTGTCTATTTTGTCTTCCTCATTACGGTTTCTTACTAGAAGAGTAACTAGTTTGCTGGTCACTGTGTCATGTTTCCTCTTCTTTTTGGGTTTTGGAAGTGGTTTATTTGGATCATGAAACTTCAAATGTTCTTGCATTTTCTGTTTAGTTGCAAATGTACGATCACACCCATCATGAGTACACCCTACCCTGCGACCTTCGTGATATGACCTTATATGGGCATATAAGTTCCGTGTATTGTAATAAAAACGAGGGCAATTTTCTTTGGGACATTCATAAACAGTCCTCTCAGATGCATGAACCTTTTCATGATCATTTAAATATTTCTTCCTGACGAATGCCTTATCACACACAGTACATACGAATGTCTTAGGATGCTCAATGGCCATGTGTTTACGCAGCATATTAAAATGTTTAAACTTTTCATGACATCCATCCTCCTTACAGAGATAACCCTCGTGACTTTTCATATGTCGCTTAAGGTGACTCCCCTGGTCAAATGTTTTCCCACATTGCTCCTCTGGACATACAAAAGGTCTGGGGATTTCTCCTGTATGTTCACATTTGTGTTTATTTAACTGATGATGCTTTTTAAATTTGCGAGTGCATCCATCATAATCACACATGTACACATATTTATCCTGAGCTGCACTGTGTTTTGCAGCATGATGTTTTCGAAGACCTAATAATGTTTCAAAAACTGCTTTACAATCCTTTTCAACACAAATCATCATCTCAACAGTCTGTTTCTCAACATGAGAGTTACTTTTGTGTCTTTTCAAGTGGGCTGGTCTTGCATATTCCTTTCCACAGGATGGGTGGTCACATTTATATGGTTTTTCCCCAGTGTGAACCCTGAAGTGCTGCTCCAGCCTACTTGGTCTAGAGAACTTAAGGCTACACTGTGGATATGAACACACATACACTGGTGCAGGGGAACCACATGCCTTGTCACCCATAATTGCTTCTTCTAGTTGATATATATGTGCACTGGTACAATTGTTTATGATTTTCTTTATTTCTGATGCACAATCAGTTAATATATTAGAGGCATATCACTTTATTTATGAAGCATAACAAAACTGTTTTAATTTAACTACTTGTAGATGTAAATGTTTCTCTACAATTTCAAACAATATATGTCACAATGAATGTGTCACTATATTGTATTTGTCTCAGTGGTTGCTCTTGCAATCAACCCCAGGCCTGAGTCCGACAATAGTGTAATACCAGCTTGCCATCTGTACTGAAGCACTGCAAAATAGAAATATTCAGTTTTAGTAATAAAAATTAAATGTTAGTTGAACCAATAATATATGAAAAAACTCTTATTTGACATCATGTACATATTATGGTTTGAACGATTGAATACATGCAACAGAATTGTAATGAAAATTATGGAAAATGTGATCTATCGAAAAAGAAATTAAGAATAATTTAAACTAGATAACAGCAAGTTTCAATAGCTCAAATAATAAAGATAATACAATAATATAGATCTCTAAATTATAGCGAATTCTCGCTTTTGTCAGATAATTTGAATTTGCTGAGGCACAAATCAGAAAAACAATGCAATAATTGTGATCTATTCTAAAATTCCTTCAATTTGAGTTTAAAATAGCCATACTTTAAAGTGATGAAGAATATTTGCAATCTACTTTAAATTGCCTTTCATTAGAGTATTATAAAGCTTTACTTCAGAAAGATCTCAATATTTATGAAAATTCCTGTTTTCCCCATCCCCAAACATGGGCCCCGGGGGTCAGGCTGAAAAACTTTGTTTGAAAATGAAAAACTTAGAATTTTGCGATACTGTGATTCCCACCATTTTTTTAAAGTAGTGGCCATCTTGGAAATTTTTTTATCGTGTAAAACTATATCATTTCACATAATTTACAGTTTCATATATCATTAAACATACTTTTCAGTTTCATATATCATTTCAGTTTCATATATCATTAAACATACTTTTCAGTTTTTCATATTCCCTTTGATAAATATTAATGTATTAATAGCTCGCACTCACATCATATAGTGTTCCAAGTTCTACATCTAGAGATGGGGAGAATGACTGGTTCACATACAGAAACTGAAAATAAAGCGTTACATCATTCAAATCTGAACACCTGAATATATGTAATTCAGAGGGTGACCCGACATAAATGCAACCTTCTTATTTTGGTGGGATATTTTTCTTTTTGAATTTTCTTGTATAGAGAGTATATTCAATTGCCTGGTAAAACTACAATCTGAATTGTTGTCCATGAAATACAGTCCCCATTGAGAATGCGGCAGAATAAAATGATTAAAAATTCAAAAATCAAAACTATATATTTCAGTGATCTCCTCAGGATTTTTTCTCAGGTGGGTGCAAAATTCTCATTTTCACAATTCAGACCAAAATTGGTCACAATATGCCAATTTATCATGATTTTTCTTATTTTCAAGTGGGTGCAAATGGCTTTTCAGGTGGGTGCAAGCTTATTTTCAAAATCTCACTTGCTTTAATGCTGGGGAGATCACTGTATTTCATCTGTGTTTTAATGAAAATACTACTTCCATAACACCAAATGTTAACCGATAATAACAATTATGCAATCTGAAGCGTGAGGACCATTCAGGTCAGAGCTAGTGGATTCTGTGGAATTATGCTGCAGGTGCCAAAGCTGAGAGAGGTTTCATGCATACTGTAGATACACTTAATTTAGCTACCGTTTAAATTTGATGGATTGGCGGACTGAAAAAATTCGCCAAATTAAAAATCCACCTATTTTCAGATCTATTTTGGAAAATCCCCAGGGAATTTTCAATTATTTCACATGTGAAAGTAAATTTCAGTGCTATGCCGAAGACTAACTGTAAGTAGAACACATGAATCTGAAATGCTTATTTCCCGATCAATAATAAAACCTGAGCTCCTGACTTTGCCAAATTAAATAGCCACCAATATTTGAAATTGAGCTAAACCGCCAAATTTATTAACCTCAAATTAAGTGTATCTACAGTATCAATAATACCTGTTTTTTTTAAATAACTTAATAATGTTGTATGAATCCCTATTTTAATATTTGGTAAATACAGAAACAGATATATAAAGATACATATACAATGTATACTTCAGGCCCGTCCAAAGGAGGGGTGTGTTAGGGGTGACTGCCCTTTTTCCCAGAATTTTTTGAGAGATTGTGTATTTAATGGTACAACTATTGCTCTCAGAGTCAACCAGAGAGGGTTTAAATTTCAAAATTTGTTTTGGGGCCCCCTAGCTTCCAGTGATCTACACCAGTGACGTTTTGTGTGGGCACACAATTTGTGCAACTGGTGTGTCGGCGGCACAACGCAACATATGCAAAAACCAACCCCTCCCTTTGGAAATCCTTTGGACGGGACTGTACCTAAATACATACATCATGCCCATGAGGCATCAGCCTATAAATTTCAACCAGTGTTTTTCTTTCGTTATAAACATTTACCCATACTGGGATTGACTAAGGCTGCTCCAAAACCCAGGTAGGTAGTTTTCAAAAATCTTCTGGTCATATTCAAAATCTTCCTATTCAAATCCATCAGGCAATCAGAAGCAAATCCAACAATCTGCATTTGAGTTATTACCTTGACACACAAATGGATGACTGATTTTCTACATACCTACCCAAACTTTTTTCAGCAGGAGAATAATGTAAAAGGCTATGAGATGGGAAAGATTGTAGTTATTGCTCCATATTGGTCAATATTTCTTAAAACATGAATTTACTTGGACACGCATATAACACATTCCTACTTACCAAAGAGTCTTCTGGTTCGAACTTGAGATATTTTCGCATGAATTCAATAACCCATCCAATTTTTTTAGTTGGATCTACAGCCCACTTTTTCTTCTTCATAATGGGTGCATCTCCAGCACTTTTGAGTAGCACATCAACTGGAAGAACATAATACAACAATAGCCTTTTAACTAACAATGTGTAAGGTCAAGTGCAAGGTACCAGACCTGCCAGCCTACCATATTTTTACAGGAATCTACAGTAAAATCTTTGTTTAGCATTCTTTTCGTGTAGTTGAATCCACAATTGTCTGGGTATATCGGCAGAACGGGAACATTTTTCTTTTTCATAGAGAGAGATTCCATCACTTTCCAAGATGGCGGTTGGATTTAAAAGGGGATTCCCTGTTTGACTGGCCCGGAACTACCAATAAATGGAGGAATTTGACGGTTGAAATAAGTTAAATATTACACGCAAGTATTGCAATCAAAAACGAACATTTCTTCGTTCTGCCGATAAACCCAGACAATTGTGGATTCAACTACACGAAAAGAATGCTAAAATACCAAGGAATCTATTGAAGTAGGTATCTTAAGTGTAAGGGGCGTAGATAATTCTCCCAAGTTGTAATCGTACAGGCAAAAGATTGCCCTCGGTCCAGGATTATAGTCCCTACTCATCACCCTAATTTCCTGATTTTGAGGGAACATGTTTCAGAAACGATAAAATGCCAGGTGAGGCAAATAGTTGTGTCAAATTTACCCTGCGTGCAGAGTCTAGTCAAACTACACTCTGCCTAGTAGAGACCATATTACAATTTAGTAGCCCCGCCACCACGGCGGGTACCGGTGACAGTTTGGGTAGTAAATCACTTCTGACCTACATGCTGACCTTTCTTCCACCAATCAGCGAGCTTGAACACACCAAATGCGTTCTAATTAAATATGCGCATGTCTTTGATCAATTCCGGGCTCAACGATGAAGTCAGAAGGAACGACCATATATAGAACATCGGTCAAATTTGGCCGACGAACACCTGAGACTCTGATTGGCGCGTTGAGTTCACAGGTTTATTTCAGTTTGAAAGAGTCAAGACGAAGCTCTCTTTTAAGAAATGAAGTCAAACGAATGCAAAGGGTATGTCAAATTTCGACAGAAGTTGATTTTGAACTGTGAATTTCAAACATGACTTCAAAATCACCAAAAAGTCGAGTAACATTCTATATCTCCTCCAACATTCCAAGCTTTGTAGAACTTCCAACTATTTTGGGCTTAAACTCACTCTTTGTCTTCTTATCAGCATCTAATTTAGCCGGTCTACAGGAAAGTTCGTCGGTGTGTGTTGGTGCTGGAAATGAATGTCCACTTTGATTTTCGCTTTCAGGAGGAGTTTCAGACATTCTTTCAACTTAATTCCTCGATATCGATTGAATAACGAAACGCCACCTCTTCATCTATCGTTTCTAGACTGAGGAAATAATGTAAACATCTAAATGAGGTAAAAACAATGTAAATTGGTAAATATTTAAAATCAACACATGAAAATGGCTGACAGGGAATTCCTTTCAATGTATCACGTGACAGGTAAATCATTTACACTGAACGAAACAAGCTTTAAACAAAATAATCGTGAGATCGGCAATTTTACCGGGGAATTTTGACGTTCGGGATATCATTTCTATTCTTCTGCAATAATACAATTTCTACCATCTCTGTACACGTCTGTCTTAGAACGCTCAAGGAAGATGCTCATGTGAGTATCGTAGAACATAATATCTCCTAATTGTATACTAGACAGCTCATCAAATCTAAACTCCTGAATAACCCAGACGTGTCGCAAAAAGGTGGCGCATTTGTTTTTTAGGGGTATCGCGTGAATGTAACTTTGATTCCCCGGATTCTAAAATAATATTCTAATTAAAGTTGTATATCATTTTAAAGCTGTTTCGATGAAGTTTTTAGATCAACTACACTCCGTTCACAATTCTTGCGCGTTCTTTTTTAAAAAAGAGTTTTTTACCAAAACATCTGGCAAATATTCCCTGTTGACACGTTACATTTTGAATTATTTTTCTTCTTTAAACGCTCATAACTCAAACAATATATGACTATTATACTTATTTTTCGTCTTGATAAAGGTAGATAGAAGTTTTATTTCAAAGGATGAATTTTAGTAAGCGTCCCATATTGTGACGTCATAGAGTTTGAAAAATAGAATCTGTTGACAGCGACCTTTTCTGCTCATTTTTTTGTTCCTTCAACTTTTCAGGTGTAATAATAAATCATACATGATTATTTTGCTCCTAAACTCTAGTTTATTAATAAATAGTTAATTTTCTTCGCAAAGGTATGTGTTTTCTGTTGTATGTGGAAAAGTGGAGGACGAAAGGTTTTCAAAATTCATCAAAATAGGGCTAATTTACGCCATTCGCCTATTTTCAAGCACAGCAACACGTATATTTATTTCACCTAAAATATCAATTGATTCGTGTTTTATGATGCTCCTAGCCCATTAACAATATATATATGATATCAGAGTTATTCGTCTAAAATGTTTTGAGATAGAGAGGTAAATGTGGAGGACGAAAGGATTTTCATTTGTGTACATTTTTCTCAAAAACGTCACATTCTACCATGTTAAAAGCGAGGATCCTCTGGATTACGCCACAAAATGTGTAACAATGCGTGCGCGAGCTTTTTGCGATACATCCCAGCAAGACAAATGTAGCCAACCTCAAACCTTTCAAACATGTTTTAGTATTAGTTGCGAATCTGTCTACAATAAGGGCCAACATTTCTGGCGTAATTGGTAATTTCTTGGTTTTTGGTTTGGCTAAAATTCTCTTTGCCGATTCTAAAGTCATTTTAACAAGGTTACTATTACATGGATTGCTCAGATTTGCAAAGTTATGTGCCGCAGCAATGGCGTAAACGGCGTTAACCAAAGGACTAGCCGTGTTGCTTTGTTGTATCATGCTCACCAAATATAATGCTAAGTAAACTGGATTTGCTGGCAAGCAGGTCACTTCTTCAAATTGTTGTGCCCAGTTCTCCCACTTTTTGTAAGCGTAATTATAAGCCTCAATTGTTTTGGGCTCTTTGGATTTCAATAAAACTGTTGGTAGTTTTTGTTTTAGTTCCTTAAGTTTTTCACTTTTAACCAATGTATCGCTCATCACATGGAAAAATATTAATTAAGTTACACTGAAGCTATACGTATAGACTGTAATTCATGATATGAACATCGTATTTGCTCTTGATTGAAATAACTGAATGTAATGTTTCATTGGTTTGATCAACTTGATTGATTTTTTTTATACATTTTTATTCAAAATCTAATTTTTAATGCCAACATTGTGCCATTGAAATTGTCTTTTGTGAAAACACTGTTGCTTTGTGAGCACTTGTTTAAGACGTATTTTGCATTTGTGTATTCTACAATATCTTTCACAAAGTATTTGAACACATTGCCGTTATGTATCAATGGCCAAAATGACGCCGATTGCCACCTAGGTACAATTAAAGTTCCTTCAGCACCCTGCTGTTTCATGTACGCTATGACGTTTGGCACTAAATACAAAGGTGGCACACACCAGTTATTTTCACAAGACCAAATTTGTGTAAAGGCGTCCACGGCCCCTGTACCTGGGTTCCAGAACTTTGAATTGAACCTTGTCACTTGCTTGTTATCACATGATGCGAATCTATCTATCGAATGAGGCCCCCATGCCTGATCGAGATCTCTAAAAGTGCTTTTTGAAATACTCCAATCGTCAAAATCTACTATTTTGCTGTAATAATCTGCCTTCTCATTTAAAGACCTTGGAATCCACTGAATGTTTAAATCCACATGGAACCTTGCACACAAAGTGAAAATATCTATCGCCAAAGCCTGCAAATGCTCTTTCATGCTTCCATTTGAGACTATACTGACAATGTTTTTGTTATCTGTGAACCACTTGATAGCTTGACCCTCAAGTTTGTTCATTAAAGACTGAAGTACCACATGTACACCTTTTAATTCTCTCCAAGTGGAACTCTGAACAACCTCTGAACTTGTCCATGTTTTATAACATATTTCCTGATCCGCTTCGACTACGTAGCCTGCACAACCATTATCACTTGCGTCTGAAAACACAACCTTCCTTAGCTTGGGAGTATCTACTATCGCCTTACCGTTCAAGTTTTTTTAATTGTTCACCCAGTAAGTTAGCTCTGAAATGCTATTCCCATTAAGAACCACTACCTGATCCCAAGCGTAACTCTGATTTATTTGTGCGTGTGAATATTTTGTCATGAGTTTTGTGACATTACCCAAGGCTGGACCTGCAGAATTTATCTTGCCTACAACCGAAGCCAACCGTCTAGCAGTAACTATCACTTTACTTTGCAGAATATTTTCTAAGCATTGAATATAATTGTCGACTTTCGTTTCTGGTATGCGAATTTCAAATTTTGCGAGGTCTATTACAAAGCCTAACCATTCTACTTTTTGAGCTGGTTCCCACTGAGACTTTTGCACATTTTCTATGAAACCTGCCCTTTTTAGCGTTAACCTTACGAACATTGCCTGTAACTCTGTTTCTTGCCTATTGTTGCCAACAATAATCCCATCATCTAAATACGTAACAATTCTCACATTGTTTGACCTCCAATACTTTACTAGAGCCCGTACGACCTTTGAAAAAACCAAACCTCCCGTTTTTATTCCAAACGGTAAAACCTTGAAGCAGAAATACTTGATTTGCCCGTTTTCAAATTGCCACTTGAAACCTAAATATTGCCACTGATTTTGCCTGATGTCCAAGTGATGATAGCCACTTTTAATATCAAATGTGCTCATGTGACCTCCTTTTCTAAAATAAGGCATAGCTGTGTTAATGTCTTCATATTTCATTTTTTCGATCCACACATGTGGATTAACGTGTCTAAGATCTAAAACTAAACGTTTTTTGCCCTTTGCATTTATTGCTACAGTGAGCGGATTAATCACCCTTGGCTTTTGTTCTACTTCGCAAATAAAACCACCTTCTATTAAATTTTGAATTTCTTTTGTCACGAAATCACCATTTTCTATAGCAGATTTGTTATTCTTAAGATCTACGACACCTGGTTCTGATTTTAATGGTATAACATAGCCATTTTCTACAATATCTATTATGGTGCTATTTGCACCTATTTCTGTCCAAAATTTTACATGCCTTCTGAGATTACCTTTCACCTTTTGAGACACATTATCAATATCACATGAAGTTACAATTTTACTTATCTTTTCTGTGTTACTGCCCTCCTACATTTCCCCCTGTTGCCGCCGTGCACTCTCGACTCCAGTGCCCCCTGCCGCCGCAGGCAAAACATGAGTCGGTCGGCCTTGGTCCTCGCGCGATATTCGACTTAAGCTGCTGTTGTTTCTGGGCCCATCCGGTGTTGCCGTTACCGCCGTTACCGCCGCTGTTACCGCACCCTGCGTTGCTGTTGTTGCCTTGGAACCGGTTTTGCTGACCACTGAAACTATTGTTTTTTCTTAAATTTTGTGCTCTTTTTTGAACACGTTTTCTGTTAACAGTACGAATAGCAAAAGATTGAGCCCTTTTTAATTTTTTGTCATCGTCACTATCGCTAGCTATTGAATATTTAATTAAACTGATCTCTCTAATTGTTGGGCTTGACATTTCATATCATTCATCCAAGGCAAAGATCTTGGCATTTTTTCATTTCTTCATTCTAGGTGACGGGCATCTAAAACTGTAATGATCGAACTCCCAAGGCACATACAGGATTTAGCCTAAAATTGCTTCACCTACTTTCATTTGGATCGCCTAATTTTTTTCATATTTTATGCTCCTGAAAAGTAATGTGATTCAGCTAGTGTGTTTTTACGCTTTTTAATTGGTTTTGCTTCAGGAGAGGTACATCTACACTCTTTATGTTAGAGATGATCCTTTATTAACCTTACCAACCAAACCACTTTGAGAATATGGTTGATCAAAATCAAGCAATGCAATCAAAATAGCATTCATTGCATTACAAGCTCTCATAAGTACCTGCCAATTTCCATGTATAACATTACTGTACATACATTATACATATCAACTCATGTGTATAAAACCACCTTAAACAGTGTTAAAGGTGGAGGCATACTCTTTTATTTACTTCTACTCCTATTATGAAACAAAACACAGTACATTATTATAGGATTAATGCCATATTTATTTCATACAAATGTACAATCATTATTAGAGTATTGCATTACATGTATTTACAAACGACCTCATGTATTAAGTCTATATACAAATTGAAAATATAAATATATATACACATACCAAGACAGTTATACATCATATAATTTTACTGCATACTATTAATGAGAAAAACAGCCAATCCACGGAGTAGCAAATCCCACTGAACAAAACATGTTTTGATAAATAGTGGCCATATAAAAAATGGCCATGGCAGAGATTTCTATAAATAGCAGCCACCTCGAAAATTTCTTCTCAAGCCGAGTTCCTTTATCTCTAGGCATCAGTATATAAAATTTGAAGTAAATATGTCCACTGGTATGTGAGATATCAAAGATTACCTTTTTTTTATGAAAAATGGCAGCCATTTTGAAGTTCAGCTGACGCCTTTGAAATTTCCTCTGAAGCAGATCTCCTTTTTCCCTAGACATCACAGCATTAAAATTGGAACCAAATCAATCTACTGGTATTTGATCAATCATTACGTTTTTTACAAAAAATGGTGGCCATTTTGAAATTCAATGGGCATCTTGAAAATGTCTTCTTGAGCAGAACTTCTTTGTCTCATAGGCATCAGCATATAGAATTTGAACCAAATCAGTTAACTGGTATTTGAGTTATCAAAGGTTACGTTCTTTTACAAAAAATGGCGGCCATTTTAAAATTTAGCTGCCATCTTGAAAATCCCTTCTCGAGCAGAGCTCCTTTTACACTAGTATTTGAGTTATCAAAGATTATACTTTTTCCGAAAAATGGCCGCCATTTTTAATTAGGCTGCCATATTGAAAACTCATTATCGAGCAGAGGTCCTACACCCATAGGGCATAAGCCTATAAAATTTGAATCAAATCCGTCAACCGGTATTTGAGTTATTGCCCAGACAGATGGACGAACGGATGGACAGCTTTCCTATATCCCCCTCGAACTTCGTTCAGTGGGATAATGAACACCAGATGGCAATTACAATTAAGAGTTGAATGAAATCCAATAATTGGCATACCCTGTCGTGAAAAACCAGCGCTGGAGTTTCTTGCTAATATAAATAGCCACTGGATGTTCATTTTGCATGGACATTTAATTGAAAGCACTGAAGAGAATGCCCATCAGAAGAGAGAAATATTGATTTTCCAAAGATTGCGGACATACCAGTGCATTTTTAAATTTGCCAATTTCTGCCATTTTACTTTCTTAATTTACAATCATTGGTGTTCAAAAGGATATGCACATTTTAATATGCAATTTCCACAGTTTATCTAAAACTGAATATGTAAATTGATGAGAATGAAAATACACTCTTTTTCTATTTGCTATTATTATCAATTGATTAACAAATAAAAAGAAAGTAATTAGTTGCTTCTGATGTTCTAAAATGTAGCTACTAAAATGGTTCACATGTGAGGACATTCCTATGTGGTACAACAGTAGATACAAGCACATTATTTTCATTTGGATTCTTAATAATATGTCAATTTCAATATACATTTCCTAAAATATTTGATATTATTGTACCACTGTCATATTCCTCACTCTCTGATTGGCCTATGTCCTACACCGTGACTAAAAAATAACAAGCGATATTCAACAGAAGTCACGTTGAATATCAAATGATATTCACCAGTTGGGACTTAGTCCAGTGTAATTTCAATTGTATATATCCCCGGGAGTACATTGTTATGATTAATTAGACATAAATAGTTTGTTATTCCATTAATGTGAGTGAGGAATATAACAATGAATAATAAAACAAATATCTAATTCTATTTTTGTTGAATACATGTGACACTTTTCACAAGATGATATTCCGATATTCCACAAGCCCTTCGGACTTCGTGGCATATCACTTGTGAAAGATGCAGAGGTATTCACCTCAGAATTAAAGACTTGTATAATATTCTGCTTATTCCATCCCATTTTCTTATACACATAATTGTGAAGATGACCTATTAAAAAAGTTCATATGGTTCAATAAAATGAAAAACTACAATCAATGTTTTGCTATGTTGCCATTACTGCCTCTTTTTCATGCTCTTTCCTTTGCTTTTCCCGCTGTATCTCTGCAAAAACAGAAAAGTAAAATATTTTTCAAGGAGGCAAGGTGAAGTACTGCAACATAAAGGGAGATTCAGAGCTCATGTGTCATGTGATTAACAGTAAATTTTGTTTGCTGTTCTTAGAAAGTGCAATGAAAGTAATGATTGGACTGGTCTGGTGAATCAAGTTAACAGTTTACCTGGTTGTTCGTCCATTATAGAAGCCATGAATTAAGTATGATCGTATATTAGTTGATTCTTACCTGGTAGTTTGTCCTGTGGCACATCAGGTAAGTTGATATCTATTTCCTCCTTGGCTGTTGCCTCTCCAGCTATTGCATCAAGTTCTGCAAGCACAGCATCCTCATCTTCCTCAGTAAGACCTCCTGCTAGTAAAGAATCAATCTCCTGAAATGCAACCAAACATTTGAAGTAATTGTTTCAAAGCAGAAAGCATGTATATTTACTACTAGGCTACATGTCGAGAAGCCAACATTTATGATGGCCTATTGATGAAAGCACATGTGTTAAATATCCCCAATGCCCTGTTATTAATAATTTTAATATCATGTGATGGATGTTGACTCTTTGACATGCTTAAACACTCTTGAGCTTTAAGATTGAACATAGTCTGTCCCATATCTGGAGACATAGTGCTCCCGGCCTCTACATTGTACAGGGTGGTCCAAAAAGATGCAATGTATCCATTTTTGATAAAGTAGCATTTTCTGTTTGAATATTTTGTTGCTTGATCAATTGAAGCAGGGAAATAAAGTTTTGAAGGGAGCTCTAACTATGATTTAAGTGAAAACAGACCCTGGGTTAATTTTCTTCAAAAATTATAGCGATAATAAAATGGATACATATATTGCACATTCTCAAGAACTATCCCATTTTGATTATTTTTTGAGAGGATACCTAAAAGGCAAACAATCCTAAGGTACTGATGAACTCAGGAATAAAATTTGAATAGAGATCAGGAAAAATTTCCTTTGACCTGATGGACACATGCTCTGTGATTGGTAGCCGATTTTTGCTAGAAAATCCGACAAATCTGGAAGATAAATTTTTTTCAAGGGAAAGTTTACGATTGAATTGCTAAATGAATAGGCGCAAAACATGGGGAGATATGTTAGGTCTTCTAGTATTTTTGTTGAACAGAAGGTCTGACACATCAAATCTGATGACTGGTATTCAAGTTATCAGGAACTTTCCTCATAGAATATGGTGGCCATGTCATTTTTTGAATTCAGCTATCTCAAAGCTACAGTATCTTTAAAGCAGATATCCAATGTCCCTATGGCATCAGCAAATAACACGTGAACTTTAAAGAAAGAAAAGAAAATGTAAGGTTTTCCGTACAGGGTTTGAGGTGTTCTTGCTCAGAGGCCAGGAATTTCAGTCATCTGATGTTGTTTTTTTGTTTTGTTAAAGTCTCGTTTTAATGAGATTTTAGGAGATCTGCATTTCGAACCATCTAATACTAACATTTTCTTCTATTTGATGGCATATTTGAATTCTGTGTATAATTTTCTATCAAAACAACTTTGATTTGCACCATTATTTACCTTTATTCAAATTCTAATGATTTTCTAGTTGTCAAAAAAAAGTCGGGCTAAATCCTCATTGAAACTACCCTGCGTGCAGAGTCTAGTTAAACTACACTCTGCCTAGTAGAGACCATATTACAGTTTAGTAGCCCCGCCCCCACGACGGGTACCGGTGACAGTTTGGGTAAATCACTTTTGACCTACGCGCTGACCTTCTACCAATCAGCGAGCTTGAAGAAACATACCCCAAATGCCTTCTAATTAAATATGCGCATGTTATTGGTCAATTCTAGGCTCAACGATGACGTCAGAAGGAATGACCATATAAAGAACGTCGGTCAAATTTGGCCGACGAACACTGATTGGCGCGGTGAGTTCACAGGTTTATTTTAGTTTGAAAGAGTGAAGACGAAGCTCTCTTTTAAGAAGTGAAGTCAAACGAATGCAAAGGGTACATTGAAACAATGCTGAAAACCTTCAAAAGTTCATTTATTCCTACAAGGATCACAATTTTATGATGAAATCACAATTCACATGTCAAGAAGATCTTCTTAAATCAAGAAATTAAGTGACTCTGGCAATACATGTATTCTAGCCCTACCCTAGGAAAAAGGTCAATTGCCTATTCTTCATCTTTCAATTAAAATATTGAAGAGACTGTGATTCACATCCTCTTTTGAATTTATATTATGATATAATTTTGTCTCAATGATGATTTTCCCAAAATTGGACACATTTTTAGATCATCCATGATATCACAAATAATCAATTTTGTGTAGCAAACTTGGTATCATATTGACATATTATAAAATTACAAAAACTAACTCATTTATCATCCATAGATTCTAGATTATGCACATAAAAAAAGTGGGTTGATAAGATGGGCATTTAGGAAATTATTATTCTTTTATAGGGTTCTGTTATTTGGGTCACCCTGTACATGTATATCTTTTTTCTTTTATATTTCAAAAGTTATAGGGAAAGCAGGGGCAGTACTGAAAATGAAGAGGAAAATCAAAAATGATAATGCCCAGTTGTGTCAGTTTGTCATCTAGATTGCCCAATATGTGGGGATGAGCAAACAAAATGTTTTTGGGCCCCAATTTTTTAGGAGGGTGGGGGCAACCTCAGGGGGAGGGGGGCTGGGCTGCCACAGGAAAGTATCAAAAAATATTAACTGAGTTATTCATATTAAATAATGACTTTTAAGTCCAATATTTACCTGTTGGTACTCAATTCCTTCTTGTGCCTCATCCATAATTCTCTCAACATCTTCTATAGACATTATTTGATGCATCTTCTTTAAAGATTCATTGCCAATCTTCAGTCCCTCAACCACCTTTGCCTCAATCTGGGCAAACTCTATGTCATGAACCTGCAATCATATGTATTGTTTTAAGCATCTCCAATTGTAAACCAGAACAACGGCAATGCCAAAGCGTAGCGAATTCCATCGAACAGAAATGGCTGGCATTTTTACAAAGGAAATATATAGCAAATATCATAAAATAACACACATAAGAAAGGCCACCATTTTCAAACTGGTTGCTCACTAGCCAAGTTGTCATCAGAAGAAGTAAATGGCCGCCTACTACCCAAAATGTCATAAGAGTCAGTATGCAATCCTTATGAGTATTCACATATCAAATATGAACAAAATCGCTAAATCATAAAAATGGTGGCCATTTTTCAAAATGGCCGACTACTCCCAAAAGTTTTATTCGACAATGTGCCATGCTTAAAGTTTTCACACAACAAATATGAACAAAATCTCTTCACTACTTTTCAAGTTATAGTAAAAAACGTAAAAATGGTGGCCATTTTTCAAAATGGCCACCTACTACCCAAAGTGTCATTAGACAGTGTGCCATGCTTATAGTATTCACATATAAAGTATGAATAAAATGGCTCCACTACTTTTTGAGTTATACATGTAGTAAAAAATGTAAAATAACTGTTCACGTAAAAATGGCGGCCATTTTTCAAAAGGGCCGCCTACTACCCAAAACGTCATTAGACATTGTGCCATGCTTAAAGTATTCACATACCAAATATGAACAAAATTGCTCCACTACTTTTCAAGTTACAGCAAAAATCGTAAAATGACGTGCAAAGGCAGCCATTTTCAAGATGGCTGCCATGTATTTCTTCTATATTTACATTTCTAGCTTAATCAATGTCCTGTATAATTTTTTACATTTAAAACATATTGCTATTACAGTTTTATATGCAGTACCTAAATCACTGTAAAGTTGGCACTAAAATGGCCGCCATTTTTAAATGAGCGGCCATTTTGAAAATCAGCTTTTGAGCAGAACTTCCATCCCCATTGGGTATATGTGTACAAAATATGAACAAAATCGGGCCAACGGTATTTTAGTTATTGCCCGGATGGACAGGGACGGTATGGACGGACAGACGGGCGTATGTACGGATGGACGGACAGACGGGCATATGTACGGATGCACATACGGACGGATGGAGGCTTTCCCTATATCCCTCCAAACTTCATTCGATGGGATAAAAACTCCAATAATAAGAAAACAGAATAATCAACCCTCACTACCACAATTCCTATGATACATGTACAGTGTATATATTTTCATGAATCTCAGACATATACAAGTATTTGATAAAATAATAGCATGTGTATGAATAAGGGAACACGTCAATAAATCAATTTACAAAATATGGCAGTTGGTATGACTCTAATCCCCTCTCCTCAAAAAAGTAAGTGATAAAAATTGATTTGGATTTCATTTAATCACATCAGGTTGACAATGACAAAATATGGATATCCCAACTATCTGTGAGTCTTGGATATTTCATTTCAACATTTCCTTTTCAATAAGTTATTTTCTGTACATTTTTCTATTTCAACTTTGTTATAAGCAGTGAACAATTATTGTGGATTTGCCTTGACAAAATAATTTCAATTACTAGTACTTATGTCGATTATTGTATCAGACTCACCATTCTCTCAATATTGTCTAATTGTCCATCAGTTTTTGTTAAAAGTCCCTCTGCAAACCTCTTTTTCCTAAGTAGAAGTTTGGCTTTCCTGAAATAATAATGCAACACAAATGCTAATTTTGTTCAATGATTTATTTAAAGAGGCTCTATGCCATAGGATAGCACAATCAAGACCCCTCTGGAATTTTTTGCATATTGAGTTTTACCACATACTCAACCATCTACTTACCAAAGAAAAAGTCCCAAATCCCCCTCTTTCAGTTTGCGATTGTGCTGGCCGATCTAATTAATTCAATCTGAAGTTTGAATATACCGGGAAAGTCCTCCTGTTATCTGATTGGTCGTTGAATTTGTTTATCATGAAGCTGATTGGCTACCTGGTTCAAGGCGCTTGTGTGACTCAATGGGGATTCCCCTCGCTAGGCGAGGAATCGATTGTGTTTAATTCTGGAGGTTGGTTGTTCTGTTGATTATTTCAGTATTTCGGCAATAATATACTCAAAAGTTATTCTCAAGATATATCCATGGTATGTGAGATATTATATGAGCAATAACAATAGGACATCATTGGTTGTCTAGGGGAGAAACCTATGGTATAATGCATCTTTAAACCCTCAAATTACAATTCTCAAACAATGCATGAAAAGGAAATCACATTGAGTGTTTATATTTTATGACTCTTAAACATTCAATTTTAGTTGTTTTAATCAATTATAGAAGCTATTACAATCAAAATGAAAGTATAAAAGGTATTGACTGATTAAATTGTTCTTTACAATTCTTTCAAATTGTTTTTAAATCTTATCTCTAATCGCAATTTAATTTTGAACATTCTCAGTTCTTAACCTTCTTATTGTCAATTTATATTGACATCTAGAATCTTCGGTACCGTGTGACACCAAAAAATGACACCCACCCTCATAATGTTTCATAACTCCATAACTACAATCCATTTCGCAACTCCACAAGAAGTTTCAGATGACTAGCTCACCTAGATGCACATTTATGAGCATTAGAAAAGGTGTCGTCTATGCCTTTGCTGGCACAACTGGATCATACAAAAAATGACACCCACCTTTTGTAACATAATTTTGGAATAATTTATAATGACAACTGCATTATTTTATTGAATGAACTTCATTTCCCTGAATGGTACAAGCCAAAATGATAGTTACAAAAGCTGGGTGGCATTTTTTGTGTAGAATCCATGTGTGTCTGCAAAGGAATGGACGATATTTAGAGTAAATGTTGTACTGCTCATAAAATTTGACCCACTTGAGCTACACATCTGATTTCATATTATGTCGACTTTAAATGTGCCAAAGGACAAGTCTATATGCCAATGTTCAAACAAGTTATGCAACATATATACAGGGTGGGCCAAAGAAAACCAATACCCAACTTCAAATCAGGATAAAAATAGTTATGTTCAATATGGTACATTGACTTATACATCATTTTAAAGGTAATTCATTTTCAAACAATTTGGTATATAACACTATGTCATGAAATCAACAGTAAAGTTATACTTATTTGGGAGGCCGGGTAGCTATTTAAGGTCTCCAGATTTTAGGGAGAAAATAGTAAATCTGCGGAATTATGTCAATTTTTCATTTATAGAATATCATTTTTTGTAAGTTGAATACATGTTAGGATATGTACATTCAATGATAGTGCAATAGAAAGTGTTGAGCAATATAAATATCTAGGATGTGTATTCAGCAAAACTAAGAATTTTGACCAGCATGTATGTTATCTAAAAGAGCAGGCAAGAAAAGCTTTGTTTAAAGTTAAACAGCAATATAAAAAATTTAATGACATTCCAGTTAATCTTGCATTGCACCTTTTTGACTCTTTAGTTGAACCTATCCTAACTTATGCTTCAGAGGTGTGGATTAATGAAAAACATCTTAAGACAATAGAGACAATGCATTTATCTTTTCTTAAAAGTTTATTAGGTGTTAAAAAATCAACAGCAACACCAGCAGTCTATGGAGAATTAGGACGTTACCCATTAAAAATACGTTTTGAAATTAAGTTAATTAAATATTGGCTCCGTTTAATTCATCTATCACCTGGAAACATTCTTCATAAAACATTTACACATGACCGTGAAATGAGCCAACTGGGTTTTAAAGGTACTTGGTCAAACAAAATCACTGATATTTTGAAAAAATGTGATTTATTCTCATATTGGGAAACTCAAAAGATCGATGATGATTATATTTTTATCAAGATGATAACAAAAAAACTGTATCAGAATTATAAGTCTCAGTGGCAGAAAGATATTTTCAAATATCCTGTTTTAAGAACTTACATAACATTCAAAAATGTCTTTGAAAGAGAGGGTTATTTAAATATACAAAATAAAAATTACAGACAAGCAATAAGTAGATTTAGGCTTAGTTCACACAAATTACATATAGAAATTGGTCGTCATTTGAAGCCTAAGCCAAGACCTTTGGATGAACGTTTATGTAATATGTGTGGTATTTTAGAAGATGAACAACACTTTATCATGGTGTGTAAGAAAAATACAACAGAGAGAAAACTTTTGTTTGACACCCTTACGCGATTTAATTTTTTAGGAAGTCCTAACTTTATTTTAAAAAAGCTTTTGTCTCATAAAAATTCTTATGTAATTTTACATCTAGCAAAGTTCATTTATCATTCATTCAAAAAACTGGATTAATATTGTAACAATGATACATCACACTGATGTTTTAAATTCTGTCATGTTGTATCTGTATTTTACAATTATCTCATTTTTGTATTTTACATTTTGTGATGCTGTAATTGTATTTTACAACTTTGTATATTTCCTATGAAGTAGTTAGTTTAGTCTTAGTTTAATTTTGTATATTGTAGTTTGTAGTGACTAATATGTCATTGCAATGACATCAGAGAGTCAATAAAAGATATATATATATATTGATATTTTCATCATTGTGTGACTTATTTTATTGTTTATGAATTTCAGTCTTGTTTAATAACATTTTACACTTTATTCATTTTAACAATTGCTCGATTACCCCCCCCCCTCTGTGTCAACAATAAGCTTCAAGTGGTAGCGCAATCTATCAATTGCCTAACTAACAGATTTCTGTTGCAATTCAATTCAGCACTTTAGGATTCTGTGCTTCAGCTCACCAATGCTGTTTATTGGAAGCTTGTGATTGTACCATTTCCTCGACATGGCTCCATGTATGGTAATCTAACACATTAGCAATGGGGCTTTTGGGTGGCCAAGCATCGAGATCAATCAAATTGACACCTTGTTTGCAAAGGAATGTCAATGTCTCCATTGTTCTATGGTACTAGGCAATGTCTTGTTGAAAAATAAAATCCTCACCACATATACGTTTAATGTCTTTGAACAGACCCCTTTTGAGTAATTATTGATAATAAACAACATTGAAATTCATAAACAATAAGTTTAGTCACACAAATATGTTAATAAACAAGCATGTATTCACCTAACAAAATGATATACTATAAATAAAAAATTAACGGAATTCCACAGATTTACAATTTTTTCCCTAAAATCTGGAGACCTTAAATAGCAACCCGGCCTAACAAGTAAGTATAATAAAACTTTAATATTGATTTCATGACATAGTGTTATATATCAAATTGTTTGAAAATGAATTACCTTTAAAATGATGTGTAAGTCAATGTACCATACTGAACATAACTATTTTTATCCTGATTTGAAGTTGGGTAATGTTTTTTTGGCCCACCCTGTACATATGGAGTGTCTTGAAAAAGGTTTAAAATTAAGAAATAAGGGTAAGGAGATTCTGTTGCGATTTTCTATATAAAGGTGGCAGTCTGAAGTCAAGTCAAAATATTTAACTTTTTAAAAATGGGACTTGAATGTTTGGTGTTGAGTTTGATTTTTGATGTAGAGTTCAGAGTAGCTGAAATTATTATTATTATCCCTAGACCTGATGTTATCCACAGTTTATTGTGATCATTCTATGTTTTAATTATTTTGGTTTAAACAGAACGACATCTGTTGTTGGTTCTGGATAAAACATATACAAATAAATTGTAAGCAGCATCAATTCATGAGAATTCATCAGTCCCAGTTAATCTGAATCAAAGTTATTATTAGACTGCAATCTGGAGTCTATTACTTTTGCCAGTATTCTTCTTCTTCTTTATTAGACTCCAGATTGGAAATCTGCATCCGAGGTCACTTGTTAAACAGTTGTCATGGTCACAACTTGACTCTCCAGATTGAAATTGATACTTTGTAAACTTGACCCTTGCAAAATGTTTCACTGAATATACATTCTTTTAGTGATTTTGTATCTTTTAGGTTATTTCGTAGAAAATATTTTGGAATGTATGAAAAGAATTAAGCCATCGCTCAATGCATTGTGGCTACTCCATTCCACTCATGCATTGTTCACTTTACTATACATTTCCGCTGTGCAGTCATGCAAAGATTTGGGAACAACACCTTCAATGGAATGATTCAGCATCAGCAGACAAAGCACTGAGTCTAGGGCTTAAATCCTTAAATCTTTGCTTGTATCAATTTTCAAAATTGGGTGGGGCATATAAGTTATTATATAAAGAGTATTTTAAAAGAAGAAATATGTTCTTACTCCTTCTTGCCATCACTGAGAAGCTGTTTTGCCAAAGCTCGCTCTTTCTCTAATTGCACTTGCACCTTCTTCTGATACTGCTTCAACTTATCCCTTTGTTGTTTCAATTGCTGCAAGTATATGTTCACTAAATTATAAATTAGTTTTCTTGTAATAAAAAAGCAGTCAGTATACATTTTAATGTGTGTCATTTAATGGTAATATTTCATGCATTAATACTGATGCGCGTTATACTGAAAACCATTATTGTATACTTTTTTTTTATTTATAATCATCAATAATTTATTCCAGTAATACATATGTACACAACTAAATAATTGCCAAAGTCCAACAAATTGACAGCTGCAATTGGCTGTATACTAACCATTGGCGTTGGAAGGGGGAGGGTGTTGAGGGCGAAGATTTTTTTAGATTTGAAACCGAGCCTAGAATTGAAAGCTCTTCAAAGTGTAATCATGATAGAAATGATACTATGTCATTATCTAGTCTACATCATCAAGCATAGAAGATCTCATTTCTATACCATAGTTTCTCAGGAACCCATACAGTAGGCTATGTAAAAACATGTACTTTGAAGAATAAGTGCAAACGTATATTTTAGAAAACGTTTTTTTGTCAAAGTCAAGCTATTTTTATAAAAACACAATTTTTCTTATTTTTATTATTGGGGGTGTTGTGCTGATATATGTTCAGAATGCACCAGAGAGGGCCTAAATTTGAGAATTTTCTAGGGACATGCCCCCCCCCCCTGACTCACGCACGTCCTATGTATCCATATCCAAAAGTCGCCCCCTCCCTTAGCAAATACTTCTGACGCCCCTGCTCACAACATAATTTTAAAAGTAATATGGCTTAAATAGAAGATGGTAGATTATGATTATTATTGAAAATCATTAACAATTAGAGAGACCAGGCAAAAACAGCAACAAAGTGCCTTTATCAAGAATGAGACACTCAAAGCTGCAATCACCCCAGAATCACAGCCCAAGTGGGGCATCTTGGCCAATGCAACATATTGGCAGCTTCCAAAGTTCAGGGACTAAAAAATTATGTATTATTAACTCTTTCATATCATAATAAAACCTTCATGTAACGTTGTTAATGAGCAAAAATATGTCATGATTTATTGAAATGTGTGGGTAGCTATTTCATATCATAAAAAAGCTGTTGTAATGTTGCCACCCTGCATTATACTTAATTTCTCATTCCAGCTGCGTAACCAGGATTTTGATAGCAGGTATGTGAGGCCGAAGGCCGAGCAAAACCAGGGGAGTTTGGGGCATACCCCCTTTGGAAATTTTTTGATTTTAAACCTTTAATGGTGCGTTCCGAGCGATATCAGACTGTGTAATGGGGCACTAGGCTATTTATTGTATGCATTGTACGTGAAACATGTGAATGAATTGCTTCAAATGCTTTGCTTCAAAATCATCTACAGAGTTGAAGATTGAACTAATAATATTGTGAGCAACTAGGTGGTGACATTTTGAGGTGGTGACATTTTGAGGTGTCTCTAGACCTTTCTCAGGTCAACAAACAGACTATGGGACAAACTAGATTAAGTTCACAGTTTACGGTTTGCATTTGTTTAAGACATCACCAGTTTTATAACATGTAAAAAGTGCATGTAAAAAACATTAAAAACTTTTTTGAATGAAAAGGTGATTTAAAGGTTCATAATTTGTCATGTGTGATCTTATTTATAAAGTTTATAAAACCACACATGACAAATTATCGCCCATTAAATCACTTTTCATTCAAAAAAGATTTTAATGTATTTTACATGCAAAAATATAAACATTCTTTTTTATAAAAGAATTGAAAAGACCCAATACATCAACATCTCATTAATGCCTTCATAGTAATGCTGAAAACATATGCAAATATTATTGTGTCACTATATTGTGCCATTAAAAAGTTTAACAAGAAATGGAACATTTTGGAGTATGATACTCCGAGGCCATTTTCAATAGCTTTTCCTCCCAACGTTATTGGACTTCAAACAGAAGTGAAAGTTACCCGCAAATGATACATCCATTGCATTGGAGTAAGTAACTTTCCTTGGTATAATGAAACATATGAGTTTAAAATAAATTGTGCGGTTTTCTTAGTGTTTTTATGAAAAATAACATGCTCCGTCACAGAGGACAAATCTTCCAATACCAGCCTGTGATCCTGTGGCCATTAGGCGTATAGATATGTTACAAGTCACATTTGAAAACTTTTTGGTACAATGCGTATCAGTATTATGGCATTCGGTATAGCGCCTTTGGGTACCATGCGCATCAGTATTATGGCATTTGGTACAATACACACAGTAGCTGGTCAAAACATAGCTCCAAAAGGTGATAACAAAAACTAAAACAAGGCATTGACATGCAAAATGTCACCACCTGTCATTTGTTACATAAGCTACATGTTACATATGCCAACTGCCAAACACCAACACAATCCGATATCCCCCTGTGTCTTTTATGATGAATACATTCAGAAGTATTCGAGACAGCTTTCAAAATTGTTTGGAAAAGTTGGTTGAGGTTACAGTAACATCTAAATGGCAAATCTGAAATCATGTTGACACACAGAATGAAACGCCATTGATAAGTACATTAAACATGTTATTCTCCATTTAATATTCCCTGGAATACTTTACGAAACGATTTTAGACAACTATCAATTTATCATACTCCGTGGCTGTGCTAGTCGTCAACATACTATTCCGAGATACTGCATGGGAGTTCGTCAATTTATTCGACATCAATTTCATTTGACGCGAAAAGTTTGACTTCAAACAAAAATGGCACAAGGAAATTATTCATTTCAGAAGCTCAGAAGAATAGCCACATTTTCAATGATAAGATGAATATTTTACGCAGAAAGGATGTTTTGAATCAATTGGTGGTAGGTGTTATTATATTACTATCAAGTATCTGTCGTAAATTATCAAGATAACTTTGTTTCCAGCGATCGAAAAAATGTGACTCATGGTTGCATAGCTTGCAATGTATGGCTATCAGTATCAAAGAAAGATCAGAATAATAAAGAAGGCCGTACATTGAGTTCTACTTGTAGAACTACATTTTCCTTGCAGTTTACTCATGAACATTAGATCAATGGCAGCTCATACCGTATTATTGAAGACTAGTACAGCCACTGCCATAATTTTACCTACAAAAAGGTAGGCCTAATAAAAGTAGTCACTTACCAAGATAGCTTTGTCTTGTTCGGTAACTCTAGATTCTGGCTTCTTCTTGGAAAACAAAGACCCCATGTCGTTTCAAATTACTGACTTCATATATAATTCTGTTTATCTCTGTACACACGCAGATATACAAGTAAATATAAATATTTCGAGGAATAAAACCAAACCGGAAGTCTAGGCACAAGTCGTCAGGAGTGAATCTCAAAGAGTTTACCAAAGTCACTTTACTTCAATATTCCTTTCATTTGTTAGAATAATTAAATTTTTCGACGTTTAATAACAACTAATAAGTGTAGTCTTCTATTTATTGATGTTGTCTAAAGTTTAAAAAGTGAGAAAAATATTCAGCGTAATCCGGCGTTGGAAATTTGAAAGAAATGAAAGCTCATTAGATGCAATGATTAGATGGTAAGGTTTTATATAGATATCTACTAAATATTCCTCTTAACACACGTTTGATGAATTGGGTCATTTGAAAACTAATGATAACTGGTATACGTGGGATTTCAATGTGATGACAATTTCATATCTTCTGATGTCCAAAAATTAAAATAATTCATAACCCGGAAGTTGTCATAGATGCAAACATGTAAAACAAGTTGTCAGTCATAATGTTGATAGAAAGATAAAAAACGTATAGAGCTAAGATCTAACTACTGTAAGTAAGATAGAGAGACATGCACCTCAGACTAACAATGAGTTAAAGCATAAGAGGGGCATTAGACAGGCATCGAGTCACTGACTGGCTGTGGATCAACTGGAAATACACTACAGTATACAGGTTGTTTTTGTTTCAGCAAGACTGAATATTCGACATGTAGGTTTAGTAGTTTCTGAGATCTGCAGTTTTGAAATACTGAACAGTACTCCCAGTTGATATTTGAGGCTATTATATTTTGTGCTTTTCGAAATATATAGTCAAAACAGTAATGTTTGTGAGTACTTTGAATTTAAAAAATAAGCAATCAAATGACCATATTGAAACAGTTTATGTAAAATTAGAAACATTTATATTTATCCTAACTTTTGTATATTTCAGATAGTAATGTATAATGTGCAGCAAAGCTGTGGCCTTTTGTAATTTAGGGAGTTTCATGTTTATTTTTCCGAAAATAACATGGCTGAGAAGTATCAAAATATCAGAGGACACAGATATGATAGCTATACTACAAAACAAACTAAAATATACAAAAGTTAGGATAAATATAAATGTTTCTATTTTTACATAAACTGTTTCAATATGGTCATTTGATTGCTTATTTTTTAAATTCAAAGTACTCACAAACATTAGTGTTTTGACTATAGTAGCATGCACAAATTACCAGGAGTACAGTTCAATATGTTTACATCTCAGAAATTACCATAGTAGACAGTTTTTACAAAGTCAGCACCATCTATCCTCTATAGTATATTATAGAGTGGCAACTGGCAAATATCAGTATTTAGAATAGATAGTGCTCACTGTGAATATTTAGTTGGATATTTTGAAATCAATTCCCTCACTTTGGAAATGAGGAAAGTTACTCAGGGGTGAGTACAAAATATGGCACAGTGCCATTGCATACCCTATGGTATAGGTTATGTGCATACCCTATGGTATAGGTTATGGCACCCCCTGTGCCATAGGCTCTTGGACACTATTTTGAACACTATTCATGTAGATTGTGATTGCCTAGATGTCTACCCTTACAAACATTGTTCTTGAGCCTCTCACCAAAATTTATTTAGATACACGCAGTGTTCTAGAGCCGATGGTACAGGGAGTCTCATAGCCTATGCCATTGGGTATGCCATGGCATCAATGCCTTATTTTGTATTTACCTATTTCTCAGAGAAATATGGAAAATAAATACATACTGTAGCTTTTTGGAGAATAAAACAAACTTATATGTACATGTAGTACATCCAGGCTTAAAAATGTATTTACATGTTGTGTTTTACAGAGCAAAGAGAGCCTGTATTGTTCAAATGCTATTACAGCAATAATATGGCAAGTATATTTATCGAGAAGCTCATGAATCTGTCAGGAGCTTTAGGCCAAAATTTATTAAACATTTGAAATGTTTGATTTTATTTCCAGAATGGAAGCTCAATGGTTTATTGAAATTCTAATCCAGGAGAAGATATGTTTCTGATCAATAAAAGTTCCAAAGTTTACTCAAAGTATCTGCAGAATGTTACAAATGAAGAAATAAGTGCACAGAAGCAGAATGGTCATCTCATTGAAAATCAAATTTGAAAATCTAACAGGGGTTCTACTATTACTATGGAATATCTGTTTAGTTAATGTCTGTTGTAATCAGAATATTCAGTGGCACACAGATCTACATAGGTCATCTAAAAACAATGGATTTCACAGGTAAAGTGCATTATTACAATCTGTCACATCTTTTCTCTTTGTATACATTTCCCCATGTTGTTCAGTAGCTCATTACTTGTAATGCTCTCCCCACATTGAAATATCTGAGGCACAGCACCTCCATGTATTTTATAAAACCAAAATGCTCCTCAATGCAATTAGATTGTGCCTCCTAAAGTATTACAACAAAAAATTACAAAATTCTAAAATGTTGCACAAAAAATTACAAAATCATGAAAAGTTGCACAAAAAATTACAAAATCATGGAAAGTTCCACAAAACGTTACAAAATACTAGTACTAAATTGTTGCACTAGAAAATAGCAAAGTCCTCCACACAAAAAAGTCCTGAGGAGAGCACTGACTTGTGTGTTCTGTTGCTGAGTGTTTTCTACATGGTCTGAATGGAATTCCCTTTAATACTGTGCACCATGTGAGGTATCCTCTTGTACATCAGTTATGCTAAGTATCTTGTTCATTGTACAAATTGCTGAATATACTTCACTTTGAACTTCATCTACGAGCCATATTTTTCTCCTGATGACCATTGTGAATTATTGTGTTTTATGTATTGTGGCAACTGCTTTGCGAATGGATGTCTATCTTAGTTAATCTGAAAAACAAGATCAAATCCTATGCTAACTATTACTACTAGTATCTACCATACTATCTACAACCTTTTTTGATGTTATTACTCTTACGAGTATCGATTTTTTCTTCAACATGTGTTGTAATGACTTTTGTATGAATGAAATGTCCTGACTCTCGATTGGAGGGGGGAAGGTGGTGTTAGAAATTAGTTATTATCACTGTGTTAAGTGCCATTTTCATCGCTCATCATCTTTGTTAAATATCATATATATTGTACATCAGGGCCGTCAGATGGGGGGGGGTGCGATGGGTGCGACCGCACCCCCCTTTGTTACCCCCCAAAATAAATATGAAAAAAAAATTAGAAAAAAAAAATTTTTTGTAATTTTTTTTGTAATTTTTTTTCATTGACTCATACACTTTGAAAGTACCCAAAAAGCACCAAATAGCATCTTAAAATTGTAAAATTTTCTAGGGGTATTGGCCACCCCTCACACCCCCCACAAAACAATGAAAAAGTTTTTGTTTTAGTGTTTTGTCTCAGACACTTTTAAAGTGCCCAGACATCATCAAATAGCTCCTTGATATAGTTAGTGTTTCTGGGGGACTTTCTTCCCCTCTTGCATCTTGCACTTGCATAACCCCCCCCCCCCTCTGGCGCCTCCCTTGACCCCCCCCATCCAAAAAAATGTGATTTTCTCAAAATCTTTAATTGACTCATACAATTTGAAAATGCCCAGAAAGCACCAAATAGCGTCGTAAAATTGTAAAATTTTTTAGGGGGAGGGGACCACCTCTCACACCCCAAACAAAACAATGGAAAAGTTCTGAATTTGTTTTATGTATTGTCTCAGACACTTTTAAATTGCCCAGACATCATCAAATAGCTCCTTGATAAAGTTAATGATTCTGGAAGACTAACACTTACTCGCCCTCTGGCATCCCCACTCCACCTCCCCCTCTGGCAGCCCCCCCCCCCCTTAACACCCCCCTCCCCCCAAAAAAAAACTTGAGATTTTTCAAATTCTTTTATTGACTCATACATTTTGAAAGTGCCCAGAAAGCACCAAATAGCATCTTAAAATTGTAAAATTTTCTTGGGAAATATGCGCTTTTAGGCACAGACAGTTTTAAAGTGCCCAAACTTCATCAAATAGCACCTTGATATTGTAAACTTTGATATGGGGGACAAACACTTGCTTCCCCTCTGGCACCCCAGCCCCACCTCCCCCTCTGACACCCCTCCTCCCCTTTGACACCCCCAAAATTTGAAAAAAATTGTGATTGTTTTTCAATGTTTTTATTGACTAATACCTTTAAAAGTGCCCAGAAGCACCAAATATCATCTTTAAATTGTAATATTTTCTAGGAGAGTTAGCCACCCCTCACATCCCCACAAAACAAAATAAATATTCTGAATCTCATGTATTGTCTCAGACATTTTTTAAGTTCCCAGACATCATCAAATAGCATCTTGATATGGTCAATGTTTCTGGGGGACAACCCCTTGCTCCCCTACTGGCACCCCGCCCCACTTCACCCTCTCATCCTCTTTGACACCCCCAAAAGAATTTGAAAAAAATTCTTATTGGATCATAACG
The DNA here is from genome assembly GCA_903813345.2 of Owenia fusiformis. Taxonomy (NCBI): domain Eukaryota; kingdom Metazoa; phylum Annelida; class Polychaeta; order Sabellida; family Oweniidae; genus Owenia; species Owenia fusiformis. Next base: position 17,396,838 of record CAIIXF020000009.1, on the reverse strand, counting down.
CACAGGCGTACCAGATGGTTGCAAATTTGCTCCAAATACAAGCAAATTTCAAAATTTTCCTGGGGGAGAACCCCCAGACCCCCTGAATGCTCAGTTTTTAATCACTCAACTCTTATTCTTGTGGTGGTGGCGTACTACTTAGAAACTTACACTTTGAAAGTGCCCAGAAAGCACCAAATAGCATCTCAAAACTGTAAAATTTTCTAGGGGGAGTGGACCACTCCTCACACCCCCCACAAAACAATTGGAACGTTTGGAAGTTGCATTTGTTAATTCCAAACCAATATAGGGAGTAACTGACCCCCCCCCCGCCTCTGTCTTACGGGATTTGATTTACGCGACAAAAAAATTGACAATTTTATATTTTCTTTAGTAAGCTAAAAACCGCACCCCCCTTGGAAAAAAGTGTCTTACGGGCCTGTACATCATACCACTGTGTCGAGTGCTATTTCCATCATTCATCATCTGGGTTAAATATCATATTGTACATCATATCACTGTGTTGAGTGCTATTTGCATAGTTCATCATCTTTGTTGAATATCATCTATATTGTACATCATATCACTGTGTTGAGTGCTATTTGCATAGCTCATCATCTATGTAGAATATCATCTGTATTGTACATCATATCACTGTGTTGAGTGCTATTTGCATAGCTCATCATCTATGTAGAATATCATCTGTATTGTACATCATATCACTGTGTTGAGTGCTATTTGCATCATTCATCATCTTTGTTGAATATCATCTATATTGTACATCATATCACTGTATCGAGTGCTATTTGCATAGCTCATCATCTGGGTTGAATATCATCTATATTGTACATCATATCACTGTGTTGAGTGCTATTTGCATCATTCATCATCTTTGTTGAATATCATCTATATTGTACATCATATCACTGTATCGAGTGCTATTTGCATAGCTCATCATCTTTGTTGAATATCATCTATATTGTACATCATATCACTGTATCGAGTGCTATTTGCATAGCTCATCATCTTTGTTGAATATCATCTATATTGAACATCATACCACTGTGTTGAGTGCTATTTGCATAGCTCATCATCTGGGTTGAATATCATCTATATTGTACATCATATCACTGTGTTGAGTGCTATTTGCATCATTCATCATCTTTGTTGAATATCATCTATATTGTACATCATATCACTGTATCGAGTGCTATTTGCATAGCTCATCATCTTTGTTGAATATCATCTATATTGTACATCATACCACTGTGTTGAATGTTTTTTACATCGCTCATCATCTAGATTGAATATCATATTGTACATCATATCACTGTGTTGAGTGCTATTTGCATCGCTCATCATCTTTGTTGAATATCATATATATTGTACATCATATCACTGTGTTGAGTGCTATTTGCATAGCTCATCATCTGGATTGAATATCATCTATATTGTACATCATATCACTGTGTTGAGTGCTATTTGCATAGCTCATCATCTTTGTTGAATATCATCTATATTGTACATCATATCACTGTGTTGAGTGCTATTTGCATAGCTCATCATCTTTGTTGAATATCATCTATATTGTACATCATACCACTGTGTTGAATGTTTCTTACATCGCTCATCATCTTTGTTGAATATCATTTTGTACATCATATCACTGTGTTGAGTGCTATTTGCATAGCTCATCATGTGGATTGAATATCATCTATATTGTACATCATATCACTGTGTTGAGTGCTATTTGCATAGCTCATCATCTTTGTTGAATATCATATATATTGTACATCATATCACTGTGTTAAGTGCTATTTGCATCATTCATCATCTTTGTTGAATATCATCTACATTGTACATCATACCACTGTGTTGAGTGCTATTTGCATCATTCATCATCTGGATTGAATATCATCTATATTGTACATCATATCACTGTGTTGAGTGCTATTTGCATCATTCATCATCTTTGTTGAATATCATCTATATTGTACATCATATCACTGTATCGAGTGCTATTTGCATAGCTCATCATCTTTGTTGAATATCATCTATATTGTACATCATATCACTGTATCGAGTGCTATTTGCATCATTCATCATGTTTGTTGAATATCATCTACATTGTACATCATACCACTGTGTTGAGTGCTATTTGCATCATTCATCATCTGGATTGAATATCATCTATATTGTACATCATATCACTGTGTTGAGTGCTATTTGCATCATTCATCATCTGGATTGAATATCATCTATATTGTACATCATATCACTGTGTTGAGTGCTATTTGCATCATTCATCATCTTTGTTGAATATCATCTATATTGTACATCATATCACTGTATCGAGTGCTATTTGCATAGCTCATCATCTTTGTTGAATATCATCTATATTGTACATCATATCACTGTATCGAGTGCTATTTGCATCATTCATCATCTTTGTTGAATATCATCTACATTGTACATCATACCACTGTGTTGAGTGCTATTTGCATCATTCATCATCTGGATTGAATATCATCTATATTGTACATCATATCACTGTGTTGAGTGCTATTTGCATCATTCATCATCTGGATTGAATATCATCTATATTGTACATCATATCACTGTGTTGAGTGCTATTTGCATCATTCATCATCTTTGTTGAATATCATCTATATTGTACATCATATCACTGTATCGAGTGCTATTTGCATAGCTCATCATCTTTGTTGAATATCATCTATATTGTACATCATATCACTGTATCGAGTGCTATTTGCATCATTCATCATCTTTGTTGAATATCATCTATATTGTACATCATATCACTGTATCGAGTGCTATTTGCATAGCTCATCATCTTTGTTGAATATCATCTATATTGTACATCATATCACTGTATCGAGTGCTATTTGCATCATTCATCATCTTTGTTGAATATCATCTACATTGTACATCATATCACTGTGTTGAGTGCTATTTGCATCATTCATCATCTGGATTGAATATCATCTATATTGTACATCATATCACTGTGTTGAGTGCTATTTGCATCATTCATCATCTGGATTGAATATCATCTATATTGTACATCATATCACTGTGTTGAGTGCTATTTGCATAGCTCATCATCTTTGTTGAATATCATCTATATTGTACATCATATCACTGTATCGAGTGCTATTTGCATAGCTCATCATCTTTGTTGAATATCATCTATATTGTACATCATACCACTGTGCTGAGTGCTATTTGCATCGCTCATCATCTTTGTTGAATATCATCTATATTGAACATCATATCACTGTGTGGAGTGCTATTTGCATAGCTCATCATCTATGTAGAATATCATCTATATTGTACATCATATCACTGTGTGGAGTGCTATTTGCATAGCTCATCATCTATGTAGAATATCATCTATATTATTCATCATACCACTGTGTTGAGTGCTATTTGCATAGCTCATCATCTATGTAGAATATCATCTATATTATTCATCATATCACTGTGTGGAGTGCTATTTGCATAGCTCATCATCTATGTAGAATATCATCTATATTATTCATCATATCACTGTGTTGAGTGCTATTTGCATCATTCATCATCTGGATTGAATATCATCTATATTGTACATCATACCACTGTGTTGAGTGCTATTTGCATAGCTCATCATCTATGTAGAATATCATCTATATTGTACATCATATCACTGTTTTGAGTGCTATTTGCATCGCTCATCATCTGGATTGGATATCATCTATATTGAACATCATACCACTGTGTTGAGTGCTATTTGCATAGCTCATCATCTGGGTTGAATATCATCTATATTGTACATCATATCACTGTGTTGAGTGCTATTTGCATCATTCATCATCTTTGTTGAATATCATCTATATTGTACATCATATCACTGTATCGAGTGCTATTTGCATAGCTCATCATCTTTGTTGAATATCATCTATATTGTACATCATATCACTGTATCGAGTGCTATTTGCATAGCTCATCATCTTTGTTGAATATCATCTATATTGTACATCATATCACTGTGTTAAGTGCTATTTGCATAGCTCATCATCTTTGTTGAATATCATCTATATTGTACATCATACCACTGTGTTGAATATTTTTTACATCGCTCATAATCTTTGTTGAATATCATTTTGTACATCATATCACTGTGCTGAGTGCTATTTGCATCGCTCATCATCTTTGTTGAATATCATCTATATTGAACATCATATCACTGTGTGGAGTGCTATTTGCATAGCTCATCATCTATGTAGAATATCATCTATATTGTACATCATATCACTGTGTGGAGTGCTATTTGCATAGCTCATCATCTATGTAGAATATCATCTATATTATTCATCATATCACTGTGTGGAGTGCTATTTGCATAGCTCATCATCTATGTTGAATATCATCTTTATTATTCATCATATCACTGTGTGGAGTGCTATTTGCATAGCTCATCATCTGTGTTGAATATCATCTATATTGTACATCATATCACTGTATCGAGTGCTATTTGCATCATTCATCATCTTTGTTGAATATCATTTATATTGTACATCATATTACTGTATCGAGTGCTATTTGCATCATTCATCATCTTTGTTGAATATCATCTATATTGTACATCATATCACTGTATCGAGTGCTATTTGCATAGCTCATCATCTATGTTGAATATCATCTATATTGTACATCATATCACTGTATCGAGTGCTATTTGCATCATTCATCATCTTTGTTGAATATCATCTATATTGTACATCATATCACTGTATCGAGTGCTATTTGCATAGCTCATCATCTTTGTTGAATATCATCTATATTGTACATCATATCACTGTATCGAGTGCTATTTGCATAGCTCATCATCTTTGTTGAATATCATCTATATTGTACATCATATCACTGTGTTGAGTGCTATTTGCATAGCTCATCATCTTTGTTGAATATCATCTATATTGTACATCATACCACTGTGTTGAATATTTTTTACATCGCTCATCATCTTTGTTGAATATCATTTTGTACATCATATCACTGTGCTGAGTGCTATTTGCATCGCTCATCATCTTTGTTGAATATCATCTATATTGAACATCATATCACTGTCTGGAGTGCTATTTGCATAGCTCATCATCTATGTAGAATATCATCTATATTGTACATCATATCACTGTGTGGAGTGCTATTTGCATAGCTCATCATCTATGTAGAATATCATCTATATTATTCATCATACCACTGTGTTGAGTGCTATTTGCATAGCTCATCATCTATGTAGAATATCATCTATATTATTCATCATATCACTGTGTGGAGTGCTATTTGCATAGCTCATCATCTATGTAGAATATCATCTATATTATTCATCATATCACTGTCTGGAGTGCTATTTGCATAGCTCATCATCTATGTAGAATATCATCTATATTGTACATCATATCACTGTGTGGAGTGCTATTTGCATAGCTCATCATCTATGTAGAATATCATCTATATTATTCATCATACCACTGTGTTGAGTGCTATTTGCATAGTTCATCATCTTTGTTGAATATCATCTATATTGTACATCATATCACTGTGTTGAGTGCTATTTGCATAGCTCATCATCTATGTAGAATATCATCTGTATTGTACATCATATCACTGTGTTGAGTGCTATTTGCATAGCTCATCATCTATGTAGAATATCATCTGTATTGTACATCATATCACTGTGTTGAGTGCTATTTGCATCATTCATCATCTTTGTTGAATATCATCTATATTGTACATCATATCACTGTATCGAGTGCTATTTGCATAGCTCATCATCTGGGTTGAATATCATCTATATTGTACATCATATCACTGTGTTGAGTGCTATTTGCATCATTCATCATCTTTGTTGAATATCATCTATATTGTACATCATATCACTGTATCGAGTGCTATTTGCATAGCTCATCATCTTTGTTGAATATCATCTATATTGTACATCATATCACTGTATCGAGTGCTATTTGCATAGCTCATCATCTTTGTTGAATATCATCTATATTGAACATCATACCACTGTGTTGAGTGCTATTTGCATAGCTCATCATCTGGGTTGAATATCATCTATATTGTACATCATATCACTGTGTTGAGTGCTATTTGCATCATTCATCATCTTTGTTGAATATCATCTATATTGTACATCATATCACTGTATCGAGTGTTATTTGCATAGCTCATCATCTTTGTTGAATATCATCTATATTGTACATCATACCACTGTGTTGAATGTTTTTTACATCGCTCATCATCTAGATTGAATATCATATTGTACATCATATCACTGTGTTGAGTGCTATTTGCATCGCTCATCATCTTTGTTGAATATCATATATATTGTACATCATATCACTGTGTTGAGTGCTATTTGCATAGCTCATCATCTGGATTGAATATCATCTATATTGTACATCATATCACTGTGTTGAGTGCTATTTGCATAGCTCATCATCTTTGTTGAATATCATCTATATTGTACATCATATCACTGTGTTGAGTGCTATTTGCATAGCTCATCATCTTTGTTGAATATCATCTATATTGTACATCATACCACTGTGTTGAATGTTTCTTACATCGCTCATCATCTTTGTTGAATATCATTTTGTACATCATATCACTGTGTTGAGTGCTATTTGCATAGCTCATCATCTGGATTGAATATCATCTATATTGTACATCATATCACTGTGTTGAGTGCTATTTGCATAGCTCATCATCTTTGTTGAATATCATATATATTGTACATCATATCACTGTGTTAAGTGCTATTTGCATCATTCATCATCTTTGTTGAATATCATCTACATTGTACATCATACCACTGTGTTGAGTGCTATTTGCATCATTCATCATCTGGATTGAATATCATCTATATTGTACATCATATCACTGTGTTGAGTGCTATTTGCATCATTCATCATCTTTGTTGAATATCATCTATATTGTACATCATATCACTGTATCGAGTGCTATTTGCATAGCTCATCATCTTTGTTGAATATCATCTATATTGTACATCATATCACTGTATCGAGTGCTATTTGCATCATTCATCATGTTTGTTGAATATCATCTACATTGTACATCATACCACTGTGTTGAGTGCTATTTGCATCATTCATCATCTGGATTGAATATCATCTATATTGTACATCATATCACTGTGTTGAGTGCTATTTGCATCATTCATCATCTGGATTGAATATCATCTATATTGTACATCATATCACTGTGTTGAGTGCTATTTGCATCATTCATCATCTTTGTTGAATATCATCTATATTGTACATCATATCACTGTATCGAGTGCTATTTGCATAGCTCATCATCTTTGTTGAATATCATCTATATTGTACATCATATCACTGTATCGAGTGTTATTTGCATCATTCATCATCTTTGTTGAATATCATCTACATTGTACATCATACCACTGTGTTGAGTGCTATTTGCATCATTCATCATCTGGATTGAATATCATCTATATTGTACATCATATCACTGTGTTGAGTGCTATTTGCATCATTCATCATCTGGATTGAATATCATCTATATTGTACATCATATCACTGTGTTGAGTGCTATTTGCATCATTCATCATCTTTGTTGAATATCATCTATATTGTACATCATATCACTGTATCGAGTGCTATTTGCATAGCTCATCATCTTTGTTGAATATCATCTATATTGTACATCATATCACTGTATCGAGTGCTATTTGCATCATTCATCATCTTTGTTGAATATCATCTATATTGTACATCATATCACTGTATCGAGTGCTATTTGCATAGCTCATCATCTTTGTTGAATATCATCTATATTGTACATCATATCACTGTATCGAGTGCTATTTGCATCATTCATCATCTTTGTTGAATATCATCTACATTGTACATCATATCACTGTGTTGAGTGCTATTTGCATCATTCATCATCTGGATTGAATATCATCTATATTGTACATCATATCACTGTGTTGAGTGCTATTTGCATCATTCATCATCTGGATTGAATATCATCTATATTGTACATCATATCACTGTGTTGAGTGCTATTTGCATAGCTCATCATCTTTGTTGAATATCATCTATATTGTACATCATATCACTGTATCGAGTGCTATTTGCATAGCTCATCATCTTTGTTGAATATCATCTATATTGTACATCATACCACTGTGCTGAGTGCTATTTGCATCGCTCATCATCTTTGTTGAATATCATCTATATTGAACATCATATCACTGTGTGGAGTGCTATTTGCATAGCTCATCATCTATGTAGAATATCATCTATATTGTACATCATATCACTGTGTGGAGTGCTATTTGCATAGCTCATCATCTATGTAGAATATCATCTATATTATTCATCATACCACTGTGTTGAGTGCTATTTGCATAGCTTATCATCTATGTAGAATATCATCTATATTATTCATCATATCACTGTGTGGAGTGCTATTTGCATAGCTCATCATCTATGTAGAATATCATCTATATTATTCATCATATCACTGTGTTGAGTGCTATTTGCATCATTCATCATCTGGATTGAATATCATCTATATTGTACATCATACCACTGTGTTGAGTGCTATTTGCATAGCTCATCATCTATGTAGAATATCATCTATATTGTACATCATATCACTGTTTTGAGTGCTATTTGCATCGCTCATCATCTGGATTGGATATCATCTATATTGAACATCATACCACTGTGTTGAGTGCTATTTGCATAGCTCATCATCTGGGTTGAATATCATCTATATTGTACATCATATCACTGTGTTGAGTGCTATTTGCATCATTCATCATCTTTGTTGAATATCATCTATATTGTACATCATATCACTGTATCGAGTGCTATTTGCATAGCTCATCATCTTTGTTGAATATCATCTATATTGTACATCATATCACTGTATCGAGTGCTATTTGCATAGCTCATCATCTTTGTTGAATATCATCTATATTGTACATCATATCACTGTGTTAAGTGCTATTTGCATAGCTCATCATCTTTGTTGAATATCATCTATATTGTACATCATACCACTGTGTTGAATATTTTTTACATCGCTCATAATCTTTGTTGAATATCATTTTGTACATCATATCACTGTGCTGAGTGCTATTTGCATCGCTCATCATCTTTGTTGAATATCATCTATATTGAACATCATATCACTGTGTGGAGTGCTATTTGCATAGCTCATCATCTATGTAGAATATCATCTATATTGTACATCATATCACTGTGTGGAGTGCTATTTGCATAGCTCATCATCTATGTAGAATATCATCTATATTATTCATCATATCACTGTGTGGAGTGCTATTTGCATAGCTCATCATCTATGTTGAATATCATCTTTATTATTCATCATATCACTGTGTGGAGTGCTATTTGCATAGCTCATCATCTGTGTTGAATATCATCTATATTGTACATCATATCACTGTATCGAGTGCTATTTGCATCATTCATCATCTTTGTTGAATATCATCTATATTGTACATCATATTACTGTATCGAGTGCTATTTGCATCATTCATCATCTTTGTTGAATATCATCTATATTGTACATCATATCACTGTATCGAGTGCTATTTGCATAGCTCATCATCTATGTTGAATATCATCTATATTGTACATCATATCACTGTATCGAGTGCTATTTGCATCATTCATCATCTTTGTTGAATATCATCTATATTGTACATCATATCACTGTATCGAGTGCTATTTGCATAGCTCATCATCTTTGTTGAATATCATCTATATTGTACATCATATCACTGTATCGAGTGCTATTTGCATAGCTCATCATCTTTGTTGAATATCATCTATATTGTACATCATATCACTGTGTTGAGTGCTATTTGCATAGCTCATCATCTTTGTTGAATATCATCTATATTGTACATCATACCACTGTGTTGAATATTTTTTACATCGCTCATCATCTTTGTTGAATATCATTTTGTACATCATATCACTGTGCTGAGTGCTATTTGCATCGCTCATCATCTTTGTTGAATATCATCTATATTGAACATCATATCACTGTCTGGAGTGCTATTTGCATAGCTCATCATCTATGTAGAATATCATCTATATTGTACATCATATCACTGTGTGGAGTGCTATTTGCATAGCTCATCATCTATGTAGAATATCATCTATATTATTCATTATACCACTGTGTTGAGTGCTATTTGCATAGCTCATCATCTATGTAGAATATCATCTATATTATTCATCATATCACTGTGTGGAGTGCTATTTGCATAGCTCATCATCTATGTAGAATATCATCTATATTATTCATCATATCACTGTGTGGAGTGCTATTTGCATAGCTCATCATCTATGTAGAATATCATCTATATTATTCATCATATCACTGTGTTGAGTGCTATTTGCATCATTCATCATCTGGATTGAATATCATCTATATTATTCATCATACCACTGTGTTGAGTTCTATTTGCATAGCTCATCATCTATGTAGAATATCATCTGTATTGTACATCATATCACTGTGTTGAGTGCTATTTGCATAGCTTATCATCTATGTAGAATATCATCTATATTGTACATCATATCACTGTGTGGAGTGCTATTTGCATAGCTCATCATCTATGTAGAATATCATCTATATTGTACATCATATCACTGTGTGGAGTGCTATTTATATCGCTCATCATCTGGATTGAATATCATCTATATTGAACATCATATCACTGTGTGGAGTGCTATTTGCATAGCTCATCATCTGGATTGAATATCATCCATATTGTACATCATATCACTGTGTGGAGTGCTATTTGCATAGCTCATCATCTATGTAGAATATCATCTATATTGTACATCATATCACTGTGTGGAGTGCTATTTGCATAGCTCATCATATATGTAGAATATCATCCATATTGTACATCATATCACTGTGTGGAGTGCTATTTGCATTGCTCATCACCTTTGTTGAATATCATCTATATTGTACATCATATCACTGTGTGGAGTGCTATTTGCATAGCTCATCATCTATGTAGAATATCCTCTATATTGTACATCATATCACTGTGTGGAGTGCTATTTGCATAGCTCATCATCTATGTAGAATATCCTCTATATTGTACATCATACCACTGTGTGGAGTGCTATTTGCATAGCTCATCATCTATGTAGAATATCATCTATATTATTCATCATACCACTGTGTTGAGTGCTATTTGCATAGCTCATCATCTATGTAGAATATCATCTGTATTGTACATCATATCACTGTATTGAGTGCTATTTGCATAGCTCATCATCTGGGTTGAATATCATCTATATTGTACATCATATCACTGTGTTGAGTGCTATTTGCATAGCTCATCATCTATGTAGAATATCATCTGTATTGTACATCATATCACTGTGTGGAGTGCTATTTGCATAGCTTATCATCTATGTAGAATATCATCTGTATTGTACATCATATCACTGTGTGGAGTGCTATTTGCATAGCTCATCATCTATGTAGAATATCATCTGTATTGTACATCATATCACTGTGTGGAGTGCTATTTGCATAGCTTATCATCTATGTAGAATATCATCATTCTGTATTGTACATCATATCACTGTGTTGAGTGCTATTTGCATAGCTCATCATCTATGTAGAATATCATCTGTATTGTACATCATATCACTGTGTGGAGTGCTATTTGCATAGCTTATCATCTATGTAGAATATCATCTGTATTGTACATCATATCACTGTGTGGAGTGCTATTTGCATAGCTCATCATCTATGTAGAATATCATCTGTATTGTACATCATATCACTGTGTGGAGTGCTATTTGCATAGCTCATCATCTATGTAGAATATCATCTGTATTGTACATTGTCTCACTGTGTTTGGTGCCATTTATATTGTACATCATCTTTGTTGAATATTATCTCTATCGTACATCATCCCACTGTGTTCAGTGCCATTTACAATAACATTACATCATCTGTATTAAATATCATTAATATTATGTTTCATTTGATTGTATTGAGTCTCATTTACATTGTACATCATCTATGTTTATCAGATTCTATTATCCATATTGTGCATCATTTGATTGTGTTGTATGCCCCCAACAGTGTACAACCTTCATGTATACATGTGAATCTTTATTTAATATGTTGAATATCATCTACTGTGGATATCATCTGTGATGTATGTCTTCTTTGTATCTCATGTTGAACACCTTCTTAATTCATAATATAAATGCTAAATAATATTTTTTTCAAATGACGATTAATATTAGGATGCCTTCATATAAATTCCTTTCCATAGGGAGGTGACAAGTAAGGTTGAGGTGTCAACAGAAGGAGGCCCCAGCACATTTGGTACATGTGTCCTGCTTCTAATTGAGACAATACCTATGGGGGCCTATGTGGACATATATCAGCTGAAGATGGGAGAAGAGTATGGTGGACCAAAGGTGAGAGTAATACATGTATTATAATCATATTCATTGAATACATTGATCGTTCTACGAACGGGAGCATCGACCTTGGGGAAGATGCCTCCTTAAGTGGAGAAGTGTTTCATGATTTCAGTGTACATTTTAAAATGAGTTGTAATCCATAGTTCTATTTTTTAAATGTTAAGGTTCAAATTGTATTCTATTCAAATTATATCACTGTTAAACTATATATCTGCTTTAAATGGGCTTATTAGCCTTTTGCGAATTATTGATGTAGATGTAGATCAATATGTACTTTGTAATTTGTATGGCTTCAGAGGGTGCTTCAAAATGACCATCCTCATATCAAGAGCCAATTCTCTGATATCATCTGAAACGTTTGGACTTATTAAATTAAGGATTTAAGCCCTGGACTCACTGAATCATTCCATGGAAGGTTTTGTTTCCAAATCTTTGAATGACCGCGCAGCGGGAATACAAAGTTTAGGAAATAACGCCTGAATGGAATGAAGCAGCCACATTGCATTGGGCCTTGGGCTTAAATTCTTTTCACATATTGCACAATATTTTCTACAAAATCACTAAAAGAACATATTTTCTAATGAAGCTTTTTGCAAGGGTCAAGTTGGTAAAGCATCGTTTTCAATCTGTTGTCCCAGTTTTCACATTGACAACCATACAACTAATGTGTTATTGGTAATATAACAGAAAGCAGTACGTGAAATAACATGTTCTTATTGGCTGGAATTGGACATACCTTGCCTAGCTATGCATAAGCCTAAGCTATGCCTTAAAGCTCAAATTTCTTTTACAATTTGCAACCTGTCTTTACAAAAGGTACCCACCTGATCATAAACATACAACCTGATAGTCACATTTTCTCAAGAATTAGCAGTATACCCTGTTAACAGCCATGCCTCTGAACCCTGGGGGGCTTACGTGGGGCACCTTTTTGACATTTGGTATCCCAAAGGACATTTGGTATTCCAAAGGAGGGAGAGAAATGCTTGAAAAAACTCCCCTGATTTATTCTAAAAACAACCTTCCCTTCTTTTAGGATCTGGTATGAGAATGACCCTCAAATTATGACTTTTGAGGTATGAAAATGGTCAGATTTTTCCATTTTCTGGTGTGAGAATGGTCTTGGAAAATATGTTACCTCTCACTTGTGGCATGGTATTTGTCATAATATGTAGTCTTAACAATTATGTAAGCATTCATCAGACTGTACCATGTGCTTTTGTTGTTATGATTATTATGTAAATGATCTAGCAGTTACACATATCCTTAATTTGAGGTTGTTATGGATAGTTTTCTTCAAAGATCTGCCTTTTTCTTGGGGCATTAGACATTTTGAATGGCCCTTAATCTGGGTGTTTGATATGGCATTGGTCCTATATTTGGACATTTGGTATGGCACTGGTCTTATATTTGGACATTCAGTTTGGCATTGATCTTATATTTGGACATTCGGTATGGCGTTTGGGCGTTATTTTTGTTGGTATGGGAACACATTGAAATTTCACAGATTGGTATGGGAACATCTTGATATATGAGGGTTCAGCCTAGGACCCCCGCCAAGTTTTGAATACAGTGCCTTCTTTACTTCAATTTAAAATGACTAGGAAGAAAAAAATCGCTGAAATATAATTATATACTGTCACCTCATCTACCTTTCCATGCCATACATTTTCCTAAACTGAAATAGAGTTAACACACATTGGCAGCCACAACCCACCACCACTAGCCATAAGTTAGATGCATACATATGCTATCAATATGTATAGTTATTATTGAATTTTCATTTTTGTCACTAAAACAACTTCATACACTTGTTAAAGTGTCACTTGATGTATACTTTCTGTATCATAGTTTGACAATAAAGTATGTAACTAACTAAAAACAAAACAAAAAAACCTGGGCTCAGAACAATCACCATGAAACACCCTGATATTTGCATATACCTAAATAATTGTATAATGCCATTTGTTTCAGTTCAGTCATATGGAACATCTGCCATCAACATTGCTGTCAACTGAAATATTACCTTTCATTTAAATGAAATAATCTAACAAAATAAAAAACATAACTGATAGACACCAGAACAATCACATCTTAACAGTAATCAGACACATGTTTTCTGCATTTAGGTGATCTCAGAATATATAGACATTGAGAAGCCAGACTACGAGTCAACCAAACATGACATCTATATTTATGGGAATATGACACGACATCGAGGTGTGATATCTGGAGAAGTAACATATCCCTTGCACCTGAGGTATCACAGACTGAGAAAGAATGTTGAATTTGCAGAAGTGACTCTGAAACATCCTAGAGTGCTGATCAATTGCTCAAGTATGATATTCAAATTTATTTTATTTTCAGGAAAATGTCAAAGAAATATCCAGACAGAATTGTAAAATTGTTCCAAAACATGAGACAGAATAAAAGAATTTTGCACTAGTTTATGAACCTAGATTACTTTCGAAAAATTTGTTTTCAAGTTGTGTTTAGCATAACATAAAAGGTCTTTAGGTTAAAAAGGTCAAAAAGGTATTTTTCAACTCGCTTCAAATTGATCAAATTTTGTAGGTGGTGGTGACATTTTGTCATGTTAATGCCTTGTTCATTTCTATCATCTCATACAGAATGTTGATGTCACTTTGATTTATTTTTAGATTTAAAACAGAAACTGGGTGGTAATCTACATCAGTTCCCATGTTACCCACATCAAAGCACTACATGCACATGGAAAGAGTTAGGATATACAGTGGTGAGAATTATTTAAAGTCAGATTAGACCGTTAACCTAATTAATGGATGGGTGATTTCTGTCGTCAGTCTAATATACAATTTTCAAATATACAATATCTAGATTACTTTTGATCAGTTATTAGCATACATGGGATTATTGTCATGCACAACAATAGGAGAGAGCCACTGTCATTAGTTCTTTCAAAAAAATAATGATGGCTCTGTAGCACAATTCTAATTTTTGTGATAAGACCGGTTTTCCTATGGCCAGGCTCAATTAACAAAGATAACAAGGTGGATATGTATTGACAGAGGTTATAAAATATGCCACTACTGTTGAGATGGAAGGATGATTGACAAGTGAGGAATTTCAAAAGCTTACTGTACACCCCGGAATAGCCTGACAACGGTAAAGTCAGATACTGTTGTCACAAATGGCAGACATAACCGTCGCTTCGATTAGATTTTCATGTACTGCATGTTTAATAGAGCATCTAGACTAAATTCCTTTGGAACAACAATCAATCAAAGTGTCTTAATACTCATTGTACAGTTAATAGTGTTCTACCATCGCAATAAAGTCTTTAATTTAACCGATCAAAATGAGATATGGGACAATGGACATTGTTATTATTACCATATGACGTTGTCTTTCTAAATTTCTCAAATTCAGATTCCGTCGTCATTGACGATATCGAAGACGCTATATTGTGGTGATTCACGACCCAATTTGATCGAAAATGGGGTTTCATATGTTACATTATCACAAGAGCTTAATGCATGCACAGAATTAGCGACGATAAAATCCCATGAAATAAGGACCAAGTGATTGAACAGTTGAAGCAACAGTCATGTCCGCCATTTGTGACAATGGTATCTGACTTTACTGTAGTCAGGCTATTCCGGTGTCCTGTAGCCAAAAATAACAATCTTGTGATACTTATATCACCTGTTTAGATTTTTACATAATGAATTTTTTCCAATTTCAGGAATCTCCAGCATTAACATTCCTTGTTCCAGTTGGAAATAGCAATCATATATTCTTAGTGACGACTGTTACCATAGCAACAACATTGATGGGATGTGCCTATATTTTGTACCTTGTAATGAAATCTCCAGAACTGAAAGGCAAAACTAACTGAACTGTTGAAATTGAAATTACCCCACATTTTAATCCATACAATGATGCTGAAGGGCTGGTTGAATCTTGTGTAAGAAACAATGAACCAGATGTTGTTCTTATTCTGTATTAGATACGACAGTATTGAATGATGGGAGTGTCTGAGGAAGAGCCAGTCTATGTGGATATCACACATGCATTTTAATTATGCTGTAAAGTAAAAATAAAACAAAACAACTACATTTTTCATAGAGAGAATATTACATTTTATTTATATTATTCTACATTAAACCCTTCATAACATATCTGGTTTCTACAGTAGGGCTCTAGTGTATTATTCATTAATGGACACATATGTACATATTGGAAAGTAATGACACATCAATTCAAAATTCAAATATATTCTTGCATCAAAAAATTCATTTTGTCACTCAATGTGCAATTAACTAATGTATATCAAATAATTGAAAGCAAATAAAACTATGACAGCAATCATTTACAATTTCTAAAATGTACATGGAAGGTAAAGAAACACTAGGTGATTAGCCTACTGGAAATGTGTACTAGAACATAGTATATAGTTTAGAACTACATTACAACTCCTCTTCACCTGACTATCCATCGACTCATACAGTAATATAAAATACATATACGTATACTTTGATTTATGAAAACACAAAACAGTTTTATTTATAATATGCTGATGATATAAATTATCAAGTGAAGCAATGTACAATGCTGCAAAGCGCTGACTGGAGATGGCGCTGCAAAACAATACAAGTCACACATATTCAACCATAGACTTGTATAAAAATTACAAATATTTCACAAATCAGAACTCTCTGACTTGACCTGCAGCTTTTAATCATCCTAGAATGTATTGAGGTTCCTAGTCCAAACCCCACTTATTGGGACAATAAGCAAATGACCTTACTATATGTACTCGCATGACTTGCCAATGTACTTTTAATAACAAAAATAGGATACACAACAAATAAACAATAACAAAAGTTGCCCAAAATATCAAATACTGATACTTGTGACATTTCGTTTTAAAATGCAAACTGTACAGCAGACCTGGACATTCATGCGCATTGTGAATTCATTGAAAATAATATATACGTTTAGTGAAAATACACCAGGATCTTAAAAAACAATTAGCCTAAGTACAAAAATGGAACATCTTAGTGAATGCCTTCCACAAAATATAGTGAGTCAATCACATTAAATTTAATAATGTTATTCTATATACATTTAGTAAAATAAGCCTTGGATTACATAATCATTCAACATTTTACTTTTTTTATAAATCTATACCTTTAATCCAGTATCTGCTGCCACAATGTCAGCTTGCAAATTGTCTTTAACAGTCTTCCTCTTCTTTCAATATGAAATATAAGTACAACTACAAACTACATACATTCATTCTGTACATTATTTATTATAATCTTTCCTTGAATGCCTTTAATTTCTGGACAAAATAGGACTCCATAACTTCTGCACATTGATAGAATGGAGAGTCTGCAGTGTTGTAATATCTGCAATTGTCAAATATTCTCATGACGTCTCTGACATAATCCCCGAGTTTCATATACTGTTTCCTGCTGACTCTATCTTCAACTGTTGTCAAGTCTGCAATGAACGACACAAAGAACTATTGATAGATGAAAGACTATTAGGGGATCAAATCAAAGGTGTCTGGATTTTCTCTGGCTTATAGAGATGCATGCACTGGTTGAGGTCAATTACATTATCTTGAAAGATCCAAGATTGAGTAAGGAAGTCACCCATGAAATATGAGCTGTAATAGTATCATGTTTAGGGGCCTTGGATATATGATATTATGGGAACCCATAATTCAATAGAACCCAGTTTCCCCTTTATTGCATTCCAACAATATAAGCAACATTACATATGGTTTGAAATATTATTCTAGATCAGTTGGTCTCAGAGGATCTGGTTGGCCCTAGACAAGAGATTCAATGGTGAGGCAATAAGAAAAGAAAATATTATCAAGATAAAAGCTAGGCACTCACCCATTGGTTCCTTGATTACCCTGTAATAGTCTGGCACTTCTTCTGGGTCTACGGCCTCCAAGAATGGCCAGGACATCTTGTGAGACTGGAAACAAATTACTCTTCTGAATTAACTATTCAACTATGGAGAGAATGTCCTATGATTTATGAGGTGATATGATATTCTCCACGAATGACTGCAATATCTGCATGAACAAGCGAAGCAAGAGAGTAAGTCTTAGGATGTTCTTTTTCTTCCATAGTTTGAGGGGTGCTTTAATAAGTCAAATCAAACTTTCAAAACAAGTGCTGAGTGTTAAGTACAGGGAGTCCAAAAACCAGGACTGAAGAAAAGATAAACTTGGCCAATCCTGCATATTCTGCCTTGAAATTTCAGAATTATTTAGTTTATTCAACATCACAACATGGACAAGTTTGATTATAATCTGCCTATTAAGTCAAAAACTACAGTCCCTTACAAAACATGTGGGCACCTCTTTTCTCAATGCACAATTGAACATAGAGAGGGAAGATTATCATCAAACTTTCGCAACAAAATCCACATTGAATTAACTAAATGATTCTGAATTTCAAAACAGAATATGCAAGACTGACAAGTAAATCAACCTTTTCTTCGCTCCTATTTTTGGACACCCCGTATGAGCTTTGAGTCAAGCAGTAAAAATGTGTAAACCATGGAATATGGCACTGTATGACATGTTTCAACAAGGCATTAGCAGTAAAAATGTCACCACCTGCTAAGTTATTGAAAATGGTTAACAAGACATCAACATTCAAAATGTTGACATTTCAATTCAAGTGATAACAAAATCTGAATGTATAGGGGGGGTGCAAGGAACACAATGTTAGAGGCGGGAGATTCAAATATCATAGAAAGTTGTATTTGGTCCCTTAAATGGTGGCCATTTTGAAATTCAGTGGCCATCTTAAAAATCTCTTATTTATTAAAACTTTTTTGTCACTAGGCATCAGCATATGAAAGTTAAACCAAATCCATTGACTGGTATTTGAGTTATCAATGATTACATATTTAAATGAAAATTGGAGGCCATTTTGAAATTCAGACACCATTTGAAAATCTCTTCTTTGGCAAAGCTCATTTGTCCTAAGTATCATCATATAAAATTTGAACCGAATCCGAGAACTAGTATTTGAGTTATCAAAGATTACATTTTCTATGGTGTACGCCTAGGGCAGAAATGTGTTGGAACTCATAACATGGTTAAATATGTTCACAGTAAAAAGTCTAAACAGTTGGAAGTTGTAAGAAATTGTTATAGACAGTGCGAACACTATCGAACACCGTCCACAAAAAAGTTATAACAAAATTATAACAATATGTCATCACATCTGGGGGTGACATAATATTAATGATAAAGTGAAAAATTGTTGAAAACATGATATTTTTTCACTGCTTACATAAACATCATTTTAGCACCTATGGAATAATTAAATGATTTTGAGTGATATCGTTTTTATCCACAAGTTGATATCAATATCTGGATGAGTGAGCATAGCGAATAGGTGCCGATATTGATATCTATGAGTGGATTAAAATGATATCACAAAAATTCATAAGATGTTCTATTTATACAAAGTTCACCTATTAAATTAATTTAACCAAACATTTCAAAACAACATTCATTCATTTATCATGTGACAGCATAAAATCACCACCTTACAATACAGGTCACATTGCACGATTGGTGAGTGTTTTCAAATTCGTTGAATAAAGTGAATCATATTCCAAAGATATCGCTTATTTCCACACATTTGCAAAATATCAAATATATTGAATGTTGTCATACAGATTTGTCCTCAACTATGGGATAAGGACTGATATGTAATATATTTTAATTCACATTTGACATTTTTCTGGAAAAAAACTACTCCAATACTAACAAGAATTCTAAGATAGCTATAACTGCATAAGAAAACGAGGCATTAACATGCAAAATGTCACAACCATTTGTTACAGACGCCAACCGCCGATTGCCAACCTCCGATCGCTGTTACAAAAAATGGAGACCGTAACGATATGTCAACAGTTCTTGTTGGTAACATAACAATATATGTTAAGTTTGTTAAAAAATAACTAAGCTAATTTTCAGTCTACATTACATGAAGATTATCAGACGATCTCGTAAAGTACATTTGGAAGGTACTGACCTGAAGACTTTTTACGATCCTTCGTAGCTCAATAAAGTGCTGAGTAGTGAGAATTGTTTGATTGGCCTTAGTTTCTGATGGTGAATTATTTGCCTGGCAGTTTGGACAGATGTAGACATCAATACTATCAGCTTGAGATTTTGTTATTCCAACACAGGTGCCATGGAACCAGTCCTGGCATCTATCACAACCTATGTAGAACCTAGAAGACATTGGGAAAATTCATAAGACTATAAACAATTATAAATGATAAACTGAAATTCAGTCATTGAAATATTACTTTAAGGTAACATTTTCTATTCACCAGTTTTCACTGACATTAACATCATTGCATGGGAACATGTAGATGTAACAATTGTTTTCATAAAATATCTTAGCATTACAGTAGGGTTTCACAAAAATTCAAAACCCATATAAGAAACCTTAATAAGAAATACTCTGATGTTCAAGCAATCTTGACAACTTAACCATGTTTCCCCCTAAATGATATATTTTCATGTAAAAGTATGCAATAAAAAAAACCCAATAAATCCAGTTCAAATTAATGTCAATCGAGTTAATTGTCATCAAATACTAGAGAAGCTTAAGTGCACAAACATTTTATTTGATTCATTTGTGAAAGCAATAACTATTTGACAACATATCACAACATAGAAGCCTAATATTAAACCTAAGAGGAAGATGTGTGTGAGAATTAGCAAGAGGGTGGCTGCAACTTTAATAGTACACCCATTGCAATAACTTAAATGGCTTAACTCTTACATTCAAATGTCCAAAAGGTCATGAAAGATATTTTTAGCAAGAAATCTGTAAAATAGTCAGTGCGTACAGTGACTAGTAAATAAGAATCTAAGGTACTTAGCTACTCACTTTGATTCATCATAAGGTGTTTTACAGAGACAGTATAGTTCCTCAGCACTAGATGCATGCTCTTTCTTGCAATCATCACATGTGTAGGTCTCCATGAACTTAGCATGACTCTCATCTATGCCAACACAGTTACCATGGAACCAATTGGTACATGTGTCACAGCCAATGTAGAACCTACAAAGTTATCACATGTTAATATGTCGGTACACATGTTACAGCCAATGTAGAACCTACAAAGTTATCACATGTTAATATGTTGGTACACATGTTACAGCCAATGTAGAACCTTCAAAGTTATCACAAGTTAATATGTTGGTACACATGTTACAGCCAATGTAGAACCTTCAAAGTTATCACAAGTTAATATGTTGGTACACATGTTACAGCCAATGTAGAACCTTCAAAGTTATCACACGTTAATATGTTGGTACACATGTTACAGCCAAAGTAGAACCTACAAAGTTATCACATGTTAATATTTTGGTACACATGTTACAGC
Source organism: Owenia fusiformis (assembly GCA_903813345.2). Lineage (NCBI taxonomy): Eukaryota > Metazoa > Annelida > Polychaeta > Sabellida > Oweniidae > Owenia > Owenia fusiformis. The sequence goes on along the minus strand of CAIIXF020000009.1, from coordinate 17,374,861 downwards.
CAATGTAGAACCTTCAAAATAATCACATGTTAATATGTTATTACACATGTTACAGCCAATGTAGGACCTTCAAAGTAATCACATGTTAATATGTTGGTATATGTGTTACAGCCAATGTAGAACCTTCAAAGTTATCACACATTAATATGTTGGTATATGTGTTACAGCCAATGTAGAACCTTCAAAGTAATCACATGTTAATATGTTGGTATATGTGTTACAGCCATGTAGAACCTTCAAAGTTATCACATGTTAATATGTTGGTATATGTGTTAATATGTTGGCCAAAGTTTAAACATGTTTTACTTACTTTGATTCATCATAAGGTTTCTTGCATACACAGTAGAGTCTCTCTTCAGTGGGGTTCACCTTGCTTGTACCAGTAGAGATAATCTTGCCTTTCTTCTTCTTACTCTTAGGCTCTTGTACCACTAACACTCCAAGACCTTCAATTGTGCTAGCTCCAGTGTTCATCTCTGTGGACTTTCTCTTCACTGGAACTTTCTTCTTTTGTTTCTTTAACTCTTCAGCAACCTCCGCCTGTAAGCAATGACAGTGGTATTGAATATTTATATGCAGATTAATCTGATGGTGGACTCTTTATCAATGAAAATTTTGAAAAAATAAGGGATACCCCTGATCCACCTTAGGTTCTTTCACCACATCGGTGTTTATTAAATCATTTCCCCAGGATTTACTGAACGACCAAAAGCACTCAATAACATAATATCAAATTAATAGACTGTCTTACCCTTACATCAGCTGCCAATGAAGCTTCCATCCGTGACCTTTTCTTCAAAATCTCCTTCTTAAGATTTTCTTTGGTTTTGTGTAAAATATTCAGGAGTTTCTCCTCTGATGTGCGTTTCACTTTTTCCTCCATATTATCTATGCGTTTCTTTTTACGCAGCTCTTCCCTCTCCATTTTCTCGATTCTGTTGAGCATTGAGGCGATGCACTGGCTCACAGAATTGTGCCTGTAAACAAATGATATGAGCTGATCACTCTATCTTGGGTAATTTGCCGGACTCATTCACATGTTAAGGGGCCAGCTAGGGGATGTGAGCACTTCCCCAATTATTTTAGTGTTTTCAATTATGACTCAACAATATTGTCAAATATTTTACCTCACTGTATGAAACACTATTGTACAAAGATATGCAATTGGTTTTATGAAAATTAGAGTAACAAAACAAGATATTAGTATTTCTAAAATAATCAGAATTTTAAATTGTTGAACTTTACCTGTTGATGTTTTCTGTTTCCTCTGGGGTAAGAGCCTTTGTTAATGGTATCTTGTATTTATTGTCCTTCACTCTATTGTAGCCCTTAGCTGAGACATCCTGCAACAAACCTTGCACATATGCAATTTTGCACTTGTTCTAATGGTGCTAAGAAAATTGAACATTCAATATTTCCATTTCTTATTTACATAATGTTAAGTATTTATAATGTTCATTATAACATTAAAATGTTCTCTCAGTGTGATACCATATGATTAACAATATAGATACTATAATTTAACACAAATGATATATTCATGTGAGCTAGCTGGTCCCAAAAACAACTGATCTCAAAGCTGTGCAGATCAATGAAAAGTTCCAGTCAGCTTTACTTGCTCTATGTAACATTACAATGATTGATAAAGAAAGGATTCTTACAGGTTTATTAGTGCTTGATGTCTCTTCGTCGTCTGCTTGATTGCCTCCAGTTTGAGATGCTATCTGCAGCCTGGCCTGGCTAAGACCAATGTTCTTCTGCATAGCCAGTAGTTTGGCTTGTATCTCTGGATCCTGGTTCTGCAACATGGCTTGACGCACAACTGAAATACAATACAATTCTGTCTGGGTCTCTCAAATGAATGGATTATTTCTTACCATTATCAACATTCTTTATATGGAACACCTTTATAATCTTGATTCTTCAACACTTGGTAGTTCAGGCGGAAGGGTCTTCAAATTGGAGAGACAATACAGAAAACTTTGCTTTAACTTAACTTTGCTGTACAACTTGCAGTGCTCTCCAGATATTTTTTAGACTAAATACAACATTTTAAAGTTTTTAAACTTTTGGTGCTTCATTTTATTTTTTGTGTTTTGTCACCTTTGAGCAACATTTTAATTTCTTATTTTATGTAAACACTTTAGGTTTTTGTAATTTTTTGTGCAACATTTTAGGATATTGTTTTTTGACAGCATATTTAGACCAACCTTGCTGTACAACTTGTGGTGTGACAGAATATCTGTTGGAGGCCAGCTGAGTGGCAGCCTGTTGTGATTGTGATATAACATTCTGTGCAGCAGCAGCATTCTGGGCAGCAACATTCTGTGCAGCAGCTGCATTCTGGGCAGCAACATTCTGTGTAGCAGCCACATTCTGGGCAGCACTGAGTGAGGCATTGATGGAAGATGCAAGCATGCTCCCTGGTACAGCAAACACAGGCGACTTGGGTCCAACATTTGCCTACAAGTAAAAAGGAATTTTAAATTAATTGACTGAGAATGACACAGCTTCTTTAACATTTATATGAATTAAAGAGGAATTCTGCAATTCTGATCCTTAATACACTAAAATATTTGAAATAAATATTGATGTTTAGCTTACAAAATCAATATGCATTTTCTGTACAAAGATTGCAAGCTTGAAAAAATACATACAAGTAATATACTTGGTGTAAAGCTTTAAATCATATTTGAATCAATTAAAAATCAATAAGATTCATCATTATGTGCAATGTGCATTATTTCATATCACATTGCCTTCATGACATTACTGGTTCACTTACAGAAGGTGGTGTGATGATACGTATCTGTTGCTGGGCAGGAGGTGTGACACTTAACTGTGGAGCAAGCACTGCCCGGGGTGGGCTACCCACCAAGGTAACCTGGGCCTGTCCAGCAACCCCTGTGCCTTGCTGCACAATCCCTGGTCGTACTAGAGTAGCCTGGGGCGTCTGACTTGTCAACATGCCACTGAGAGTTGACTGAGTTGTACCCCCAGAAGCACGAATCTTGGCCATAGCAGCAGCCAGGGTTGGGGCAGTTATCCTAGCCAGATGAGGAGTCTGTCCAGGTATTCGTACTTGTGTCTTAGCCATAGCTGTTCCAGGAGATACTACTCTTGGGTTAACTGTTGGGGTGTTCTGAGCTTGTGGCTGCTGCTGTTGCTGTTGTTGTGCAGGGGTCTGTGGACGGGCTCCTGCGACAGTTATAAGCTGCAATCTGCCATCAGGGAGACGAATGATCTGCTGGCCTGGATAAAACACAAGATTTCTGTCAATTATCAACATGCCAAGAAGATTATAATCTAGAATTAGCAAATCAAGGTGGTAGCAAATCCAAACAAACAAATTCATATTAATTAATCTGTATATGTCACAATATAATATTTACCATCTACACTACCCTTAATTTGGAAATAATAAAATACAGAAATTGGAGATATATGAGAATTTCAACCAATTTAAGTATTTGGGTGACCATTCAGGTACAAATTATTCAGACAATACTATATTTAGGCTATATATACAGTTTTTTCTAAATTATAACAAATTCCTGCTTTAGGCAGTCATTTTGAAGTTTCTGAGGCATAAATCAGAAAAACAATACCATACTTGTGATCTCCAAAATTCGGCAGCAATTTTGGATTTTCCAAGGTCTGAATCATAAAACCTCTAAATTGCCTTTCATTTGAGTATAATAAAGCTATATACATGTACTTCAAAAAGATCTAGCAATTGATGGAAATTCCTGTTTTCCCAAACCCCCTACACAGCCCCTTGGGGTTTTGCCAAAAAGCATGGAATTTATATATCGATCCACATGTATATTAGTTATATGAATTATTTTCCTGACAGACAGCTAGATGGAATGACTGACCGACTGACCGACTGATCGAAGGAGCCGTTCTTTATATCCCCGAACTATGGGATAATCATAAAATCAGTACACAAACAATTAAATACATTTTTCAAATTATAACGATACTTTTGCATTATTTACATTTTTATATTAAACATTCATATGCAGCCGTTGGTAGAAAAATGAATCAGTTTTCAGGTATTATTTGCACATTAAATTAAACTAAGAACTAATGGAAAATCAATAGAAAAACATCTCAAACATTTTAACATCAAATTATGAGACCAAAACTTATTTTTTCATAATTTCAATATAAACCAAAATTTCTAACCAAATTTTAGAGGATACATTGCATATCTTGAAGCTAAAATGGAACATTTGTCTAATTTTATTGTTAACAAAATATTAATGATGAACATAAGATCACAGATATTAAAAACTGTGAAATTAATTAATATGAGGGGAATTAAGGTTTTCTTTGTATTTTGTTGTACAAAAATCAACAAGAGTAATAATGTCCTTTTTGAAATGACCACATTGTTATTCCTAAACAGAATATAATCAAGGTGCAGGGTGAGCAAAAAAAGTAACCAGGGTTTCATTAGCAGCAGGCAACAGGGGATTTTCACCCGTTGTTTTCACAAAATCGCCTGTTGTTTTTAGGGATTTTTCAACTCTTCCATGTTAAATTTATGATTTCCATTAATTTGGCCTGTTGTTTTCATTTATTTAGCCTGTTGTGAGAAATTCTAGTGAAACCCCTGGGTAATCCAAACAAATGTACATAAATAACTCAGTGATTCAGCATGGGTTTCGTGTCAACAATTGGCACAATTAAACAATTAAATTTTTTCATTTTTCATTCTACCAAGTTTATATGGTCTATTTCTAATGATCAAGATTTTATGGCCATTTTACAAAACATGCTATAAAATACCAGAGTTGTGTCAGTAGGGTGACTTGAACATATCGGATTCACGCATAGTTGTTCATGACACAAGCATAGACATCTTGTATTATGGCCCTCATCTTCCTTCCTACTGTACTTCTACTTAATTTGGTACTTCTACTTAATTTTCAAAAGTAGCGGTCAATAGTACCTAGTAGTGGTCAACAGTATACAATTATTGACCTCTCCAGAGGTTTACTGTCAAAATTATATCCCGAGACTGTAAACCGAGACCGTAGGTCGAGGTTTACAGTCGAGGGATATAATTTTGACAGTAAACCGAATGGAGAGGTCTATAATTGTTTTGTTAGTCCGAAGAATATCTTAGATTTTTCTGACCCTTGAAGTTGACTTGAAGTTGGATCCAGACCCTCGAGACGTTCATGTTGTATTTCAGTATATCGGCAGTAAGTTCACTCAATGGAGTCAAACTACTCTCCTGGGCGAAGTCCACTAAAAGCTTTGTACAAAGTTTTAGATTTTTCTTCGTATTTTGACTGTCTTTACTCTCTTAAAGAGACTAATAATATCCTCATCTTCAACATTTTTGAAACGGCTAGTGCTAGCGGCGGCCATTTTATCGTCTGATAATGACGTCATTTTAGTGGAATGCTGGGAATATTATTCACCGGCAATGCATTGCGCGGTGTACAGTTAAAATTATTCACCGCTCGTTGACCAATCAAAATCGAGTATTTCAACTGAGGTACTAACAATACATATTGTTGACCCCTCATCAACCAATCAGAATTGAGTATTTCCATTGAGGTACTAACAATATCTCTTGTTTCAATGTTTCAGGGGTTGTTAGCATTAGATAAAAATCTAGTGGGATTTATGTGGGAGATGTCATTGGACATAGACCAATGGAACTTGGTAGAAGGAAAGATCATTGAACAAAGTTTAATTGTGTCATATAAACTCTTAAACTAATGCTGAATGGCTGAGTTATTAACATACATTTGTTTCAGTTACCTTTTTGGGCTCACCCTGTAGTTCTATTATGTAATTAATTGTGTTACCACAAATTCATTGCTTTGAATAGTTTGCAACAGATGTAAAGTATGTGCCTACCTGGCAGGAGTCCCCTGACTTGCAGCTGACCAGTGGGTGACTGGATGATCTGGACACTCTGGGCCTGACTGGTTGTTGTAGCTGAACCTGATGCCACAACCTGAGGCTTTGACAATACCACTGCAAGAAATGCAATAATTGTGAGCATTGAAACTGATCATACAAAATACAATTCTTATTAAATATTTGGATTTACAATTATCAGCTAATAGAAATTTGTACTTTGTTACATGCTCATGAAATATATAAAATCTGAAGCAAAAGATTATCTTGGATGGAGGACTACTTCCATAATAACATTGCTTACTTTTAGTGGTAGACGTGGGTGTCATAAGCCTAGGGGCCATTTTCATTCCCTGAGGGACAACCTTTATACCCTGGGGTGTCATACCAGATGAAGTTGTCATGGTGATCTTGGGTCTGATGGTCATTGTGGTTCCAGGGAGATGCACAGTGCGTGTACGAGTCACTACAGCACCAGGTGTCACCACTGTAGGTACATTACGTGCTGCAAATGTAATGTTGAGAAGTTGCTTAGATGCCAGTTCAAACATTACACAAAAGAAATCTGATTGAGAAAGATACACATTCACTTTAATAAACATAAGAAACTGAAGAACATTAAAAACAGCTTGGTGTCCCTAAAAAGAGAACACAAATACATTGCACAGAACTCACATACAATTAGTATTCTAAGCAAACATATATGTATGCTTACTTGGAGCAGTAACTGTTGTTATGGTTGATCGGGGTGGAAGCTCAATTTTCGTAACGGCTGACAATTTAGTGGCCATTGTTGGAGTTTTGCTGGTCGTTGTCATGATGATCCCTTGTTCTGCCAGACGCTTCTGTTGCATAGCAATTCTCTGTTGTTTAAGTTGAGCCTCTAACTGGGCCTTCAACTCCTCATTTGCTCCACTAAGTGATGAGCTCTTCACTGTGGATACATCACTAGACGATTTTGCAGGCTCAATTTCCTTAATCATTTTCTGACGCTCCACCCTATAAAGTATATTGTAATGGGAATTTGCTGATACAAAGACAAACACAATAAAAAAACATAACAAAGGACTAACTGCTACAGTTATACACTGCTCTGGACCCCTATCTAATATTTAGAGGCTTATATTATGTTTCAAAGGATGCCAAACTTGTGTTGAGGACTTTTGTTATAGATGCCTTGTCTTGTGTAATGGAGGCCCTATGCATGTGTTTCAGACCCTGTCTTACATGTATGTTTCAGAGGCCTTATCTTGTGTAATGGAGGCCCTATTCTATTTTGTATTCTAGCGGTATTCTAAATTATCTTTTCAAGTAAATTATCATAAAAAAGAACAAAGTTCCTACTTGTCATAGAACATCTTTATCTCCCACAATTGTAGGTTCTCCTCTGGCACCCAAGTCTCTGTAATGCTTGGCTCCGTCATCTTTGGTGACTCTGGTCTTTTCCTCTCTCTCAGACCCTTTCTAATAGGAGTGTACTTCTCTACAAGCAGAAACCAGGGTTATGCATAACATAAATTACATTGGTCTCTTCTTTGAGCAGTATTGGCCATCAGAACTTGTACTTGTAGGCTATGGAAGTGTACACCCAGGAGTGTTCTAACACTTTCGAAAGATTTTTGTTGAGACTTTTAGAAGTTTGCTTACAAATCTATACTGTGGAATAAAACGATGTAATGTTTTTTTTAACAGCAAAATATGTTGCTGAAACCTCAGTATGATAGCTCATGAGCTACTTCTGAAATTTTGACCAAATCAATAGCATACTTTTAGATGTACAGTAGCCAAAATGCAATATTTTGACATGAAAAAGATATTTTGGTATGTGAGGTAAAAGCTCCTATAGAACAGATAGTGATTACTTACCTTTCTTGACTTCAGGCATGTTGATAGGAACAACAATCTTCCTGACCAGATATTCCGACCTAAGTGAAAACAGACCTACATCTCGTCTCTTAAGGAGCTCCTTAGTGGTGATGTCGTTCTCAGTTGTCACTGTATTGGTTCCCCCTATAGGTGTCTTGGCATTTATATCATCCCAGGAAACACAGGCCCACATGACATGTAGGTGCAGACCTACTGCAGCTAGAGTCTTCAGGGTCTGTAACCTCCATCTCCAGGCTGTCTTGAAGTATGGTCTTGGACAAGGATAATTCCAGTTCACATTATACATTTTGCAGTTATAGTTAAATCCACTCACTTCCCGCATTCCACGAGTACGAGCTAATTTTCTAAGTTCTTGTTTTTCCAGTACAAATATGCTCATCTGCTTGCTCTTTGTTAAGAATTTTTGACATACTGGCAAGATACTTTTGAGTGCCTTTTTCTGCTGAAGTTGGACCTGGGAGGCCAGTACAATCTTTCCTTCCTTGGTTACATACTTTGGGATCTTTGTAGCAACTTTAGTTGGAATAGGAGGCTTTATTCTCTCCTCTAGCAGAGAGATTTGTTTCAGGATGGCCTGTTCTTCAGGCATCAACACAGAAGGATCAACCTTTTTCTCAACTTTTAAAGTATCATTTATAGCTGGGGGGCTTTTCTTGATGCTAACTGACTTAAACATTGCTTTCTGCCCTAGTTGTTTCGTCAATAGACTGAATTTATTTGAGTTCTGTGAGGAAGAAACTGGAGTGACAGTGATCACTTTAGGAGTCTTTCTTATCAATTTTGGATTATCTGTTTTTACAAAGTCTAGGAAAGCACTCTGGAATTTTTCTGGAGGCTTGAAGCTTTTTTTAGGTGACTCTTCATCTCCTTCTATATCAACATCATCATCTTCCTCATGGTTATGGTTGGTGATTGTTGGGTTGCCATCATTGTATGGGTTGTAGTCTTCATCTTTCTTGGTGTCATCACATGCTCCAGAGTCAACTGGTTCTTCATCCGAGTCTGAGAGCTCGGTAAACTCCTCAATAGCTTTCCTTGCAGCAGCACGTTTCTGTAATATTGCCTTAACAGGGGTAGGTTTCACTTCAAGTTCAAGTTGTTTCTTCGGTTCTACTTTCACTGGTTCACTTTCTTCTGTGATTCCATTAGGTATCAAGCTATTGAGATCTTCCATTTCAGTTTTATCAATTTGCATATTTTCACATTCTTTCTCAATCTCTTCTTGTGTTTTAGGCTCAACCATCATGACGTCAATACCATTACAGCCATCATCATTGTCATCAAAGATGCTGTCTGGGTTTCTTTGACAACAAGGTGAATAACATTCAAACTCCTCATCCTCATTGTTTCTGCATGTATAGGAGTAGCAAAAATAATGCTTCCTAGCTTTTGGCTTTTCCTCAACAGGAGAATCTGCTTTATATGCTGCTTGAGAGATATTTTGGGAGGGTCGTCTACAGAGTGGTGAATAGCATTGCTTGTGCGGGTTAGTGGCATTCCGACAGTCACTTGAATAACAACAGTATTGAGGGACTGGTCCATCTTTGTCTACACCATTTTCTTTCTTTGGTTCATTATCTTGTATTTTGGCTTCTTTGATTTCTTTGAGTTTTCTTCTGCATTTCTCAATTGTTTGTTTATATAAAATTTGTTTTCTTACCTCCATCTCAAATTGGTGTATTCTTCTTGGTAAAAGAGTGTTTAATTTTGAATAAGGAGTTGTAACTTTGGGATAATAAGTCCGATTTTTCAATGCTGATGACACATCAATGACATCAACAGGTTTAGGGTCACTTGCTGGTACATACTCAAACTTTTCAGGAGTTTTAGGTTTTACAGATGTTCTTTTACGTGGAGATTTCCTTCCTTCCTCTTTCTTGGTAGACTTATCTTTGTCACTATCCACTATCATAATATCACAATCTGGCTTCTTACCACCATCTCTCACCTGACTGAGATCATTATTACCACCACTTGTAGCTATCTCATCATTGTCTGTTTCCATTGACTCAGTATTTGTTGCACCTTCATCAACCTTCACATCTTTAGAACTAATATCTTTTCCCTGAGTTTCATCTACCTCCATAGGTTCTATAGTTTTCTCTGAGTCAGCATCTTTAGTGTTAATTGGCTCACTTCTTGTCTTAATGTCATCTGTGTCATGTTCCATATTTTCATCTGGTCTCAACTCATTTGAATCTTTATTCTGGAGTGACCTGATTTTCTGTGCAACCCCTCGAAGGCCGACCTGAGTATATGGGATGTGTTTGTAGACCTTGGTTGAGCTTCTCCACACCCAGCCACCCACACCAAATGTTCGATACTCTTCACCACGCTGTTTCCAAACCTGAAACAAGACATTTGTGCTATGTGCTTATTGAAACTAGAGAAATGAGTATTATTCATATTATTCCTCATTTTGAACATTTCACGCTTGAAATGACCCATCAATGCCATATCTGTTAAGCAGTTTTCAAGTTATAGGCAAAAATGTCCTATTTGGATGAATCATGGCCAGATGACCTCTCTATAGTCTTCTTAAACAACTGTGTTTAGTGGGACAATAAGTAGAACTATAAAAGGTCTCAATTTTTGAAGACAACATGTCAAGCTTTATATCTTTTACTTCTTCATAAAAGTCATGCGGTAAGAAACATCCCCGCTCTCTTACTTACCTGATGTTTTAATCCAAGTGTATATTTTACCCACTTCTCCTTATTCATGTCCTGGTCATCCCTGTTCTTATCCTTCTTCTTCATCTCTTCACGTTCCAAAGCTGTGATCCTCTGGAGGTGCAAATAACCTAGAAAATTAGATTACATCTTATCTTTATCCAGAAAAATTAAAAAAGCAATATAGTAGTATTTGATATTGATAATATTACATGCATATTTATAACCAAAATAGTACCATTGGTACTTGGCCAATGTGGTCATATATTTTAATTTTTTTCAAAATATAAACAAAATCACTCCACTACTTTTTCAGTTATAGCAAAAACTGTAAAATAACACACATAAAACTAGCCAAATTGTCAAAAGAATGTGTAGAATGGTTCTCATATTCACATAAGATTTTTTAAGAAAAATGATCCAATACTTTTTCAGTTATTGCAAACAAACATAAATTAACACAAATAAAATGGCCGCCAAGATGGCCACTCACTGGCCAAAAGAAGTTGTCATATACATCTAATAAGAAGTAATATACAAAATATCAACAAAGTTGCTCCACTATTTTTGAGTTCTAGTAAAATACATAAAATGATTAATGTACAAAAGCACTAGCCAAATTGGCATAAGAAAGTATATCATGATTATGATTATTCATATGTAAACAACAAAATCACTCCATTACAAAGTGCCATATGACCCCATATCATACCTAGGAGAATTCACATATCAAATATGATCAAAATCACTCAATTACTTCCACAGATACAGCAAAAATCATGAAGTAACATGTAATGGGCACCATTTTTTGATAATTATATTTTTTATTTATTAACCTAGTCAGTTTCCTTTAAAATCTTTGGATTTAAAACATATTTAATGTTACAGTTTTACATGTTGTACCTAAAATACAGAACTCCGTGCAATGAGATCATGAATTAAAATAGAAATCGTATCAAAGAAGTTATGTTATAAATCATGCCACTATTATTGACAAGTGAGCTAATAATACAATTAACCATTCTTGAATTAAATGTGTCCTTTGATCAGAGTGAAACACATAGTATATTGTTATAGTTACCTAGGTTATCATGCCAAACAGAGTTGAAGACACAAGGCTTTATGCAGCTCTCCAAGATGACTAAGGCCAGGGCAAAGTCTCTTGCTGTTGTACAGTTATGTACAGCATTCACCCAGCTGCGCCTCCTTTCAGGCCAGTTAGGGTGCATAAAGGCATGTGGAATGCTGTTCTCTAGGTGTGTAACAGTCAACCTCAGTGTGGAGATGGTCATCAATCTGTTGCCATGTATTGTACCATTCCACCTGAACTCACTAGCATTGGTCAGACTGAATTTATGTGAGAGAAGACGTCTCTTATCTCGCTCCTCATTATGTTGAGGTTTGTTTAAGGCGAGGGTGTCCACAGAGTACTGATTCTCCCAGGTCTTGTAATTTGCCTCCATACCTGAGCAAAACACAAGATTACATGCTTTATATGAGCATGAGTAATTTGTATAGTTGGTTAATCATAGGGTAAAAAGGTTTCATAAAATATATTTAAATTGGAAAGGTAAACCTTTCAATAATATTCAGAATTATTAAAATATACTTTACTGACAAAAATACCAGCTCCCAACAGTGTACACCCAATGAGAGATTTACACAATTACATATAAATAACATCAATAATAATAAGTTGAAAATATGGCCACATACCTAGCTTGAAGAAGACCTCCTTCTTAAACACCTGTGTAGAGGATGATGTTTGTAAGTTAGACTTGGACTTGATCACCTTTGTTATATTTCCATCTTTGTTGATGACAAGGACAGACTCCTCACTGTTCTCTGTTGTTAAAGACTTCTTCAAAGAGTTTACGCTTGTCATTTTCACACTTCCAGTTGGCGAGACAACAGAGTCAACAAAGTGTTTAGGCGTCAAGGATCCAGTGCGGAACCTGGTAGTGTAGCGCTTCTCATCAGATCCTGAAACCAATCATGAATAAATTTTCAAAAATGCTGATCAATTGAAATTAATTTTGAACATTCAAAGGACTGTAAGAATGTAAACTATAAAATCATTGAGAGTCATTCTTGGTAGATGCAATTTGTATAGTTCAAACTCTTCTGTTTCACTCAAAAGCACCAAGATGATTACATTAACAGCTAGATATATTTCAAAACATAATACCCTCAGATGAGGTGGAATGACTACTGTCTGTAGTCTGTTTAGTGGGCATGAGTTTAGTAGTTCCATCCTCTAGTTTCTTTGGGGTCAAGGCAAAGGTCATCTTTGAGCCATCCTTGTTGACCAACACCACTGTCTTGACAGCCCCACTCCCCTTTACTGCAGCTGAGCTTTTTGGTGTCTCTACATCAGGGGGATTGGCAGTAGATGCTGGCACACTATCACCTGCTAATATATATAAATCCACAAGAAATGGAATCAATATTTTCAAAGAACATTAGCTTTTACTTAGTAATTATAAGACAATGCAATGCTTGTTAGTAAACTCATATCTGGGATTATAAAATGTATTTCAATCTAAATAGTACAGTATTTTATATTTTATTCTACTCTGAATATTCGGTGCACTGCAAATACCTGTTTTTAATTCAGTAGCTTTGACACCAGGGAACATTGAGTCAAGAGATACAACAGTTCTATCATTTATCTTCGTCTCCCCTTTATCACCTCTCTCATCAACCTTAGGTACAGCTGCACCTGATTCAGTGCTGCCCTCTGTAACAACACCAGGAGTATTGTTTTCTGGTTGACCATCTCCCTGGGATCCTTAAATGTAATAGAAACCATCATCAGAATATAAATAGTGAGTTGGTGCAGAGTCATCATGTCAACCTTTTATAGGTACCTGTACCATTTATTGATGCAATACTTATGGAGTTATGACCAAACCAGAGCTGGAAATCTTATGTTTCTGAAAAAAAAAATGGTGGCCATTTTGTATCTTTGCAACATATTTTGCTAAAACTTACTGAGAACCAATAAATCATATCACCTGTACAATTTCAAGCAAATTGATGGAATACTTGTTTTGTATGACCACCAAAAAAGAGCTAAAAATCTGGTTTCTGCAGACAGTAAAATGGCTGTCATTTTGAAACAAGGCAAGCTTTTGAGACAAAACTCATGGGAGGAGAATTTATCTTGACCCATTTTCAAAGTGAAAACATTTCGATTGTCATGGTGAATTTCGAATTAGCTACCAATGAAGCTTGTTTTATTTATGTTCAGCTTACTGTGAAAGAATATCAATATTTGAACATGCATTGTGTGTCCAAAGATTTAACTCACCAGCTGGGATTGCATTGTTGTCAGCTCTAGCATTGTTTGCATCTTTTTCTACAACAGTAGCAGTAACTGTAGTGTTGGTTGCTATGGTAACAGAAGTTGTGGTTGTTGCCATTAAGGACACCTCCTTCTTTAAACCATCTATCTCAGTTGTTGTGGTGATGGACTGTGTTGATGTGGTGGTTGTAGTTGATACGGTTCTTTCTTTGTCTATTTCCTACAATCACATTTTTAACAAATAGTATAAATCCTGCCCTCTTGCAATTATTAACAAGGCATTGACATACCTACCCTTTGTTACGGACAAACCATTTCAGGCTCCTTTTTGATGTGAAAGAGTCAGTCCATCCAGTAGGGATAGAATCCATGACCCCTCCCTATTAAGGCTAGAGCTTTGCCACCTCAGGTATAATTTGTGATTGTGTTCTATTGTCTGAGAAATTAAAAAAAAAATACCAAAAACAAGGTAAAATGTATGATGTAGAACAAACAATATGTTTTATCCTATGTGAAGAAAAGGGGTGGCAGGGATGGCTGGAAAGATCTATCACAATGTATATGTAATAGGTTAATAAATATGAGATGGAAGAGGTGAGTAAAATAAAATTCAACCACTTAGGTTGCAATTGAATCCAAAGGCATTTGGAAGGTAACATTATTAAATGTACATGATAAACAGACTTACAGAAATCTCAGTTTTCACTTCATTTGCTTCACTTCCATTCTGCTCTTTCATTGAATCATTGGGCTCCTCTTTATCCTCTTCTTTCATCTTCTCTTTTAGTTTTGCTTCTTCTTCTTTCCTCTCTTCTTCCTCCCTTGCCTTTCTCTCAGCCCTCTCCTTCTGGCGTTTCTCAAGGCTCTCTGTTATAAAGTCAGAACACAATATGTTAATATTTTGTATATGTATATACTTGTGTATCTCAGGCTTGGAGAGCGACTAAGGATTCCCCCAAAATTTGTAAATATGTTTGTTTTACTTTTTATCAGTTTCATTATAATTACTTCCAATCAATGTCAATTTGCCCAATTTACCCTTGGAATGAAAGATTTGCAATTTTCTATCTGATGCTATGTTGCAAAAGTCAAATCAGGAAGTAAAATAAATAAGCTAGAAAGGGACACTGTCCAGATGTATTGAAAAATTTGGAGCTAGAATAAGGCCTATGTATTGTTATAAATGTTTCACTTGCGATACACAGTAATTATTTCCTCTAAAACTTTGCTCACCAATAGACTCCATCAATGCAGACCTCCTGTGTCCTCTAGCAGAGGCAGTTAACTCCTCAGTTATCTCCATATGGGTATCAATATCACTTCTGATCTCATGGAAGGCCGCCACAAGATCTTTCTCCCATACTTTATGGTCCAATGTCTCCAGGAGCTCTTCAAACTGAGCCTTGGCTGTGTAGTACCAAACCTCATTCTCACCCTCGCTGCAACATAACTCAATAACTTAAAGGCATAGATGTAAAAGATTCTAAAGCTTTGGTGAGAAAACATTATATCATAACATTAGGCAGTGGCATAGCCAGAATCAGTGATCTCCCAAATTAAAGCAAATGGGCGCAGCACCCACCTGAGATTTTGAAAATAGGCTTGCACCCACCTGAAAATCCATTTGCACCCACTTGAAAATGAGAAAAATCATGAAAAATTGGCATATTCTGACCAATTTTGGTCTGAATTGTGAAAATGAGAATTTAAATTTAAAGAAGCTAAAGAGGATATTAGTTTAAGGAAAATGGGCAATGAAGTCCTGTGTTTAAGGACTGATGTGAGAGACAGTCCACCCAATGAGGATAGAATCTATGACCCCTCCCAATCCAGGCTAGAGCTCTGTCACATCAAGTATAATTTTATAATCAAATAAGAACCCATGCTTATTAGGGTGTAATAACTTACACAATGATCCTCCTGCAGAGGAACCAGTATTTTCTGCCATGTCTGTCATAGCCAACAGGTTCCTGTCTACACAGCAAGCCACTTTTCTCTACTATTGATATGCAGTCAGTCACACCTTTCAGCTAGAAAACAAAAAGTAATTTTAGTATTACTTAAATGAAATTTGTCTTTGAACAGTTAAACATTTTTGACAAAGAACCATTCATGAAACAAGGCTATTTTATTGGACAATCTTAAACCAGGACAACGGCAACGCCAAAGCGTAGCGAATCCCATCGAACAGAAATGGCTGGCATTTTTACAAACGAATAGCAAATATCATAAAACATCACACCAGAAAGGCCACCATTTTCAAAATGGTTGCTCACTAGCCAAGTTGTCATCAGAAGAAATAATATGCTTTTAAGTAGCCACCTCTAAAATTTTTGAAAAATCGCACACGTACTTGTAAAATTACACACATAAAAATGGTGGCCATTTTTCAAAATGGCCGACTACTCCCCAAAGTTTTATTAGACAATATGCCATGCTAAAGTATTCACATATCAAATATGAACAAAATCGCTCCACTACTTTTCGAGTTATAGTAAAATACGTTAAAATGGCGGCCATTTTTCAAAATGGCCACCGTCTACCAAAAGTGTCATTAGAAATAGACAGTGTGCCATGCTTATAGTATTCACATACCAAATATGAACAAAATCACTCCACTAGTTTTCGAGTTATAGTAAAATACGTTAAAATGGCGGCCATTTTTCAAAATTATTTTCAAAATGGCCACCTTCTATCAAAAGTGTCATAGGACAGTGTGCCATGCTTATAGTATTCACAAACCAAATATGAACAAAATCGCTCCACTTCTTTTCGAGTTATAGTAAAATATGTTAAAATGGCCGCCTTCTACCAAAAGTGTTTTTAGACAGTGTGCAATGCTTATAGTATTCACATACCAAATATGAACAAAATCGCTCCACTATTTTTTGAGTTATAGCAAAAATCGTAAAATGACAAGTAAAGGCCGTCATTTTTCAAGATGGCTGCCATGTGCTTCTTTAATATCTACATTTGTAGCATTATTAATGTCCTTTATAATTTTTTTACATTTAAAACATATTGCTATTAGTTTTACATATTACACCTAAATTACTGTAAAATCGGCACTAAAATGGCCGCCATTTTGAAATGAGCGGCCATTTTGAAAATCGGCTTTCGAGCAGAACTTCTATCCCCATAGGGTATATGTGTACAAAATATGAACAAAACCGGGCCAATGGTATTTGAGTTATTGCCCGGACGGACGGACGGACGTATGTACGGACGGACGGACGGACGGACGGACGCGTTCCCTATATCCCTCCAAACTTCGTTCGATGGGATAATAAAATGTAACATTACTAAATCACCTTATTTAGTGTCTGAGACATCATTTTCTGTTGGAATTCCATTACAGGTGATTGTTTACAAGCAATAGATGGCTCTATGCTATGGCAAAGGAGCAATGATTTGACTAGTTGCATGTTTGTATATAATATAATCAACATATTAGACAAAAACAAAGTTGGTGACCTAATTTTTATTTTTCTAAAATTAACTTAAATATTGAACTTTCCAAAAATATAAAATAAAAAAAAACTGGTGTTCAGATTTGGAGATTATTTTATTGTCTCTTAATCCTTTACTTTACTCTCCTGAAATTATTCCATACAACTTTAGAGTGACATGGCTTTTTACAATGCAGGACACCCGGAATTATTTGTAAAGCTAGGAAATTGGCCAAAAGTGAATTTCGCAAGACAAAAATGGCAACCATTTTGAAATTAGGCAAGCTTTTGACCCAGGAGTCATAAGGGAGTTTTCTGTATTTCTTGTCATCTACTAACCTCAACCAGTGTTGACTGTAATATTTAGCAGACAAAGGATGGATGATATTTTCCATTTATCGTAATGGTTCGGTTCAAAACATTTTGCTTCAGAACCGAACAATTTTGGAATGATTCAGAACAGAATGACTACATGTATTTCATTACTTCAGAACCTATGAGTAAGAGTAAGTTGATCATCAAGGTCAATCTGGTTTTTGAAAAGCTCTTCAAAACTCTTTAGTGAGAAGAAATGAAAAAATGAACTTCTTTCGATGCAAAAAATTGTAAGCAAAATGCTGTTTTGTTGTGATCTGATGGCCAAAAGCTGTGAAAAGGTGAGATTTTCGAACCCAAATGTGTTTTATTTCATATACTTACCTTATGTGCTTTGCATACAGAGCAGACCCAGTCTTCTTCGGGTACTTCCTCTAGTGGGGGTTCTACACATTGCAGATGATATGTAGCAGAACAGGTTTCACAGCAAAGCAGATCCCCAAGTCTAAAATATTGGCACAATGAAATACATGTTTCACAGCAGAACTGAGTTGCCCAAGTCTGAGAAATTGGCACAATGTAATGTTTCATATACATGTATGTGACAGCATATCCAATCCCCAAGTCTGAAAAATACATCTTTTCAACAAATTTGGAAAAAATCTGTCTCCAATATACTTTCAGTTATCTTCCAGATGGACATATAGATGATCAGACTGGTAGACGGAGGGCTTCACTATATCCTTACCCAACTTCGTTCATTGGGATTACAGTCCCAAATTCTGAAACATTGGCACAATATATTTACACAACAAAACCACAACATACCAGAACAAAATGTTTCTCAATATAACAGTTAACCAAGTGTGAAACATTGGCACAATAATATATGCGTTTAACAGTATAACAGTTCCCCAAGTCTGAAACATTAGCTTAAAAAGATACACATTTCACAGCATAACAGGTCCGCAAGTGTGAAATTTTGACAGAATTTTGGTCCTCCATGATTTGCAAGATCTTAAATTTTATATTTCCACAGAATTCCTCTCAGAATTAACAAAAATATTCTGAAAGTATGATGAATAATCTGCATACCTCTGAAATTTTGTGGTTTCGGCTAGTGGCGGTATGATTAATCCAGAACTCGTTGAGGTGAATAGTATGAAAACTTTGATTGGAGTGCAACTTCAGCAAATTCATTCACAGATAATCAAGTCAAATGCATTTATGTAATAATATTACTCAATAACAACACACACCCTCATTTTGGTTTTCAAAATTTTATGATTTGGAGAATATTTTTGGTACTCTTACTTACTTGTGACAATTTCTGCAATGGTCGTCATATGTTATAGTTCCCTCATTCATCAATTCCTCTCTTACGGCATTAGTTCCCAGAAACAAATCAGTTAAGCATTGTAGAACATCTAATTTCATCTTTAAATCCACAAAGGGAAAGTTTGAATGTTCAAGGGATGGCAAGGCCCAAGTAAATTCAGTGTTTTTATCGCATGCTAAATATAATCGGACTACTTCTGGCCATGTCATACTATCCATAAAGAACAGTGCAATATTTATACTATCTTTCAAATCATGAGGACCAAATGTTGTGTTATTGCCATCTTCTTCACGAAAGAGGGATTTTATCAATGCCATATGAACCTCTGCTAATAAATTACATTGTTCATTACACAGTAGTGCAGCAATAAAGTCTTCTATTCTAAAAGGGGATAATCTGAGGATAATTCTAAAGCGACGAAGTACTTCATATATTCCTACTGTTTTCATTACATTTTCACAATCTATCAGCAAGTCATTTGAACTACTAGGTAAAACCAATGGTGGTATTTCTATATCATCGGGTATATCAGGAGTCTTTGGTCTATGAGGATATGGTCTACTTGAGGAAGAAACCCTACTGAGTTCACTGGCAACACTTTCAGAATATTCAGAAAAGGTATCTTCATCTTTTTCTGGAGTTTCAGATGTAAGACTTTGCATTATATCCGAGGGTGGTGCACCAAGGGAATCATCACTTTCAATATCTGATTCTGGACTGGAATCACTCATCAGCTGGTCGATGTCTTTTTCATCACCATCATCTAAAACCATTCGAATAAATGTCTTCGATTTTTCTGCTGCTTGACGTCCTCCACGCCTACTCTTGGGTCTGGTTTGTCTTTGGGAAGTTGGTGTACTTGACATACTGCTTACTGGAGTACTTGAGCGTGAGCTAACGTTACTTGCTGAGTCGGATGGTTTTGCAGAACTCATTTGATCTGACAAAGGAGATTTTGGCGCGCGACCCCGTGATCGGGAAGACCTCGATGCCATCTTCAATGCTTCCAAGTGTGCCTACGGGTGCCCTAATATTCCATTAACATGCAAGCAAACCAGTTTGTTCTGAATGATGTTTTTAAGTTGGTAATTTGGCCAAAATTGAATATTTTTTGGTGGCCGCCATTTTCGTAAAATAAGTCACGTGACTATGCACTATTGCAAGCACTTTGCCTTCAATATTTCGCTAATGCTACTATTGCTAAATACCCATAAACTGGGCATATGAATGCATCAATTGCTCTCGCCACTACCGCCTTACTATCTTGTGCCTATGAATACATTTATGTATAGGGAAAAATGCCATCACTGTGAATTTGAGATTTGAAGATTAGTTCAAAAGTATAGTACTAAAACTAGGTCAACTGAGAAGTTTAATAATTTTTAACTTTGTGGCGACGTAATACGTTTAATATATTTCAAGTCTCTAGAATATTAGACAATTTCCTTTTAAAAGAGCATTATAGATGTAAAGTTTTAAGATTTAAAAGTCTAAAATTGTTTGGTTTAAATATATTAAAAGGTTTTCATAGAGCCGATTTCTTAACTTTTTGGCGACGACATAAAGTGCTTGGACAAACTTCTTGACAAACGTGTTCATCATGGCTCGCAATAGTCCTTCTCCGATGTATAAATTGAAGCCTTATTACGCCCCAAATGACACCCTTCCAGTGTCTCAATGCATGTACAAGTTACCTAGTTATTATAAAACTGAAAAAGAAGCAGACACAAGTGGAAAAGAGGTTGGTACTTCATAAAATTCTAACCACAGATCCGGAGCCAGATACAGCCCCATTGGTAGTAGGCTCAAAGGATTAAGGTGACTGTTAACTTAAAGGCTGAATAAATAGTGCAGAGACGAATCCAACGATCATGGTCCCGGTGTCAAAATATATCAAATTTTGGATATTTCATCAAGGCTAACATCTATTTTCATTAGCTACAAAGAAAACCCCCGAACGTACCTAATTTCTGCCGATATTCACAATCACTGGCATCCTAAATCCCCGGGAATCTTCTCCCGACATCAACAGAAAAAATCCTCACGTACCTGATGATTTCCCGGTGATATTGTCATTGGATTCCAGCCCCGTTTTCACCTAAGGTTCTATCCAACATTCTGTTTCTTATGTACCTAGCGTGTGTCAAGAAGACCTTGATATGGGCAGATTTGAGGTGTTTTAGTCTTCGATTTTTTTTGATTTTTCTTCGTCAGTGGACCAGGCTAACTGCAAGAGTCGCCGGTAATAGACCGTCAACGGCGGTCATTTCGTGTACATGCATACAGTTATATCAGACAACCGCGGTTATACTGTAACATGCGGTCTTACCTATCTCAGCTGCAGCAAGAATTTTAAATGGCGGAGATTTAGAAATGTTTCAAAAAACAAATTGCGGGACGTCCAACCTTTCAATTGCTTATTTAGAAGTCTATTTGCAAGTCTGAATGGTGGTATTCGTCGACAAGTGCATACATTTTAAGAAAATAGGTATGGCGAAGGAGACATTAGGCCAAACGTTGCACTAATAGCTCGGGAAAGGTAAAATGATTCCCAAATTTCTTCTATGTTCTTTATTGAACCTTTAATCGATTTTCAGAAAAAATTGAAAATTTCACAATCTTGAAATTTTCAAACTCTTCCTGAGAAGTCGTTTTTTTATTTCACATATGCTTGTGCACTGTAATCATTACAAAGACATCAAAGAACACAGATATTGGCCAGATCGTTTTGTAGTAGGATCATAGGCTCAAAGAATAATACAGAAGATACGACACTAAATTGGAAAATTTCGAAAAAAAAGTGACCACCTTTCAAAACGTTCCTTATACAAAATGGTACCTGTTTCCCTGTGACAGATTTTGCACTTATTTTATAGCTGAGATCTTCATCTTTCTATTTCTACTTGTTTGGTTCGAGTAAATAACCTATGGGTGCAGTTATTTGACTTTCAATACGGCGAATATTTTTCACGAAATCCGGACTCTTGTGTGTCCAAATATCATTGTAATGATGACGTCACATTTCTTGAACCACGGGAGCAACATTCAGATTTGGACAGACAAGAGTCCGGCGATAAAATATCACTGTTTTGGCCTCTTATCAACGCAGTATTGCTTCAATAACGGCCATTGGTGATAAAAAAAGGTAAAGAATAACAAGACCCTTCGAATGAGGTATGATTTGTCTCATATTTTTCAGAAATGGCTCCAGAATCGTCATTTTAAAATTTGAAATTTTCTGAGGTGTCTCATCTTGAGGAAATATTATTGAGCTACTGATTCTACTACAAAAGAATCTGGCCGGGATCTATGTCAAAGAACAACAAAAAACTTTAGTTTGAGAAAAAAGTGCCGTTAAAAGAATTTGAGAAGATTTTTTTCTAGGAGTAGCCCGTGAAAAATCGCTGATTCAAAATATTTGAACATTTCAGAAAATATACTTCAAACATATATCAAAAACGAAGGAGCAACGGAAATTTGAAAAATTTCCCGATAAAAAAATTGGGATCAAAATAAGGAAAAAAATACACTTCTCAAATTGTTTTTTTCTATTTTTTTTAATTTGTATGAGAGATTTCAAAATTCTAAAGCTCCTTCCATTTTGGGCTATATTAAAGGGATGTTTCAGAGAAATAAGAAAAAAAAATGTTCAGGGACCTTTGCCGTGCTTCTCTTTTTGTCACTTTTTCTGTCACATTTTCAGAGGACTCAAATTCCCATCCCAAAATGTTTACTGTTTCTATTTGCATTACCAAAGTGAGCCTGGTTATATAAATGATAAGCGGAACTAAAAAATTGAGAGAAAATCCAACCAAAAGACAGTTAATTTTGATGGTCAGATTATACTCAAATGCCATGTGCTTCCTGGTTTCGGCCAACTTGGATTTTTGATTAAGTTATAAGTTACCTTAATGGGAAGATAAGACATAAACCAAAAATGCTACATCAAAAAAATGACCACTCAAAAATACATCAGACATTGATTGATCAATATTTACCCTATAATCTCTTCTTTATGTATTAGGTTGAATGGTTGCATGATATCCATTATTGACGCTGTAGTTCGACTTTTCCCGGGACATTTATTTCAAATTTTCATAGCGTTAAGATAACGGGAGTTTCAAGAAACTGTTCTGTTACGTTATATTTCGAATAACACTAAGGGGCGGGGTCAAAATATCGATGTTCATATGGAGACGAAAGTACTTTCGCGAGGGGGGAGGGGGTTTTTGGGCACTTTCGTTGAACAAAAAAACATCGATAATTCGGATCTGATATACAAAAAATAATTGGACTTACCCACTTTTTCTGGCGCTATGTTCTGATAAAAAGCCTTGTTTTCAATAGTTCGTGAGCTTTTTTGTGTGATAGGTCCAAAATATCGGTAGATAAAAACGATAATTCGATCATTTTTCAAATAAATTCCGTACTTTTCCCTCCTCCTTTTGCAGTTTTGAAGAGTTCAATGCAGTTAAATTGCGAACGTGTGTTAATTCACCGTAATAATAACCCGGCAAATAGGATACGATTATGCCAATGTTTTTTTGAAGTGACCTAAGCTTTCGTCTAGAGGGGGGTGGGGGGGGTTGTTGTCCAAACGAAATTACTTTCGTCTCCATATGAACATTGATATTTTGACCCCGCCCCTAAGAGATATATTGGCTGACTTTGTCCAGTTTATTCCAATATGGCGTAAGCCTCGATCATCGTCCAGAATGACGTAATACAAAATAATTATGGCTTGCCAGCCCAACAATACAATCAGACAATTACATGACAGAAACGTCATTTGACTTCTTGGTAATCTCTGATATGACGTCATCCGGAGTGGCGTCACATTCTCAGAAAAGGCATTTGACTTCGGGAATAATCATTTGAACAATGGAGATAGCCGAAGCGCTCCATTAAATATATGCTCGGTCATTTTATGCTTTTATCAACAGACGCTTTCTTGGACGTTTGACTTTTGTGATTGGAGTTGAAGCTAACAACAGTACGCATCGTTTGAGGTATGACATGTGATATTTATTACCCTGCGTGCAGAGTCTAGTTAAACTACACTCTGCCTAGTAGAGACCATATTACAGTTTAGCAGCCCCGCCCCCACACACGGGCACCTGTGACAGTTTGGGTAAAAAATCACTTTTCACCTACGCGCTGACCTTTCTTCCGTCAATCAGTTAGCTTGAAGAAACATACGCCAAATGCGTTCTAATTAAATATGCGTGTGTCATTGGTCAATTCCGGGCTCAACGATGATGTCAGAAGGAATGACCATATATAGAACGTCGGTCAAATCTGGCCGACGAACACTGATTGGCGCGGTGAGTTCACAGGTTTATTTTAGTTTGAAAGAGTGAAGACGAAGGGTAGATATTTATTGAAAAACTGTTAGGACCTTCAGTCAGTTTAACTAGTTCCACATATCATTTACATGACTGGGAACACAAGGGAAATGGTCAGAATGACCATAAACATGAAGAAATAACCTTTTTAGCCCTCTGAAAATGTGACTGAAAAATAGCTAAGAGTAGGTGCTCAGGAAAGGTCAAATGAACAGAATCTTTTGATTTTTTCAGAAAATGTGTCAATATATTGCTCTAAATGATACAATCTTTGAAATTAAAAAAAATTGTCTGGAACAATAATGGCTCCTAGTAAAAAGGAAAATACATCGATTTTCGATTCAGTTTTTTTCATTTTTTTCTTTTTCTAAGAAGATTATTTTAAATTGTATCATTTAGAGCAATATGTTGGGCACATTTATTGTTTTGCCCGGCCTTGGGCCTCTCGTACCTGCTATCAAAATCCTGGTTACGCCGCTGGTTAGGTCTAATGTTGTTGGACTAGACATGGGAAGGAATGTAAAAAAGTCAAATTCATAATATAATTCCATTGAGTACTTTGAATCTAAAAATAAGAAATCAAAGGACCATATTGAAACAGTATGTGTAAAAATTGAAACATTCATACATGTTATCTATAAGGCACTGTGGGAAGTCCTCCTATTCATGGGCATAGGGCTATATTTTGAGTGACTCAGATGCGAGTAGGTAGCTACCAGTTTCATCACCAGGTAGCTCATTCGGGTCAGATAGTATGGCGGGTAGAGTAGAAAGTTCCCTTTAACTTAATATTCATCTGTTTTAATGGTTCAATTTTCATATCACTTATGCATCTAATGCACCATTCAAAAGTTTGCTTGAGACCCCCACGTGGGGAGGGTGAGGAAATTGATGAAGATTGTCATCCTGAGGTGGGGAATTTCATTAACCTGTGCCCAGGAATGGGGATTTTTGCCTGAATCTGTTTCGTACAGTATACACTTTTGGATTCTCAGGATTTGCAAATGATCAGTTTATTTAGTGAACTAAAGATCCCTCATATCGGGAACAGAAGAAAATAACTCATCTAAAAAAACGCAACTAGCAGTTATCTCGTAAAATCACAAAACTAGTGATGACAACATCAATTTCATTTAATTTACCATGACGCCACCTCCCTCCTCTTTGCAATGATATGTCATTCATTCAAATTTGGTCATGGTTGGGTGAGAAATCCTTCCATTTGCACAGAGTGTCAAAATCGGCTGCATCTGCTCCCCTAATTAAACCGTTAGTTGATTGTTGGTTTTTATGATAGAAAAATAATCTTTCTAAATACTTCTGAAATGGAAGTTAAATATTTATAAACTGAACAATAAATGTCAAACTCAACTAAAAGAAGGGAAACAACTAGACTTTACCAAAAGATGAAGAATGATTGGTTGTTTCTCTTTTTTGGATCACAAGTTTAAGGATACATCTAGCCCTACCAACACACATGCTGCCATCTATTCATTCATATATAGAGTAAATGGTTAACTGAAATACATCGTTATTAAAAACATGCATTCTGATTTGCCAAAGATGAAGATGGTTTGTTTCTCATGTTTGGATCACAATTTTAAGGTTATATCTAGCCCTACCAACACACATGCTGCCATCTATTCGTCCATCTACAGAGCAAATGGTTAACTTGAATACATTGTTATTAAAAACATAGATTCTGATTTATCAGTGTCCCTTTTTATCTATAGCTTCCTGAGATAGCAGAGTAGTAGATGCAAAGTGTACTGAAACAGATATTTTCCCAAAATAAAACAAGAGTAATATTCATTTGTTTTTGATACCTTTACAGATGAACATGGGGGATCCACTTGTTTCCTTAGAGGAGCGCCAGGAGGCCATTCTTCAGAGACTCGACAACTTAAAAGCTGAAGTGGAGAAACTCACTCAGCAGAAATCAGCAGTATCCTCAAGCAGTAGCTCTGTTACAGGAACCACAACAAGCTTACCTAACAATTTGGTGAGTATTGATTATTGCCCAGTGCTCATGTCTGTTTTGGGGTGTGGATACTTGTTAATTTACACCAGTGGATGTAGCTCCTACCATCAGGGGTGGAAGAGTACAACAACCACAATTCTATTATCCCGTCAAACACATTTTAAGAGGGATATATAGAAGCAGCCTGTCCATCTGTTCGTTCAGGCTTTAGTTAAAGCTGGACTACGCTCCGAAACGCAATCTTGGGTTGTTTCGGGGGTGAACTTTATCATTTTGAGCCTAATGAAAGATTATAGAATGATGAACAAATGGGGCAAATCTTGTGTAGAAATACTTACGATAAATGTGTCATTTCAAAGATTTTTCATTGAATTTGCTTCGATCGGAGCCGGCGATATGATTTTGGAAAGGTTTCTAAATGAAGAACGTGACGTCACTTCCTAATCATAGCATTCAAAATAAGTTGCGTTTAATTACTTCAACCATTCATGATAATACGGTGGTGTAGCGGTAGGATCCGCGCTTAGCATGCGGGAGGCCCGGGTTCGAATCCCGCATTCGCCTTTTTATTTTTATAACTAAATGATTGTTCTTTGATATTACGCAGAAAAAAACAATTTTTATTTACATAAACTTTATATTAGAGCTTGAAAATGTAAAAACAATATGTCAACATATTGCGTTTTGGAGCGATGTGCAGGTTTAAAATACTGAACCATCGAGGTGGTTCAGATTTTATAGACTAATGTCTTATGAACAAAGGATCTTCAATCGAGAAGGAATTCTCAATATGGTTGCCTAATTCACCATTTTTATTCATATTAACATTTGACAGATTAAGTTCAAATTGTATAGGCTAATGCTAATAAGTGCCTTAGAGACATGGAGTTCTACTCAAGAAAAAAATTTCAAAATGGCAGCTAGTAATTTGGTCCAAATTTTACGCAAATGTCTGTTCAACTAGGCATTTTCAATAGGGCCATTCAATTCAAAATGGCCACCATTTTTCGAAAAAGTCACTCAAATACCACTTGAAAGATTTGGATCAAATTGAAATTATATAATATGCTGATGCCTAAGGGACTCTGCTCAGGAAGGAATTTTCAAGATTGCTTTTGAATTTAAATAAGCTTCCATACTTTACAGTGTATATGAAAAATAATCAAATTAATTAAAGTGGGGTGGGGAGAGGGAGGGGATGGAGAGGGGGAGTAATATATCTACGAGGCAAGATAAGAGATGTTACTTCTAACTTACACGTTTAAAACATCTGTCGATAGGATTCCCATTTTAAGTTATTTTTGTTCAACATCAATACAGAAAACTCCCCTATGACTCCTGGTTCAAAAGCTCGCCTATTTTCAAAATGGTCGCCATTTTTTTATTTTACAAATAATTTTAGGTGTCCTGCATTGTAAAAATCCATGTCAATGTGAAGAGTAGTTGTATGAAATAATTTTGTTACAAAAATCAGCAAAAAATTATATCTGTTTTTTTTCAGCCATTTTAATTAACATTGATTTGTCCATCTGTCTCATGAAATCTACTTTTGGACCATTTGCCTTTAAACCTCTGTCAATAAGATTCCCGATTTAAGTTATTTATGTTCAAAATCAATACAGAAAACTCCATGACTCCTGGTTCAAAAGCTCGCCTATTTTCAAAATGGCCGCCATTTTTGTCTCGCGAAATTTACTTTTGACTCAATTTCCAGCTTTACAAATAATTTCAGATGTCCTGCATTGTAAAAATCCATGTCAATGTGGAGAGTAGTTGTATGAAATAATTTTTTTTTTAAAAATCAGCAAAAAACTATATCCGTCTTTTTTATTGGCTCACACAGTGAGCCTATGGGATCAACCAGGCCTCCGTCCGTCGGTCAATCCGTTGATAAATCCAAAAGAATCAAGTCCTTGGGGAAAAAATTAATATCGCAAGGATATAAGCAAGAAACACTGTCAGCATATATCAAAAAGACAATTACTAAAAATAAATGGATACAGATAAAATACAAAAAGCCAAAAAGTCAAATATTAAAGATATGGTCAGAATTCTAAGACAAATAAGGAAATAAGGAAAAACAACAAGAACAAACAGAATCTAGATATCAGTCTCCGAAATGAGGGTAAACTATAGAAGAAAAACATCAACAAAAAACAAACATCGATAAAGACAAAGGGGAAGGGGAGTGTTACCGGTAGAAAAAGCTTTAACCCACCGACGTGTAGTCACAAGTCTGCAGACCCGACACCAAACGAGACAAAGAGGAAAAGTAATAGGGAGAAAGAAGACCAAGAAAGAAGAAACTAAAGAAGACAAGAAAGTAACAACAACAGAAACAAAGAACAAGAAACTAAGAAGACAGAAGAAGTAAGAAGGAAACAACAGCAACTACAAATAGATTTTCAAGCTGGACTGAATGATGATGACATGAACAGCATATAAACAAGACGTCCGTCCGTTGGTCCGTCCGTCCGTCAACATTGGCTGCACAAATTAAAACTGCTATTCGGATTGAGTCATATCCACAGTCATTTTATGCATATCCATAATGCCTATTTGACCTATCATCGCCATTTCCCGAGAAATTGCTGATTTTGACGTCAAAAAGTCAAATTTTCTGTAAATACTAGACACTTTGTTGAAGTAGAACTTTCAAATAACTTGTAGTAGTTGCTGTATATGCAACTTATGTCCTCTGAAGAATTCAAAGCTCTAGGAATTACAGTTTTTGGTGTTTACTCCATAAAATTTGACAAAAAGTAAGAAAAAAACAGTAAAAATAAGTTATTTTTCAACTTGCTTCAATTTGACCAATCTATTTTGAAAATCATCTACAAGTTACCAGGAGTTCAAATCTGACATTAGTTTTAGGATTTGACCTTTTCTTGACCTTCAGTAACCTTTACTTGACCTTCAGTGACCTTTGAAAGGTCAAAAAAGTTGATTTTTGGATGTAAACTTTGGTCAGCTTAAATCACAAAAGACCTTACTGAGCTCTGATTAAGTAAAATGTCCAAGGTCAAAGGTCATCAAACAAGGTCACACAACTGTGCTATCTAAGTTTCTCAAAGTTCGAAACTAGAAATCCAAATCATTATTTTTGTTTGAAAGTCAGGATATACATTCCTCTGAAGGTTCCAAACTGTGTGAGCACAGGACCTTGGGTCCTATTTTTTCAGCCATTTTAGTTAACATTGATTTGTCCATCTGTCTCGCGAAATCTACTTTTGGACCATTTGCCTTAAAACCTCTGTCGATAGGATTCTCGTTTTAAGTTATTTTTGTTCAACATCAATACAAAAAACTCCCCTATGACTCCTGGTTCAAAAGCTCGCCTACTTTCAAAATGGTCGCCATTTTTGTCTTGTGAAATTCACTTTTGGCCCATTTCCTAGCTTCGCAAATAATTCCAGGTGTCCTGCATTGTAAAAAGCCATGTCACTGTAAAGAGTAGTTGTATGAAATAATTTTGTTGCAAAAATTGGCAAAAAACTATATCCCTTTTTTTATTTTATTTTCAGCCATTTTAGTTAACATTGATTTGTCAATCTGTCTCGCGAAATCCTCTTTTGGACCATTGCCTTAAAACCTTTGTTGATAGGATTCCAGTTTTAAGTTATTTTTGCTCAACATCAATACAAAAAACTCCCCTATGACTCCTGGTTCAAAAGCTCACCTATTTTCAAAATGGTCGCCATTTTTGTCTCGCGAAATTCACTTTTGGCCCATTTCCTAGCTTCGCAAATAATTCCAGGTGTCCTGCATTGTAAAAAGCCATGTCACTGTAAAGAGAAGTTGTATGAAATAATTTTGTTGCAAAAATTGGCAAAAAACTATATCCCTTTTTTTATTTTCAGCCATTTTAGTTAACATTGATTTGTCAATCTGTCTCGCGAAATCCTCTTTTGGACCATTTGCCTTAAAACCTCTGTTGATAGGATTCCGGTTTTGAGTTATTTTTGTTCAACATCAATACAAAAAACTCCCTTATGACTTCTGGTTCAAAAGCTCGCCTATTTTCGAAATGGTCGCCATTTTTGTCTCGCGAAATTCACTTTTGGCCCATTTCCTAGCTTTACAAATAATTTCAGGTGTCCTGCATTGTGAAACGCCAAAAAGAGTTGTTGTATAAAATAATTTTGTTACAAAAAATTGGCAAAAAATTATATCCATTTTTTTATTTTATTTTCTGTCATTTTAGCCATCATTCACTTTTGAGCAATACCATGTGAGCCCAGTACCCACGGTACCATTTTTATATTTTTTATTTTTTATTAGAGCTTATATCTTTAAAACGCATCGGTTCAAAAATATTCTAGAATACCTGAGATATATTACCATACCATGGGCCTATTCATTCAACAATTCAACAGTTAACTTTCTCTTGAATAAATAAATCTTCCAGATTTTTTGAATTTTCTAGTAGAAATTGTCTGCTCCTCCTCTCCATCCCATTTTACCTATTACCTACAAAGTTGTTAATATGTAGTTTGTGTTTCAGGGAGATGGTTTATTGGATGTTGTCATCAGTGCCAGTCCTGAAAATCCTCCCCTTTCCCTCTTTGTTCTCCATCAGTTCCTCTCCAAGCAATACAGCGTCATCGCTAAGTCACACATACACTCTTCAGTAAAGGGAGTGCCTGAAAATCTATGCACAATTTTTCACAATGGAGGAAGTGGAGCTAGAATGGATCATCAGATAGGGTTGACTTTGATGTGGAAAAATGGTAAGCTTCTTTTAACTACAGTTATTATGGGGTTTCCTGATCATTCTATTCTGAACATCCTTAGTCCATTTTTAACAATTCAACCATAGTCTTATGCTGTTACTGTTAGAGAACAAGAAATTTTATGAATCCAAAGATTTAAGAATACAATTGAAATGTGCCCCTAGTGAATGTGTGGCAATTATGATGGAATCTTCTTGTTATTTTTTGTGGGGATAGATGGGTTGTTCACTACATGAAATCTAATGTACATAAAATGTCACCAACTTTCAATTTAGGAAATAAGGTTTTCCATTAATCAATGCTTTTGGGTGAAATTTCTGAATTTGGAATGTCTGACTTTACTATTATTATGTCTCCACCACAAATTTGTTTGGTGCCTGTAATAAATGGCAGGTGGTGACATGTTGCATGTTAATGCCTTGTTTGAGATGTGGATACCATAAGTATGTCATACTGTTTGACTAGCTGTAATAAATAAAATATTTAGAGTATTCTTTATTATTCTAGTTCCACTGGGACCGACAATGATGGTCTCTGCCAACACACAATCCCCAGTACACGGAGAAGCTAATATAGCACGTTACATGGCCCGTCTTCTAAACCAGCTATATGAGAATCTAGACATTACCATGGTGACAGAAATAGACAACTGGATAGAACAATCCAATAAACAACTAATAAATGGAAGTTCTAAAGAAAAGGCTGCCATGATGAGGTCATTGAACTCTCACTTGGGTAGATCTGATTGGTTGGTTGGGTCTGATGTTTCATTGGCTGATATCTGTGTATGGGCTGCATTACAACAGACAAAGCAGGGAGATTCCGCCCCATCTAATGTTAAAAAATGGTTGAAAGTATGCAATGATAGGAATGAATTTAAGACTGTGCTATCACATTTGTAAGGAGCCGTTATTATTGTCAATCAGGATAAATGTATGTTTTGATATTTGAAAGTAGTTACATTCGTCAAATTCATTGAATCATGACTTGTTGAGAAAAGTGCCTTGTATTCGCTGTGTAAGGAAAACTCTTCCATCTTCTTAGGATTAAGATTCATTGATACTGTAGAGCACTTTCTATATGAGTTGATGGATGTATGAAAAATGTTTGATTTGGCTTGATAGCATAGCAAGACATACTACACAACAGTCATAGTTTTCAACATACAGTTAAACTTGGTCTTGGGAATTATATTATAATAAAATCCTCTTTTCAGCCTAGCCTGATTCATACTAAAATGTAACAAACTAATATTTACACAGATGTTTATTCTTCACAAGGATCTGAAGTCATGACATATCTTAGATGTGATCAAATTCAGTCCTGGTCTGTAGTACTAAAAGTTATGCTGAACATAAAAGCATGCCTCATTCAAAATGGCAGGCTTTTTGGTCATAACTCCAAAATTTCAGCAATTACCCAGATGCGAGTAGGTAGTTACCATTTTCACCACCAGGTGGCTGATTTGGGGTAAATAACATGGCAGGGTATTCGAAAATTCCCTTAAACTTGAACTTTTATCAGTTTTATTAGTGATTCTAGTAATAAAATATGTACAGTAATAGAAAATATTATCTGTCCTATATAAGGAAAGATATTTCATGTTTTGTGATTTTATAACATGGGATGTATAGGGAATTGCCCCGACCTAGAAGTCACATTTTCAAAGAAAATTCAATTTTCTATTTTGATAAACACTTTTTAAAACCACATTTCTAGATGTAATTTTACATTTTGACTGTATTTTTAATTTCTAATGACGTAAATCAAAATTATTTCTACTCGCATCTAGTGTATTTGCTTGAAATTGTACAGGTACTTTAGGTTAACATGAATGTATAAGCAAAATGTGTTTTACCAGTTTTTGTAAATTGTACAGGCAGCTAAGTGTTTAGGTTACACTTCTGAAATGTGTATAAATAAAGTTCTCAATTGGTCCATCAGTGGTGTCTCAAAAGCTCGCCTCCTTTCCAAATGGCTGCCACTCATATTGCCAAAAATTATGTTTTCAGCTCTTTTTGATTGTAAACTCGAAAAGTATTCAATTTGCTTGGAATAACAAGAAAAGTCAATGCACAATCATAGTTTATAAGATATACACAATCATAACATGTTATATGGTGAAAGGTGGTCATATAATATGGCTTCTCTTGAAATGAAAGCCTTACACAATAATACCCATGGTACTATTTATCATACTCTACTTTTTTGTTAAAACTATTAAATTATTGGTTATGATCTAACTATACATTATATACTACTGCTATTAGGATTTCTTGGTTAATAAATGAATTATGAATTTTAAATCGTTGAGTATGTTGTGAGTATGGTAGGCCCCAGATACAGTAGTATTAGCCTGGCTCTTGCTCAAATTCCTTAATTTCAAGTAAAAGATAATACTGGGGATAGCAAGGCTTTTCCAAACAAGACAAACAGCAAGTTAGTCACAGAGTAGCAAATCCAAATGAACAAAACAAACCTATGATTTTAGCAATAGCTACACCCATGACATACCGCGCTGGTATAACACTTCAGTATGTAACAATTGTTACAAAATTAGTATGCATATGATAATGATAATTGGAAATGGAGAAAAACAGATCTTACAAAATCTGCAGAAACAGACATAGTGACTGTGTAATATGTTGAGGACCACAGATTTTCAAGGTGGCTTCTGAATTCACAGGTTAATGTTTTATGCTGGATTAAAGTGATTCAGTAATATGTTTTGTTCAATAGGAATTGCTACTCAGGGGTATTGCTGTTCTAGTATTAATCCTGCCTCAAATAATAGAACCAGGTGCATTAAATTTTGTCTTCAGAGGCGAGACATTATCAATTATTGTAGTGTTTTGTCTCAAAATGGCTGACAGGAAGTAGGAATCAAGTTGAAATGTTTGCATGTTCAAGATAATTATCAATCAATCATGGTGTTTGGATGACGCAGGCTTGGGTAAATTACGCAAAATTCTGTGAGAACAGATAATATAACAGAAATGTGTTGTTTTGCACACATAATTAAACAATTTTATTTTGTTATTACATCTGAACATGGATTTATAAACTACAATGTTCACATGTTGTCTTTTGCACTGCAGTACAGTTTGTGTTGTAAATTTCAAACTTGTAAAAAGTA
This sequence comes from Owenia fusiformis, assembly GCA_903813345.2. Lineage (NCBI taxonomy): Eukaryota > Metazoa > Annelida > Polychaeta > Sabellida > Oweniidae > Owenia > Owenia fusiformis. The sequence continues at coordinate 17,340,811 of CAIIXF020000009.1, read as the reverse complement.
GCAAGTATTGATTAGAAAGTCAGGCAAAAAGCCCTGATATTCAAACATAACAGTATCTAAACCAGGAGATTTCCAAGAAAACATCATAACAAACAAAAACAAAAATAATTTTGGTGTATATTTAAGTCAGTCAGGTCTTACTTTTTCCAATAACATAAGAAAATAATAGCACCACGAAATATCTGAAAATATCTTGTTACATATTGAATTTAGATCCTTTCATCAAAAATCTTGTGGGCAATAATTTGTCATTCCTCACACCTTTATGATATAACTAGAAAGTGGCGACTCCACAGAGTAGCAAACCTCAACGAACAAATTATTCATGAATCTGCAATATGTCTCTTCACAATATAATATTTCGGTACAATCTAGTGATATAAGAGATCTGATTATTGAGAATTCTTGCATGAGGTGAACATTTAAGACTTCAAAACAGTTTTTATTTTGTATAATTGTCATGAAGGGACTGGCTGACTGACAGATGGATGGCCAAAATAATTCAAAGTTGTCCCAGTCTCTATAATTAATTCTGAATTGATGCTTACCCATAGACTTTCTAAACTGTGAAATACAAAATGTGATGTTATCAACATCTGCAAAACAATATCAGGTCATTCATTTATTACCTTCAGATCATGATATCTTTAAAAGATAACGTATTTCTATCTTTTCTATTGGAGAAAAGAGAATTTGGAGAATATTTCCTACTTTTACCAATAGGTTCTGTCCTAATATTTTGCAATGTATAATTTTTCTTTTCTAACATTTACACATTCTTAGAAGACTAGCACAAAAAGACTAGCACAAAAATATATATAATATGCCAACTCAGACAGTCCTACTCATCTGAGCTGGTCAGCCCCATCTGACATAATTTGAAATTAAATACAAGTTCAGTATCACAATAATAAGCTAGCTTTTACCTACATCCTCATATCAAAAAACTAGTTTCATTTTTCATTTTACTTCCTATTCCTATTCCTAAAAACATTACACTGATTTCCTAGGAAGATGAACTTATTTCAATATTGCCAAATGAATGTCAAATCAATTGAAACTTTCCAAGATTAATCTAATATCACCAGTGAATGAAGGATTAGTCTTCCAGAGTGAAAAATTTAACACATGATATCCCTATACTCACTTAGTCACTTTTGATATGACAATTGATTCTTTTAATTAGTAAGTCAGAATATTTATATTGAAAAATATGGGAGGATGGGCTGATAATCAATATATAAATCGCAACACGCACATTTATACACACATACTGAAGAAAGCATTGGATAAAGCATCACATACATTTATGTTGTAGCAGATCATAATCCCAACCAACTAACAGATAAATACAAAGTATATATACAAAAGCTCACCATATGAGCTAAAAAGGTTAAGTTGTATTGAATAGACACCCAATAAGCATTATGAGCAGTAATAATATAGGCTACATTACAACCATCCCTCTTATGTAGAGTAGACCCCAATCACATAAATCTATAACAGATGCTACGACCCATTGCTTGGTCATAAACTGCGACATGTGTGAGGAAAAATCTCTCAAAGTTGTTTACAATAGCACTTTATAAAAATGTGGCATAAGACACAAGCTTTATCTTCACTATTTCTTCACAACATCACAACTGTTTACAGGAGTAAATATACACCTCTGGCCCTAATACATGACTTCCAGATCTTTATAACTTGACTTGTTCATCACTCAATTTGTTCATGGTGGCCAATCACATTGTCTCGTAGAATGATCATTCAAATCTGAATGAGGACAATATATATATATATAACATACAGTATACATGTATATATAATATACATTGTATAGAATCATTGTTTTGTCCATTTTTCAAACAGTTAGAAACTAACACCACCTCTCTCCCTAGAGAATCCAAGGTGGCTTTGATTATGTATCATAGAAGTCAAGCTTGCATACGACTCGATCAACAGAGATCCCTTTGTAACAGTCGGGGAAACTCCTGTTTTCTTCTCCAAGTGGCAGTTCTGAACCTGTTGTGTAAAGGCCTTGTAGAAGTTGTCTACGTTGTATGTGATGATGTCAACATCCTCCACATTGTGGTGCAGGGGGTGATGTGTAAAGGTTATATAAGGGATGGCTGATGACCAAGGGTTCCACTTTTGACTGAATGACAGGGTCTCAGTCCTGCCCCAAGATGCACGTATTCCAACAGATTTACGAGGCCTGAAATATAGAAATAAATCTCTAATTACAACATATCAAGTAATCTCTCAGGGTGTTTATAGAACTGCATATTTACAATCAGGGTCATGATATAATATCAAAGGACATCTAAAAAGCTAAAAAGTCAATATATAATTGTTTACATCCTAACTTTGAAAGAAATCAAATGACCAAAACATGATTACATAGCCTAGTTTCATAAAAGTGAGATACACCTCAACATTTCATGAACAATTAAGTGTATACAATTTTATATTAAAACATTCATGACATCTAGTAATGTTTTATTATCAAAGAAAAAGTGTGTGTCATCAACTTCGTTTAGAAATCATGTAGATCCCTTATGTTTGGGTAAAGGAGAGTAGATTAGACTAAGAGGGTTTATCACCTCTATAACTGAAAAACAGAAGTTTTCAAAAGCTACATAACATTTTGATCCCTTGTATTGTGGTAGAGAAGGGGATGAAAGGGTATGTTACATTCATAACTGAACAACAGAAGTTGTTTGGCTCAATGGGTAGATAATAATGACTATGCATGAACAGGCCATATTCATAAGCCATATATACTTACTCCATGACAGATTTCTCAGGGTACATGAAGTGTCCTTCCTGCAGCTTTGTGATCATGTGTAAGAGAACTTTCTTGCTGTCATAAATTTTCAGGCCAATGAAATCATAGCGCACAGATATCAGTGAATTCTGGGTAAGAATCACAATCTTTTCTCTCTCATTGTCCCAGTGGTCAATCCTAAAATAAATCAGAACAAAGTAGAACAAGGCATTAACATTCAAATATCATAGGTACTGTATTTGTAACAGAAGCCAACCACTGATGGCCATTTGACTACACCAGAAGTGGTGACATAAGAACAGCAATCATTGAAGTATCCCGCTAAACAAAGTTTCTGATGTACTAAAGCCATACTATGACGTGGTATTCGACATCAAGATAAATAAGATGTCAACATTATGATTATGACATTAAAACATCATACTGATGTGGAGATGGGGATGCCCCAGCTCTGATGAGTAAGGCATATTAAAATGTTAACATGTCTATATGTGTTGATAATAAAAAATTTCAACTCCATGTGAGCACCACATAAATCATTACAAATGGTTTCAAAATGTGTTGCCATAGTAACACATATTGGCAGAAATGTGTTGGAACTAATAACATTATTTATATATGTTCAAAGTAAAAATGTGAAGTCAGTCAATAATAAAACATGTTTAAAGTCTAATATGTTTATATATGTGTTGACAATAAAAATTTTCACGTGATCACTACATTTACTTCTTAAATGGCAAATGCTTAAAAATGATAAAGACGCTTCAGGTAATCATGTAGTTTTCACTTAAGAGCTGATGGTGGAAAAGTTGCATGAAATGAAAGGTACATGTGGAAGAAATTATGAGGTCAACTTTAAACTATGACTTCTCTCCTCCTCTCAGGTATGTCTATTTTTATCTCTGCCTATAATCTTTCAACATATTGAACTTGTTTTGGCAATGCTTTAGCAAGTACATGTAAACTGAAACATTGAGAAACTTACTCTGTAAGTAACCAAGCTCCCACTATGTCCCCATCAACACCAGAATTTAAGAGTGATTTGCAGTCTTCCACAGCATTTTCAAATGATCCAACCTGTAAGGAAAATAAGCAATATAAGATAAGGCCAGAGAATATTCATTCTCTATTTCTCATTACCATGTGAGTAGGATCAAGTTTTGAGGCTTTAGCATACTGTAACTTCTAAGATTTCATGAATGCAACATGGATGAGAAACCAATTTACATGTAAATTTGAAAAATATTTTCTTTTTTATTCTCAGTATTGTGATATGAGCCATACAGTATGAGCAAAATCATGACATTTGTGGATGCCATGTATATATCTTGAAACTCAACATAATATATTTTTCCATAAGGGCATTGTGGTGTTTTGATTTACTAACTCTCCTAAATTACCAGGTCTAATAGCTCCTCCATGAATATATTGACTAAATTACATTGTGACACAGTCTGTGGTCTTGCATGTACTGTACATGTACATGTACAGTTGGGGACAAAAATAAATGACAGGTCAATTTTCGATCACCATTTCCTAATTATGGTGGTCTGAAAGCCCATAATTTCCAATATTGTCTAGATACATATCCCTTAAAATTTGTATATTTTACATTTTGTATAATCTCATCCACTGATTTATGGCCTCTTGTAAATTCTCTTATTTTTAACATGGGAAATCCTCACTTCAGCAAATCCACCTGTCATTTATTTATGTCCCCAACTGTATTGCAATTCTTGAAGCCGAAATGAAACATCTAGGTTCGGATACAAGAATTTAATGATATCTACCGTGGTCTTTTGATTGCTTATTTTTGGGTGGTATCAACAACACAACCATATGTATTCATGTATGACGCATGATCAAGAGACAGTTGAATAAAATATTCACCCTTTTGCTGAAATAAGTTTTTGCTTCAGCATCAGACATGTTCAGATCTCCGACATTCGTAGCGTTTAACGACAGCGGTCTTTTTATTCGTGCCCCGGTGTTGATAAGGACCTCTGGCTCTGTATTGTCACCTTGACTAGTGTTCAGTTGAAGAGTAGCACTCTTAAATGAGGAATCTGTGTGCATTTTATCCTCTTCCATGTCTTATTTCTGTTTACCAATACTTCCTGGTGACGTCATAAATGTCAAACTTCTAGAAGTGAAACGAAATATCAGCCGAGATATGGCAATAACAGTCACAATTCCTGGTCACAATCATATTCAAAATTGATGTTTCTTTAGGATAAAATACCAAAACATATACATTAAAACTCTTTGCAATATTATCAAAAAAGGGAAGCATGGCACTGTTCATTTAGAAGTTCTCATGTTTATAAGAGTTGCATACCCATCTCTTGAAAGCACAACCACAAAGCATAATATAAATATGTACAGTCTAAAATACAACCACACATAACATTCTTCTAACCATGGACCACTTCCAATCAGAAGTACACAGTATAGCAACATAAATATGTCCTAGCTGTCTAACATGCAGCCACAATACAAATGTACAGTCTAACACACAACCACAATAACATAACATAAATATATACATCGTCTAAGATACAGTCAACAGTGATAAAATGCACATGTACAGTCTATCATAGTCACAAACACAATACAAATGTACAGTCTAACACACAACCACAATGGCATAATACACATGCACAGTCTAACACACAACCACAATGACATAAAAGAAAAGAAATCTATAACATCGCAACCATTACAACACAATATCTTTGTAGATTAATGTGACTGTATAAATGTAACTATGTAGTTTGTATAATTGTAGTCTGGCCATGCCCTGATAACACAGTGGCAGTGCCTTAATAAATTCCAAATTCTATATAGTCTAACATACAGTCACATTTACAGTCTAACACACATCCATAATACACATGTACAGTCTAACACACAACCACAATGACATATATAGTCTAACACACAGTCACATGTACAGTCTAACACACAACCACAATGACATATATAGTCTAACACACAGTCACATGTACAGTCTAACACACAACCACAATGACATATATAGTCTACCACACAGTCACAATACATATGTATACAGTCTAAAACACATCCATAATACAAATGTACAGTCTAACACACAACCACAATGACATGTACAGTCTAACACACAGTCACATGTAGTCCAACACACAACCACGATGACATAATATACATGTACAGTTTAACATGCAGTCATAATACACATGTATAGCCTAACAAACTGACATAATACTAATGCACATGTACAGTCTAACACACAAGTAAACATATGTACAGTCTAACAATAGCCAAAATACACATGTAAAATCTACCACCCAGTCACAATACATATGTATACAGTCTAAAACACATCCATAATACAAATGTGTAGTCTAACACAGCCATAATACACATGTGCAGTCTAACACATCGCCATAATACACATGTGCAGTCTAACACACAGCTATAATACACATGTACAGTCTAACACATAGCCACAATACACACGTGCAGTCAAACACAGCCATAATACACATGTGCAGTCTAACACATAGCCATAATACACATGTGCAGTCTAACACACAGCTATAATACACTTGTACAATTTAACACATAGCCACAATAGACATATGTACAGTCTAACACACAGCCACAATAGACATGTAGAATCTGACACACAGTCACTATAGATATGTACAGTATTCAGCATGATAAGCATGTGGATCCAGGGGGGGCACCTCTTGGGTGGGCCCAGAAAAGTTTTGGGCCCAAACGAAAATTTTGTATGGCCTCAATTAGTGGGCCTTTTTGGGCATTACTTGGCTTTTTTGGGCCTTTCAAGGCCAAATTGTCAAAAATGTGCCTCAAAGGTCCATTTGCAGTATGGCAAGTGATTTAGACAGCCATATCTTTCACCATGAGTACTTTCTGGATATAAATACAGTGGTTTTTATTAAAACAATATGTCTTCTTTCAAGTGAAGTCCCCATGATAGTAAAATATCAATCCAACTCTCTGGAAAATTATGAATTAGGACCCCACCTTGTAACTTTTTTAAAAATGTAAGGCTTATTTTCTAAAAAAGAGGATCTTGTTTTTCTCAATTTAAATATCAAAAGATTCTCCTACACTATTAATAACTTCTGAAAAGGGGATGGGTATTGAAATGCGATAAAGTTAAAAACCACATTTCCAATGTTATTTTCCCATAGGGAAAAACTCATGCTATCCATTGTTTTCAGCATGCTTTTGGTCATCGAAAATTGATATCTTCAAAACTAGACTTTCAATACCATTCTACTTTTGAAGATGTTTTAGACCCCTTGTTGAATAATCTTTTCATGCAATAAAAATCAGAAAAAGAAGATCCTCTTTTGAGCAAATAAGTTCAACGTTGATGTGGGGTCCCTATTTATCATTTTTCGAATTGCACGATTGATATTTTTATCATCATGGGGACTTCCCTCGAAAGAAAACATATTGTTTTAATGAAAACAACTGTATTTATGCCCAGAAAGTACTCATGGTGAAAGATATGACCGTTTAAAATCACTTGCTAAACTGCATGTGGACCTTTTCAAAACATGGGCCCAATTTTTAGAAATAGGGGTCCAAAATTCTTTTTCCTTGGTTTGTAATTTGTCCTCCCCCTTGTTATACTGGATCTGCCAGTGTTAAGATCCTGGGGGCTGCTGTGACCCTTGGTGACCAATGATTAGGTGACCTGAGATTAAGGTCAATGTTTATGGGTCAAGGTCATCTCAAGGTCAAAATCTAAGATTTGGTGTTTTAAGACACTTGTAGGCTTTGGCGACTCATGATTAGGTGACCTGAGGTCAAAGTCAATGTTTATGGGCCAGGGTCACCTCAAGATCAAAGGTGAATATCTAGATTTGGTGTTTCAATGCCAGTCAAGGTCAAACGATCAATATACAGGTTAGCATTTTATGGGGGATGTTGTGACTCTTGGTGACCCACTCGAAAGGGTACATTGCAAGTTTGAAATAATGCAGATATTTAACATAGCGAAATTCAATAATCCAATATGGCTAATACAAAGCATTAGATAAAGAATGGCACTGTTTTTTTTACATAGAACTCAATGAAAAGAAGAAACAGGACAGTGAAAAGTTACAAGTGGTACTACAATATATGTTTATTCTATTATTTGTAGTGTATTCTAGCTACAAGTCCTTGTGACCCCTCCCATTACACACAACATACCTTTGGCGGTGGAGTAGATAAGGGGAGGGGGTCAAGCAAGCTTACATGTATGTACAGTGCTACGCTTTGTCTCTTGTACTATAATTACAAAAATATACTTCAGTTACTAGTAATAAACCCCTTATTGAGTGATTGCACAATGCCTTTATGTTTTATATACACATATACTTACACTTGTAAGTACATATGTATGCTGTCCTAATACTTATATTCAATAACAGTTGGATGAAGCTTAAGTTAGCAGTAATATATATGTAATACTTATAATATCAGCAAATTGTCATACACTTTATTGAGTGCCCCTGTCACAATGGGGATCAACTGGAAACAAAATATTATATGTCTCTCTCAAATAAAGATGCTTTAGGATAGGGCCTTTATCCTAAGAATTATATACACGAAACGGAAAACTGAAAAAAAAGAATTCTTCTACAGGTACATGTATGCATCTTTTGCATCAAATTGCCTCTCTAAATACGTCTATATTTCAACATGGCTGGAGTTCCAGAAGTAGAATTTGGTACAATTTTTTGTTTTCTTGATTTAATTGCTTTTATCCTCCAAATTTCAACAAAATATTTGGCACTTTGTGTCGTGTGTAGATTTCAGTTTCAAAATATGATTTCACATCTAACAAACAAAGGGTACTTGTTTGGGTATTTACAAATCAATTACCTCACTAAGGAAACAAATACAGTTTTCTGCTTTGTAGCAACAAAATGAAAGGCATATATTCGACTTGCAACAAACACAATTAGATTTACTGTATATAGCAAGTAGTAACATGTATTTGGAGCTTCATTTGGACTTAGTATATAGTGCATTACTTCTGGGACAACCCTCGTAGATATGACATAATGTCTTCGTTCCAGTTGATCTCTAGTGTGTCAATTAAGTACAATGTTGCCAGCTCCTGGCCTTAAACAATGACTATAGAAGACCCCTGCTGCCTCTATTGTAAACAATTCAAGTTACAGGGATTGTGTTGCTCCCTTATTTGTGAATGGTGACTTGTGCTACAGAGTCCATGTTGCTGTAAATGATTGCTGCAGGTCTACACTCAATGGCACAACACTAATTGAAAGCACCTAAAAATATGTAATATAATTTGTATATATATATATATATAGATCAGACTCTAAGACCTCTCGCCCTCTCTTGAAAATAATAACATTTGTGAGAGGGTTAACCTCTAAATAGCCCTCAAACAGTGAATTTAAAGTAAAAACTTCATATTACAAAATGAACAGAATATGACACAAACTTATCCTATAAGGCCTTCAGCTTGGCATTAAGAAGAACGTAGTGCATTATTGATGACTACGGTAGGAATCAAGAACAATACAGCCTGTGTAATACTAGGATTTAAGAACAACTTATTATGCATGTAACTAGGAAATAACAACAACATAGTGTATACTTCTAGAAAGTAAGAACAATATAGTAGTATGTGTACATGGACTTCTAGGAATCATACCTTGTTTTCGGTGAAGTGAAATGTGGCAGACTTTCCATTGACTGAGACTGCTGAAGGTTTGGAAAGGAGTCCAAATACATCAACCTCACCTAGCACCATTGATGTATGGAAGTTAGCTAATTGTACTCTTGATTGTAGGGTGTTCTAAAAAATTAAGATGTCAAATCGGCATCAGAAAGCAGTAATGTAAAATATACAGATATAATAAGCAATTAACATGACAAAATGTAATTGTAAATGGTTACAAAAGTGCACAAATAGTTACAGTCCCAAACATTTGGCACCTCCAATAGTCTCAAAAATAATCAGTTTCCATGGTAACTGAAACTGCCAAAAATATGTTAAAAGTTGCAACATGTATATATGTATATGCATACATGCCAACCTAGGACCGAAAGTAAGTTTTGGTAGTTTTTGCGGTAGATTTTTGAAAAAACATTACTTTTTCGTATGTTTTTGAAAAATGTGGTTGTTTTTGAAAAAATATGGTCGATGTTTGAAAAAACAGAAGTTTTGCGGAAGGTTTTGAAAAATGCGGTAGTTTTACAGTAGATTAAAAAAATGTGGTTGTTTTTGCGGAAGATTTTGAAAAAATGCGGTAGATTTAAAAAAACTGATTTTGCGTAGATTTTGACACACTTCAATGAATAAATAATAAAGTATGTTTTTCTAAAACAGCATTTATGGAACTCTTTACAGTAGAACCTGTGGTAGTTGAACACTGTGTTTTTGCATCACGATACTCCCCAGTGTGTTGACTGATTACACGCCAGCTTACTAAGTTCGCAATAACCACTGTCACAGACCTGCCGACACCTATTTATTTCCGGGTTGGTAATGGAATATTACAAGGGCAATACTGGAAGATTTCAATTTTTCAGAATTCCCAAATAATAACTGTAGATTTTACAGTAGTTTGAACAAGAATACTGTTAAATTCAGCAGAAATACGGTAGATTTCCAAACATTTACGGGATATTTTACGGCCATTTTTTACGGAAAAACGAAAATTTTACGGTAGATTCCCCTAAAAACACAGTAGGTTGGCAGGTGTGATATGTGTTCACAATAAAAAATTCAGGTCCGCATGTGAACCCTACTTCATAGATATTAAATATTTGCAAATGGTTACAAAGTGTTTCAAGTCCACCTATTTGTTGCTATGGTAACAGACATTGGCAGACATTTTTTATAACTCATAACATGTTTCCATGTCAAGTCAGTCATTGTCATTGCCTTTTAATTCAACTTCTCACATTCATCTTGTACATACATTGTATGCTCATTAATATTGGTTTAAAGGTGACTGACATTTTGTTTTTCGTTACCAAATCCATTTTGAGTAATTTCAATTATAAACACTGAAAAAAATAATCAGATCTGATATCTATGATAAGTTGATAACCATTTTTGATTGATTTTTCTATGCTATACTTACATTATAAGCAGTGAACTGTATGAGGTTGTATACACCATGCTCTGTAGTATCTGTAAGTTAATAATAAACATTATACTAGAAGTCTACCCTGTTAGCAAAAGGAAGAAATACATCTACTTTCAAATTTAGCAAAGGATCAATATGATGTCACAAAAAATGACCCAGGGAAATTAAAAAACGAGTTCTCTAAAATGGCTTCTTTTAATCAGTAACCTCAATCAGGCCCACATACAGTATGCATCAAGATCAACCATGACATCTCATTTCTTCTCAGCCCTGAGATGTTTCAAGTGAAACAGAAAGATGCAATGAGTATCAGAATTCACATGTGCATTAGGCTCAATTCAAGTGATGAATTTCTAGAAAGCGTATACCTATGGTATCACCATCATCCCAATACAGCTCTCCAGTTGCCTTCCCGTTAGCAGACAGGACAACAAGCAGATTGAAGGGATTCTTTCTCCTGAAAACAAATACAACATATTCTCTCTACTGTATCCTTGAAATAGTGCAGATTTTTACAATCTATTTACGATCAAGATTGAATCAACTTTGTTTATCAGTCCTCTCATTGGATGCTTCTTTTATCCTTATTGATAATAATATGTACAGTATCTACTCATTTTCATAGAATACTTTTGTAAATTATGATGAATTGCTTGATGCATTTTTGTGTCATGCTGTATCATAAGAGCCGTAACAATTAATGTGAAAAATTAGTACCGTGGGTACTGGGCTCACATGGTGTTGCTCAAAAGTGAAAATAAAAAAGACGGGTATAATTTTTTGCAGATTTTTTGTGACAAAATTATTTCATACAACTACTCTTTACAAAGACATGGCTTTTTACAATGCAGGACACCTGAACTTATTTGTAAAGCTAGGAAATGGGCCAAAAGTGAATTTCCCGAGACAAAAATGGTGGCCATTTTGAAATTAGGCGAGATTTTGAAGCAGGAGTCACAGGTTTTTTTTCTTTATTGATGTTGAACAAAATTATTTTAAATCGGGAATCCTATCTACAGAGGATTTAAAAAGTGTTGACAGAGGTTTAAAACTTGCCACTTTTTTGGACTGACTGAGAGACAGATAGACGAATCAATGTTAACTAAAATGGCTGAAAATAAAAAAAACTGATATAATATTTTGCCGATTTTTTGTAACAAAATTATTTCATACAAATACTATTTACAGTGACATGGCTTTTTACAATGCAGGACAGCTGAAATTATTTGTAAAGCTAGGAAATGGGCCAAAAGTGAATTTCGCGAGACAAGAATGGTGACCATTTTGAAAATAGGCGAGCTTTTGAACCAAGAGTCATAGGAGAGTTTTTTGTATTGATGTTGAACAAACTTAAAACTTAAATTAAACTTAACTTAAAACAGGAATCCTATCAACAGAGGGTTTAAGGCGAATGGTCCAAAAGTGGATTTTGCGAGACAGATGGACAAATCAATGTTAACTAAAATGGCTGAAAATAAAATAAATGGAAATTAATTTTTGCTGATTTTTTGTAACAAAATTATTTCATACATCTACTCTTTACATTGACATGGATTTTTACAATGTAGGACACTTGAAATTATTTGTAAAGCTAGGAAATAGGTCAAAAGTGAATTTCGCGAGACAAAAATGGCGGCCATTTTGAAAATAGGCGAGCTTTTGAGCCAGGAGTCATAGGGGAGTTTTCTGTATTGATGTTGAACAGAAATAACTTAAAACAGGAATCCTATCGACAGAGGTTTTAAAACGTGCCACTGTTGTTGACGGAAAAGTGGATTTCACAAGTCAGATGGACAAATCAATGTTAACTAAAATGGCTGAAAATAAAAAAAATAGATATAATTTTTAGCTGATTTTTTGTAACAAAATTATTTCATATACACGCCCGGTGATCGTGAATATGGGACGGAGGGGGAGCAGGCAATTTCTGCTAGGAAATTCAACAAATCTGGAAGATGTATATAAGACATGATTAGAGATGTTTCGCGACTTCAAGTCCTTTTACTCCAAATGTCCCCATTTTTCAGTCTCCAGGGGTATATCATCCAGTTTCTTACTAAGTTAATGAGTTCATTTTTCAAATACAAGAATTCGTGTGAAGTTGTTTCACTTTATAGAATTATTACTCCCCCCTCCGTCCCCTCCCCCCCCTCCGTCCCATTTTAATTATTTTCGATTATTTTTTATTTTACGTATGGAAACTTATTTTATAAATTCAGCAATGACATTAATTTAGTTATGATAACATCACTTACAAGTATTTATTACAGGTAGTGTAGTCCATTGTTGCTTGATTTATAGCAAAAACGTTGATTTGTGCCTGTTGATGGCCTTGCGCCTTTTTTAATAGATCTCATACCTTAGATGCGTATCGTTTCAGAAAAAATCCCAGAAAACCTAACATATTCTACCATACCGTGCGCCTATCCATTTAGCAATTCAATAGTAAACTTTTTCTTGAAAAAATAAATCTTCCAGATTTGTTGAATTTCCTAGCAGAAATTGCCTGCTCCCCCCTCCATCCCATATTCACGATCACCGGGCGTGTATATCTACTCTTTACATTGACACAGATTTTTACAATGTAGGACACCTGAAATTATTTGTAAAGCTAGGAAATGGGTCAAAAGTGAATTTCGCAAGACAAAAATGGTGTCCATTTTGAAAATAGGCGAGCTTTTGAACCAGGAGTCATAGGGGAGTTTTCTGTATTGATGTTGAACAGAAATAACTTAAAACAGGAATCTTATCGACAGAGGTTTTAAAACGTGCCAGTCAAAAGTGAATTTCGCGAGACAAAAATGGCGGCCATTTTGAAAATAGGCGAGCTTTTGAACCAGGAGTCATAGGGGAGTTTTCTGTATTGATGTTGAACAGAAAAAACTTAAAACAGGAATCCTATCGACAGAGGTTTTAAAACGTGCCACTATTGTTGACGGACAGACAGACAGACAGACGGACGGACAGACGGACAGACAGACGGACAAGTGAGCGATTGCAAAAGCTCACCATGTGAGCTAATAAAAATGAAAGAGGAGACTAACGCAGCAGTGGTTGTGACATCTGCCTGCTGGCGAGGAATGATTGAGCCACCCCTGACATGAACATTAATGTAGTTAAGAGGGGCATTGAGGGTTACCCAGCTCCCTGTGCCAGTTACAGCAACACCAGAGTGGTAGTCAAACCAGGTGTCTCTTGGCAGATAGGCACTAACTGAAGTCTTGCCCTGGAAGAAATACAACATACCAATATAAAGAATTACATGAGTAAGTTAATACATGTAAAGTCCATGAGTGCTGTTCAAGGAGTGACCACTCAGTAATGGCAGTTTCGTTGAAGTTCAGATTAATGAGACTACCGGGGAATTGCTACATCAACCTGTTCTAGCACTGGAGAAATCATATGAGAGTTATTCTGGCTATCTGTTCAAGCCCTGGAGAGTCTTGCACAACTTACCTGTTCTAACACTGGGGAGATCATGAGAGTGTTGCTCCAAAGAAATTGTTTATCTATGGCGTATGTGGCTTTATCTTTAGGATACCTAGATTTGAACAGAACAGATAATATTATGAGTTAGATCAACTAATACTGCATATGTTCCTGTGTTTTAGGGTTTTTCAATCAATAACTAGACAGATCAACTACTGTAATACTGCATATGTTCATTTTACTTACTGGAACGATAGAGGGCGTACAACCATAGAACCATTGATGTGTGCTCTGTAGAAGAGAGTATAAAGATGTGGCAGAAGGTTGTAACGCATCATCAGAGCATCCCTCATGGTATCCTGTGCAGCAGGGCTAAATACAGCAGGATCTTGATCCTACAAACATGAATATGATGACTATCATTCAGTACTATTGTACACATTTCTTATACTGATTCTCTGATTCTAGTCCATATTCAGACCATGGATAAAAGAAGATATTCATATTTACAAGTTAAGGGACAAGGTCAACAAATTCAAAATATTTTTGTAGATTACATGTTATACCTATATACTTGAACTTGATTTGTAGAGAAGGGGATCTTCTTTTTTAATCATACCTTAGCTCCGATAGTGTTATGATTCCTCATGAATGGGTAGAAAGCTGCCAGTTCCATCCAGCGTGTACACAGCTCCTCAGTTGTGGTGCCACCAAATCCACATGTATCAGGTCCTACCAGAGGAATTCCAAACATATTGAAGTTCAAAATACCTGAAACATAATGCTATGTTAAGGAAATCAATTCACTATGTTATAGGTAATAACATGCAAAATGTCACTATTTGCCATTTGTTACAGACGCCATGTTATAGATGCTGAATATGGTTTACAAAAAGATGGAGACTATAACAATATGTCACCACTTCTGGTGGTAGTTATAGTATTGGTAATGTATTTACTAGGAGTCAGAATTTCTAGGACCACTAGATAAGGAATATGTACATGGACTTGGTATAGAGTAAACTACACTAAATTTACATGGACTTGGTAGAGAGTAACCTACGCTACATTTACATGAACTTGGTATAGAGTAACCTGCACTACATTTACATGAACTTGGTATGGAGTAACCTGTACTACATTTACATGAACTTGGTATTGAGTAACCTACACTAAATTTACATGAACTTGGTATAGAGTAACCTGCACTACATTTGCATGAACTTGGTATAGAGTAACCTACACTAAATTTACATGAACTTGGTAGAGAGTAACCTGCACTACATTTGCATGAACTTGGTATGGAGTAACCTGTACTACATTTACATGAACTTGGTATGGAGTAACCTGTACAACATTAACATGAACTTGATATAGAGTAACCTGTACTACATTTACATGAACTTGGTAAAGTGTAACCTGTACTACATTTACATGAACTTGGTATGGAGTAACCTGTACTACATTTACATGAACTTGGTAAGGAGTAACCTGTACTACATTTACATGAACTTGGTATGGAGTAACCTGTACTACATTTACATGAACTTGGTATGGAGTAACCTACACTAAAATTACATATACTTGGTAGAGAGTAACCTACGCTACATTTACATGAACTTAATTGGTATACGTAGAGCAACCTACACTACATTTACATATATATGTACCATTGTAATTGGATGTAACCAATCTGCTCAATAAACACATTTATATTCACATCTGACATAAATGTTGGTATGCATATGCTAAGTTTAAGATGTTTACCATATCTATGGGTGATTGTGAAAGGCTAGGGGTTATAATTATCTTACCCCTACCCCTTATTTGGTTGTTATTAATCAGACTGTCGTTCTATTGACTGATTTTTTAAGAGGATTTAAAAAGTCACACTTTTTACCATATTTACAAAATTTCTTGAAATTTTCTACATTTGGGCCAAATATACATTGTACATCTGAATGTTTAGTATGATAATACTGAAAAATAAAAAAAATATGACTGATAAAGGACCATGCACCTTTATTTCTTTACATAGGGTACTTGGTATAGGGCAACCTAGACTTCATTTACATGGACTTGGTAAAGGGTTACCTACACTACATTTACATTTGGTATAGAGTAACCTACACTACATTTACAATTGGTATAGTGCAATCTACATACCTGGTATAGAGTAATAGAGATCATTCCAGCCAGAATTATTGTCTCCCAGCCAGTGACCTGCATGTCTACCAGTGCTTGGGAATGAGGATCTTGTGATCACAAGGGGACGTTTGTTTCGAATCTTTTTCAGTGCTCTAAAATGACATTTTGACATTTATATTGTAACATTACATCAGAGTACTGTCCAATAATTGTCACACAATTTGTACCAATAATCTTTCCAAATATTGAAGTCAGTAGGGGAGCATGGTTGGGTGCAATTGAAATATATTATCATGCATAAAACATAGCAATGAGGGTGTTGATACAGTTCCTGTTATGCTAATATGAAAACATGCCTTTTTGCTCAATTTTTCAACAAAATGGCCAGTCACCAGCAGAAAACCTCCGAAATAGCTTTGGCCAGCATTGAGTTAAGCATAAGGATATAAAATTTTGAACAAATCCATCGACTGGCATTTGAGGTATCAAAGATTACATTTTTCTATGACAAATGTTGGCCATTCTGAAATGAGTGGCCATATTGAAATTGCCTCCTTTAGCAGAGGTCCTTAGCCAATCTTTTAAAACGATGAAAATTGACATAGCAAGGGATTTAAACGGAAACAGAAGTCAGCTACTTTCTAGGTAAGAACTGCGCGTCATTAGCGAACTCGCTTTAGCGAATTTAAACGTGATAGAATGTTGAATTTCACGGTGAAATCGTACTTGTACTCAATAATGATTGATTGTTGGACATAAACAGACACTCTTCAAAAACCCCGCAAAGGTAGGAGATCGTAAAATATTTAATTTCTGGAAATTCTGGTAATTCCGCGGGATTTTCATGAAAATCAGGGATTCTGCAAAAAATTTTGTTTTTTGCAGACTGATGATCTATAGTACACAGGGAGATATGCTGAGTACCAAAATAGTACAAAATTAGTACTCTGGCAAAAGTGGGCTCATGAGCACTCATGCCACGAGTGCTAATTTAGTACTAATAAGACTTACATGATATGAGTACTCATTTAGTACTAAAACATGCACTTAATCAGTGCTCATAGTATGAGTGCTCATTGAGTAATCAAAAAATCAATGAAATCAGTGCTATTTTATCGCTCATCATATGAGTACTCATTAAGTACTAAAAATCAGCACTCATGTCATTAGTGCTCATTTAGTACTAATATTTGATGAAATTAGTACTCAATTAGCGCTAAAATGCCATGAGTTCTATTTTAGTACTCAGCATATCTCCCTGTGTAACAGATGGACGAACAGCTTTTCTATATCCCTACGTTGGGATAATTAAGATCTATTTTAAAGCATTTTTTCGTGATGCTTATCAATATGCTTGTATAGCACTCAACAAGCCAAAGATAACGAATATTCAGTGCATGCATCCCGAGACCAGCTATTATACTTACAGGTTAGAGGCAATTGCCTCCCCATGCCCATAGAGACTGTGTACATTGTAGTGAGTTGTAGTGTGATGTTTCGATGAGGCACACAGTGTCTTGTCAGCAAGTCTACCACCTGCTATACCTAAAAGTAGACAACAAAAGGTTATAGTGTACAACTAATTGTAGATAAGATCATCTGATATTACTATCCTGACTTTTTTTCACAATATTTTTCTTCAAATTTTCATTTTTTCGCCAAATTCTCATTTTTCAGAAAATTCATTTTTTCAATAATTTAATTATAGCAACATACTATTAAAATTACAAAATACAATATTACCAACTGCATATGACTTATTCAATTTTGGGGGAACAATACCATTAATTTAAGAGTGTATGAGAAACAATATAGAGTGTGCAAAAGTCAATATTCGGTACCTACATGTAGGTAGGGTCAACCAAAGTTTGATCATTTAAGATATAGGAGGATGTCCAGGACATTGTATGTACTTAATTAAGATACCTCCCCCTAAATGTGCCAATCTTAAAACTAGAAAAACAGCGACTCCATGGAGTAGCAAATCCCACCAAACAAAACATGTTTCGATAAATGGCGACCATATAAAATTTGAATCAAATCCATCCACAAGTATTCGATTCCATTTTTAATTAAGCGGCCATATCGAAAATTCTTTCTCGAGCAGAGGTCATACGGACGGACGAACGGACGGCTTTCCTTTATCCCCCTCGAACTTCGTTCAGTGGGATAATAATACTTGGATATCCGATAGCCAACACTACACTACAATGCACTATACTACTTTACACTATCATTACACAATACATGTACAGTTTATCATATAGAATATACACAAGATAACACATAATTGACATACAGGGTGTCTCAAAAAAATGTACCCAAAAGTGTATCAAGAGCACAGATAAACCAATCAATATTTTCAGACATTTTTTGCATGGTCATGTAGCCAAAACATGAAAGTTTTCTCCCCAATACACCATTTTTATTTCAGTCTTGTCTTCTTGATGCTTTAACCCTTTACCTTTTACACCACAAAATTGTTGTAACCTCATATTTCGATGACAGCCTGTATCCTTACTGCTACATTGTTCATCACATTTGATAATAATTCCGGTGAAATGTTTTGGATTTCTCTTTGGATGTTGCCCTTAAGTTGTTCTCGGTCTTTTTGCTTGGAATGAGCATTAAAACACTCCTTTAAATAGCCACAGAGAAAGATGTTTGAGGATGACGATGGCAGAAAAAACACAGATAATCAGGTCAATTATCGGCAAATGATTCAGGAGCTACCTTCCAGAGTTAGGCAGGCTAGCCTGGATACCAAATGAAAACACAGTGCTCTCAAATTGATACACACAACAAAAGCAACACTAGAATCCCACCCAATGCAGTTTCTTGAACCTCTGACCTCTCTGTATAAGGGGGCTATAAGACATTGTGAGGGCCTCTCTATTCACCATATTTGACGGCCCATACTTTTTTCTCTGAGGCTATTTGAAGGAGCATTTTTATGCTAAACCCAAGCTAAGAGACCTAGAACAACTTAAGACCAGCATCCGAACAGAAATCAAAACATTCCACCAGAAATATCAAATGTGATGAACAATGTAGTAGTAAGGATGCAGACTGTCATCGAAATATGAGGTTACATTGAATATGTGGTGCAAAAGATAACGGGTCAAAGTATCAAAAAGGCAGAACTGAATTAAAAACTGTGTACAGGGAAAAGATACTTTCATCTTTTATCTACAAGACCATGCAAAAAATGTCTGAAAAAATTGATTGGTTTGTCTATGGTGTTGATATACTTTTGGGTACATTTTTTGAGACACCCTATATACTCGTACATGTATTACATTAATAGCAAAGATTGGTTCAATTTGAAACATTCAGCAATACAAGGTTCGTAATAAGTGCATATAGTTATAGTTAAACTTTACTTATGCTTGAAGAAGGAGAAAACTGCTTTGATAGAATAATAAAAAAGTAAAAATAAGAAAAAGTAAATATGTGAAAAACTCAGAAAGCTCTACGAGCTCTTTTTATTGGTTGTCCTTCCATTTATGTACATAGTACTTACATAATTATTAACAACTGGAAATCTACCCATTTGAGTGGGTCACCAAGGGTCACATCAGCCCCCACATGGCAGCAGCCCTCATAAAATGTTAAATACCTGATTATTGATCATTGACCTTGATTAATTTTTGAATTGAGATGAACTCATCTAAAGGCCTTGAAACACCAAATACCTACATATTCACCTTTGACCTTTGACTCTCATTGACTTTGACCTCAGGTTACCTAATCATAAGTCGCCAAGGATCACAGTATCCTTCAAGTGCCTTAAAATCCTAAATACTTAGATATTGACGTTTGACATTGAGATGACCTTGACCCATAAACATTGACTTTGACTTAAGGTCACCTAATCATGGGTCCAAAGGGTCACAGCAGCCCCCAGGGTCTTAAACACCAAATACCTAGATATTGACGTTTGACCTTGGAATGACCTTCAACTCAGGTACAGCTCCCAAGGTAATTAAAACAGCAAATACTTACATATTGGCCTTCGACCTTGAGATGACTATGACCTATAAACATTGACCTTGAGCTCAGGTCACCTAATCATTGATCACCAAGGGTCACAGCACAGACCAAGGGTCTTAAAAAGCCAAACACCTAGATATTGACCTTTAACCTTGGAATGACCTCTGACCTTCGTAGAATGCAGACCAACTTAGTATGTTGACCAAGTATGAGGGCCCAAGATCAAATGGTCTAGGAGGGGATGTTCAGACATCCGGCAGAATGCCAGACAGACAACAATGCTTCATTGTAAGAAAGAAGAAATAGCTTATAATCAGGCTTTGGGAAAAGTCATTTGGCAAAGGCATGAGAAAATGTTCAGTGTAAGGGTTATCCTTCATGCAGCTCAGGTAAAAGATGTGTAAATAATATGTATATAACATATATGCAGAAAAGGTATAGCTCAAAGGTGATTGGAAAATACTTTTTAACATACACACTTCGGATATCAGCAAACTTGGTGGCACTGGAAAGCTGACTATGTCAGGCTTTCATATATACATCTACCTGTTATTAATTATGAAATTAAGACGTAAGTTGATTAACATTTCCATGGTAACTGTTTTCTTGTTCTACTATTTAATTTAGAAGATGTAACAATTTATTGTCTGATTGTGTCATGTTTGTTAGCAAAATAAAGCTGACTGAAGCCCCAGATAAGATTCTGTAAAAAAAAATCTATATTTATTATGATGTCATAACTCATTCAGACATACCATGGAAATGTGGTGACATGCATTGAAACATATTTTACACATACTTTAGACTTAAGTACTGAGATATAAGTACTTGCAGCACTGAAAAGCTACATACTGTACATGCATACACAGCTTGTAAATCAATATTGTTCTGTTACATGTACAATGTTATGATGAGTTATGACATCAGTGAATATGCAAATTGATTCATTCGTTAATCTTACAGAATCCTTATGTGGAAATTAGACATATGTTTTGGATTTGGGAATTTTGGAGCATATGCAGTCTTTTTTACTTATATGGTGTGTTAGGAACTCCTTGTAAGCTGGACAAAGGTGTGATGCAAAATTATTCTAACTGGGTCGTGATAACTATATATTTCATACTATCATATTTTATACTTCCATCCTTGTTACCTGGGACCCATGGTGGATTATCTAATGTGTCTGTGCTAGAGCAGCCCTCTATAGAGCCATAGAGGCCATTAGTTGGTTCATTTACATCCTAAAACATTCCAAATTATCTTAGTGCATATGCAAATAGTGAAAGTGTGTGTTTCTGCAGTTACCTGGTGTGAATGGAGGGTCATCTAATGGATTGGTGCTACAGCCTTCAGTTGAACCAACATCAAAGTTAGATGGTTCATTCATATCCTAGAAGCAAATCTCAAAAAGTCATACAAGAACATATTTATATTTTGCACAAAATTCATGAGTCTATGTAAAATTCTATATCAATTAATACCACACCATTAATAAAATATAATCAGGCAATGTGTCATCATCGAATCTTTAAACATTAGACACAATACAAGCAATTCATAAAGACATAATGCTTATACCCCTAATTTGGAAAAAAATAGTCCATGGTATGATCCAATGAGTAAAACATAAAAATAATGGGTGATTCAAAATGTACATGCAGAACTGCAAATTCTGTGCTAAATGTTATGGCTTGAGGGACTGATCATTTTGTATTTGGACTCATCCATTTTTCAAAATAAGAGATATAAGCTTAATGTTGAGTAATAAGTTTGTATTGTAATTAATAGAATTGTAATTAATTTATTTGTACTCAATTTCATATATAAATGATTGTGCTTGAAGCACAAATCCCAAAAATATGATGAATGATGACCATATTGATTTTACTTACAGTCCAGAGGCCATCAAAGGGGACCTGGTTATGGAAGTCACTTGCAGATTGGTACCAGTAGTCTATGGTGGTAGGGTTGGTAAAGTCAGGGTATGCAGTATTTCCTGGCCACACCTAGAATATAGAATGACATGAATACAAAATGCTTCTTGTTACTTTTATTTATAAATTTTTCCACTCGGCATAATGTAGACTCCATTGACATGCCATTAGATGATCTAGTTGATCTAAACATGCAGCAGATTGTGATTTAAACGCAAATGTGATCTTTCAAATAATGAATCCATCTTTTAATTTCTTTAATTGTCTCATTGTCTTCAAAATGTTAATTTCATGCAACTGTTTCTTTCCACACGGTTTATGATTCAGGATATTTGGGGGTTATTTTTCTT
Organism: Owenia fusiformis; assembly: GCA_903813345.2. Classification (NCBI taxonomy): domain Eukaryota; kingdom Metazoa; phylum Annelida; class Polychaeta; order Sabellida; family Oweniidae; genus Owenia; species Owenia fusiformis. The sequence goes on along the minus strand of CAIIXF020000009.1, from coordinate 17,318,031 downwards.
ATGACTGGTGTACTCTTAGATGTTTTCTTTTGCAACCATGTTTCGTATTTTGCCATTGCACTTATATACCTACCAGTTGTCTTGTTTGTACAAGTGTTGAATGATGATAGTTCAAATGGTTTGAAGGTGAATCTTTATATGGGTGCGTTATACATCTAATTGGCATGAAAACATGCCTATAATTTTGGCTGAGCATTTTGAATTATAAAGTACCTTTCCAATGATAGGACCTGAGCCATCTGCCTTCATTACAAAGACCCCTTGTCTGAGACCATCATCATAGGGTTTGTAGCTGCCTTTGGGCTGAGTGCTGCTGATACCAGGGTCCTGGAATGTACAATTTCAAAGTTAGGTTAATACATGCAAGATTTAAATAGAGGTGATGCTGTCTGTTTATATGATGTCTGTTTATGATGATGTGATTGTGGCATAAACAAGCCAAAAAATAAGATTTACATAATGTATTTTGAATTTTACAAAAATTGATGCAACTTCCTTCAAAATTGAGCTAGAAGCTTGAAATAAAAAGTATTTTAAAGCTCTTTTCTTCCTCTTTCTCATGATTTTATTTTCATAAACAAATATTCATTAAAAAATCCACTACATGATACATGTATAATTTATTCAATTTATCCAAATAATGTATCTAATAATCTATGTAAATTAAAAAACGTACATGTATTTTCAAAGGTGTGACATCACAAAATAAAGATGGTCTGTAGTGGAATACTCATCAAATCATTGCTCCTATGCTACAGTGTACCTAAAGTGGCATATTACAGCCTTGGCAAGTACTAGGCAAGTATTACTTACAATGATGTTGACATAATGCATGCCATTATCATGCAGATCTTTCACAATCGTGGGAAGGTCTTTGAATTTGTCAGCATCATAGGTCCAGTCCAGGTGGTCTTTCATGTAATCAATGTCACACCACTGGGCATCCTGTAACCACATAATAGTTAACTAGAATAAATAGTACCATGGGAGCTGGGCTCACATGGTGTAGCTTAAATAGAGACTAGACTTTACAGACAAGATTTTAGGATGGAAAATCCAAATGGCCACCTTAACATTTACCAAGAATGCAAAAAACTAACCAGTTTTAAACTTTCATACCAAGAAACATCTCTAAAAGTTTCAGATAAAAGTCAATCAAATGTTTTGGCATGATCAAATAGTGTAAACAAGACTACTTTTCGAGACATTTTAGGATGGAAAATCTCAAAATAGGACTACAATAAAATAGCAGATATAAATTTTTGCTGATTAGCTTTACATTATTTTTATTATCTCATAAAATTACATGTACTGCTTACAGTGACATGGGTGTTAACAATTCAGGACACCTGAAATTATTTATAAAGCAGCTATTAAATGGTCCAAAATAGGTGGTTACTTTGAAAATATGTGAGCTTTTGAACTGGGACTCCATGAGGATTTCTATATTGATGATGAACCAAAAAACTTAAAATGGGTATTTTACCGACCTTGGTTTTAAAACATGCCACGAAATGTGAGTAATAATTTCTGCTATAGCTTACTATGTGAGGTAATAATAATCATTGAACAGATCAAATCCTTCTGATCAAAACATGTTTTCTCAAATCATTCCTAGTGTTGAATATTTCATTGTAGAAATAGGAGTTGTATTTTCTTGATAGCCTTGCCCAAGTCTGTGTCTTTTTTACTTTCTTTTACATCACCGCCTTGTTCCAACAACACTGACAGTTTGTTATTGTTGCTCAAATATTTGACTAATAGATCGGAGCCATAAAAATGCTTCGCTATTAGGCAATCAGTGATTGTATTACAGCATTGGCTCATTATGCTCAGTGGAAAAACACTTTTCAAAAACCGAACAAATCTTCCACACTTAATCGTGAAAATACAAATATTTTATCAAATAGATATCAATCAAGGATATAGTGGATGCAGGAATATCAATTTGATACACGGAGCTGCGAGGATTTCAACAGAAATTCTTGAAAAAAAGGTCGCTGAAATGAAAATGTATTTTTGACTGCTGGCTGGCCCACTTGGATCACATGGCGAGCATGCCAGCACATGTTACTAGTATTGTTTGCAACTTCCACTATTGGCTAATGCTGGCGGATGCACAATATTTGACTCATAATTTATCGTAATATCAACGGAGATAAAGTGCATGGAACAAGGCAGTAATAACTGAAGATCAAGATAAGTAAAAGGAAATACTGTCTCGGACAAGGCTAGTGTCTTGATTCTGCACCCATGACATATAACATATAAAATATTATTCCATAATACTACTATTTTCCCAGGGAAAAATGAAGGAATAAAAATCGTATTGAATCGTATTACATGAAAAAATCGTATTGTCCCTGGGAAGAAAATCGTATTGGAGCGTATTACATGAAAAAATCGTATTGTCCCCGGGAAAAAAATCATATTGGAAAATATTAACCTATTTTTGGTTTTCCTGTTATTTCTAACCTTAGCTAATTGATAAAAGTATTTTCAAAATGTAACATTTTAGAGGAATGTATTATGGAATAAATAGGTTATTTCTGGTCGGGATTGAATATGGGTTTCATTCCTCGGAAAATATGATATTGGGAAATATGATATTGACATTCGGTCGCTGCGCTCCCTCGGTCAATATCATATCACCCTTCGGTCAATATCATATTGTCCCTCAGAATAAAACCCATATTCAATCCCTCCAAGTTAATAACCTATATATCATCAAGAGGAGGAAATCTTTCTTTCAAAGTTTGTTTTGAAAATTTTGAAAACCCCATTAAATGTAATGATGTCATTTGTCTGTCCATTTGACCAATCAGCGATGATATCATCTCAATACAGATTTACATTATAGATGGATGTAATCTCAGGACTCTGGAGTTATTCCCCATAGTCTTATTATCACCATTGTAATCATTTCAAACATGTGCTGTCAACCAGTTCTAAGCAAACCCAGTGTACATTCCTTACAATAATATGCTTACATATGGAAATTTGGCATCCTTCATTCGCTTTATAACTTGCTTCAAATTATCAGTGGTCTCATAGCCCCAGCGACACAAATGGAAACCAAGCGACCAATAAGGTGGAAGAAATGATTGACCAATCACAGATGTGTATTGTGCAATGACATCATCAGGTGATGGACCAAGGAAAATATAGAAATCTAGTATGCCACCTATGGTTTTGTAAGTAAGTGCAGGCGTTGGCTGCAATAAGACCTCTACAAGCACACAAAATGTAGAATGTTATTTTGATAATAATAGCAGGAACATGTAGGGGAGCAAATATGGATGGCACATTGGACACACTTACATATGGAAATTTTCCAGCTTGCATGCGATTAATTACTGTACGAATGTCATCGCTACTCTTGTATCCATATCGACAGAGATGGAAACCAAGTGACCAATAGGGAGGCATGAATGGGTAGCCAATGGTTCCCTGATATTGCTTGATTACATCATCAGGAGTTGGGCCAAGAAAAATGTAAAAATCAAGAATGCCTCCAATGGTTCTATATGTAGCAGCTGGTTTTGGTTGGAGGCTTATATCTAAAATCAATAATGCAGTTTAGAAAAACTCAAGTAAACTCTGTGTATCATTTCAAATTCATTCAATTGCATTATATAGTATATGACAGTCTGCCTTTGGTGTTCTAAAGCAAGTATAATTTTAGATTTGCAAATGCAATATACTGTAAAACAATTAAATAGGCATTACATGCAAAATGTCATCACCTGCCATTTGTTACAGATGCTGAACACCACCCAGGGAACAGGTCAACAAAATTTGGGACTATAACAATCTAGGTTACCACTGTGGTGGCGACATAAAAATCTAAAAGGATTGGTGTACTGTAATTCTAAAGACACTCCTCATAGTATATAGCCTACCCATTGCATTGCTGTTCAGCAGGAAGACTCCATATGCATTTCCTATGTCATCAAAGCTCATGAAGAAAGGATGATCTCCATACAAGTTAACATTAGGCTGGAAATAAATAGGGTTTAACAACATTGAGTTTTATAACCTTCAATAATTGGAGTACATGTACCAGGTCGTTCAATAAGTTCATGCAAAATCATTCTCATTTTTTTGTTTTTCTATGTTTTTCCTGGAAACTTTCACAAAACATAGAAAAAATATCTACACATTAAAAAAACAAAAAATAAATTACTTTGTTCTGCTTGATCAAAAGTTATGGTTGCTATGGTAACCTGAGTTCAATTTTAATTAAACTCTTGTGAATTATAAGTTGCACATGTATCTATAAAACATTGTCTTTTCAAATTGGAGGTTCCTACCAAACATGTCACTTCATTTAATGACCAAAATATTCCCTTTTATATTGGATGCATATATGAGGTACCTGGTGCTTCACCCATTCTTCATATTGAACCATAAAATAACAAGGGAATTTAGTGTGCAAGGCACTCTGGGCAGCTGCAGTGAACTCTGTCATGCCAGCATACCGAACACCTCTCAGTTCATCTTTCATCCTATTGAACTCCCAAAGTCCAATACAGCCTCATTGGGGAGTATGCAACCTGGTCTAAAACTGCCATCTGTAGGGTATTCCGGATAGTATCCCGAACCATATTTGCTCGATGGCATGGGACATTGTCTTTGTGAAATTATTTGAAGACGGGGGTAATTTTAGGCCGTTTCTTTTGTAAAGCTCGCTCCGGGCGGAACTCTCTAAAGGTTGCATTTAAGAAATAAACTATGATGATATTACAATACAAATGTAATTGCAACCCGGATGCTAGTTGCTACCAATGCAACAATAGCTGTTTTATTCAAAATGAAAGAATAATGTTCTTGCATAATAACTTTTTCCAAACTTAAGACTTGGGATTCGCAAACAGAAAAATATTGCCCCGCGTGACCAAAACACAGGTTACCATAGCAACCATAACTTTTGACCAATCAATATAAAAAAAATTATTTTTTAATATTTAATGAGTATACATTTTTTCTATGTTGTGTGAAAGTTTCAAGGAAAAACATTGAAAAATAAAAAAATTAGAATGTTTTTGCATGAACTTATGGTACATCTAATTTCTATCAGACTTTTCAGTATAATATATTTTTTATTTTGTTTAGTTTTCACGATTTCTGTTTTAAACATCATATACAACACTGACAAACCCTAGGCCAATGCAATGATGGCCCTGTGAGTAACATTATTTGATTCAAGGATTTAAGCCCTGGACTGCATTGTGGACTGATCATTCCTCTGAGGTGTTGTTTCAAGCTTTGCATGAGATGTGTAGCACCAAGGGTTAAGTTTAGGAAACAATGCCTCAGTGGAATAAATCACCCACAATGCACCAAGTCTTGGATTTAAATTCTTTTCACACATTCCAAAATATTTTCAACAATAGGCCCTATCAGTTAAAAGATATGAAAATACTTAAAAGAATATATTTTTAAGGAAACCTTTTGCAAGGGTCAAGTTGTCACTTCTAATTGTGATGGTCAGAATCATGGATGGTCATCTTGACAACCGTTCAACACTTACCATTTGACCTGCATAAGCATGTAGTTTGTTATTCCCTATTAGATAATGTTTATAGAATTTTACTCAAATATGAACTTCAATATGAAACCATTAATGCACTGTAAAAAAATGTTTCTGCTCAGTTGACCATATATGAATTAATGCACTAAAATACTCTGAGCCGATTGGCTGAGACACACTTGGCAGATTTGAAATATGGTAGTGTCAAAGAAGACTCTCTTGTTTGGCAAAATGAAGACTTATTAGTTGATACACAATGTTGCTATTTGAAATGATTTTCATTAGTTTGATAAAATTTCTTTTTGTTTTAAATATAACTAAGCTTGTATTCATGAATGCTAACTCATTTAATATGCTGTTGTGCATCCCAGTAGCTGCAAGCTATTGCATTAAATCCAATCACTGAGCTAAATAACAGGTAAATCTGCCTATTCAACAACAAGTGATGACCTACGATCTGTTCACTAATTCAACCGAACAACTTTTCGTAGACTAATGGGTTCTTCGTTATTTAGATTTCGAAATGACAGGTTAATCTATTAAAATCAATAGGTAAATCAGGTAGCCAGTAGTTGCATTTATGAATACAAGCTAAGTGCAATGTTACTTGCATCCCAACATTTGTCTAATTTAGAGATCTCTTGAAAACCAATGGTGTAATTTCTTACTGTTGGTGGTTGGTCTCTTGCCCAGAATGCCAATGTCTGCCATGTTGTATTCAGTTGAAAGGAACTCCTGTGTTCACCAAGTCCATACACAAACTTATTAGCTAAAGATGTGGAAATTTCAATATACTGGTTTGCAAATATAAATGGTGTATTCAACTTTGTGTCAAATCTGGAAAATGAAATGAACACAATTACATGTATAAAATATACATGTGCATAATACGAGTATATATCTGAAATATATACAGTATGCATACTTTGAAGTCACATACATGTACATGTATGATCATTTCATCTTTAAATGTTTTAAATTCTAAAGGACGATTCTCGGTTTGGAGAACAGTCTCCTGGGCTAATAATTTTTTTCATGAAAAATATAGAAATATTACCCAAATTAAACTATGAATATTCAAAAGAGGACATTTAGATCTACAAGATGTAAAAATAACAAATTGGTCTGAAGCACGGATAACGCTCAATTTGACCGATTCAATAAATTACAAATCTCGATTTGGGGAAAGAAGTTCATCAGTGTACTGCGCGAATATTTTTTTGCGAAAAATCTAGAAATATTACCCAAATTAAATTATGACTATTCAAAAGAAGACATTCAAATCTATGTTATGTAAAAAAAATCAAATTTGTCCGAAGCAGGGATAATGCTCATTTAGATTGATGAACTTTGTTCTCCAAACCCAGAATCGTCCTTTATCATTATACTATACAAAATTTCTGATGATGACAATTTAATTTCTATCCTGCAATCATACAGTACCCTCCCCTTGCCAAAGGGAAGATGTTAATGCTGGGATTCTTACACAGGTTGGTTGGTAGATTTTCTGGTGACAGTGATGGCAAATGGTTGTTTGCTGATAGTCACTGCATAGTCTGTCGTGTGGGCCTTGTTATTCACTTGTGGTGTCTCTATTGGCACCTCATATCTAGCATGGTTCGGGTCAAATATCTAAAAAGTAACATTTGACACTCTTAAGAAAATTTTGTATATTGTTGTACATGTAGCTCAGTATCATATTGATCTACACAAATCTATACGTATTTCAAAAACAAATATGACTTTATGAACACCAACTAGTTTTATGTTACGATACAACATGCATGTAATACATATACTATATGCTTTCCTATTGGATTTTTTAAGTATTCTAGAAGACAAACTACTATGATGATGAAAATACAGGTCACCTTAAAATGTAATCTGGAGGCTGTCTCATACTTTACATCAAGCTGGAGTTGCATTACATCCTCTGGCCAATGTGATTTTGAGCTACGAGACAATTTTGCTGTCATGCCCCATTCTGTTAAAGTTTCGGAGTCCACTTTGTATCCTTCATTATCAGTTGGGTAGAAGCAATAAGGGATCCCATTGCTAGACGCAGGTTTCCAACAGCAGCCCCTTGCTTCACATTTCGCCTGAGTTGCCCCTCTGTCAGAGAAACAGTCAAACCTATCATTGTCACTAATGTCGCATGATTTATCGCCTGATGATGTATCCCCATCATTACTTTTTAAAGGATCTGGAATATCCATTTTTATGACATTGTTCTCATTTGAGTCTTTTGACAAATGCATAACTTTGCATTCTAGATCTACAGCTACATTCAGCAAAACCAAGGAAAGGAAAATCAAATTGAACTTTTCCTCCATTTCTTTACTAGATCTTGTCTAATCTGAATGATCGTTCAAGGTTGTATCCCAGTCAATCTACAGTATGTCTATACAGTATATCAGTGAGGTGACCAACTTCCTCAAGCCAAAGTCTGTCATTCAGAGTTCTGTTTGGTCACATGAACTTTTTTGGCCACATGACCGTCATGTGACAGCAATAAGCAACACATCGTTTCCAGTATCTACAAGTGATATTTCAGATTCTGCACCGTTTCAGTGGGTTTGGCCAATCTGTGCCCGGCTCGCCTTTTGACAAGTTACAAATTCTAGACTCCTTGTGACTCCCGACTTGAGTTCGAAACTTGTTATTGTTTAAAATTCGGATAGATGGCGGAAAAAGTGGTCATTTGGTCTACAACATTAAAATCCCCGTAGGCCATTACGCATTGATCTGATACAGGTTCTAAAAGCAATAAAAGATTCAAGAAACTGATCTATATTCCGGCTTGGTGTAAAAACTCTTGCTATAATGCAGAACTGCTCTTCTGTAAACATCGTGTCTTCATGTCCCCAAACGTGCTGCTGTTGCGTTGCGAACAATTGATGAATCTAAGGATGCTGCAATTTCCAATAAGATCTATTAAAAAACGAAGGTGTTTTAAGACTTAATGACAATAGTTTCGCTAGAATGAATGACAAATTAATGTTTGAATGAACAAAAATTCTTCCGAAAGGACAGTAAGCTTGCGCCTGAGAGTATCATAAAAACCAGGATAATTGACGTTCGTAAAATTTGTGCATCCGCCTATTGAAACACCTGAACTAAGAAGTTTCTCAAAGTTTCAATCAAGCAACTTTTCAGCAAACAGCGTGATAAACGGCAACTGAGCATTGTGCTGAGGTCGATTAGGTAGGGATTTTATTAGTGCTTTTTGAAAAGATATAATTTGCCATTTTATAAGTAGATCTAGATCTAAAGTTTGGAACAAAAATAATGACACATGGATTTGCTGAAGTACTACTACTTTTTTCAAGGCCTGACTGCGTCGCTAACATGCTAAATATAAGAGTTAGCTGACGTTTGGGAGTCTGACTTACCTTCTAAAGGTTAGAACCCGAATCTTAATGAAACCATATCACCTTTGTTGCGTCGATGATGATGCATAGACATAGCATTTGATAGAAATTAGCGTAAATGCTTTTCCGACTTTTTCATTTTTCATCAATGTTGACTTCCGGGAAGGCGTTGTAGTTATCACAAAATAACGCATTGACCCTTGAACTTTACTTTGTTGACGTGTCAACCAAGCATGTCTGGTGTGAAAATTAAAAGAATATTCAGCAATGTTCTACATCCGCCAAGCTAAGTGAAGTAGTCAATATTTAAAATTACCAATTTCAAGTGAAGTACGCAACGAACGAAACTGCGTGATCTACACTCCCACTATTGGTCTGAATGAAATGCTACGTAGAAATATGAGCCGTCTGCTGTATTAGTCGATAAATAGAGTAAGACCTGTTGGTGATGCTTTATAATTTAGACCAAAACATTGAACAAACGAACCTGTAAATCGTGAAAACAACGAACAAATATTCGGTTTTCACATATGTTCGGTAATTTTTCGTATTGAAACTTCCGGAACTTACAAGGAAATCATTCATTTTCTCGATCCATGATTTACCTCTTGGATGTTGTGGCAAATGCTCCATGGTTGACGGAACAAAGGTGATATGGTTTCATTAAAATTCGGGTTCTAACCTTTAGAAGGTAAGTCAGACTCCGAAACGTCAGCTAACTCTTATATTTAGCATGTTAGCGACGCAGTCAGGCCTTGAAAAAAGTAGTATAAAAATAAAAGAATTTTCAAGAGGTCATACATCAGTGGATGAGAGTATACAAAATGTAAAATATACAAATTCTTAGGGATATGTATCTAGACAATATTTGAGACTATAGGGCTTTCAAAACAACATGGTTTGGAGTGGTGATAGAAAATCCACCAGACATTTATTTTGTTCCAAACGGGATCACCTCATTATACTGAAGCGCATTATACCGAAACCCATTATACCAACGCGCATTATACCGACGCACATTGTACCGAAAAATAATATTCGATGTGCGTTGACACCGAACTGTCAATGTTATAGGTAAATAACTTGCACTTAAGTGAGCGGGTGACTGGGACTTTGGACTTTCCCCCTCTTTACAATGTGCATGGATGCTCGCCGCAAAATGTATCTGTTGCTACATTTTTTTTTTTTTATTATAAAATCAAACTTTATTAATAAACATATTTTACATTACATGCATACAATAAGATAAAATACAATTATAGAAATTTCAAGTTACATTACATCTTTCTGATCATTATTTCATTATCAAAAATAGCTTTTACATTACTAGCTGTATTGAACCTATTTTTAAAATCATGTATAGCTTTTTTAATTACCAATGTTTTAAGTAAATCTTCTTTTTTAACAATTGCATTTCCAATTCTTTGATCATTTGTAACATTTACATCATTCCAAATTGATTTAATAACAGTCACAATTGATAAAGAAGTGGTCAATGTCATCTTTTACATGTGCGTTACAAAAGTTACAGATGTCAGAGTTTTCAATGTTACATTTCTTCAAATAAATATTTTGAGGGTAAATACCATGTAAAATTTTCCATTGAATTACCAAAAGGGTAGTATCAGTTGTACATTCAAAAAATTGAGACCAGACTTTATAGTTTAGAATCTCACCATTAAATTTTATGTCACACTTTCTCTCTAAAACAATTTTTGTTCTCACAATTCTTGTGTTTAAAAGATGGCTCTGTTGCTACATGTATTTTGTTGATGTTCAGCCAAGGGCGTTACAATACCCGGGAATTTATCGGTTCGTGCAGTACTTGTTTGTGATAGCGCCCTCTGTAGGTCACTGTGCTTATAGCCTACAGTAATACGGGGTAGGATATCGGGAATTCGGTCAGTTTCTATCCGTCGATTACGCTATGAATTGAAGCAAGTGTTACCACTTTATCCACTTAAACAATTTGATAATTGATTAAATCTTTGAACAAAATCGATAAACACGTTATACACTTCCTATCTCCTTAGAAATTAGCATGTATTTATGGATTGTGTTTTCGAACAAGGCTCGACCCATACCAATAGGGAAATCCTTATGCTAATTAGTATGACGTCATATTTTCCTGGGGAATCCTAGATTTCAAAGACTCAGTCTGTTATTGTGTCAAATGTAAACGCTTTTTTGCAGACAGAAAATTGACAGATTAGCTTTTAACTTTCAGCTTTGATGTTTAAATATTCTGTATTTCTACCAGACTTCTTGCTGAATATCATATAATGTTATAACTTGATTTGGACCATTGCCTGATTGATCATAGTGAAATTTTGATTGTGATTCATGATTGATTGGCAAGAAAAATAATTCCTATTGTTTTCCATCGAAGTCAAAATGTTACAGCATGAGTTATAATGTCGAGTTTGCATCATGTTAAATTCTGCTAGTGATTAGAAGTCCATGCACAAGCATACACATAAGAGACAAACACATCCAGGCTCCAGGCCGTGGATGGAAATATAAAACTATTTAAGGCACAAACTGGTATTTAATAGACCGATATGTAGTGTCTGCCATGTATTGAAGGTAAACCAATCTGCATTATTAATGTTACTTCTATCAATACATGGATTGAGCAATGGAAAAGCAATGGCACAATCAAAAATGTGCATATCAATCGTGAATATCTCTCGGTTCAAAGCTTATTTCCAACAGAATCGTGTCAAAATATGTGTCTGAGTAACAGTTATACATTATAAGATCGCAAACTCTTACCAATTATTAGCCGAATGGCTCATTTTCAACGAAATATCCTTAAGACAACAGCCCTGGGTCGCGCCTGAGACCAAAAACTGTTTCAAATAGCCCTCCCCTAATTATATTGGATAATCACATTTATGCGTGCGCGCGCAGCTCATCCACTGAACGAAACGCCACTTCCCGCTGAAATCACCGGGTATTGATCTTTCCCTTGGTTCAGCGATGTCACAAGTAAATCTCCACTTGCATTTGTGACTTTTTAGAATGAAAGATGGCAATATCTTTGGATGGGGTAAGGATGGGTGTATCTTGGTTTGTCATCTGGGAAATTTCAGTCTTTACTTGTTTACATCATCTAACCGACGGGAGTCGAGTGAACGTTGTTTATATTCATGCAAATATAGTTTTTATGGAATAAAATAATGATCATACAATGACCCTTAATAATTAGTGTGTTAATTGAAAGTGACAAAGAAAATAGAAAATGTGAGTCATGAGTATGGATAAATATTATGGTTATGGGAATTCATGGGATATTACATTTCAATAGACGAGATGAAAGTATCATCTTGGTTTTCACCATTTAAAAATGTCATGAAAGTGATATCATATTTAAATCAACACATATCCAGACTATCAATGCTCATCAGAGACCTCCTCTGAAAACTCCCTGTAGTGACACCCCGTAACAACGTACCAACGACTTTACATAGCTAGTATTAATAAACATTCAATTGAAAGGATAAATGTACGAACCAAAGAATGTTCGAATTTAACAACGTACAAAATGTCGAACGAAGGAAGAACGTACATACTGAAAGTACCGACATAGGCTACGGACGAAAGGAATAACAAAGAGGTATATTAAGGTAATATTAAAGTAACGTCAAAACGATCTTACGAATGGTACGTACGAACAAGCTATACATCAGGCATATTTTCTGAAAAAGTCGAAAGATTCTGTTCAGTGACCTGTTCAGTTACTCCCATAATGTGGGTTCGGTTTGTTTTTTTAATTTTTGACTTTGATAAGGCTTTGCTAGGTCTATCACTATATGTTAAAAATAAGAAAAATGCAAAAAATGTAGGGGTGATTTTTATCAAAACATTTTTGATTGGTTCTGGCACTGATAGCCCTATGCAATTCTTGAAGCTGAGTACTAGCTACGCATTCAGCTTGTAACATTTAGGTTGAGGATACAAGAATTGATACAATCTACGATAGTTGGAAGTTCTCCTAGTATATAAACTCAGATTATTTTACGATATTAGTTACCAGACTCAAATACATGTATCCCTACCCCCCCATAAATGTTCTGAAAATATCCTCCACAGATCAGTATGTTTTGAAATGTGGTAGTTGGCAGAAATTTTTGGCTGTAAGAATGACTGTCGTTTCATTCAATACACATCCTGAGCCCTCTTTCAAAAATAGATCCAATACAAGGTAAATTTTAAAAAATAAGGCGATTTTTTAAAAAACAGTACCCACTTTTAGGATTTTTCAAAAAGTAGATCCAGTTCTAAGGATTTTTTCATACAATGGGACCCATATCTAGGGTTTTTTCTTCAAAATGAGACCAACATCTAGGGATTTTTCAGCGAAAAAGTGACCCACTTTAGCGGCATGTCCCCATATAGCCAATGTATGGGAGTACCCACCCCCATATATTGTAATTTTGTCTTGTATATGTGACTAATACTTACAGGCTGGTATCGAAAGATTTGTCCGCTGTGACGGAGCATGCTATTTTTCATAAAAACACTGAGAATGCTCATGGGCTTTCAACTAGAGAAAGCCCATGGAATGCTTCACGATTTATTTTTTAACTCATATGTTTCGTTATATCAAATAAAATTACTTACTCCATGCAATGGATATATCATTTGCGGGTAACCATCACTTCTGTTTGAAGTCCAATAACGCTAGGAGTAAAAGCTATTGAAAACGGCGCCAGAGTATCAAACTCTAAAATGTACCATTTCTTTTTAACTTTTTAATGGCATGATATTGTGACACGATAATATTAACATATGTTTTCAGCATAACTCTGAATGTATTAATGAGATATTAATGCATTGGGCCTTTTTAATTTTTTTTATAAAAAATAATGTTAATATTCTTTGTCCGCTGTGACGGAGCATTTTCACAGTTCACATTTGCAACTGCTCCGTCACAGCGGACAGAAAAATTAAAAATTATTTTTTATAAAAGAATTGAAAAGACCAAATACATCAACATCTCATCTATACCTTCTTAGTTATGCTGAAACCATGTGTAAATATTATCGTGTCACTATATCGTGCCAATAGAAAGTTGCATGGAGTAAGTAATTTTCTATGGTATAACGAAACATATGAGTTAAAAAATAAATCGTGAAGTATTCTTAGTGTTCTTATGAAAAATAGCATGCTCCGTCACAGCGGACAAATATTTCGATACCAGCCCGTGATACTAATAGGACGAAAGTAATTATTTGCCCTTTGGTCAGTTGAAATACTTTTGGATGACTGTACATGTTATAGTCCAGTATTGAATTAAAATTTTATAGTCCCTGAGATAAAGATGTACATGTACATGTATGATAATACATTGTAAATCCTATAGACCTTGATAACAATGATTTTACTGTTATTTTATAGCTCATTTATATATTAGATTTCTAAAGGTTTTGTTTACAATTTTCAAAAGGCTAGGATTTCTCAAGGGGGGTGCATGAGGCAATTTTTCAGATCGATAAGGTAAATTTTCATTTCAAAGAGACAAAAAGTCGAAAGCAAGGCATAGGATGCCAGTCAAACAAACAGCTACATGTACCACTGATGGAAGCAAAAGCTAACCAAGGGGGCCCACATTTTAAGTCAGAAAATTTTTTTTGAACCCTTTAAGCCTAATATTTGGCCCAAAATTTGAAAAATTAAGGCCCATATTTTGATAACTTGTCTTATAATTATTAAATAAGGCCCTAAATGGCCAAGTAATGCCCAAAAAGCTCGCTAATTGAGGCCCTACACATTTTTGAGCCCAAAACTTTTAATAATTTCTGGGCTCATCCTATTAGCCTACACATGTGGAACATTGTACAGTGTACCATGACATTTCAGCAGGATAAAAACATTAATATTATGGTCCTGTTCCTGGGCAGTGGCGTAGGAACAATCTACACCAAAACACCACAATGCGTAGTGTTGAAAAGTGAGAATAAAAAGGCTTATTAATTTCCTTATGTTCTTTTCTTTACTTTCACTTCACTGTTATCGGAAGTACCCGGATGTACCAGCGTACTATTATTTATTTGTTCCCTTCGGTATTTTAGCACATTAGTGTTCGGTATTTCAGTGCACTCTTCTCTGACTTTTTCTCGATATATATTCAACGCGATGTGTATCAACTACTGAAAATTACTGATGTACAATTATGGCACAGCGACAACACTAACTGATATGCAGCAATACCATTCATTGTCTGTATATATTCATCTCTGTCTTCAATGTGTTTCTTGATTTGCTCATTGGCATTCATAATTATATATTTCAACATTATGTACATGACTGTACCAGGCCTGTCAACCAGGGAACACCTAAAATGAGTGACTTACAAATCAACATGTTGAACACCTTCCTTCAAATTGTGATCACCTTCCAAATTAGAAGTAGGGACCAGATAAAACAAAGTAAATGTGTGATATATTCACAATTCATGTGAAACTTCTGAATGAACTTAATTCGATTATTCCGGAGTTCATTTTTTTGGCATTCGTTTTTCGGCGTGAACTGAAACGTTTTTGCTTGACAATGATTTGAAAAAATACGTATTTGCTTAAGAGGTGTGGATTCAATTTCTTCAGAAAATGCGTGACAAATATGCAAATTGCGGGAGAGTTGGACGACTAGCCTTGCCCAAGTCGGTCTTTTACTTATCTTGATTTCTATTATGACCGCCTTGTACCAAAGAGAAAGCCACGTGCTTTACCAACAGTTTGTTGATGTTGATAAAATCTGACCAATCAACGACGGCCCTGTAGCGTTAGCTCATTATTATGCACGGTCAAAAACAAGTACACTTCCATTGGGACTTTTCACGAACAAATCTTGCACGAAATCATCATGAAAATACAAATATTTTATCAGATAGATATCAATCAGAGTTTAGTGGATGCCGGAGCATCAATTGGATAACTGGAGCTGATAAGATTTCAACTATAAACTTTGAAACGATTGCGAAAAATTTGGCAAGATGTAATAAAATTTAAACCAAGGTGTTCAAAATTTGGATCAAGGTGTTCAGATTTGGACCAAGGTGTCCACATCTGTAGGGGAGGTGTTCAACATTTCCAAGTCACTCATGTTAGGTGTTCCCAAGTTGACAGGCCTGGCAACATTCCCTACAAAAAGTGTACACATGATGTGAGATATGTTTTATTAGAATTTTTTTAATTCAAACCCCGAGGAGGTCAAAACAACTTGGAGATGGCTATACATTTAGCAATAAACAGCATCCTTGGCCCAAGAGTAATTCATTGCATTACATTTACTATGTAATGCTATGAAAGCAGTGAAGGACCGATCTTGAAGGATGATAAACAGAGACAATATGAAAATGTTAGAATGACCAAATTTTGCTAATGAATGTATTCCAGGCTTCACAGGTTTGGATGTACATTGATGAGTTTCATAAGAGTACATCTTTGCTCGAATGAATATTTCATATGTGTTATTCACTCGCAATCATGATAAAGAAGCAGTCATTGTGAAAGATCAATGTTTTTCTGAATCTTAAAATAAGTTTGGTTGTGTAGTAAGTTTAGATTACAATTAAATAAGGTTTCAGTAAATTACATTTATTGTGCTGGTTTGCAGCAAATACTTTTGGAACTCTGTGCATCATAAAATCCAAACCATATAACTAGACATCATTTTAGTGTCACATTCACATAACAATTGCCTGATGATTTCCCAAATAAGATTTGTTCAATTTGAAGCAACTTGAAGTATGGTTTAAAGGGATAAATTTTGAAAAGGCAAGTTATGAAATAGCCTTGAGATACTTTGACCCGTGACCAATTGCTTATATCATATCTTACATACCTTAGATATATCTTGAGACCAACTTATGGGTATAGTATTCAGTGATCTCCCCAGCATTAAAGCAAGTGGGTGTAGCACCCACCTGAGATTTTGAAAATAGGCTTGCACCCACCTGAAAATCCATTTTCACCCATATGAAAATGAGAAAAATCATGAAAATGGGCATAATTTTGGTTGGAATTATGAAAATAAGAATTTTGAACCAAGATGAGAAAAAATCCTGTGGAGATCACTGGTATATCCGATATATTGAGAAAATGAACAGAAAAACCAACTATCAGAATTGAACACAATTGAGTTGATTGCAGCAATTGAGGGAAAACCCTGCCAAGTGATACAAGCACACAATCGTCGGTGAACTGGGCACGTGCCTAGAGCCAGGCAGCCAATCAGATTGCTATTTAAAGAGTTCTATTGGTCACATAACCATATTGATAAACTTTAACGACCAATCAAATAACATATGGATTTCCAATTAATTTTGATAATAATTAATTTGACCAATCAGCACAATTGCAAAATTATTACATAAAGCTTGGGGCTTCTTCATTGGTAAGTACTTAGGTGAACATGTCCTGGAAAAGTCCAGGGGGGTCTTGATTGTGCTCCATATTGCAACATCCCTCTTTAAAGAGGAATACAAAAGGAGGACGGAAAGTATCGCAACAGATTTCGGACAGTTATATGTTGGATTTTGACTATTTCTGAGGATTTGAACTGGTGCATATGTTAGGCCAATCCATTTCCTCCAGGAAAAGTACTCATAGAGATGATAAAATAATTTCGACTTTGAGGCAGGGAAGGTGCAATCAACCCACCCACATGTTTTTTCTGAAATGTTGTCCTGATTTGCAACCCCTTCCACCCCTGCTTTTCAATTTTTGTTGCATCAATTTGTTACATTTTGACACATAGTTAACCCCTTTAAAGGAATAATGCATTCCTTCAGGGGTTTTAAAGATATCAATTATGGGTGATCAAATTAAGCTGAAAGCAATGGATTGCATGAGTTTTCCCTATGGGAAAATAACATTGAAAATATTCTTTCCTACTTTATCTAAAAGGAATGCATAATTCCTTTTAAGGGGTTAAGTGTGTCTCAAAATACAACATATTGGTGCAACAAAAATTGCACCTTCCCTGTCTCAAAAGTCCAAATTATTTTTTCATCTCTACAAGAACTTTTTCTGCAGGTAATGCACTGCATATGCACCTGTTTAAACCCTCAGAAATCAGACAAAATATAACATATGACTGTCTGAAATCCATTGCGATACTTTCTGTACTTCTTTCATTCACTTATATTGTAGTTCCAAACCATGAGAAAGTTTTCTGTTTTTTTCTCCGTTTGTTTTTTACGGCAGTTGGTGGTTGGCTATTGGCGTCTGTAACAAATCCTTACAACTTCCAATAACTTAACAAATACTGTTTAGACTGACTTCAATTTATTTCAAAACCATCTACATGTTTCTAGAAGTTCAAATCTGACTACATATTTAAGATTTGACCTTTAATGACATTTTCAAGGTCAAAAAAGGTCAAAAAGGTATTTTTTCAACTTGCTTCAAATTGACCAATTTCTTTTTCAAAATCATCTACAAGTTATCAGAAGCTCAAATCTGACTTTAGATTTGAGATTTGACCTTCAATGACCTTCTCAAGGTCAAAAAGGTATTTTTTCAACTTCCTTCAAATTGACACATTTCTTTTCAAAATCATTCTACAAGTTATCAGAAGTTCAAATTTGACTTTAGATTTGAGATTTGACCTTCAATGACCTTCTCAAGATCAAAAAGGTCTTTTTTCAAATTACTTCAAATTGACCAATTTTTTTCAGAAGTTCAAATTTGACTTTAGATTTTAGATTTGACCTTCAATGACCTTCTCAAGGTCAAAAAGGTCTTTTTCAAATTGCTTCAAATTGACCAATTTTTAAAAAAAAATCCATCTACAAATTATCAGAAGTTCAAATTTGACTTTAGATATGAGATTTGACCTTCAATGACCTTCTCAGGGTCAAAAAAGGTCTTTTTCTACTTGCTTCAAATTGACCAATTTATTTTTTCAAAATCATCTACAATTCTGACTGAAGATTAAACTCATAATATTGTGAGCAACAAGGTGGTGACATTTTGTCATGTTAATGCCTTGTCTTTCATCACTTTGTCAACCTAAAGCTAGACTTATACTTCTGGCATTTTGTTACTAGTAAATTCTTTACAAGAATTATGGTATTATAAGGTGAAAAAATTGATTCAATCTTTACCCTGACCTTCAACTGAGACTGAGAGTGTTTTGTTACCATAGTAAATATGAAAATATGATAATCAATACTTTGAACAATGTGGTAGCAAAAATATGGGGATTCCCCATCAATATCCTTACAGAACTAATTGTTTTTCTCTCTCCCTGTTAATCTTAGTCCAATCCTTACTAATTATGTTATGGATGTATATAAATATATTGACCTTGTTCCTAAGTCTAAACTTGTGATGAGTTGAGATAAGTGAACACTTGACTTCCATATGATACTCTATTTCTGTATGAAGAGATACACATAGGTATGTTCAAATCATGCCCTTTGCAAAGGTTGCATATTCTTACATAAACCTTCTATGATGATTTAAGTTATCTCTTACATGAGCTGATATCTAGATTTCTTTGAAAAACAGAACTTTTTGGGAAATGTATTTGAATCATATTTGAAATACCTTAAACTATAAAATGAAATATTGAGAGCTTGAATTTGGTTTAAATGGTTGATGTGATATATTTTCTAAGGTCTAGACAGTCATGCCAAAGGCAGGTTCATTTTTTCTACTCGTTAAAGCCATACCTTAAAACACTAGAAAACTTGGAGTACAACATTTAAGAGGGAAAGTTGAACTTTGTAAGATTATATACTACACCTTTAGTGCCATTATTTTTCTTATGTTCTTTTTAGAGAATAACCATGGCAACTAAAGATCAACATATATTGTGATGAACTGCTAATCTAGCTACCAGTGTTACTAGTAATGCAGGATGTGTGTTGAATTTTGAATCGCAAACAACTGACACTAAAGAGATACCTAGAGTTATACACGAGTGCTAATTACTTGCTAAATTAGGTAAGTTGTATTAGTTATTATTACTTGAATGCACCAATCATGGAAGTTTTACCTTCTCTTGTAAATTATTATAGCCCTGGCCTGCTGGGACTGTATCCATTTCAGTTCCTTCAGGAATTGAGTAATTTGTAGATTTGATAGTTGTAAGTACAGTATAAGATATCATGATTTTGAGTGATATCATTTATATCAAAGAAGTGATGGTATCGTAGTAACAGAAGTAACAAAATAACTTTTTTGAAAGTCATTTATATAATTTGGATGGGTGGCATCCAACTTAATTTTGTCTAAGCATTTTTCAGGTGAACTGTTTGATGGGTTGATTTTCAGGGTGTTTCTTTATATGAAATCTCAAACTGAGTAAATGTTAGGGTAGCAATTTTAGTTTTTGCCTCCTAAAATCCTGTCTGTTAAGTCTCTTCTACGCCTTTTTAGGTGAACTGTCTGACATATTGATTTCAGATTTTCAGGGGTGGTTCTATATATAAAAAATTTGAACTGATTAGTTTTTGTATGAAAATCTAATTAGTTTTTGGGCATTCTGGGTAAATGTTAAGGCAGCCATTTTGTAATTTCCATCCCAAAGACTGTCTATTCTATTCAAGGGAGCACAAGGGTGCAATACTGCTCACCATGTGTCGTGTTTTGTAATGATATTGTGTCTAGTATAGTCCAGCTCATGGTGGCTCTGGCTCAAGAGGAGTGACAAGTGGTGTCCTTGAGCGAGTGATGCCTAAGTTCAAATCATCACTGCCCCACTCAGATTATGCATTCAGGTTAAGGGGCGAAATGCAAAGATTTGAAATGCCTGCTGATGACGCATGTGAAAGACATCCACTTAATTTTCTATGATGCCATCTACTTGCCGAAGTTTTCCAGTTCAATTTATAGTGATGCATCATATGTGTTTATCTGAAAAACTTGCTGGCACATTTAAAGAGCATGTGGAAGACCAACATATATAATGTCTGATGGGACTGGCTAGCTACTCGACTACCCTCTTACTTCTCTATATAATTTTTCAGCTTTCATTACCTTTATTCAAAATTGTAATCTGTAGTTACTTATAAAATGTTGTGTAACAATTTTGATCTAATTCATAGAATATAGAGAAAATGAAGCTCTTTTGGATGGTAAGGAAGATTAAATGATACACCCTTCAACAAGCTCAAATTCTTGAGATTCTATTTCTAGCATTGGGTTTTGTAGGGTTGTGGATGTGCCTTGTGTGTTTTAGAAAAAGGTACCCATAAAAATTGTTCATTCATTTAGGTGTTGGACATATAGAGATTATCCTATATGAGGTTCAGGATATTGGGATTATCCCGAGGCTAATATAATATATTTGCCTGAGGGCTGCAGGTCCCGAGGGAAAATATATTATATTGGCCACACAGTGAGCCTATGGGATCGACCAGGCGTCCGTCCGTTGGTCCGTCCGTCCATTGGTCCGTCTGTCAACATTGACTGCACATTTCCCAAGTTCGTCCGGTTTCCGAGAAATTGCGGATTTTGACGTCAAAAAGTCAAATTTTCTGTAAATACTAGACACTTTGTTGAAGTAGAACTTTCAAATAACTTTTAGTAGTTGCTGTATATGCAACTTATGTCCTCTAAAGATTTCAAAGCTCTTCGATTTACAGTTTTTGAGTTTACTCTCTAAAATTTGACAAAAACTAGGACTTCGTCATTTTCAGGAAACTTTCTCATGTATAAAGTCAATTGTATGTTTTGTGATTGACAAGTTTCTCAAAGTTTCCCTTATACTTGATCATTTCTTGCAATGAATTACGTCATTACTAGATTTAAGCATTCCCTATACATATTGCTCAATATATGTCAGCATCAAATTTTTACAGTTTTTGAGATATTTGATGTAAAAAAAACAGTAAAAATAAGTTATTTTTCAACTTGCTTCAATTTGACCAAAGTTGCCAGGAGTTCAAATCTGACATTAGTTTTAGGATTTGACCTTCAGTGACCTTCGAAAGGTCAAAAAGTTGATTTTTCAAATTGATTTTTGGATGTAAATTTTGGTCAGCTTAATCACAAAAGACCTTATTGAGCTCTGAATTAGTAAAATTTTCAAGGTCAAAGGTCATCAAACTAGGTCACACAACTGTGCTATCTAAGTTTCTCAAAGTTCGAGACTCAAATCCAAATCAATATTTTTGTTTTCAAGTCAGAATAAACATTCCTCTGAAGGTTCCAAACTGTGTGAGCACAGGACCGTGGGTCCTTCATTGTAAGAATAGATGGCATATTTTGCTGACCCATGGAGGAGGGATTTGCTTGGAAAATGCCCAATCGCCATCTGGTGTTGGAAATGATAAAAATTATCAGCAAAATTTGACAGATCAGATAGTATTTTTTTTAATTGTAAATGTAAGCTGCGATGTGGCTCATTCGAGGTATTTTTGGTGTCAAATGAAACTTGAGTATTAGACAATCCATTTAATATTCTTTTAATTTGGCTATAAATTCTGAAAATATGCATTGTCAGCCTTTAATCAAAACTTCCATAAAGCTTTATTTGAGGTCATAAGATCTAATCTGCATCAAAAATATATTTAATGCACTCAGAGGATGTTGTGATTAGCTGATGGGATCCAGGGTAATATTCAACCTACATTTATATACATGTAGTCTACATACCTTCAGATTTAACTCTCAACTTCATTCCTGTATCATATAATAACTTTGATGGTATTTTTTATTTATAGTTACACCTGGTGTTTATTTGTGGATTGAAAAATGTGCCTTGCTAGACAGGAAAGTGGCAGAAGAAGGCGTAACGACCTGCTCTGTAAACTAAGAATTCAAAGATAGAAGGCAGTATCCAATTAAGATAGCAAAAATCATCATTTCTGAGAGATGAAATTGAAGGTATGGATATTTGATATTCTTTGGATTGAAGGTGATATTACGTTATGATTACTGCAGTCTGTCTAGAAATGGGTCTTATTGTATGTCTTAGAACACTCCCCTCCCACAGCTACCATTTGTCATGTCCTATGCTCCACTTTGAGTTTCCACTTGTTTTAGTGTGTCTAGAAATGTGTTGAAAGCTAAAGGAGATAGGAGGAGTAACATCTCGAAAACATCAAATTGCATCTTTGAAATACTCTGCATTGCAAAATGCGTCATAAATACAGCTGTTATATTGTTAATTATTAAATCATGTTGGAAACTTTTCCTTTATTTTTTATAGATGTCAGGGTAGTTCCTTCCCATCTTTCTGCTTCAATCTAAATGTCCATTGGTTGGCTATATTACCCTCTGACTTAATAGTTTCACAATGAGTTTACTGCAAAGTTATACCATATTTGCATCTAGCTTTCAAGTTTTAAAGCTTTAAATATTAAGTTTATGTTTGTTACATGTACTTAATGTATATAAGTAAATGTATATTGAAATTAGATCAGAAAAGCACTAGATTAAAGAATTACAAAAAAGTTAAAGTGTAGATGAAGCCAAACAAGCTTGGGAATTTCATACATTTGATTAAAAAGACCTTTTTTGTCAGAAAGATTTTCATGCCAAATAATCCTACTTGTATAGTATTGTCATGAGATAGTGGACAGTCATCAGCATTTGTAAGACTGCAATACAGCAGGGTTGAGATTTTATCCACAAGCTCAAAAGTTGTTCATTTCAACGAACCATAATCATCCCTTATAACTGAGCATATGATAAGAAAATGAGATATACACGTTCCATATACAAGTAGGTTGCCAAAAGTTGCCAAAAGTTGTAAATCATTTGTTTAATGAAATAAGTTATGGAATAATGAATTGTTGGATTCAAAGGGGTTAGAAGCACTCATCCCATTGACTCTTTATCACAATCATGGTATTTGTCAGAAGTCTTCACACTATCATTTTTCAGTTTTTGATTCTTAGAAGAACAATTTTACTTGTTTACCAGTTTTAGAATATTTTTGGCAATTTTATGGATTTCCACCAGAGATAATCCTTGGGGAGCACTAGAATTACCTGATGAAGATGGCCTGAAGAAATGAAATGTGATATTGATATAAAAAAGATACCTTTTAGAAACCAAAAGATAAAGATGTCAGCAAAGAATATTTAATCGATTCAGAGACGCAAAGATTATCGGTTGCATTATTTCATGACACTGTAATAAAATGGTCTAGCTGGATTACATCTTTATGTAGCCTGGCACATGAATGATCATTGTGAGGTAAGCCAGATTCATAACACTCTCAAATAATCATACATCCAGACATTATAACAATAACCTTTATCTCCATCTTAGTTGAAATGTAGTGCAGTTTGTGATTCCAAATGAAGAGAATATAGTGGAAAATCATCTTTTTTGTTCTGTTCTTTAAGTTTTATGGTTTGATCAGCTGTTTGGGAATTAACTTTTTCATGAAAAATAAATTAGTAATCTTACTTAAACTTATTGGTTAGACAAATAGATAATTGAGCAAATAAATTACAATTTTGATAGAATGTAAAACATAATAAAATTATATTATATATATTTTATTATATTATACTGTGTTTATTGTTTTCCAAAAATGGTATTTCTGCTAAACATGTTAGGTCACCCAAAGATCTAATAATATGATACACATATGCATTTAAAGGTTTTTACTTCATTTCATCTCTCATTGTTTTCAACAATGGAATTTGATGAGTTTTGTTTTCTTCATGGATGAGGCTATATTTTGCCCTACCATGGGCATTCAATGGATATTGAAAGCCCATGGCGCTACCAAAAGACTTCATACATTGTATTCTAGTGAGACTTCATATACATTGTATTCTAATGAGACTTCATACATTGTATTCTAGTGAGACTTCATACATTGTATTCTAGTGAGACTTCATACATTGTATTCTAGTGAGACTTCATACATTGTATTCTAGTGAGACTTCATACATTGTATTCTAGTGAGACTTCATACATTGTATTCTAGTGAGACTTCATACATTGTATTCTAGTGAGACTTCATACATTGTATTCTAGTGAGACTTCATACATTGTATTCTAGTGAGACTTCATACATTGTATTCTAGTGAGACTTCATACATTGTATTCTAGTGAGACTTCATACATTGTATTCTAGTGAGACTTCATACATTGTATTCTAGTGAGACTTCATATACATTGTATTCTAGTGAGACTTCATATACATTGTATTCTAGTGAGACTTCATACATTGTATTCTAGTGAGACTTCATACATTGTATTCTAGTGAGACTTCATACATTGTATTCTAGTGAGACTTCATACATTGTATTCTAGTGAGACTTCATACATTGTATTCTAGTGAGACTTCATATACATTGTATTCTAGTGAGACTTCATACATTGTATTCTAGTGAGACTTCATATACATTGTATTCTAGTGAGACTTCATGCATTGTATTCTAGTGAGACTTCATATACATTGTATTCTAGTGAGACTTCATACATTGTATTCTAGTGAGACTTCATACATTGTATTCTAGTGAGACTTCATACATTGTATTCTAGTGAGACTTCATACATTGTATTCTAGTGAGACTTCATACATTGTATTCTAGTGAGACTTCATACATTGTATTCTAGTGAGACTTCATACATTGTATTCTAGTGAGACTTCATACATTGTATTCTAGTGAGACTTCATACATTGTATTCTAGTGAGACTTCATACATTGTATTCTAGTGAGACTTCATACATTGTATTCTAGTGAGACTTCATACATTGTATTCTAGTGAGACTTCATACATTGTATTCTAGTGAGACTTCATACATTGTATTCTAGTGAGACTTCATACATTGTATTCTAGTGAGACTTCATACATTGTATTCTAGTGAGACTTCATACATGTACATTGTATTCTAGTGAGACTTCATACATTGTATTCTAGTGAGACTTCATACATTGTATTCTAGTGAGACTTCATATATTATATTCTAATGAGACTTCATACATTGTATTCTAGTGAGACTTCATACATTGTATTCTATTGAGGATGCTATAATATATTTATAAATGCAAGCATTGTATGTCATGTAATATTTTTGTGAGTTAGTAGGAGATAACTATGGTTACACATCATAGATTAGACCCTCTAGTGATAAAGTTTGACATTTCTAAGTGGCACTTTTAAGTTTGAAGAGAAATTTGAAGATAAGCCAACTAGAGATACTTGATAAATGATGAGTGTGTCCTTCCATCTAAACATGGTGGTCAAACGTTATGACTTAATTCTGAAATATCCGGAAGCCATTCCTTTTTCTCAGAATCTGAACATCATTTTGGGTGTGGAATTTAGGTCAATTATTGTCAGTATGGTTGCTTTTGTAGAGAATTGTTAGGAGGATGATGTGAAAAGGAGAAGATTAAATGTGAGGGAGGGTGTCTTGATGCTGTAGTTTTTACACAGTAATATAACATTTACAGTGATGAGCAATCCTTTATGAAACACTAAAAGTTATTAGATCATCATGTCAGACTCTAGCTAGTAGAGACCTCATATGTACTTATTGGCTCATATGTCCATCTGATGAGGTAGTCTATTTATATATTACAACATGTTCATCAATAATGTTTGAGCAAATGAAAATTGCCTATTGTCTGAACCATTAAATGTTCATTCCATAGGGGTCCGTAATGGTAATTTACACCATTGATTCCATCTCCTACCTTTGCCCCATCTTTTTGAAGAAATCAGCTTTTCTGTCATCAATATATATCACATTTTTACAATATATAGGCTTGTATTACATACCCAGCGAAGCATTTGTATTGAAGTCAATGGAGCTGAAGGTCGGCTATATATTCCTGTATAGCCGCCAAACCTTTTACCATGACAATCTTATGACGTCATCGGGACGTCATGTTTCATTTCATCCTAATTTCACTCGCACACAGACATGTGGCGTCATTGATATAACTTAGCCATGATATAAAAGTATGTAATACAACAGTTATGTCCGTATCATTGAATATATGCCTTTGGTCTGTCGTAATATAACCCTCGCAAGCTCGGGCTATATTGGTGACAGACCTCAGGCATATATTCAATGATAGGGACATAACTGCTAAATATACATGTAGTTATATGCTGAATGGTGTCATTTATTTCATAAAGTCTATTGATCAATTATTGATACATTTTGGGAAACCATTGGCATGATTAAGATACAGTTCAAGTAATCATTGATACTCTTTGACCATACACTTATTTTCTGCATCCATTGATACATACCTGGCACTAGCCGATCTGGGGGGCCAGAGTCCCCCCCCCTTGGGTAGGCCCAGAAAAAAAGACTGGGCCCAAAAATTTACAAGGGACCCAATTATGCCTTCTGGGCATAAATTTATTATCAATAAAATGGGCCTTTTCATTTTAAAAATTTTGGATTTAGGGGCCCAAAATTTTTTTCTGATCAGTATGGACATAAGTATATTGAATACCTAATAGCTATGGGCATACACTGATCAACTAGGGACATATATTGAACAACCATAGGCATACACTGATCAACTATGGACTTACCGTATTAGCCGTAGTAGGCGCCCGGGCACTTAAAGTAAGTCAAAACAGTTCAAAAAGTTGTCCTTATTAGCGCCCATATGAGTCCCGCCTGAGAAAAGATGCTGGAGTTTCACTTTCAGTTTAGAAAAAAATTGGAAGAAAATTTTGGTTCGTGAAATTCGCCACGTTTGGATGGACCGTGGGGTCCATACCTATCCCACTTTTTTTGCTACACTAATGGAATATAAAATATGTACTTACATCGGTATTTTACTCGATAAATCTGTAGGAAAACGGACTTATACCTGCTGAATCGAATTCGAATTTTTTTCTCAGCCTCGTTTTGGAATTACATGTCGGGACCCTATTATCGCCCACTTGATTTCTTACGTTTGACCACAATGATCGTTGATTCTTCAACCAGGGACTCACCCTCGGGCCTCCAAAAGTCTGGGGGGGGCGCTAATAGGAACATGGGCGCCAATTACGGCAAATACGGTTTTTTGAATAACTATAGGCATATACTGATCAACTTACTATAGGCATATATTGAACAATACTATGGACATATGTTGAACAACTATGGGCATATACTGATCAACTGTGGACATATGTATATGAATGACTATGGGCATACACTGAACAACTATGGGCATATACTGATCAACTGCGGACATATATTGAACAACTATAGGCATTGACTGATCAACTATTGACTTATATTGAACAACTATGGGCATACACCTATCAACTATGGACTTATATTGAACAACTTTGGGCATGCACTGATCAACTACGGACATATATTGAAGAAATCACAGATACTAGTTTTCTGCATGAAATAAATCAAAATTCTGCAAAAAATTCTGCAAGAAAAAAAGCAAATTCTGCAAGGAGAAAATCGAAATTCTGCACAAATTTTCAAAAAAAGTCCAAATTCTGCAATCTTTTAAAACGATGAAAATTGACGTAGAAAACGGAAATGGAAGTCAGCTACTTTCTAGGTAAGAACTGCGCGTCATTAGCAAACTCGCTTTAGCGAATTTAAACGTGATAGAATGTTGAATTTCACGGTGAAATCGTACTTGTACTCAATAATGATTGATTGTTGGACATAAACAGACACTCTTCAAATACCCCACAAAGGTAGGAGATCGTAAAATATGTAATTTCTGGAAATTCTGGTAATTCCGCGGGATTTTCATGAAAATCAGGGATTCTGCAAAAAATTGAAGTTTTGTCAAATTCCGTCCATGCCGCGGAATTACGGAATACTAGTATCTATGAACTATAGGCATATACTGGTCAACTACGGACATATATTGAACAACTATAGGCATGTACTGGTCAACTATAGGCTACTGGTCAACTATAGGCATATATTGAACAACTATGGGCATGCACTGCTTAACTACGGACATATATTGAACAACTATACATGTAGGTATACACCGATCAACTATGGGCATATACCGATCTACCACAAACATATATTGAACAACTAGGGACAATGTGGATGTAAACTGAACAACTATGGGCATAAAACAACTTTGGACATTTAACAACTTTGCAGTACATCAAACATACTTCAAGCATCTAATGGTATAGAGAGATTTTGAGCAACCAATTTGATACACTTAGATGCAACTGATTTTATCATAGATTCATTTGAGCATTATTGTGTAACCATTGAGCAGTATTTTGAACAACTTTTGACATTCTTGAAGTTCTACTTAATAAGTTTACAATATTCACATTCAAAGATTTTTAATCATGAACTAATTACTGTTCTTATTACAAAACTTGGAGCATCATCTTTATGCCAATTTAACCTTTGCCATGATATTTCATCTTCTTTCCCACTCTGCTCTGTTTTTTACTATCAATGTAGAAAGGTGTTTCATGTTTGACAGCCTAGAGATTATATGTAGATATATCCTATGGCTAGCCACACTACCCACTTACTTCTACAAATGACTTTACACATGTGTTTCTATGCACCCTGTTAACAGCTATCTGTAGTAAATGATTGGGCCCCAGGCCCGTAGCCAGGGGGGGTTCGCAGGGTTCGGCCGAACCCCCCCCCCCTGGCCAAAAATTCTTTCAAAATCAAGCAGTTTTTCACCATTTTGAGCACTTCTCAAGTGATTTTAGCCATATTTGGGGCAAAATCGTCAAATATGAACCCCCCTGGAAATTTTTGAAAACTGAACCCCCCCTTGGCAAATCCTGGCTACGGGCCTGGGCCCTGTCATCTAGGATTGGTTGTGGATGGGTAGATCGTCATTATGAAACACCCTGTATGTTAAGACTAAATATTAGTTAGTTTTGTTTAAAGAGCAGAATAAGTGAGGTTCTTTTAAAGGGTACTTCCCCTTGACATACTGACATACTACACCTTGTAACCATTACGTAAGAATAAAGGAAAACATTGATAAAACAAGAAATATGATACTTTGAATGATAACCTTGTTGACTTTTTGCACTAAGGGTATTTAAAGGGGCCCATGAAAACACCAAGGAGATAAGGTGAAGAAAATACTGGATGTATTTCACATTTTAGTTGATTGATATATGATAAATGTCAGTATGACCTCTTCTCTTACAGTGCTCCAACTCAAAGTAAAACCATGTCAGCCTGTGACTTTGAAATTAAATGAACTACAATTTTTGGAAAAAATGAAAGTTTGTAAAATTGGTTACCAAGTAAGGGGAGACATCAAAAGTTCAATGTCAGATTGGAAACTAAATAAATCTAGTTTTGACTCTGACCCCCCCCCACCTTCCCCCCCCCAAAAAAAAACAACTAAATACCATGAAAAATTATTGCTAAACACGATCTAGTTTTCATTAATTCCTATCGTAATTTGCGGCTCTTAACAACTATTGATAGAATAGAATCCTTTGGAATGATCTTGATGAAGAAAGCACGAAGTTCGAAGTTCGGAGGGATATATAAGGAACCCCTCCGTCCGTCCGTGCGTCCATCCGTCCGTACGTACGTACGTACGTCTGTCCGGGCAATAACTCAAATACCGTTGGCCCGATTTTGTTCATATTTTGTACACATATACCCGATGGGGGTAGAAGTTCTGCTCATTAAAAAATGGCGGCCATTTTAGTGTAGATTTTACAGTAATTTAGGTGCAATATGTAAAACTGTAATAGCAATATGTTTTAAATGTAAAGAATTTATATAAGACATTAAATAGAAATGTAGATATTAAAGAAGCACATGGCAGCCGTTTTGAAAAATGGCGAGCTTTACTTGTTATTTTACGATTTTTGCTGTAACTCGAAAAGTAGTGGAGCGATTTTGTTCATATTTGGTATGTGAATACTATAAGCATGGCACACTGTCTAATGGCACTTTTTCACTAGAGGCAATCTGCGCGAGATTCCATTTTTTGGTTCGGTTTTTAGCGCACTTTGCGCAATAAATCCAGCAATTTAATTGGTTCAAATTATTATGACGCATGCGTAAATAATAGCTTATAAGAACATTTAATTTGAGATAGATGTCACTTATGTTCATATTTTCACAGCAGTCCCTACCCATGATGCACCATATAGTGCTTGAATATTTTTCTTTATTGTCAAAACAAAAACGTATGCACCCAAAACAAATGTAATGACATAATATCAACCTGCCCCGGATTTGTAGACGCATGTTGTACAAACTTAAACCGAACTGATGGCAGAAAAGCACTTTTAATCATGGGAATGAAGTACTTCCTTTAATGAAAAACCGAACCAAGTAAAAACCGAATCTCGCGCAGATTGCCCCGACTCCACTTTTTGTAGAAGGCGGCCATTTTGAAAAATGGTCACCATTTTAACGAATTTTACTATAACTCGAAAAGTAGTGGAGAGATTTTGTTCATATTTGGTATGTGAATACTATAAGCATGGCACACTGTCTAATGACACTTTTGGTAGAAGGTGGCCATTTTGAAAAATGGCTGCCATATTTGCTAAATACTTTGCCATGGCTGTTCGATGGGATCTGCTACGCTTTGGTGTTGCTGTTGTCTAGTTACCAAAGGATTATTTTAACATTTCTTTTATTTCCATGTTCTTATCAAGGCTAATGCATGCCAGTATTTCTGCTAAGGCCAATGTTATCCTGATGTTATGCCAAAGCAGGATCATATTCCAATGTAATTGCATTCATCTCTGTTCAACTAAAGCATCAGCTCCAGCCTGCTACCTCTTTATAACAAGTGGAATAATAGTTTACCAACATTTAGTCTAACTTTGAACACATTTTCGGATTATTTCTGGATGAAAGGCGTACAAGGTGGACAAGGTAAGTTATACTCATACTGTAGCCTTTAGCTTATACACATAAGAAATCATTTTACCTAAGATGAAATACATAACGTTTAATGGAGACAATGGGTAAAGTTAGAGAGGTTTGTGCCACTGATTTACATAGTTGCCTATTGTTGTTAAGGTAATTGTATACCTGGAGGCCTAAATTATATGTTTTTTTATGTTAAAATAACCAAGATATAATTATGCTTCGTAATCAAACAAACTTAAAACTAGAAAACGTTTTGAGCCGCTTTTGATAGGAGAGTAGGGGATTAAGAGGCTGTATTATCTAAAAAAAATTTGTATACTTGAAAGTTTAGTAAAGTTGATTACAAGAAACTGAAAATTATAAGTTACTCACTTTGTTTTTGGCTCACACAGTGAGCCTATGGGATCAACCAGGCGTCCGTCCGTCTGTTGGTCTGTCCGTCCGTCCGTTGGTCTGTCCGTCCGCAACATTGGCCGCACAAATTAAAGCTGCTATTCGGATTGAGTCATAACCACATTCATTTTATGCATATCCATAATGCTTATTTGACCTATCATCGCCATTTCCCAAGTTTGCCCGGTTTCCGAGAAATTACTGATTTTGACGTCAAAAAGTCAAATTTTCTGTAAATACTAGAGACTCTGTTGAAGAAGAACTTTCAAATAACTTGTAATAGTTGCTATATTATATTATGGAATTAAAATTTTGGGTGTTTACTCTATAAAATTTGACAAAAAGTAGGACTTAGTCATTTTCAGGAAACTTTCTCATGTATAAAGTCAATGGCAGGTTTTGTGATTGACAAGTTTCTCAAAGTTTGCCTTATACTTGATCATTTCTTGCAATGAATTACATTATTACTAGATTTAAGCATTCCCTACATCAGCGCTTGCATTAGGTTAGAAAATTTGTGAGTTCCAAGGACGCAATTTTTAAAAAAAAGTGTGTCCTTTGAAAAAAAAAGTGTGTCCCCTATTTCTAGCCTGTTTTGAGTAGGGCTGGCACGGAATCGGAATGGAACTTGGCTTCGGAATTTCGGACCTTATTTAAAATAGTTCCTACTTCTCCCCTGAAGTTCTCATTTTTGTTACCATAGGAACAGCAGTGTACAACTATATATATTTAAGTTTATTAAATACAAACACTAACACTATCTAGCTGCCAGAACAAGTGACATAAATGTTCAAAACTAATGGCAAAATGTTAATGTCCTTGCCTTCTTGGCACCTTGGCACCTTGGCTTACAACTGAATTGTATATTGGCTTTCTTACAATAATTCAATACTGAATATATATAAAACAATCATACTTTATTTATTTCTATCATTCATTACATATAAAACAACTTTACCAAGTGAAAATGTTTAATAATTATATATATTTATAGATTTCGTTTCATAGTACGAGTTCGCTATAGCGAGTTAGCGTATCGCTATAACGCTAAGTGAATGTTCTTTTAGGAAAATAAAAATTCCGAAAATGATCGGAATATGAGAAGGTAGGTCCGAAAGTCCGTTTCCGAAGGCAAAATCGGACGGTTCGGATAATAATTCTGTTCTGTGCCAGCCCT
This sequence comes from Owenia fusiformis, assembly GCA_903813345.2. Taxonomy (NCBI): domain Eukaryota; kingdom Metazoa; phylum Annelida; class Polychaeta; order Sabellida; family Oweniidae; genus Owenia; species Owenia fusiformis. The sequence goes on along the minus strand of CAIIXF020000009.1, from coordinate 17,284,790 downwards.
AGTTTTGAGGCATAACTTCTTGCCACGGAAAACGGAAGTAAACTTAAGTACGGACTGAATAAATGCATGTTCGTTCATTCGACAATGAATACATTTTATTTCATGAATAACCTAATATTTGTTTCTGAATAGGAAAAACTGTGGCGTGTCATGGTTTCAAATCTAAAAATAAGGCTTAACTGATCTGCAAACCAAAATTTCAGCAATTAAAGGTATGTGGGTAAAGCGTTTAATTGGAGAAAATAGTGCTTGGCGACTTATCCCAATATTTTACATTAAAAAATGTGGTTTTAGCCTTAGCACTTTCCTGAAAACAAGATTTCTAAATATTGTTAAAATACAAATGCCAACTTTTTACCAAAATATCTTTATTTCATTCAACAGATGTAAATTGATAGTGTTACGTTCGAAACTAACAGAAAGTAAAAACAGCAATTAAAATATAACAATGTACAGTAATATATTTTTGAAAACTAAATGCGATGACAATAATATATAAAAGTCAATACTTATGATACGTAGATGTAGAGAAATGATACGCCTATTCTTGATGTCGATAAATATCCTTGACGATCCTTGAGAATGTTCCAGATCACGAAAGTTTCAATAATCGTTAATAGTTCTCCAATGTTTGTAATAATCCAATAATGTTTGTTGTAATCCTATAATGTTCGTATCCAATAATGTTTGATGATAATCCACAAATGTTTATGATAATCCACGAATGTATATGATAATCCGTATATTGTGTGTGTTGTAATATATGTCCATATAAAGTCCTCAGGTTGTGTGTTTGTAGTGTTATAAATGTTCCCACAGTATGTGTCTGTAATATTCCGCTAAGAAGATGTCCTTTGATCAACTTTGAAATTCTGCTTTATTTAGTTCCTTTGAGATGTCCAGTTATGATTACTTAATTATCTGCTAATGAGAGTCACTGTGCTGTTCTTTTTATAATGTGAAAGAATGATCCAGAAACGAATCTTCTGGAACTACATCTTGATTGGACATCTTTAGTGACATGATTAAATTTTAATGAATGGTTATAATTTCTAGAACTATCTGGATGGTCAAGGGTTAATGAGTCATTCAGTTTAGTTTTGTTTACAAGATACAGTGTATAATGTCATTGTGACCTTGACCTAAGATCTCTAATAAAGAATAGCTCAACATATACAGCAAGCATACATTACAAATTAAACTATAGGTGAATATAGTAGAATATAATATACATGTAGCTCACTACTGTAACACCTCCCTCCTTAAAAGAAAAGTTTTGAATGCAATGAAAAACTTTTACAATAATATCTTGAGTAGCGAGCGTTACAATTTCTAAAAGTGAGGTTGAGACTTACATAATATTTGTTTACAATAGTCTTTTTATGTGCAGTATGTTTACAAGTATATAATACTTTCTATCGTTACAGTGTGAGTACAATCTAATAACATATAATGTTCTTATAATCCCATACTACAATAATATCTACATAAGTTATGCATTAAGTCATAAATGCAATACATGCAATAGATCATATAATTATTACATGATCCTATGTAAGTATTTCTAATAGTACACTCTGATGTTATCAAGTAATCTTGTGACACTATTTAAAGATTACCTATAATGCTCACATAATCTAGAAACATTCTTGTAGTTCATATAATATCAATTTCACTATTTAGGCAAATGTTTTTATATATTGTTAAAATAAAGTGACAGTTATCACAAATCTCTAATTTGCCTACCATATAATATAATCTTCATGAGTTAATCATTATAATTTACAATATCTGACTCTTGAATAACATACATGTATAGTTGTCATTGACATACAAGTTTGGCCTATGAGCTAAGAGTACAAGCTCATGTTGAGTAAAGAAATTTATCACGCTCAACATACCTTTTCATCATGTGTAGCTCTCTACACCTCACAGGAGTAGTTCTATCAATGCAAATGAAATCATTCAGCACTGAGTCAGATTGTAAGTCAGATATGAGCTCCTTTGGTAGCCCAACTAATGTGAAATTGTTGATTTGTGATTTCACAATATACTTGGTTTTGCTATTCCTAAGCATAAGATGTGATTTTATTTCTAGAAACTGTGTGGCCATAGATAGAATAGTGAGCAGATATTGATTATCAGATTTTGTTTTTGGTAATGGACCAACACAGTCAATAAGAACCTTACTGAATGGTTCATCAAATGCAGGTATAAGTTGTAAAGGAGCAATTGGAATTTTCTGGTTAGGTTTCCCTACCATTTGACATGTGTGGCAAGACCTACAATACTCTTGGACATCTTGTTTTAATTTGGGCCAATAGAAATAATTGAGTATTTTATGGTATGTTTTAGTTACTCCTAAATGACCTGCCATGGGAGAATCATGAGCTAGACTCAAGATTTCCTTATGATACGATTTGGGGACAACAATTTGATGTACAATTGCCCAATCATCTTCAGGGGAAGCTTCAGGAGGTCTCCACTTTCGCATTAATATGCCATCCTTTTTGTAGAAACAAACAGGGACCTTGTCAGCTTCATCAATAGTAAGACATCTTTTATGAAGATCAATGAGTGATGGATCATGCTCTTGTTCATAAATTAACATGTGTTTAGAATGAGGATCATTTTTCAAAGAATCACTATCAGAAATAGAGGATGAAACCTCAGAACTAGAAGAGGATGAAACCTCAGAACAATGAGGGGATGAAACCTCATGAACACTAGCAGAAGAAGATGAAACTTCATCAGGACTAGCAAGAGCGGGCGAAACCGCATTAAAATAGTGATCCTGCTCAGAAGGTGAATCACCTCTGGCAATAGGCTTTTTCAATGAAGAATTTGCCTCAATAGTTGACTGCTTGGCTCGAACAGAAGGCTGTTTCAATGAAGAATTTGCCTTTAAAATAGGATAAGGACCATCTTTAACAAGTGGTGAGTGACATTCATCATCAAACAAGGAGCTTAAAAACCCACTATCAAAGTCATCTCCCACAGACGAATCCCCGCTATTAGCTAACTTTTTAGCCATAGCCCTAGTAACAGCACAAGCAGGATATATATCAGAGTCCTCTTGGACAGAATCCTCAATAGAACAAGGCTGATCAGAAACAATGGGGTCTAATGATACCTTACCCCCAGCTAAATCATTGCCTAAAAGCAATGCGACTCCTTCAACAGGAAGTTGTGGCCTAACACCAACAATAACTGGCCCTTTGACTAACTCTGATGTGATATGAATACGATGGAGGGGAACTTTAGTAAATCCTAATTCAATGCCTTGCATCAAAATATGGGTACCTGTGAATGACTCCTCAGATAAAGGAAGGACACCTTCTAACAACAAGGTCTGAGATGCACCCGTGTCTCTAAGAATCTTAATTGGCTTTGAATTGGTACCATCACTTGACAGTGACACAGATCCTTCCGACATGAAAGGCTTATAATCCTCCATAATATCACTATGAGTAGATTTCTCAGTATGAGTATATGAATCCCAAACAATGGGCTTTCTTGAAATGGGAACTGTAGCACAACCATTTGAATGAGCAGAACCAGACATCTCTCTTCTATTCTTAATCCTATAGCATTCAGAAATAAGATGACCAGGCTTTTTACAATAATTACAGGTGACATTTGATTTTGGACCTGAAGAATTTGATTGATCTGATTTTGAGCTAGAACTCTGTGATGAAAAAGACTGGTCTTTTGCTTTGTTTGATGTATTTGATGATGCGGACTGATTTGATTTTGAATCATATGAAGGTTTGTTACCCTGATAACCTCTAAAGTTTGAGTTAGGATTACCTTTGATAAAACTACCCTTATGAGTAAGAGCATAATCATCAGACAGGGTGGCAGCTTGACTTAAAGTTTCTACCCTGTGTTCATCTAAGTAAGTTCTAATGTGATACTGAACACAGTTTTTAAATTGTTCTATTAGCATAAGCTCTCTGAGCTTTTTAAACTCTTCAGATACATCTTTAGAGACAAGCCACCTGTCAAAAAGCTGCTCTTGCTCTCTAGCAAACTCAACATGGGTTTGGTCACTCTGTTTGTGGGCATTTCTAAATTTTTGTCTGTAAGCTTCTGGTACTAGTTCATAAGCTTTAAGAATTGCATTTTTAACTAGGTCATAATCAGAGCATACTTCTCCTGAGAGAGAGGCAAATATTTCACTTGCTTTTCCAATGAATACACTCTGGAGCATAACTGGCCATGCAGATTTAGGCCAGTCTAGGCTCTGAGCAACCTTTTCAAAATGTGTAAAGTATTTATCAACATTTTTCTCTTGAAATTTAGGAACAAATTTGAGAAATTTTGAAGCGTCAAACCTATTTTCAAAATGTTGATGCATAGTAGCATGTTCCTCAGTTTTGGATTGAGCTTCTATCTCAAGACGTTTTAATTCAACTTCTTTTTCTTTTTGAATTTCTTGTTCTCTTAATCTTGTTTCTTGTTCTCTTAATCTTATTTCCTTTTCATTTTGCAATTCTAATTCTTTTTCTCTCATTTCATTTTGTAATTTGAGTTCAAGCTCTCTCATTTGTAATTGCTGTTGAAATTCAGTAGGATCAACATGCTGGGTTGGCTCTACAGTAAGCTTTAAAGCTTCTTCTGGTAATATTTCTTCCGCTACCAAATATGGCACCAGAATATTTTTTATTGCACCTTTTCGGTATGAAGTTTTTACTGCCAAACCAACATGTTTTGCTAGTGCCAGAAGTTCAGTTTTCTTTAAACTGTCAAATTCCTCCAAAGAGGGCGATCCTAAAAATGTCTCAACCTCAAAACTCATTTTCAATTAATTGCTGTCTTCACAATTTAAATGTACAAGTTTTGGATTTCGAATTTTGAAATATTTGAATTTTAGCTTGTTGTAGTTGTATCCCGGACGAGCCCCCAATTTCTGTTACGTTCGAAACTAACAGAAAGTAAAAACAGCAATTAAAATATAACAATGTACAGTAATATATTTTTGAAAACTAAATGCGATGACAATAATATATAAAAGTCAATACTTATGATACGTAGATGTAGAGAAATGATACGCCTATTCTTGATGTCGATAAATATCCTTGACGATCCTTGAGAATGTTCCAGATCACGAAAGTTTCAATAATCGTTAATAGTTCTCCAATGTTTGTAATAATCCAATAATGTTTGTTGTAATCCTATAATGTTCGTATCCAATAATGTTTGATGATAATCCACAAATGTTTATGATAATCCACGAATGTATATGATAATCCGTATATTGTGTGTGTTGTAATATATGTCCATATAAAGTCCTCAGGTTGTGTGTTTGTAGTGTTATAAATGTTCCCACAGTATGTGTCTGTAATATTCCGCTAAGAAGATGTCCTTTGATCAACTTTGAAATTCTGCTTTATTTAGTTCCTTTGAGATGTCCAGTTATGATTACTTAATTATCTGCTAATGAGAGTCACTGTGCTGTTCTTTTTATAATGTGAAAGAATGATCCAGAAACGAATCTTCTGGAACTACATCTTGATTGGACATCTTTAGTGACATGATTAAATTTTAATGAATGGTTATAATTTCTAGAACTATCTGGATGGTCAAGGGTTAATGAGTCATTCAGTTTAGTTTTGTTTACAAGATACAGTGTATAATGTCATTGTGACCTTGACCTAAGATCTCTAATAAAGAATAGCTCAACATATACAGCAAGCATACATTACAAATTAAACTATAGGTGAATATAGTAGAATATAATATACATGTAGCTCACTACTGTAACAATAGACAGAGATAAAAATAGGATATTTTCTGAATTATTATGGTTAAATGAAAGGTTTCAGAACAAGAAAAGTGTCCTCTATTGCAAACACTGGATCAAAAGCGGTTTTGTTTATTTAAAAGATTTTATTGATATCAATGGTAACGTTATAGATGAAAAAACAGTTTTAAATAAATTAATTGATAAAAGGAATTGGATGACTGAATATATCCGAATAAAATGTTTTATTGTAAAATTATTAAAAGAACATGATGGGGAGTTAGCAAAGTACACAAACATTAGATACCATAACCAAATTCTTCTAAAAAATGGCTCATGGACAAAAATAAATGATATCAGCACAAAGTCATTGTATAATATACTTTTAAAAGAAAAAGCTGAAAGCACAGTAATGGAAATTTATTGGAGTTCATTGTTTAAGACACCAAATACAACACAGTTTTATAGATCTATTTATATGTCAAAATTTATAAACATTGTTGACAAAAAATATGCTGAATTTAACTATAAATTGATTCATAACATATTGGCATGTGGTAAACTTGTGAGTAAGTGGAATAATAACATTTCGAAACTGTGTTTATATTGCAATGAAACTCATGACATCAAGCATATGATATTTGAGTGTCGATTACTAGGAAATCTTTGGGTCAATGTTGGGAAGATTCTAAAATGTAATATTCAATGGAAAAATATAATATTAGGGTTTTATATGAATGAAGGAAATATTCAAGAATTTAGAAATATTGTCACAACGGTGGTCAGCTATAGCATTTATGTAAATTGGAGTAAACACTCAGAGGATTATGAAGGACTTAAGGATGTAATTTTTAACAATCAAGCCTTACTATATTTATCCAAGTATGTTGAAAATATGAGACATATGAAGAAGAAAAATAATGAAGTGCTGCACCTTTTAGAGGACTGCATTAATAATTTTGACTTGTTATATTAACATAGTAGATGTAGATCATAGTATATGTAGATATACTTTTTTCACATCTTTATAGACATGTACTTGCTGTGTTTCTTTTTCATGTCTTTATAGGTTTATTTTATTCTTTTTTACATCTTATAGATTAGATGTGAGATTACTGCAGGTTTATGTACTTACTGTAGCCTTAGATTTTATATTATCACACCTTACTTAACCTTTGTATTCTTGATTAAATGTATATGTAAATATGTTTTGATTTTGAAAATAATAAAAAAATAAATAAAAAAAAATAAAAAAAAAATCTAAAAATAAACAAAGTCGAAAAAATTCGAGAGAATCATGATTATTTGTAAATATTCAAAATGTTGAGGCTTATTTACGATTCAAATAAAGGTGAGAGATCATAATTATTTGTTTTTGTAAGGTATTGTTATAAACACATCGTAGTATTGACCTAAAAAAATATTTGTGTCCAAAAAACGGAAATATTTTCAATTTTTGCGTCCTCCAAATTATTTTTGAGTCCTTAATATGTATGGGACGCCGTTAATGCAAGCCCTGCCTACATATTGCTCAATATATGTCAGCATCAAATTTTTACAGTTTTTGAGATATTTGACGTCAAAAAACAGTAAGAATAAGTTATTTTTCAACTTGCTTCAATTTAACCCAATTTTTTGAAAATCATCTACAAGTTGCCAGGAGTTCAAATCTGACATTAGTTTTAGGATTTGACCTTCACTTGACCTTCAGTGACCTTTGAAAGGTTGATTTTTCAAATTGATTTTTGGATGTAAATTTTGGTCAGCTTAATCACAAAAGACCTTACTGAGCTCTGACTAAGTACAATTTTCAAGGTATAAGGTCATCAAACTAGGGTCACACAACTGTTCTATCTAAGGTTATCAAAGTTCGAGACTACAAATCCAAATCAATATTTTGGTTTTAAAGTCAGGATATACATTCCTCTGAAGGTTCCAAACTGTGTGAGCACAGGACCGTGGGTCCTTTCATTTACTATTGCTCCTTGAAAAAGTAAGAAATTGATTTTTCAAAAGTGTGATATCATGAAATTTTTTACCTAAAGCTCAAATTCGTCAAATTCTTGCTTTTGGTAGCATGGATCCATCTATTGCCAGTATACGAGTACCTTAACTTGAATTTTATGGGAATATGGTTAAAAAAGTGAAGGGTCGTTACAAATGCATCTATAATTCATCATAAGCTAAGATTTAATAAACTGAAATCTTTAAAATTGAACCCTTCAAAGCCTGTATCATGTCCCACGTACGTGGGTAGGTGGGTATGAGGTAGGAGGTTTTTTATACAAAGCCTTAAAAAGGTATTTATCTAGAATTTGACCTTCGTTGACCTTTTCAAGGTCAAAAAAAGGTTAAAAAAGGTATTTTTTCAACTTGCTTCAAATTGACCAATTTTTTTTCAAAATCATCTACAAGTTTTCAGAAGTTCAAAGCTGACTCTAGAATTTGTCCTTTGATGACCTTTTCAAGGTAAAAAAAGTTAAAAAGTGGTTTGTGTAAAAAACCTCCTACCTCATACCCACCTACCCACCTATGTGGAACATGATACAGTCATTGAAGGGCTCAATTTTAAAGATTATTAAATCTCAAAATAGCTCAAATTATTAACATTTCTACAATTCCGGCTTTATTTTATGACTAGACAGATGACAGATCCATAAATAAAGGCATATGGATGCATTTTAATGTGTAATGACCCGAGGGCGCCCCAAGGGAATAAATAACTAACGACTGCGAGTATAGGTCCAACAAGCCAGATAAAGAAATTGAAAGAAAGTGTGCTAAATTCGATGCCCCGAGTGGGAATCAAACCCAGCTGGGATGTAGTAGCAACTTGCTATCAAGGGTCGTTACAAATGCATCTGTAATTCATCATAAACTAAGATTAAATAAACTGAAATCTTTAAAATTGAACCCTTCAAACCCTGTATCATGTCCCACGTACGTGGGTAGGTGGGTATGAGGTAGGAGGTTTTTTTATACAAAGCCTTAAAAAGGTATTTTTATACAAAGCCTTATAAAGGTAATTTTTGACCAATTTTTTTTCAAAATCATATCTGAATATAGATTTGACCTTAAATGATATTTTCAAAAGATTTGACCTTTAATGACCTTCTCAAGGTCAAAAAGGTCTTTTTTCAACTTGCTTCAAATTGACCAATATTTTTTTTCAAAATCATCTTCAAGTTCTCAGAAGTTCAAATCTGACTTTAGATTTGAGATTTCACCTTCAATGACCTTCTCAGGGTCAAAAAAATTGTTTCAAATTGACCTTTTTTCAAAATCATCTACAGAGTTCTCAGAAATTCAAATTTGACTTAGTTTGAACTAATAATATTGTGAGCAACTAGGTGGTGACATTTTGTCATGTTAATGCCTTGTATAAGCAATTATAATGGGATATCACTTGTCCCGGGGAGAAACCTAATAGGCGTAGACTACCTTTAAGTGTATCCATGGTTAAAATATAAGTTTTTATTCATAAGGTACTATACATTAAAACCTGTCTAAGTGGAACACCTTTGGTACCTCTGCAAAGTGTTCCACTTGGGAGGTGTTCCACTTTTAGAGGTTCATTTAACATTTAGTCAATTGGTCTTGGGACTCTTGTTAGTGTTCCACTAACAGAGGTGTTCGACTTATAGAGGTATTCCACTTTGCAGGTTTCACTGTATATGCTTGCTTGGATCTCATTATTTTAGCAATTACAATAAATTATCAGTCTAAATTACAAATGCATTAAATCTGTGTGCCACTTCCATTTTGTTGACCTTATATTCAATGAGTAATCGTTTTAAGGAAAAGCAAATATGATTGGTCAAAAATGATATAATTGATAACTTATGTATACGTTATCCAATCGGCACATAATTATAATTATCACATGTTTCAGTTTAATCAGGATGTTTTTCTTTAAAAAGTAATTTTTAGACTTCAACTTGAATGCCTCATTATGAATCTGGGTCATATTAAAAATGGAACTACTTTGGGTTACAATCTCACGTTAAAAGCGAATTTCCAGAATGCCCTTCAAATTCATATTTGCCACTTTTTCCATTCTTACTTTAAGGTAAAATCTGTTGTTTATTAAAAATGGAGTGATAAGGTCACAGCATAGCTTTTGCCAACAGGTGGTACTACCTGCCTTGTATTGTCCGATTTGATCAAATAGCTTTTGTTGGGTGGTCATTGCCACTTTGAGGAGTTGCTGTTTTTTTAATTGAAAAAGTACCTTGTCTATTTTACGTTCTCATCATAATAGCCAGGCATGGAGCCGCCCTCCTTTGGTTTAAATGTATAGAGGAGGTATGGGTTGGGCAGAGACCTTTATAAAAATATATGTTGCATTCTGCATTACAGGGGCGGATCCAGGAACCAACAGGGGGGGGGGCCAAATCTGAAGTCAGAGAAAAAACGTCCGCACTAGCGCGGAAAAAAATTTTGGGCCCCTAAAACCGAAAAGTGGACCCAAATTTTGAAAATTTGAGGCCCATTTTCTTCAAAATTTGGCCTAAAATTAAAAAAATAAGGCCTTAGAAGACCCAATAATGACCAAAAGGCCCACTTTTTGGGGCCTTAAATTTTTTTGGGCCCAACTTTTTTTTTTCTGGGCCAACCTTAGGGGGGGGCCCGGGCCCCATGGGCCCCCCCCCTGGATCCGCCATAGCATTATGAAAACAGCATGGTATTTTATTGAAGGGTCGCTCATTCTATGGTTGGTGGTGCCATAATTCTGGCTAGAGCATCTTGACTAGATCGAACAACTAGATGACTTGTTGATCAATTACTCTGCTACACAGAGGTCTTTCACATTCCAAACTTTTTCATCCTATAATTTTCCATATAGCTGATAAAGTAATTACTGATATTTTAACATTTTTTATAATTCTTAGTTAATTCAATCTCTTTGTTTGCAATTTCAAAATTTTGCTTTTATCATGTTGGATTCCATTGGATATAGCACCTTGGTTTATAGGATATGAGGAAGAATTTGATTAAAGGGTTGGTTTACCTGTTAACAGGGAGTCTGTTCCCATTTAGGTCTGTGTAAGCTGGCCATGGTTCAGACCTTCTCTATGAAACCATACTTGATATATGCTTGCCCATGATGAAAATTCCCATCTGCTGGTGCTTATTCAGATCCTTTTCTCTTGAAAAGTTGAAAGAAGTATAAGTATTTTTGGCATTTCAGACAATTTAGAGTTTTTACTACATCTTTCCGTACAACATGTATTGCTAATTCCACTCTCTTCCTCTTTATTTCACATCTTAAAACATGACCCCATTGTATCTTTCAGCATGGTTTTGTATGAAAGGTTACCTATGTTAAAGCTTTAGATGTGAAGATTGAAATCTCTTGCAGAATTTTATTCCTCACAATTTCTTAACATCAAATCAGTGAGATAAAAATGATAAGATAACAAAATTACATGTTGCATGCATCCAAATTACAAAAACATGGAAATCTATATGTTGGATAACATTTTTCATTTGTTATTACTAAGACCTAATTGTTATGATCGAAAACTATTTTGGAAGTGTCCAGAATAGTTTGAGTGATGTGTGTGAAGTAAAAAGAGAAGCTTGCATTTTTTATAGAACAAGAAGTTTGCTAAACTGTAGTACAGCAATTAGGAAAAGATCATAATTATTTTTTTAAGTTTCGCCAATAAGTAATGTGATATCAACATGTGATTTCCATATAAACAAGGTAAGGATGCAGTTGTATGTTTTTATTACCTATAGATCTTTATCTTTAATGCAAATAGCAAATACTCACATGATTTCACGTGTATGAACTTAGAATCAAGAAATATTCAAAATACTATGTATAACATAGCAATTTTAACTTCATCAAGAGAAAATCATTCTATAATTACATCATATGATAAGAAAAATGATGGATTCGATATGCATTATTAAATACTCAATGTGCTGGAAGTTACCTATAGTTTTAGTCAGGCTTTCAAGCTGTGGCAATATGCCACATTCAAATCAGCCAACAGCCACAATCTAATTACAAAGTATTTTTGGGCAAGTGGACATTTCTAGAGTTGTATATTGCTTCATATAGTTAAAATCCAGGAAATAAACAAGCAATGTATATTTCATATATATTTCATTAACAGTTTCATCAAGCAACTCACAAGCAAACATGTAGGATGTATGGCTTAAATTGTACTAATTTTACTACTAATGAAATATCATATAATTAACCTCACCAAACAAAAAGAAACAATACTATCTCAGTAGATGAAACAACATTAAATCACCCACAAACAACAATACCTCACTAAACAAGCAATAATAAATCACCCACAAATAACAATACCTCACCAAACAAACAAACAACAATAGAACACCCACAAACAACAATACCTCGCTAAACAAACAACATTAACTTACCTACAAACAACATATCTCATCACTAACCAAACAACAATAACTCACCCACAAACAACAATACCTCACTAAACAAACAACAATAAATCACCCACAAACAACAATACCTCACTAAACAAACAACAATAACTCACCTACAAACAACAATACCTCACTAAACAAATAACAATAAACCACCCATGAATAACACAGCCTCATCACACGGTGTATAACCCAAACGCTCCTACATGCACGACGGAGCGTTACATTTACGCGGAAACGCTCCAGAGCGAAATAAAATGGCGGCTTATGAAGATTCTACTCTGACCGTAAGTATTGTTTCTCTCGTTTCTCTTACATATCATATGTCATGGTGAAATATTATGTACCATTCGATGAACAATACCGTGAGCAAAGATCTTATTTATTCAACTTCTGGTGGTAAACTGTTATTTGCTTGATCAAAGCTCCGTAGTGTAGATCGAACGAATCTGAAGATGACGATTTGACCACAAATTACGAATTAAACTAGTATTTCTATGAAAACGTTAATCTTTCTGTTAAAGTAGTAGATCACAAACTCGTATATTCTCATTTCCTAAAATCCCAGTCCAAATCCATTACTTGTTCTCGAGAAATCGCTTGTTTTCCTCGAAACGCTCCGTCGATTTAGACCACAATTTTAGAAACGCTCTTACCATTTTGTTTTGATATCATTTTCAGATTATTAGAGAAGAGCTCCGAATCGAATCTATCTCTCAAAAACGTGTTGTACTTGTTAGGCAAATTGAAACATCTGAACCTGGTGGTGCTAAACGTGCAACTAGCTGATTAAAGCCTATACATTAGATGATGTCATGCCTACATATGTGCTAAATCATAAAACTATAGAAAAAAACGAAAATTTATATGTGAATTAATCTTTCTTCTATTGATGCCAAGGGGTATGATAGATCTTTTCTTTCTCTTCCTGAAAAGGAAAGGCAAGCTATATATTTCCTTAACTGATCTAGACTACCGGAGCGTTTCCAATTCACTGTGTTAACCAGATCGGAGCGTTTCTTGAATATGAGAATGTCATCATTTTTAAGACTGGATTTTCGGTCATCAAATCACTATTACGATAATGTATGGTGCGTTGAAGCATTGGAATTTGACTAAAATATACGTTGGTGCTCTAATCTTGGCTCAACTAATCACATGTACCGACAAAAGGGGTTTTGACCGGTAGAATGACAAATACGTTTTTGAATTTTGATAACTATACTGCTTCGTACAGCTCTTCCTAATTGCTTCAAACGTCAACAGCCAGCCACGTACAACATGAATATCACACCCATCGAATGGTATACTCGAAATATGTAACTCATACCTCTTATTCCCATTATTGGGGAAATTGTCAGACGGCTCATCATTCCCGCCAGACAGTTTTCCTACTCCGGAGCGTTTCTTTGTTAAATTTCAGTAATGAAACGCTCCGTCGTGCATGTAGGAGCGTTTGGGTTATACACCGTGCATCAAGCAGCAAACATTCAGTCCCCATTAACAATACAACATAATCAAGCAAGTAACATGTAATATAATGTTTTCACAGACAAAACAAAACAAACACAGGGAAAACTCATGTATATGTCTAATACTACATGCATAATGTCCATATCCTCAGTTCTACCATCTTCAGGGAATTGAATGGCAATGTCAAGGTTAATTAAGCTTGTTAGACATGATTTATTGACACTGTGTCCAGCTATTTGCCCTCTAAAGCAGTTGCCTTGCTGACAAGTTCATTTTTTGGGTTTGACATGACAAAGATGGTTACAAAAATACTCATTTTAATAGCATGGGTATTATATACAATATATTCAGTGATTTTTGACAATGAGCTTGTAGAGTTTATTAATGTTAACAATGATTATAATTTTGCCAGGAATTAGAGGTTTCTACTAGGTAAAAATTCCTTTTTTGGGTCATATAAATGTCATACACTGATCAGAGTAGGGAATTTTGAAGTGAATTAATTTCATCACATGTCAGTTGGATATGAAACACAAAATAATCTTAAATGGCAACTGTAAAACATATGTTTCATTGCTTTTGAGAGGTACATTGAATAACATATTATTGCCACATTACTGATATAGACGTGAGAAAAAGTAAGATATCTTGAAAAAGTATTTTCGACAGATTTTGACTGAGGCTGCCTCAACATAAATATGGTCCTTAAAACTATAAACGTATGAAAATGATACATAATATCTTAATAACATCTCAAATAAAGAAAATTATTCCATAATAACATGTTTTCCCTGGGAAAATAACAGGGAATAAAAGTGTTATTTGAAAAATCCCGTATCAGATCCCGTATCAGCCAAAATCCCGTATCAGATCCCGTATTGGATCCCGTATCAGCAAAAATCCCGTATCAGATCCCGTATCAGAAAAATTGAAAAAAAAATATTATGAAATAAATAGGTCAATATGATCTTTTCCTTGGCCAATATCATATTTTCCCTCGGAATAAAATCCATATTCCATCCCTCCCATTAGATAACCTCTATATATTCTATCAAAATGGCTTATCCAACCTGGTTTGAATATTGTAGAACAGATTCCCAGTATGTTTATACAATTATGTTTCATGGCCAAATATAGAACATCTGACATTAAATTGCAAAGGTGAAGATTTAACGTAAGAAACACACATGTTGTTTAAAGCTAATTTGACTGTTAATCTTTTATTACACTATTTGAAAAAAAAAGTTTCTTAAACACATATTCTCTTGCATTTTCCTTTTAAACCCTTATATAATTTGTTTATAAGGTTTAACAAGTTATCTTTAATGGGCCTTTCCCCATCTATTAGTTCCTGCATTTTATCATCCACTGTTTATTTTATATTATATTTATCTATCCTTTAGGTTAGTATATCACTTGACCTCATTTGTGGGTCTAATGTACATTTTCATATAAACAATGAAAGTGAACTTCCAATTCTACTGAATTGAAATAGCTATAGAGGTAGGTGGAGACAGATACCCTATGCAGGGCCGTCAGATGGGGGGGTGCGATGGGTGCGACCGCACCCCCCTTTGTCACCCCCCAAAAATAAATTTGAAAAAAAATTGAAAAATATTTTTTTTGTAATTTTTTTTTCATTGACTCATACACTTTGAAAGTACCCAGAAAGCACCAAATAGCATCTTAAAATTGTAAAATTTTCTAGGGGTATTGGCCACCCCTCACACCCCCCACAAAACATTGGAAAAGTTCTAAATTTATTTTAGAGTTTTGTCTCAGACACTTTTAAAGTGCCCAGATATCATCAAATAGCTCCTTGATATAGTTAGTGTTTCTGGGGGACTTACTCCCCCTCTTGCATCTTTCACTTGCATAACCCCCCCCCCTCTGGCACCCCCCCCCCCCTTGACCCCCCCCCCCCCAAAAAAAATTGTGATTTTCTCAAATTCTTTAATTGACTCAAACACTTTGAATGTGCCCAGAAAGCACCAAATAGCGTCGTAAAATTGTAAATTGCAGCCCCCCTCCCTTAACACCGCCCCCCCCCCCAAAAAAAAAAAAAAATTGAGATTTTTCAAATTTTTTTATTGACTCATACCCTTTGAAAGTCCCCAGAAAGCACCAAATAGCATCTTAAAATTGTAAAATTTTCTTGGGAAATAGGCACTTTTAGGCACAGACACTTTTAAAGTGCCCAAACTTCATCAAATAGCACCTTGATATTGTAAATTTTGATATGGGGGACAAACACTTGCTCCCCCTCTGGCACCCCAGCCCCACCTCCCCTCTGGCACCCCTCCCCCCTTTGACACCCCCAAAATTTGAAAAAAATTGTGATTGTTTTTCAATGTTTTTATTGACTAATACACTTTAAAAGTGCCCAGAAGCACCAAATATCATCTTTAAATTGTAAAATTTTCTATGAGAGTTATTGCCACCCCTCACATACCCCACAAAAGAAAAGAAAATATTCTGAATTTCATGTATTGTCTCAGACATTTTTTAAGTGCCCAGACATCATCAAATAGCACCTTGATATGGTCAATGTTTCTGGGGGACAACCCCTTGCTCCCCTACTGGCACCCCACCCCACTTCACCCTCTCATCCTCTTTGACACCCCCAAAAGAATTTGAAAAAAAATCACATTTTTCTTATTGACTCATAACACACAGGCGTACCAGATGGTTGCAAATTCGCTCCAAATACAACCAAATTTCAAAATTTTCATGGGGGAGAACCCCCAGACCCCCCTGAATGCTCGGTTTTTTATTCACTCAACTCTTATTCCCATGGTGGTGGCGTACTACTTAGAAACTTACACTTTGAAAGTGCCCAGAAAGTACCAAATAGCATCTCAAAACTGTAAAATTTTCTAGGGGAGTGGACCACTCCTCACACCCCCCACAAAACAATTGGAACGTTTGGAAGTTGCATGCATTTGTTAATTTCAAACCAATATAGGGAGTAACTGACCCCCCCCCCCCCCCCTCTGTCTTACGCGATTTGATTTACGCGGCAAAAAATGACAATTTAATCAAGGAGGATTGGCTCCCAGAGTGCACCACCGATATTCTGTCCCATATATGGGTATGTCGTAATACAAAATTCGAATTCAAACAGCCGCCATTTTGTTCACTTCAACATTTAAATCGTGAATTTTGGTCTTATTTCCAAACGAAAAATTCCAAAACTCACAAGAAATGATCGAGATATTGGTTCGAATCTTTTGAACCGTTTATTTTGAATTTATAGTCGGTTTTAATTTCAGAAAATAACGACATTTCGACGTTTTCATTGTTGGAAAATATCGAGTTTCGATCCTGGGAGCCAATCCTCCTTGAATTTAATACTCTCTAAGCTAAAAACCGCACCCCCCTTGGAGAAAAGTGTCTTACGGGCCTGCTATGTATGTATACTTATTCTCCCTTGTAGCCGTTTTAATATAATCATTACATATAGGAAACCCATGGTGTATGGTCTTATAAAACAAGATATTATGAATATGTATGAATATTGAATAAGGATGAGAATATAGGAATATATAGAAAAACTGATGATATGAAGACATCAAATAAGATGACTAAGGATCAAGAGTGAGAACTTGAATTTTGCATTTGAAAATAAGGAGTTGACGGTCTCCATATTATGATTGAAAATCAAACTGGTAAGCAGTCATGAGGGGTTGATTAAAACATTTACATTGGCCTGTTACTATTAATCTGAACAAACAACCAGTAAAGTCCACAATATTATAACAATAGAAAAACTAAAAGCATGGACATTGACAAAGCTGGGACTGGGCTACATTTTCACCTTTCAAGGTATGTAAGGTTGGACTGAAAATGACTTTTAAACTTTGAAATATCTTTTCACCTTGAATCTTTAGATCAAGATGACCAAACCATGGTATACGTGGACATGGAGTGAATTGGTAATAGCTGTGATTCATAATATCCTGCATTCATCATATTGTTTATTTACTTATTTTTATAGTTCTCAAGAGTTGTGTCTTGAAGGATGCATGACTACCATAGAAAGGAATTTTATACAAGAATTAGCTCCTATTGTTGTAGATCCTGTACCTTTATGCCTGGCAGGATGTATAACATCTGAACCTTCTGGCAGCATGATGAAAATGCCACTTATCATTGCTCATGTTGTTTCCACTTCTTTTTCCAAATTCTCAATGAGGTTTCTGACACTTTTATATAATTTGGAATATTTACTGCATGCCTGTTTAATTAAATCCTTGCTGATTCCACCCTTTCCTTCCATAATTTTCATTATTAAACATGACTATGCCATATTTTACTAATGAAAAAGAAACAGAAAACAGAGGCAAGCTTTTTCTTCATTAGCCTCAATGATTGGCATTAACAGGCAAAAGCTGGGCCAGCAACTGATTTGCAGCTGTTGAATAAGTATCTGCTATTTGGCCACCAATTTTGAGATAGCATACTGAAATAACATGGCATTGCAAGAAATAATGGAGAAAGGATAAAGAATTTCTCATTCCAGGCAATAAAACTGTTTTTCCAAGTTTAATGATAAATTTTTCTAAAAACAATGATTTGAATGTACAGAACCTTCCCAGTTGAATACATTTCCAGGACTTTGTGATTTCTTAAAAGGTTAAATGTGAAATTTATTTTTTCAGCTTTCCTGTCTTAACCTTTTAGTAATGTTGTTTTCTTCGTTCAATCTGGTGGAATTTGCTCTTTTAGTCTAGTAGGTTTTATCATTTGATAAACTATCCAGGATTTCCTCAGAATGTATATACATGTATACATGAACTACTTATGTTTGAATGCTGCCAGTAATTATTTTTTGAAGCTCACAAAAATACAAATCTAACATTGGAATCTGATTATTTTCAATATTTTATAAAGTAAAGCGACAAGGTCAGTATATCTTTTATATATCCACAAACTTAATCACAATTACATTTGAGAAAGGACCCCCTCGTAAAAGTTTATTACATTATGCTAGGTTTTATCAATTTAAAAAAGAGACTTGATTTGATAATATTAGTATATTAATAAATGTTTCAATTTACATTCAGTTTTGGGGAGGGGGTCTATCTGAATTGTAATTAATTTTATTTTGGGACAACTCCCATTTGATTTAATTCATGCAATTTATAAACTATTAAAAACAACAATTAAGATCAAAGTGAAGAACATTATTGGACATTAAGGTTCATAACAATCACAGATATAGAGGTGGAATGCTGACTCTAGGTATATTGATCTCATGTTCATTACTAAATTGCTGTAAATGTAAATAATGTAAAGGAGGAGATTCATTCATGTAAAGGAGGACTATTATAAAGGTTATTTTAGTATTTTGAAAATAAATCAATCAAGATTTAATATATAGTTAAGTTAAAAAGCTAAGGTAGAGGTAATTGAATATTAACACACTGATACACATGCCTCAAACCATGTTCTCTTGAAATTTATTCAGGGAATAATGAGTACAGTAGGGGGCTAGGGGGAACATCAAGATTTGGTCATTTTAAGAAAGATAATCATTTGTGATTTAACCCCATTCTAGTTTATTAGAGTCCATGACTCATTAAAATAAGATACTGAACATGAAAACACAAATATTTTTTTGTTGTGGTAACTGATACATTTAGCTTGAAAGCATGTTTCACTCAGTTCATATATATTTCTTTTTCTGGAGGGATATTAACATACATGTATTTTCTTTACTTTGCACTGTTGGTCATAATCAAAAGTTATGTATGTAAGTTATTATACTTTGCAGAGAACTGTGCACAGTCGGCTATATTTTACTTGAAAACTCAACTTGGAAAGCTTTTTATAAATTTCTATTAATAACTTGAACATGTGTTTTTTGATAACTTGAAATATAATTATATTAGATTCTTCTAGGATTTGATGGGTGATCACAGATGAGTTGCAGCTGTCAGGAAATAATTTGCACATGTTAAACAAATTAAAAACATATATATACTTTAAAGTATTTATAAAAATTATGAAATATATGAAATCTCAAATATTTTATACAAAACATAGAAAAAGCATACAAAACAATGCGAACCCCCCCCCCCCTGGCCATAAATTCTTTCAAAATCATGCAGTTTTCACCATTTTTAGCACTTCTCAAGTGATTTTAGCCATATTTGGAAATATTTGAAAAATGACCCCCCCCCCCCTTGGTAAATCCTGGCTCCGGGCCTGCAAAAGTGGCATAATCATGGTTTGTAGAAGTAAAACAATACTTTTATTATAGAGTACCACAGACCCCATATTTCCAGAGATAACTGAACAGTAAGCCACACATCCTGTATGCTGTATGCTAGTGCCTGAAAGATGTTCCATTACTTGTCTATTGTAATCTGTTTACGTAACATTGATTGCTTTCGCAGAATCCTCCCAGACTTTGAGTTCTGGGTTTATTCCCTATAAACTATGTTTACATCTCGGAAATAAAAACTAAACTAGAAGACTTAGCTGTACATACTTATATAGATAATTAAAAATACACTCACTAGAAATCAATTAGTATGTGGGCCTTATTCTCAAATTTGCAATGAGAAGATTTTTTACTTTTACATGTACAGTAAATAATTGATATAAGATTTTAGTTAGGTCAGACACTTGACCTTCTTGAGAATTTCTCCTACTTATTATTAAATCTGGGCAATTCTTACCTGCCAAGCTTTTACTGATTTTTATAAACAATTAAGAGAATCAAAGAATTTAGGAAAACGGAAACAAGTGATTTTTGATGAGTTTATCAAAAAGAATGAATAAATTAATCAGGCGGTTAAAAAAAAAACTAGTGACCACTTGATTTAATTGGGAATTAGGATATCAAAAAAAATCTCTATGGAAGTATTTATAGATTTCTCATTTAAATTTCAGATCAACCTGGAACCATGATAAGTGAGATATCTTGGAGGGTCACAAAGAAGATGAGAGCATGCACTTGCTGGATTTTTTGATTGCTGTACTACAGAAGGTAAGAATGTGAAATATGAAATTAAAAAGACATTGGAATATATTAGAACAAATAGGGAAGAGGTGGGTGTTATAGGGAATGCTTTTGGTTGAATTTAGAATTTAAATCGAACAAAATGAACGGAGGGGAGAAGATGATTTCTGCCAGAAATTATTTTAGATTATTTTTTTTATATAACGTATGGTAACTTATTATAAAAAGCCAGCAATTAAATTCTTTTTGTGATAATATTGACTTTTGCACATTGGTGATGTTGTGCATCATTTAATAGATCTCATGGCGTATCGGATCCAAGAAGACCTTACATATTTCCCCATGTCTTGCGCCTATTAATTTAGCAATTCAATTGTAAACTTTCTTCAGAAAAAAAATTATCTTCAGAGATCGCCTCCTTTCCCTCTATCATTTTGTCCAATTACAAGGTGTGAATGTACTGTTTTTCAGTGTGATTAAGTCTGATTTTTGGATTCTGAAATTAATCCTAGATGTGCTTGACCTATACTACTGATATTAATAAACATGGAATAGAATGGAACCAGTGTTTCAGTGGATGATAAATGTAAAGCTGAAAATAAATGATGGCTAGTGATAGACAAACCAGTATCATAGGCTTTCATGAGAAATTCCATGCCAATTCAAACAGTACATGTGCAAGAAATAATTTTATTGTATACAATAAATTGTTTTATTGTATATTGCCAAAATAATTAAATTGATCAATGAACATATGAAGTATTAGGGTTGCAACTTAGGTCTACTTTTATTTGAGTGAGGATGAGTCATTTTTGCGATGTAGTTAGAAAGAAGTGGGGCAATCATGCTAAATGTCTATATGAAATCACAGGGAAATAACCAAGAAAAATGGAAAAGAGCCTTGAGAATTCGAAACTGTAACAAGGGCATTTTTGAACATATCCAGACTGGGCATTTTTGTCTGTTTTTAGACTACTTGCCTACACATTTTGGACATTAAGGTCAAAGTAATTAACTGGGTAAATGATTCTGCTACTTGATATAACACCTGTAGTCATCAATGGCTCTCATTAAGAATCAATTCAATATACTAGTATTAAATGTAATTCATCACTTTAAATACTCATATCTTTCATTGTTAATTGGGTAACATGATTGCAATTATGCACCATATTCATACATCTTCAAACATATAATGTATTTTTGAATCTTAAGTACAACAATTTTAAACATAAACATTTGAAGTGCTCTGAATTAAATTACAGTTTTGTTGCAATGTTATATTTATCCCATCGAACGAAGTTCGGAGGGATACAGGGAACGCCTCCGTCCGTCCGTCTGTCCGTCTGTACGTCCGTCCATCCGGGCAATAACTCAAATACCGTTAGCCCGATTTTGTTCATATTTTGTACACATATACCCTATGGGGTAGAAGTTCTGCTCGAAAGCCGATTTTCAAAATGGCCGCTAATTTCAAAATGGCGGCCATTTTAGTGCCGAATTTACAGTAATTTAGGTGCAATATGTAAAACTGTAATAGCAATATGTTTTAGATGTAAAAAAATTATATAGGACATTAACCCTTTCACGACGATAGGCTCCATATGGAGCCCAATTATGTAATACCTTTCAGGACGATAGGCTCCTTTCGGCACCATTATTTTTATTTATATACATCAATGAAATGACAATATCTCCAGTTCTATTCAGTATTTTTACACCAAATTTTAACAAGTTGTTTTTATGTGATAATCCTTACTAAAAATTGTATATCAGTGATGAAATTCAAGGTATAGGTCCAAGGGCATAGGTATTTTGCAGTTTTCCCCTAAAAAACACTCTTACTTATCCGTCACTGGGGACAACATTTTCCTCTTATATTCACGTCGGGAAAGGGTTAATAAAGCTAGAAATGTAGATATTAAAGAAGCACATGGCAGCCATCTTGAAAAATGGCGGCCTTTACTCGTTATTTTACGATTTTTGCTGTAACTGGAAAAGTAGTGGAGCGATTTTGTTCATATTTGGTATGTGAATACTATAAACATTGCACACTGTCTAAAGACACTTTTGGTAGAAGGTGGCCATTTTAAAAAATGGCCACCATTTTAACCTATTTTACTATAACTCGAAAAGTGGTGAAGCGATTTTGTTCATATTTGGTATGTGAATACTATAAGGATGGCATACTGTCTAATGACACTTTTGGTAGAAGGCAGCCATTTTTCAAAATGGCCACCATTTTAACGTATTTTACTATTACTCGAAAAGTAGTGGAGCGATTTTGTTCATATTTGGTATGTGAATACTAAAAGCATGACACACTATCCTATGACACTTTTAGTAGAAGGTGGCCATTTTGAAAAAAAAGATTGAAAAATGGCCGCCATTTTAATGTATTTTATAATAATTCGAAAAGTAGTGAAGCGATTTTGTTCATATTTGGTATGTGAATACTGTAAGCATGGCACACTGTCTAATGACACTTTTGGTAGAAGGCGGCCATTTTTCAAAATGGCCGCCATTTTAATGTATTTTACTATAACTCGAAAAGTAGTAGAGCGATTTTGTTCATATTTGGTATGTGAATACTATATAATATAAGTATGGCAAATGGTCTAATGACACTTTTGGTAGAAGGCGGCCATTTTGAAAAATGCCTGCCATTTTTGCTATATACTTTGTTTGTAAAAATGCCATCCATGGCTGTTCGATGGGATTCGCTACGCTTTGGCGTTGCTGTTGTTCTGGTTCTATACCAAATGATAACCAGGGATACATTTCCAAAAGCATTCTCAAATTCATGAAAGTCTACTCTTGTGATGTTATGATTTCCATGGACTTATGAACTGTCGTAGCCAGGGGCTGATCTGGAAATCAAGAGGAGAGGGGGCCACATAGAAAAAATTTCGGGCCCAAATTTTGATACTTTGTGCCCCCTAAAAAATAATGCCCAGTTATGCCAGTTTGTTACCTAATCTGCAAAACATATGTGGGGAGAAGCTGATTTTGGGCCCTCCAATTGGACCTCAATTTTCGTTTTGGGACCTTGTTATAGTTATGAATGATACAAGTATGTATCCCCGCTCACTCAAAGGTAACATTACAATAACTAGGCAGTCATGAAAGTACATAATATGTAACTGGAGTAACGATGGTAATTATAACACTGTCTTCCTCCCTCAATCATGAAGATTTTGACAGCTCATAACTTCAGATAAATAGAGTCCATTTTAACACACTTTCCAAAACAAACACTTTCCAGTGCAGATATTCACCATTCCAAGGACAACTGTGATTTTGCATTTCCATTGTAATTCAGGAATTGCAAAAAATTAAGAGCTAAAAATAAATGAAGTTATCATTCTAACAATTTTCAGGAATTATTTTCATCCTCTGTATACATAAACATCAACAGTTATGAGTGTTTCAAATTAAACATAACATTATAAGTTACAAAAAGTTGATAATAAGGAGCTTCTGATAATAAGTGAACTAGCCCATTGAAAGCTTTATATATGCTATTTTTCTTTGAGTTATGAATAAAACAACTGACTTCTTGCTTTTTGTATAATTTAGAATGTTTGAATCATATTGATTTACTTATTCCTTGCTTATTTCACTCATTTCTACCCTACATAATGTCTCAAAACATGACCACAAAGTTAATATATCTTCAAGGGCTTTCTACCTCCCAGGAATTTGGCAAATGTAGCTCTACCAAAGGGGCCTTCTTAAAAACAGTGCGCCGTTTGTTTATAGTGTAAAAACATTAGCAAATGAGCGTAATTATCAGGATACTTTGTGACTGGTCTATCTGGAAATGTTTGCTGTACAGTGTAAATCGGGATAAATGGTAATTTAACGGCTGTAGGTATGTTTATAAACTGAAATATATTAAATGTCAAAGTGTTTTGATCATGAAATTAGATACTGTGAAAAATAAGATACATCTAACAGGATGCGTTTGACTTTAGTTGATGTAAATCATTAGAAAATCAATGTCAAAGTTTAAAGGAAATAAATGGAATGTTATAATCATGGATCACTTGGAAGTAGGCTTCTGAGGTGCTTCAGGTAGGGCTCTTAATTTGCTTCTTCATGAAAGCTATGGCGCAGCTAATATTTTACTGTATATAATGGATGTGTGATAATATTTAGGGTCATTATGGTGGTATGGGCAATGCCTATTGTCTCAGTTACATGTGAGTTCACACTATATGTAACTAATTGTAGTTTCATGAGTTAAGTTTTGATAAAATACAATTCATTAATTAAGTAAGAGTGATGTACTGGTTGTCTCAAACAATAATTATGATTTTCTATCAATGATTCGTTAATACTGGTAATGAATGTTTTTGAGCAATGGCCTCCAGATTGTTATGAAGTGGCCATATATTGTTATAGTCTACAACTCTTTTGTGAATGGCAGTTGGTGTTCAGTTTTTGGCATTTGATATCTGTAACAAATGGTAGGTGTTGACATTTTGCATGTTAATGGCTTGTTATACAGATATTATGCCTCAATAATATTTTATGAAAAATAATTTATTGGGTTTATGAATGTTATAATTTCAACAAAAATCTTAAGCTTGCGATAAAAGTAAATGTTTTCATTCCTAAAATAGATTATCTTCCATATATTTACCTGAGGCCTAGGGTGTGTCATAAGCATCAGTACAGTTGCTTGGAGTCATCTGCTTTTGATATGTATTTGATACCTGTAACAAATTGTTAGGGTTGGTGACATTTTTGTATTTTAATGCCTTATTAATGATGCATAGATGCAGCTTTTTAACTTGCTATATATTTCGGTTCAAAACCAATTAGGCAGGAGGAGGGCTTTCCTTTTTATGTCACCACCAAAAGTGGTTAAGGTTTCCATTTTTGTGACGGCGGTTGGTGGTTGGCAGTTCATGTTTGGCGTCCAGCTGTAGGCGTCTATAACAAATTTGTACAACTTCCAATAAATTAACAAATACTGTTGAGACTGACATCAATTTTTTCAGAATCATCTACAAGTTGTCAGAAGTTCAAATATGAGTTTTGATCTGAGATTTGACCTTCTCAAGGTAAAAAAATTCAAAAGGGTATTTTTCAACATGCATCAAGTTGACCAATTTTTTTTCAAAACCATAATAGTGCCAACCACCAACTAGGTGGTGACATTTTGTCATATTACTGTCTTGTTTAATTTACAATAGGCTTAATGAGACCCAGTCTACTGCCTCATATAGTTGTGGCTCAACAAAAACAAATTGTCAGAAAATTGTTAATGAAATGTCATGCTCAAATAGCCATGAACTCATAAAACACCAAACTGGAGAGAAAAGATATTTAGCAAGTGAAGAAAGACAGATTGATTCTAGGAAAGGTAAGATGGAAATGTACTGCTAAGTGAAGCATACATTACATTCTGGTTATCTTGCTTGAAGATCCAATATATTATCTTCACTTTATTTTATTACATCTTTGAGTGTTTGAAATCTAGCTGTATTCTGGGTGACTTGGATTAACAGTATTGTACTAGAAATATACACGCTTCAAAGGTGTCTTATCTCTTTGGTTTATGTTAACATATTAGGTTTTAAGAACATCCCAGGGTTATCTTCTTCACAAGAACTCTTCATTTCATAGCAAACATAAGTTTTCACAAATATTTTATGAAATACTTTTTTTCTTTCTAAATGCACATATCATGTCTTTTAAAGTATGCAGTCTTAAAAAATACTATACATGTATTTGGTATAAATATTTAAAGTATTTGCGTTGTTGTTTTATTATGAAGTTATTTGTGTAATATAAGGATGATATTTGAGCATACCTGTGCTTAAAATGTTCCTTAATTTCTTTTACGATATCATAAAACCATATAATTCTGAATACATATATTTTGTAGACCCTTAGCAATAGATCATGTTGAGTATTGACTACATGCATGCTAACCTTATTCTTTTCTAATTCTTCATTTTACTAATATCTATTTTTTTCACTTTCTCGAATCAAGAGTACTTTGACATTTTACCAGCACAAATGATCTCCCAGATCGAAGATTAAATGGTGTCTGGTTTGTAATAGGGTTGTTTGAAGTTCAGAAAGCTTCTATGTATTCCAATAAACGTAGCCTAGACAGCGAACTTTTCCTTACATTGCAAACATAGTTTCATTATACTGTTATAAAACTGTTATATGTCAAGAAGAAATGTGTACTTTTCTCTATTACATGCAGTTCATACCAAGAATTCCTTTTTATATGGGCCCTTTTTATATGGGTTGACTGCAGGAGACATCCATCCGAGGTTACTTTACTCATATCAGGATTTTTATTAGGGTTTTACAAAAAAATGTGAACTTGGTATAATACACTAAGGAGCAGGAGTGGCTATATAGGCGGGTAGATAGAATCTGTAAAAGTATATCTGGCAAGATTTTTGTAACCCAATATATCAATGATATATGTTAATTATATCACGACACATGTAACCCTTATACAAATTTACTGGCTGTCACAGCCCGCTGTCACAGCGCTCTCACAGCCCGCTGTCACAGCGCTCTCACAGCCCGCTGTCACAGCGCTCTCACAGCCCGCTCTCGCAGCGCTCTCACAGCCCGCTGTCACAGCGCTGCGACAGCGCTTTCACAGCGCTGTGACAGCGCTCTCACAGCGCTGTGACAGCCCATCGGAATGTACCATGCAAATGAGGCTGCGACAGCGCTCTCACAGCATTGCCATATATGGCATTGATTATGCATCCTTCCTACACATAAATTTTAGTTACCTATAGCAACAAGACAAGAAGATAAGGGATATCAGAAAACATTTAGCTACCAAGACCCTGCATTTCCATCTAACTGATGACAATATATTTGCACCCTAGATCAAGTTTGCATTTAATTAGAAACTTACTTTATGGATTCAAGCCAGCTTATATATCCTATATGCACTCCTTATTTGGTTTTTGCCTTGAATTCCATTGTTCAGTTTGAAAGATGTGTATAGCTGTTATTGCACATGTACATGCAAAATTGCCCCAATTGTATCAATTTTATCCTTTATGATGCACTATAATGTCTATATGTGCTAATACATTGATATTTCAGACCTTTAGTTTAACCATGCAGTATGTACTAACTTGCACAAAATTCATTTCATTTGATCCTTTTTCTTAGATCACTAGAACATTCCAAAGGTATCTATAAATAATCAGTAGTACAATACCCAGGGCTGTCAACTTGGGACCACCTAATATGAGTGACTTCAAAATGTTGGACACCTAAGTCCAAATCTGAACACTTTTGTCCAAATTTTGAACACCTTTGGCCAACTTTTAAACACCTTTGGCCAAAGTTTGAGCACCTTTGCAAAACTTTGAACACCTCAAATTTTTCGCGCTCGCTACGCTCGCGTTGTCGTCAACGGGGGGGGGGGGGGGGGGGGGGGGGGGGGGGTAGGTGAGAAAAATTTCCAATGAACATGCGTGACACATACGGGATTCGCGTGACAAATCCGAACAAATTGCGTTCGTTTTTTTCCGGCGTTCGTATTTTTACCGTATCGTAAACATATTTCGAAAAAATTTCTACAGAAATATTTTTGCTTGACAATTACCAGGTAAAATGCGTATTTTGCGTGACATTTTCTGTCACGCAAAAAAAACTGGCGTGACTTCAAATTCTCAGTTGACAGGCCTGAATACCTTACATATGCTTTGTAAATTAGTAATGATATGATGGCCATTTCAGCATAACTCCTTTGTTCTTTCCTCCTACAAAATTCCTGCTCTAACTGATTTTAAGTTTGAATTTTTTAACCCACAATGCATTGGTACTTCCTGCTGTGAGAGGGCTGTGAGAGTGCTGTGAGAGCGCTGCCACAAACTTTGGCAAAGAGAACATGTTGCTGTAATTGATCCAGCCACTTAATTACTGTCACATCCCTCTCGCAGCGATGGATGGAAATAGAATGCTGTGACAGCGCTCTCACAGCATTCTCGCAGCGTATGGATGTGAGAGGATTGTTGCTGAAATTGATCCAGCCATCATTTTAAGCCTATATGCTGTCACAGCGCTGCGACAGCGCTGTCACAGCGCTGTCGCAGCAATTATTTTCCGTAAGGGAAGTTAATGAGAGACAGTATATCGATATATATTGCTATACAATGATATAGAGCCATTTCTGCACCATTCTCGGACTATAGGCCTCAAAATTAGGTATGATTTGATCCAAATGTTCAGATACTTGCTGGAATAAGTGGTATGTCTGAGTTATAGAAACACCTTTATTTTTGTTTTGTTTTTGGATATATTTCCAAGAATTTAATTACACATGTACATTTTGATTTGATTCTCTGCATAGTTCAGATCTTAAGATAGCTTTCTATGAACAACATTGACTTAGAAGTAAACCTTTATCTTGCCCAATCCGGCCTGCTTTATATAACTCTAGTTTTAGCATGAAATCTTTGAAGTAGAATTTATTTTTGTTTTATGGGAGTTCTGGTTAATTTCATAGTGAAAGGCCGTACCATATAGGAAAGAGACTGGAGATTCCTTTAAAGTAGTAGTATAGTATAAATTGTGCATTCAGTTTGCACATCTCAAATCCCGTTCTTGCATAAAACAGTATTATATTACATGTATTTCCAAATTTAGGTTGAAGTTTTTGCTCAGTCATCCACAATGTAAAATAAACATAATACATTTTCTCGATCTCACTTTAAATGACACACTCATGCTGATCTATCAAGGCCTCAGTAATTTGAGTCATTACAGACAATTGCAATGGAATATTGATATTTTCCCAGTGACTCTTAAAATCCATTTTCTCAAGATCTTGATGATGAATTTTCATAAATATTACAGTAAATAGTACTACTTTTGTATCCTCAGAGAATAATCACAATTTTTTAAAGAAAATATGTGTTGTGCCATTTTATAAATGGAAAAAAAAGAATTTACCAATTAAAAAAAGCAATGTTAAAATAAAGGATTTTTAAAAATAACCAATCAGTATCTTTCTAATTTTAAGTGATATCACACAACCTACCTACCTAAGTTTTTGCAAGAATGTGTCGGTATCTGCTCTCTATTAGTTTTAATGTCAAATAAAATGAACAATTTAAGTGTTAGTTGGCAGCCATTTAACAAGGTATGAACACTAAAGTTATAAAGTAATAGAAATAGATGGCACATCCCAATTGGAAACATTCCCAAAATGTGTTAATGCCTTTGATTTGTTTGTTCCAAGTAGAGGTGGGACGATAGTATCATTGGGTTTTGTTTACCCTAAGAATATGAAGAATATAAACAGTGATTTTCATTGCAATAACTCATACTAAATACTTCATTTTGCTTGCCTCATTAAAGTCAACAATATTGACTTCTGACTGTTTCAATATCTTATTGACTGCTGGGAGATTACTGTTGACCTCTTCTGGGGTACTGTTGACTGCTACTGAGATAATGTGGACCACTATTATTAAAGATAGTGATTGTTAGTATTTTGTCTTTGATCCCAGGATTTCCATAACATGAGTTGAAATTTCTTTGAGATCATTAATGTTAAGCAGACATATATTCCAGTGTTTGAAATGATAAAACTGAAACATTGTATACCTCAACAATAAATTTTCAAAGTACTGTCAACCTCTACCCTCAGCAGGGCTCTCACCAGGAGATATTAAGGGTGTGGTGCTAACATCTTCAGAATAACCATTTCATTGTGATAAATCATATTTATGTTATGATTTATCCTTTTTACATGCTATTATTGTATATTCAGTCAAGTTTAGACTATGGAAACAGTCATGATTTGCCAATAGGGTGTGGAGGGAGCTAAATAGAGTGTGGTGCTGCGCAACAGTCTAAAAGCCTGGCAAGAGCCCTTCTCAGTATTCTTAAGGTTTACAGTAAAGGTACATTAACACCACATTAAAGGTATTTAGGAAAACACATGCATAGATGGAAATACACATTACATAAGCCTAGCCAGGGGAGGTGCGATGGGTGCGTAATCACACCCCCCTGACTGAAATTTTTTGGTGATCGCACCCCCCCCCCCTGACTGAAAGCTGGCTCCGTCCCTGCATTGGATTCAATGAAAGTTGTAACTGAAACCAGTTGTAAAATGGACATGGCATGTTAAGAATTATGTTTCATTCCAAACTACTGATTATTGTGAGAGATTTTTGTGATTCTTCTCTTTTGTCATCCAAGCATACAGACATAAACCTTAATTAGTATATGTGCTTTAAGATTTTGGGAATTGATAAGTTTCCATCACTGTCTGTTTTGATTTATGAAAGGTTATTTCAGTTTACTTTTTGACATTTATTGATTCACATTTCCTATTTTCAAGGTTTTTACTAAGGGCTGGTTAGCCTATATTTACATGTCCAGTAAAACCTGTCTTTATAACACTTTCCTAGGTAAACATCGCTATTATAAACACTTTCATTGCAAAGTATAAACACCTCTATATAGTAAACACCTATGGTAAATACCTCTGTAGCAACACTTTTAATGAAATATATATTATTTCTATAGCGTTTTTTGTGTAAGTTTTGCATTTCTGTATTATTAAACACTTACTATTATCATTTTGTAAAAAATAGGTAAATGTGTTCACCTTATATAGATTCACTGTAACTGGTATGCCTTCAGTGCACATTCAGGCTAAATATAAACATTATTTATTTGCTTGTTGCATCTAGAGTATTGCTGTGTATTCTATATGCACAGGGGAGGCCATCTTGCAACTAACATGAATAATGAAAACATCTACATTCGATAAGAGAAAACATACATCTTGGTTATCTGTTTTAAGAAATAAATTGTATTACAAAGATAGAGACAACGTTTAAGGTGAGGAGATGAATATAGTTACATTAGCAGTCTGGATGCGCTCTAATGCATTCAATCTCATTGGGTACTTTTTAGTATAATGCCAATTTAATGGATATAAAGGCATATTATTCAATTAACAAACTGATTTTAGTGATTGGGCATTTTACTAACGATTTTATTGATATCTTGTAGTGTGTGTAGGAAGATCTGTAATTATTTATTTTTGTGTAATTGTAGACTTCCAACGAAGATGGACACAGATGGTGAAGATGACAACGAGGCTGTCTTCGATTTCGAAGAACAATATGATCACGAAGTAGCTGGATTCTACTATAGTGACCATGACCATAAAGCTGATACTCCATTCATCACAGACTTTGATCTAGAACCACCTTTAAGCCCAAGATCATTAAGTGGAGATGAGGGTGTATTGGGCAGGGTTGCCACATCTCCTCAGTGTCGTATAAAACAGGCACGGGAGCAATTTTTCTGCAGTTCTAAAGTTGAACTAAAACATAGTTTTTCATATCATGGTGGTGCTCTCACAGAATACAGTGATGAAAACACTGAACAGTTACAAAACAAAAGTGTGGCAATCATGGAAATATATGAAGAAATGGAACAGATAAACAAACAGAAAATACAGAGACAGATGTCTTTTAAGACCCCCAGGACACCAAGGACTCCCATATCTCCAGGTCCCCCAAGTGCAACAGCTAGTCCAAAAATGCGTATGGGTCTTGAACATTTGGATAACCTTGCCAGTCTAATGGAAGAATTGTCTCGATTAAAAAATGAAAATGCCAAACTTCAACAGAAATGTTCATACCTAGAAGATACCAGAGATCTTCTAAAAGCTAAAAATGAGATTTTGTACAGACAAAAAGGATCAAGTAATATAATGACAAGGGCCTCAACTATTGGGAAGTTTATGAAAACTCAGTTTGACAGTGCTATGTATACAAGTTCACCTAAAGATGTTGTTTTCAATGAATCTGCTGATAAGATGTATGAAGTTGAATGCTTTAATGAATCTGAACCACAAGGTCACCACAAACGTACTCAATCTCTCGGCTCATATGATCCTGATCTTGATCTACAAGATTCTGTGAAGCCAAGAACCCCAATAACTCCTGAAAAAGAGAAAAACAAACCTTTAGAATACTCAAAATCTATGAAACATCGATCGAACAAGGGCTCCATAGTTCAGAAATCATGGAAAAGTATTAAAAGTGTGTTCACTAACAAGCCAGAGGCAGATGATTATGAGGATTATGTCTCAACAGATCATTTTGATCAGAGAATCATACACAATCCACCAACTATTGAACTATCTGAAGTGAAATCAGTTGACAGTGGAGTTGAGTCAGCTGGCATGAGAAAATCTGCTAGCTCAGCTTTAACAACTCCAAGTACTAGCTTAGCTGATTCAGGCTCCCCTAGCCCTAGAAGTGAGCCTGTCTCAATCCCTGCTAGTAAGGATGAAGATCTCTATGACGGTGTCTGGATGGGACCCCCAGGATGGGATGCAAGAAGAGGGAGTCTGGAGTCGAACTCATCAGATGCTTCAGACAGTTCTTCATCTATTGAAATACAGCGAGTCTTCCTAAAGCAGAATCGTAAATCCTTAACAGGCCATGAGATTCAACGATCTGATAGTGATTCTAAAATTAAACCACAAGTGCTAAAACGAAGAAGATCTAGTCCTGTACTATTAGATGCAACAGCTGATGACCTTGAGGAAATGGACACAGAATTGGGCTCACCAATTCTTGTACGGTCAAATAGTCAGAAAAACCTTAGTACAACAGGTAGCCCACCATATGATGGTCCAAGAATGCATCGCAGTCATACGCATAGAGGTCATCGCAGTGCCTGGGGTCGTGTCAAGGATATCATTCACAATAGACGTGATTCTATCAAAAAGCGTGGCGGCCAATCAGGTCGTTTACAAAAATCAGATTCAGAGCGTAGTAGTGCTGATGTGTCTGAATTTGATATTGATGACTTTTTGGCACATATAGATCAGGAGTATGACTCTTCCCAGGGGCCCCAGCTTCCACAGCAGTCCCCTCCAATCCAGGATTCCCCCATGCCTGAAAACCTCCCAGGATCCCCACCAAAATCTGACTTACTCATTCCAGAAAGGAATGTCTCAGAGTCTAGAGCAAAGTCAAAAAGTCCAGAGAATAGTATGTCAGGTCCTTCCCCAAATGTGAAGAAGCGAAGACCACTAGCAAAACAGCACACGTCCACAGTGTTGGAATATGGGGGCCATGATATGCAGGAGCTAATGACGACCACAAAGCCAAGCCAAGGAAAGTCAGTGAACATAGAGGCCCTAATGGGTGAGTGATGTTTCCAGTTGTGAATTTGTATCATTTTCCTCATGGAAAAGTTATCCTGACATGAGCCTCAGTGATAAACAGTAAAGCCAAGAAAAAATATTTTTGTAAAAATGTTAAACTGCCCTCAGCATGCTAAACATGGTTACTAGATGAAAACATCACTTAGTGTGAACATTTTTGAGGTATCAGGTCTCCGATTCTAGGGGAGTTACATATAAATAGTTCACCTATGGCTTCTAACCTTTCATGCTTTATCAAATCTCAGACTAAATAATGTTGTTAAATGTATAGTTCTCATATTTTATTTGTTTCCAATAGGAATCAGTGTGATTGGGAAAATAGGTTAGCCAAATTAATTAAACATAAAGCAAATTATTTAAATGTATGTATATGTGTTTTTTAT
Source organism: Owenia fusiformis (assembly GCA_903813345.2). Lineage (NCBI taxonomy): Eukaryota > Metazoa > Annelida > Polychaeta > Sabellida > Oweniidae > Owenia > Owenia fusiformis. Next base: position 17,250,582 of record CAIIXF020000009.1, on the reverse strand, counting down.
TATTTTAACACAGAAATATGGAGATACATTGTAAATTCTGTAAGATCTCCTGGATTTAAGATCAGTTCAGTTGATCATATTACAACCGTAGCCCTATGAAGCCATTCAGATTTTAAAGGGTCTTTGACCTAATATAACACCATGTAATCACTGCAAACTATTACAAGGTATCACTTGTGTATTAAGAGCCAACCTCTGATCTAAATCACCTTGTTTCAGTAGTCTTTCTTCAGATCATTGTAGTGGGTCCAAAGGCATATAAACATTTGATGCAAGACTGATTAAATAACTAGATCCTGAATGCTTCACAAAACATCTTCATCTAATCAACTAAAAATCCAATTAATAAAATATGTACCTAATTTTGTACATTTTTTTTCTTACCAATCTCATTGTGGTAGCGATCAAATAATTAATGCATTTCCATAAAACTCTTGTTTGTATTTTAGATCTATTTTACCAACACTATATGTTATGTATATTTGTGAGGCATTCTTAATCCTTTTCTATTATTTTTTTGCTTGTTAGACCCCTACCCCATAGAAATTGTAGAAAAGTGTGGTCAAATATTATTGTTACAGCATCAAATAGAAAACACATAGCAACATAACAAAATTTAATGTTTAAAAATATCTTCAAACTATATTTGAATTTGTAATACTTATTAATCTTGCAAGTGACTGGAGGGGCCCAAATGATTAAGCCTGTATTCAAAACTGACAGTACATGTATTACATACCTACTGAGGTTTTAGGTTACCCTTTGCATTCATTGACTTCACTTCTTAAAAGAGAGCTTTGTCTTCACTCTTTCAGTTTACAATAAATCTCTGATCTCACCAAGCCAATCAGATTTCATGGTCGAAATACGGACGACCTTCTATATGGTCATTTTGTCTGACATCACCGCATAGTTAATGAGCATGCATTTAGCATGTGTTCCTTCAACTTTGCTGATTGGTTGAGAAAGGGTCAGCGTGGTGTCACAAGCACCAATCTTCGGGGCGGGGGTTCTAAACTGTAATATAGTCTATACTAGGCAGAGGGTAGTTTATAACTAGACTCTGCACGCAGGGTAGTTTTAGGTACATTATACCTTCTAGTGTTCCTCTTTTGGAAGATTTTAAAAATATAAAAACTTTTCTACCTTTTGTTGTTTAACATCAAGATTTTGGGAATTTATGGTCTAAAAACTTAACTGGGTTGATCTTTCTGTGTCTTATCTTGATCTCTTATCTGTGTTATCTCTTGTGTATATTTTCATGCATCATGATAAAATAGCAAGAATGAAATTCCTTAATTGCAAATACAGTAAAACCTGTCCGATGGAACACCTTTGTGTAAGGAATGCCTGTCAACAGGGAATGGTTTTCAAAAGGAGCAAATATTTTCCCATTGACTTATATGTTAACAGACCCTCTCTATAAGGAATACCTGTCAACTGGGAACAATTGTAAATCACTTTCACTTTGGTCACATTGTACATTCTATTGTTTTACAGAGCCATGAATTAAAGCCAATCTCTGATTCTAAGGAGCTTGGGTTAATATGAATGAGATTAGGATAAGGCATAAGGGAACAGGATGGGCAATCCAGAGAAGCCGTCCGTCCGTTCGTCCGTCCTTCCGTTCGTCCATCCTTCCGTTCGTTTGTCCGTGTGTCCGGGCGATAACTCCAATACTGGTTGACGGATTTGGTTCAAATTTTATAGGCTTATGAGTGTAGGACCTCTGCTCGCGAAGGAATTTTCAATATGGGCGCTCAATTCAAAATGGCCGCCATTTTTTGTAAAAAATGTAATCGTTGATAACTCAAATACAAGTTGACGGATTTGGTTCAAATTTTATATGCTGATGCCAGGGACAAAGGAGTTTCGCACATAAAGAGATTTTCAAGATGGCCACTTAATTTCAAAATGGCGGCCATTTTTCGTAAAAATATGTAATCTTTGATAACTCAAATACCAGTGAACGGATTTGGTTCAAATTTTATATGATGATGCTCAGGGACACAGTAGCTATGTTTGACAAAAAATTTTCAAGATGGCCGCTTAATTTCAAAATCGCGGCAATTTTTCGTAAAAAACGTAATCTTTGATAACTCAAATACCAGTGAACAGATTTGGTTGAAATTTTATATGATTATGCCTAGGGACACAGTAGCTCTGTTCAAGAAATAATTTTCAAGATGGCGGCTGAATTTCAAGATGGTGGCCAATTTTTGTAAAAAACGTAATCTTTGATAACTCATATACCAGTGAACGGGTTTGGTTCAAATTTTATATGATGATGCCAAGTTCACAATGGTATAAACTAACTTTGCGCCAAATTTCATGCTTTTATCACAAAGTGCACAAACATTTCAACATTTACACTAGCTAAAATAAACATAATATGTTTTGTTCGGTGGGATTTGCTACTCCGTGGAGTTGCTGTTTTTCTAGTTTGTTTGTTATTTATTGTCATTATACAAATGCAAGTCTTTTAACAAGACTTGATTACATCTGACGAGTTGTGCCTATCTAGGGCCTGACAAACCCATTTTTGAAGATAACAGAAATGTATTTGTGACATATTTAGCTAAATTAAATTTAAATCATTTAAAGATCCAAACTTTCAAATTAAAAAATGCTATAAAATGAGGTTGTCATTTGAATAATCACTTTTAAGCAACATCTCTTGACATATACAACAGTTATTCATCTTCAATAATTAAATACTCAATCAGCAATTTTAGTTCACCAAAGCTGAGAACCTCTGTAGAGAACAGTTTTGGCTTGTCTGGAGAGCGTTCCTTGTTCACAGATTATGTTCCTCAACATTTGATTGGATAGTATAAAATAGAACCCTACTATTTTTAACTTTCTTTGTTATTATGAGCCACTAAGATGCACCTTTTGGTATTGGAAAATCATATTTATATTTACTTGTAAAGCAGAGATGAAACACTTTAATCCATTTCACTGGAAGGAGCATGTACAAATCAATCAGTATTCAAAGTCTCAGCATTATTCTCAAAATGTTAGTTAATGGTACAATATACTATCATTTTTCTTACTAGTATTGCCCTTTGTGGTTTCTACACCAAACCATCTAGTTATTGTAAGATTATGTTCAATATAAGTTAACCTGGTTAGATGCTTTGTGTTTCAGATTCCATCAATCCAGAGTTTAACAAGAAGATGAAAGAATGGGAGGATTTAAAGAATAAACGTATGAGCATCTCAGCTGGTGGTAAGTCACTTGGGATTGTGAGAGTTGAAGATGAGAGGGGGAAGAGGGGAGGAGATGGAAGGGGGGAGAGGGGAGGGGTGGAGATGGAAGGGGGAAGAGGGGAGGGTTGGAGAGACAGAGGGTAAGAGGAGGGGGTAGATGGTGAGGGGGCAGAGGGCCATGGCAAGGTAGCAGAGTGCCTGGTCAGTAGGCAGATAAGTCTAACAAAGGAGCAGAGGGGTATTGCCAGGGGACAGATTATTTTGCCATATGCAAGAACACTGTACTGTAATTACCCTTGAGCTTATTTGGCAGGCTCTTTGTATTGGTATTCTACTTGTTATGTATATCTTGGTTATTTCTAGATCTTTGTTAATGGAAGCAGCTATATTGAAATATAGAATTCATTATGATGTATCCCTATAAAACTGTTATGTGTAGATAATATAATGAAAAGGACAAAATCACTGAACTAATTGGTGTTAAAATAACCATAACATGTACAACATGAAGTGTTTACTACTGTATTAGTAATCATGGATAGCACATATTTGAGGTTCACCATTAATCAAGGCACTTAATAAGCAAAAAAACACAAGGTAGCTTTACTGCACATATAGAACACAGTTCAATGTTAATAGAAATGCAACACAAACACATCCACTGCTACCACTCCCCTCTATATTTCAGCATCAACAATTCATAGACCTCGAGCCACAGTTGATGATTGCGACATGAACAGATTATCCAGGGACCCCAAGGCGCCACCCATCAACTTCAAGGAGATACAGAAAAGTCTAACAGATAGCTTTAATAGGAAGCTTCAAGACTGGGAAAAGAAAAAGTATCGTAAAAGTCGTGATTGTAGCCCAGGGGCCATGCCTGTAGTTGCAGAAACAAAATCTCCAGAACGAAGGGGAAGGAAAACTAAACGCTATGAAAGTAAAAGTGCAAAAGCAAAAGAACGTGAGAGAGCAAAATCAAAGGAAAAGTCTAGGGAGGATAAAGAAAGAGAAAAGGAAATTAAAAGACTTGAAAAGCAACAACAAAAAGAATTAGAAAAGTTAGAACGACAACAGCAGAAGATCGAAAAAGAGCGAAAGAGACTTGAAAAATTAAAAGCTCTTGAGAATGAACTCGCTGCTGAAGAACTTCAAGAAGAAGGAACAGTAAGGACATCTATTGGTAACCTTCCTATTGATGGACTCTCAGAAGAATTTGCCAAAAAACTTCAAGAATGGGAAGAGATGCAAAAGAAGAAAGGGATTTTAATTGATGAAAAACCAACAGGAGAGGACCCAAGTACCACAAGATCTGGTTCACTAAAAGAAGGGACTCACTCAGAGCATAAATCAGTGAAACACAGGGCCTACTCCTCAGATAGTTTGGTTAATCTAGCCAGGGAGGGATCCATAGACATACAGCTTGAAGACCTCATAGCAGACATAAAACCTCAGCCTGACCCAAATGAAAAAGAGGCTTCTAAACATACAATTGAAAATGAACTGGTTAATCCTGATGAGACTGACGCAAGGACAATTATGGAACAACCAATAACTCTTATTACAACAAGTGACTTAAACAATGCTTTAAATGCAATAACAGAGCCTGTCAATAATAAAGATACCTCTAAAAGTGCAATATCAGAAACTCCCTCTAGTCCAACACTTGATATACAACCTGATAAAAATGTTGAAACTATAAATGGATGTTCACAATCTTGGGCCAGCACTAGTGAAATAATTGATATCCCCTCAGGTCAACAGAATGACTCATCCTCTCGTACAGTGATTGACTCCATTGGGTTATCTGGAACATCCAGTGACTCTAAAGTGACCTCAACATCTCCTGTTGTCCAAGATGAGGCCTGCAATACTGAAGACAACCTGGTTCAAAGCCATGAGGCCATTGTCACGTAAGTTACAATACTTCACATTCTGATACTCTCTCTTGCTTCAATCACTTAATGTCTGAGTAGCTTATGAGGAGAGTTTTTGATTTTGAAATTAATTTGTAAAAAGTTTGATGTTTTCAGAGTCATTAAAAATGGATTACTTTATCTTCAAGACAATTTCAATAAACTGGATTTTACAAAACTCCCCTTATTTATTAAAAATGGACTGATCCAGTTGACTCGCCTGAAGCCACCATATTTTTTTTTTGCGGGAAGCTTATCAGAACCCTTTAACGATCCATATATGCTTTAGAAGCTTCATGAAACTTTGATAAAAAAAAAGAACACTCAAAATTGAATCAATAATTTTAGTTTCGACTTCTGGGAATGTTTCATTCAGCATATTGTAAGATTGTTGACATGTTTATTCATCTCTAGTTTGAAGGGTGTTAACAGAAGACTTACCGAGGAGATAGAGGAGAAGGAGAGGTATGAGAACAATCTGAGAGATGAAATCAAAAGGATTAAGGAATCAATAGATAATCTCAACCAACAGCACAACAAGGAAATAGGTTGGTAAAGTTGATTTAGGTTCTTTTAGGTTAAATTCTCCTTTAGGAACCCTTCCGAAAAAGTGAATTTTATTATTATGAAAAATGGTGGCCATTTTAAAATGAGTGGCCATATTGGAAAATCTTCTTGAGTAGAAGTCCTATGGCCATGATGTATCTGAATCAGCTTATAATAAACCAGATCCATATCTGAGTTATCACTTTGACAGATGAATGGAGAGACGAAGATATGGATCAATGGATGGATGGCTTCTCTATATCCCTACTTGTATGGACTTAATGAGGTATCAGCCTGTCATATTAAAACCGGATCCCTCTACTCATATTTGATTTAATTAAGTTTCTTCAGATGAATGGACAGACTTCATTCATTGGGATAATCAGAAAAGAGTGATAATGGCGAATATACATATGTACGTACCTGCCATTTGTTTTGCTCTTTCTGGGTACACATCATTTGTGTACAATGCACATTAAACTTTCATCACATTAAATAGCATAATTGAATGTATTTACAGAGAGTTATAAGAAAGAACTATGGGCCAGTAGTAAGATAGGAACAGCTGAATTGAACAAAAAGGAAGTCCAGTCAGCCATTGCTGAACTGAGGGAGAAACTTGCAGACATTGAAAGACAGCAGATGAGTCAAACTGACATTAAGGTAAACCTCAATTTGCATTTGGCAGTTTTATATGTTTGGGTTTTATTATCAAGTTTTATTGTGATTGTTTTTATCAAGCTTTCTTGTAATTATCTTTATTTCATTGGCATCAGGTTTTGTTTGTGTTGCCATATTTTGGTTGTTGCACCACATGATTATTGTATTATCATTGTTTTGGTTTTATTGCCATGATTTGTTTCAATTTTATTGTCATTATCCCACATGCATTTGAATATCATGTGGATACAATCATATCATATGATGACTTGGTAGTTGCCTTGATGATTTGCCATATAAACTAATACAAGCGGGCTTACGGAACCAGAAGTCATGTGAATGGCTCAAACCCGTTCCATTGAATGAAGAGCTCTGCCCACTTCATGACAGGCCTTCATAGAAAAATGGAATCTATCAACAATGTACAATTAGTACATACACTGTGCATAGTTCTTCAACTAATTAAGAGGCCTTACCATTTTTGTATTGGGGGTATTCAAGAAACTACATGACAATTGAGTTGAATTAACTTTCCCATAATGCGGGCTGGTCTGCTAGGCACATCTGTAAATTTGTCCATCTGTCTGATAATTAATATTAAATGTAACGTTATGGTGGCCATTTTTGATTTTACGTCCTAAAATCTTGTCTGTAAAACCTTGCCTTTGCTTTTCCAGCTAAATTGTTTTTTATTGACATATTGATCTGAATTTTTAGGGATATTTCTTGTTGTGAAACTTTAGAAATGATTAGTTCTTTGACATTCTTGGTAAATATTAAGGCAGCCATTTTGGAATTTCCATCCTTGAATCTTGTCTGCTTTGACATCTAACTCTTCACTTTTTAGTGGTAAACCCATCATGGAATACTCTTTTTGCATCATAGATCGCCATGGAATTTGGTATAGGGCACCTTTGATTTAGAATTGGTGGAATCGATGGATGAATCAAAATAAAAATGTAATTCAGGGATTTCTCATAAACTACAGAAAGTAGTTATGCTCTCAAAAGATGGCACAGACTTTCTTGGGTGTAATATTTTCTTTATTTGAAATGCTGAATAACAATAAAACCATCTGGTGAATAATAATAATTTTGACATTGTGAAATAGTGATTATTGATACTATATATATGTCCTGTTCAGTCAGATCAGTATATCAAGTTATACAGCAAATGGGTTTGTCTTTTATCTTTATTTTAATAAATAAATGATCAATTATGTTACTGTTCTGTTTTTGTTGCTGCCTAAATTCATTCTGCAATGAAGGTTAAACAAGTGCAATTATTTGATACCACAAAGGATAAGACAGCAAAAAGTGTAACTTATAAGAAGGTTTAGAATTTATTAAAGGCAAAATCAGATCTATAGGGAGTGACAAAATTGCAAGCACAGTTGACCTGATCAAAGTGCAAAAATGGGGGAAGATATTTAAAGTGAAAATGGTAACCTTATTTATAGACAAATGAATGCATTATTGTAAAAATCTATTCTCAAAAAAAGCATACTGTATTGTGATGTTTAGAAAACAGACACTGTACTACTATTGTTTGCGAGATCTGATACTGCCTTTAATGTTGTTTTCCTGTTCAGTCATACATGTAGTCAAATGACTTTTATTTTCTAGGAGTCTCCTAATCAGAGAGAGGATTCAGAGATAGTAGAAAGATTGAAACAGGAAATACAAGAACTCCGACACCAGTTACATGTAGAGGCAAACAAGAATTCTACAAAAGAAGGTAGGTGTCTTTAAAATGGGTCTGAACGTTACCAAAAATTTACTGAGAACATATCAGTGTATTTGGGCACTAAGCTTTCCTTATAGAAAATTTTAATGTAGATTCATTTGATCCAACTGGGCCTTATCTAACATAAACTAGGATTTTATTTCTTAGTTTAAGTTAAGAACAAAACAATGTACAAAATTTTATCAGTATACTCAGGCTGCATAAAGATACCTGATTAATTCCAGATGGGGAAAAGGAAAAGGATGATTTTCCTTTCAACAAAGAAGATTTCGAAAAACTTTATGAAGTTGCTGTCAATCTGCAGAAACAGGTAGAATTTCTTTCACTTATGTAATGTTTTCCCTATTTATTTATATGAATTTCTATACTTGAACATGTGATTCAATATCACAAGTGTCTAACTCTTGTTGTCTGTAATGTCTTTAGTGTTCCTTGGCAGGTTAAAATTTCTTTGTTCCTGTCTAAATCTCCTTTTTTCCAAAGGAAAAAATCAATACAATTGGCACTTTTATTTGAAAATGACAAAGCATCGGATGAATAAGTTTTAACAATTTTGTAATTAAGGTTTCAGTAACTTTGTTACTCTCTTGTTTAATCCTGTCTCTTTGAGGATCTCTTCATTGTTTAATTACAGTTGAGTGACTTAAGCCAAGGTGTAACTGAACGGAACAAGGTGATACTGAACATGAGAAAACATCTACTCATACAAGAAGTCACAAACATGTTACTACAGACTGACAATAAACGCAAAGATATTGAACTGACAGTTGCCAAAGAGGCCCGGAAGATTGGGCTGGTAAAGAGATGGAAGACATTTGGGGGAGCAGACTATTTCCTCAGAGCTGGGGTAGGTGTTGTTAATGTTGCTCTCAATGAGAGTAAGGTTGGTTATGGTTCGGTTCGAACCATTTAGATCACCAAGAACAGAGTACAAAATTTTTATTTTAACGACAGGAAAAATACTTTCTTTTCATTCTGTGTAACATAGATTTTCAGTATGGCCACTCAATTTAAAATGGCTGTCATTTTTTGTAAAAGATACCGTATACCAATCAGTCCTAGGGTATTTTATTGTTGACATATCACTCACAATTTTGACAATATACTAGTAATCTAGTATCATTTTTTGTTTCCGAATCAGGTAATATATTTATCATTGTCATGAAGAAACGGATATGAATCCTTCAGAAAATGTAGTTTGGCATATTTCAATGGACATACAAATTCTCTTTCAAATATTTTACTAACCATCTCAGAAAAAGTACTCTTTAAAAGCTTATTAAATTCACTGTGGCTTGCGCTTGAGTTATTTTTGATTTTGTACACATGGTTATCCCAAAATGGTAAAAACTTCAAATCCACTGTAAAATCCACTGTATGCAGCTATTGATAATGGACTGGGCTCATACGTAGCTTACAGGCTATTTAGGGCACTTATGGGGCTGTAGAGCCCATTGAGTCATCAAGTTTGTGCTATGATCAAATTTGACCACGTATTAAAACTGAAGATATATATATACTAAACTCCAAACATTTTAACTGGAAATATTATAATTACGTATGATTTCAGTTTCTATCATCTATGGGTGTCCGTTCAGACCTGAAGACAAAAAGAACTGCTGAAGTAGAATTTCAACATGGAAATAAGATAGACACAAGCACATATAACACATCTTGGCTGGACCATCTCAAAGCAGTAGGTAAGAATAAAATAGACACAAGCACATATAACACATCTTGGCTGGACCATCTCAAAGCAGTACATGTAGGTAAGAAATAAATTAGACACAAGCACATATAACACCATCTCAAAACAGTAGGTAAGAATAAGATAGACACAAGCACATATAACACATCTTGGCTGGACCATTTCAAAGCAGTAGGTAAGAATAAGATAGACACAAGCACATATAACACCATCTCAAAGCAGTAGGTAAGAATAAGATAGACACAAGCACATATAACACATCTTGGCTGGACCATCTCAAAGCAGTAGGTAAGAATAAGATAGACACAAGCACATATAACACATCTTGGCTGGACCATCTCAAAGCAGTAGGTAAGAATAAGATAGATGCAAGCACATATAACACATCTTGGCTGGACCATTTCAAAGCAGTAGGTAAGAATAAGATAGATGCAAGCACATATAACACATCTTGGCTGGACCATTTCAAAGCAGTAGGTAAGAATAAGATAGACACAAGCACATATAACACATCTTGGCTGGACCATTTCAAAGCAGTAGGTAAGAATAAGATAGACACAAGCACATATAACACCATCTCAAAGCAGTAGGTAAGAATAAGATAGACACAAGCACATATAACACATCTTGGCTGGACCATTTCAAAGCAATAGGTAAGAATAAGATAGACACAAGCACATATAACACCATCTCAAAGCAGTAGGTAAGAATACGATAGACACAAGCACATGTAACATACCAAGAAGGTCAGATTGTTGTAGACTACTTTCTTTCTGACTTGGTCAACCAAATCTTTGTTGAAATTCTGAGATTTCACTGATGTTGTACCTTTTTATGTGCAAATTGTTTTTTTAACTGTACATGTAGATTGTAAATATTTTATTGTGACATATTTTAGATTCATGAATAATTTGTATGTTGGTATATGCCACTCTGGAGTTTTTCTATGTACTGTTTGCATTATCACAAGGGGTCAACTGAAAACAAAGACATGACAGCATGGCTGAATTTCTGGTAGAAATATTTAGTAAGAATTTTTGTTTTCTTGATTTTGTCACCTTATCCATCAAATTAACTTATTGGTAATATTTGGCCAGTATGTAATGTGTACATGTAGGTTCCACTCTTGAAATATGATTACATTTCAGAAATAGATAAAATTGATATTTCGATATTTACAAATCATTTACCTCGCTTAGAGCACAAAGACAGATTTCCATTTTGTACCAATTTTGTACAATGATTCAAAGTCATATATTATTTGAAATGAAGACATTTCTTTTTTTACTAGTGCATATATCAATGTAGTAATGTTCCTATGGAGGATCACATTTGCACTTGAAAGCACATTGTAGATGTCTTGGAGAGATTGAACTGTTTTTGTGACTACCTTACCCGTATTTTTACTCTTAGTTTCTTTGAGAAACTATCTTTGTTTCCTAAGCGAGGGAATCGTTTTGCAATTATCAAAAAATTACTCTATGTATTTCTTAGGTATAACTATATATTTAGAAACTGGAACCTACGCACTGCATACAGGCCAAATTCATAGTTGAAATTTGAAGGATAAATGTGATATAATTGAGAAAATAAAAATAACTATCGCTCCAACCATGCTGAAACAGACATTATATCTATGTTTCTAGTTGATCCTGATTATCTTCAGTATGTAATATGAATATTGGCATAATCCCAGCATGAAATGATGTATCACGATGACTCAACATTTCATTTCAGTTAGAGAAGCAAGAATAAAGCAACTTCAAACTCCTTTACCAGAGATTCACAAATTTAGGGATGCCAGTAGTAAAGCCCACCAGTGCGATATAGTTGAATCAATCCGCCTTGAGGATCGTGCCACATCCGAGCCTCCAACACCTAAAAAACTAAAACTTGATGCTTTGAATGATGCACAAGACTCCTGCCCACTGAATGAGTCAGAGACTCAGACATCTATGTCGAATTTGTTAGAATTTGCTGAGAATATTCGGAAGAATAAAGAAGATTTAGCATCAATTGGTGTTCAGACCTCACAGGAGTTGAGTATTAATGTTCACAAGACAATTGAAATCCCAGGCATCAGTGGTATTAAGTCACCAAATTTGGATGATAAGGAGGCGAGGCGTGAATTTTTACGACAACGACGGGAATTAAGACGATTGAGAAAAAACTCAGACAAAGAAACTGATGGTAATAGTGAAAAGGTAACCACAGAAGGAAATGATAGTAAAGAGTACATCACAACTGATACTAAAAATAAAGAAAAACCTAGAGTTCTACCACTTTCAACTCCTAACAACTCTGGGCTTGGGTTGCCTTCAAGGGTGTCTAGATCTCCCCCTCCAAGGAAACCTTCTAATGAAACCAGTCAGCCACATAGTTTAGGCAGGCAAGATTCATTTGGATCTGATAAGAGCACACCAACAAATGACACCAAAGTAACATTCACATTCACTGTCAGCCCAGAACCAAGTCCTGAGCCACTTGATAAAGGGAAATCGGGAAACATTGAAGAAATTGAGTTCCGAGTATCCTTACCCAGTCAGTCATCTCCAAAACCTGTACCATCCCCTATAGAGAGCCCTATTGGCAATAAGCCTATATTAGGACTACGGGCTCTAGAAGAGTATCACAAATCAGCAGAGGCTAGAGCAGCTTTTAGGGATTCAGACAAATCTAGCTCTATATCATCAAGTTGTGAGTCAATACCCATCAAAACACCCCCCAGTAAAAGGAAAGTCTCAGTTGATGATGCATGTGTTATAAAACAAGCACCCCATAGCCCACTCATCAGATCTAAAAATCCCCGTAAGTTGAAGAATGAAAGTCATAACATCCACTCTGATACTACAGTGGACATGCGAACATGGCATGCTACCCCTCCTAAAAGACATTTCCGCCACCGGATAGTCTCATCTGAAGATAAAGCTCCAGTTCAAGAACCTGATATTCAAGCAGTAAATACCAAATCAGAACTTATGTCAGTGTTTGAGAAAAGATCTCGAGTAATGCCTGATAAGCGCTCTGTGTCACCTGTCTCCAGACTAAGGCAGAATAGTCAGCCCCCAATTAACTCTCATAGCAAAAGTCGGTGGGATCATGATGAACCAGCAAAAAAAGTTTCAGAAGTTGTCTCAACATTTGAACATCAAACTGATTCAGAACTGATTGTGAAACCAAATACACATTTGAGATTATGTAAAGTGCCAAGTCCTAAGCCACAAGTGTCACCATCACCTGTGTGGAAGCTTAAAACTGCAAAAGAACTTATACAAGAAAGTGCAAGAAAGAAAAGTGTGTACTCAATGTCTGAACATGATAATGAAGGAGTGATTGGACACCGAAAACTTATGGCTTCTACTTCTCATGAGAGTAAAGTGAATAAAGTTGTCAGACAGTTTTCCAGAGACAGTAGCACTCCAGAGTCATCAATCACATCTCCCTCAAAAGACAGAAGTATATCAAGGGACACCAGTCGTTCCCTTTCAAGGGAGCGCAGCATAAGTGGGTCACCCAAAGTGCAGAATGTCATCAGACGTTTGTCTCAAACACGAGAATCTGAACATCAGGTTACCAAACCTCAACTGAAAGATCTTCCTAATGATGGTCAAGTGAAAAAATTAAAAGATACATACAGTAAGACTGATTCTGAAACATCAGATAAAATGGAGAAAAAGGATTCTCCAAAGAGTGTTCCAACGAGAAGGAAATCCATTGAAATGCCCAAAGATGGGACAGTGTCAAAAACAAAAGGATTGTTTCAGGTGAAAACCAAATCAGATTCAAATAAATCAAACTCACAGTCTTCATCAAGAAGTTCATCAAGATCATCATTAGTTGTAACAAATCCTAAATTAGACTCTACTAACCCTGTTATAAATGAGAATATTGTCTCAACATTGAGCATAAACATTTCTCCCAAACCTAAAAGTGAAGATACTAGCAGCGAACATTCCATGCAGCCAACTGACTCCAGTGCTCCATCAACTCCTGTGACTTCAAAACTAAGTACGCCAAAAAGTAAGAGAATATTTCAGTTCTCACCAAAATTGAGATTCAAGTTACGGCGTGGTCAACGGCCAAGAAGCACCCCTGATGCTTTACCTGGATCAGGAGCCATTGCTACTCTTTGCCAGCAGACTATCACTCTAAGTAGTCCTGTTCCTCAGCAGGACCCTGTAGGTAGGACTCAGTCATCTCCTGCAACTCTCCCAGATACATCTGAGGCTACAAAATCACAGACTTTACCAAGATCTGTAAAACCCATTGATGCAGAGACACCTCCTAATGATTCAACATCGTTAACCACTGACAGTATAGATGGAGCTAGTGGTGGGAGTGATCCACCTGAGAGACGGAGACGGAAGTTCATTGACTCAACCTGGCTGCAGAAACCTAAACGATTTTTTCGCATTACAAAGTGAGTGATTTTAAGTATGCTGTTAAGTTTCTTCAATTTAATATAATGTCTTACAGGTATGAGCATGGTCTGACTAACATCAGTTTCTTTTTATTTTGAAGCATGTTATTTTGTATTCCCATAGTATTCATCAAGATGCTGTAGTTATATTAACATAAATTGGTCAATACAAGTAGATCCCTTTTATATAACATTATAAGATGTTTGTTTTGTTTTGTTAGTTTGGAATCTTGGAACCTGCAATTCCCTGCAGTCAACCAGCAAGGTATACATGTAGAGTCAGATAATTCTCACACAAAACAACTGGATCCATCTCACAATAAAGTCATGCACTGCAGTTACACTAGCACAACTAACACCCTAAGCTCTGCTAAGTCAAACTATAACAGTTACTCCAATATCAACAAATCAAAATCAATGATTGGAACCAGTATGGAAAGTGGTAATAAAATCATCAATGAGGTTGATAAAATGAGCCATACAGAGATTGATACATATCAGAGTGAAAATTTGACCTCAAAAATTAATGAGTCGAGATCAGTGATTGGTACTGTGACAAGAAAGAGTGTGAATAAAACAGATGGTGATCATGCCATTAGTGAGGACACAAACAGTAAAGTGATAGGTGATGACTCTAGCTACAGTGGAACTATACATGTTGAACAGCCAGGAGTATACATAAGTGAGCTTCAGCATGAGTTGTCTCTCAGTGAAGATGACAAAGGAGTGTATTATATTGAAATGGAGATAGACTTGATGAAGGAGCTAGGTATTGAAACTGATTCCAAATCTTCAGATTCTTTGTCTACCTTCAAGCTTACAGAAGACACAAGTTTGTAGTTTGCCCTGCTTATTGTATGGTATGTGCTTAATCTTTAATTAATATAACCTTTTGTATAAGAAACCAACCTATTCTGAGGTTATGAATGAATCAAGTTTCTCACTAATTGTTTTATTTAACTTAATAGTGTTTGATGTTTTGCACCAATAATATTAACCCCTTTGCTTGATTTTTGTTCAATGATGGTTTTGTTTATTTTGTGTACAGAACCTCAAGGCTTTTTGTCTGACAATACATGTCTATTTTATTTTGGCAAATGCATTTGTATTTTGTTTACATGTATATAAATTTGTATATAATGCATACATTTACTAGTATACTACTATAATTGTAAACATTTTAGATATAATTTGAATTCATAAACATTACAATTCATTTGTAAACTGATCTGACAGATTTGACAGACTTACCAATTTGAAAATGTAATATGCCCTGAATATGTGACCTACATTAAATCTTCAATATAGAAAGCACAAATGAAAGAATGAATTATGGCAATGTTAAAGTGTTCAAGTATTTATATACTTCAATGTTTCTATTAAATGGTTTCCCTATGTTGCAGGTGCTGAATTAGAAATCAGACCATGTAAATTGTTATATACAAAGTTCTTCATCAAAGTATGTTGCAAGAACGATCGACTAGATTACCCCTGGATTCACCAAACTCATCCTATCAGAGTTGCAGATCTCACTCTAGAAGGATGGTTCTGCTGTGCCTCTGTCGGATGGCTAACAGTGAAAATGATCAGTTGTAGTCAAGAGGATTGGTGAACTAGACAAGATAACTTCTAGTAGTGAATCTATTTGTGATTTAATCGTAGATGGATGTGTATATTTCAGGCCCAATTAATAGCACATATTACTAACTGATGCCATGACAATTTGTGATGTCCATAATAGATATTTAGTTAATGGTATGAAATACCAGCTATATGATTGATTCTAATAATAGTCACTGAGCTGATTTCTCTAAGAGCTATAGATCAGGAGATGGTTGTCTTGGTATCTGCCACAAAAACTAGTTACTGTGAGGACCATCTTTTGACATTTTCCAATTTCTGTACTCACTTTTTTAATCATTCAATAAATTTTTTTATCAAAGTCTATTGATATCATACATGAAATGCAGTGAAGTGATAAAAAGTTATATATATATATAAATTTTCTTTAAAGGCAACCCTGTGTAACCCAATATTAGAGGCAAAGGGCAGTACTTCAAATGGTATATTCATTTTTTGTGGCAGAACACCAGACAACACTTACTTTTTTGAGCAGCTCCTGGACTATAATAGCATATGTACTGTACATATACATATGGTCTTATTATTGCTTAATTAGGACTTTTTGTACAGTGCTTTCCTTAAAATGTGGTACATAATTCTTTTTACAATGTTTAACATGACTTATATGATGCTGGTACCATAATATGCATATTTTGCAGAGGCACATTAAACTGTAAACTACGGCAGAAGCATTTTTGTGCTACTCCATAACCCATGACTTGTGTTAATGTGCATTCATTTTGTATGTGGTGCTACCTGTGCATATTTTATGACTTGCGGAATATGCAGATTGTTCACAGAGTAACTGATTGAATGTGTATGACATATCAGTTAAATGATTATTATTGCTGCATTTGTCAATATTCAGCTGCAGTTTGTAGAACTGTATGATATACATGTAAAGGCAGTCATTGTCACTGTATTAACTGTGTATTTTAAGATTGTACATATTGCTTCTAGTGATATCTATATCATATGAAATGTTTTTGGCTTTTAGCTAAATATTTGTATAAATTTACAAGTAAAGAGCATTATTATGATTATAATAATACAATGTATAACTATTATATAATAGAATACTCAAAAACCACATATGCCTCAAATTCCTCGTGATGTACATGTATTTTATGATTTTTCATCCCTGGAGATTTCTAGTGCAATACTGAACTATGTCTATTAACCCATAGCAGTCTGAAGCTTTCCATTGAATTTGAGCCCATATGGTCTGCTGTTTTTCAATATCATTTTTAACCAGAGATAAGGCTGAAGGTTCAGATTATGTTTGAATCATAAAATACCTTGATTCTATGATTTATTTCAGTGCATTAATTCAAGTTGTATGGTTAACTGAGCAGAAACATTATTTTACAGTACATTATGGTTTCACAATGAACTGAGCATTATAGTTTCACAAAAAACTAGATGGTTTCATTTTCTATAAAGAAGTGACAGTATATTTGAATTGCGATAAAGTACTGAAAATCATACTTTATTGGATTTAAAAGCATTCATCCTTGTCACAGTACAGGTTATTGCATGCATTCATGCTTTTAAATTTCCAATGAAGAATAATACCCAATTCCTAAGATAATTAAGACATGATGATGCCTCTTCAAAATGGTTGTTTTCAAAAATAATCAAAAATGAAATAACAGAGGCAATTAAGTATGTTAATTAATCAAGAATAGATATATGTGCAATATCTTTGTGTCATGCCAATACTAGCCTTGCCCAAGTCAGTATTTTTTACTAATCTGATCTGGTCATAATAGAAATCAAGATAAGAAAAAGAGACCGACTTGGGCAAGGCTAGGCCAATACATACTTGCCAATTTATCATCTTTACCATAAAATACAATTTTTAAATTCATAAAGCTAACATTTATTCCACAAGTTTATATCTAAACAGCAAGACCAATCAGGCTTTCAAATTAAAACTATTGGAGAATTAATGTTTTGAACATGTCTATAAAAATATCTCTGAAAAACTTTTCAGCCATGACCATTTTATTTTGGAATATCTGTTACTTGTATGAGCTGAAAATATGATCTTGAGAGATGAACAAGGATGCAATATGTTATCAAGTAACTGCCTCAATTTGTTAGAAGGCATTTTAATGTATCAGTCTCGCATCAATGGTATACAGTATACACCCACCCATATTCACCAGTACACTTACCCTTACTTTCCAGATGATTCACCCCTAAGTGTAAACTCTTACCAGTACAATTCACTCTTACTTACAAGTACATTCACCCTTACCTATGAGTGCATTCACCCTTTAATGCCACACTCACTCTTACTTATGAGTTAACTATATTTTTACCAGTGCATTTACCCTTACTTTAAAGTACATTGGGTGGGAGTGAAATAGTTCTGATGCAAGACTGATCATTTTATTTACAATTTTTACACATGTACATTGTATTTATATGAAATAAATCTGTTATGATAAATGTAGTCTTGCATTTCTTGTGTTAGGTACATTAATTCATGCTAAATAATAAAATTCATTTCCCTTAGAATATAAAGGTATGTAGTTGACTCAAGTAATATGCTAATTCTTAATTTTCAATCACGCAAGATAGGAGGCACTCATGAAATAGTCAAGGCACTCCAATGAGCTTTAAAGCTCTGGTCACACTAAACCTGATTTTGAAATCGATCTGTATATGGACCCATGTGGGGTACCATGTAGACCATGTAGTTGAGATCAATTATTAACTAGATAGTACTAAATACAGGGTGGTCCAAAAAATGGGACACCCGTATTTCAAAAATAAATATTGATTTTCTTGATGAAAACATGGCATATTATATACCAATGGATAGGGAATTTACTCATCTTTAATTTGGTATATCATAAGTTCAAATTTATTATAATATCTGTCAACGAGCGTCCATAATATAAATGACGTCATTTTCGTTTCAAAACGGGTTTTCCAAAACTTGTAAAAACCAAGTTTTATCGTCAACTTTATTTACATAAACAGACGTTCAATATGTCCACCATTTTGATCAATTGTAGCCCTCAACTTTGGCCTAAACTGGTCAATAGCATCACTGATGTGCTGTTGAGACAATGAATTTCACTTCTCAATAATTCTGTCCTAAGAGACTAAATAGATGTAAAGGATTTATGGTACACTGATTCTGTTAGTTCTCCCCATACCTGGTAGTCGCAGACGTTGGGTGATCAAATGATCTGGGGAGGCAGTGATTAAGGGGGGATGAATCTAGGCACATCTTTTTTAATTATTTGACACTCTTGTGGGATCTTTTGCTTTGAGCCCCATTTTATTGGAAAATGTTATGATTCGAAAATGAGCTCATATCAGGATGGTCCAAAAACAACATAATTGGATCATCCGATATCAATGTCTGTGACGACCACATATTGGGAGAAATAACAGAATTGTTTTATCATGAACCCCTTACATCTACGCAGTCCCTTATCAAGGATAGAATTGTTGAGAAGTGAAATTCATTGTCTCAACAGCATATCAATGATGCTATTGACCAGTTTAGGCCAAAATTGAGGGCTACTATTAATCAAAATGGTGAACATATAGTTGAATATCTGTTTTTGTAAATAAAGTTGACAAAAAACTTGGTTTTTGTAAGTTTTGGAAAACCCATTTTGAAATGAAAATTACATCATTTATATGGACGCTGGTTGACAGACATTATAATTAATTTGAACTTATGATATACCAAATTAAAGATAGGTAAATTCCCTAGAATTCAAGAAAATCAATATTTATTTTTGAAATATGAGCGTCCCATTTTTTTGGACCACCCTGTAGGGAATATCCTATGATTTATGAGAGATATGATTTTATCCATGAATGTAAGCATTGTTAAAGTATAGATATAAATATCCATGGGTGGGTAAAAAATTATGCCTAACCATGTATAGCTTAAATAATTTCACATATCTTACCAGACAGAACATGCACCTCATGTTGAATATATTCTAAAAAGTACAGATCACAATCTGGGGTAACACCTTATCTCATTAGAAGGGGTCTATACAGGGCGTATCAGGGTTATCTCATAAAATCACAAAACTAGTGATGACTACATCAATTTCATTCAATGTACCATAAAGCCACACCCCTCCTCTTTGCAATGATATGTCATTCATTCACATGTGGTCATGGGTTGGGGGAGAAATCCTTCCATTTGCACATTTGGTCAAAATCGGCTCTGGACCAAGTTTCAGATATCGAATTGCCCATGGGATGCTTTTCTCCGCTTTAACCCACAGATGACTCCAGGCTGAACCATGCATGACGTGGAGAGATGAGCGCATCTTTATGTGCAAAGAAGTGGTGGCAATTTGGAGGGGTATAGGATGTATTCCTGCAAGAATATGAGTATGAACACTTTACTGTTTATGCCACACCTGTCACATCTTTTTTCAATAGCCCTTATGTCCCATGCATGTTTTTTACAATGTTTAAAACTTGGGTCCAAGCTGAATTTTGCCCCACTTCGCAAAATTAATGATTATTCAGCCAGCCATGACTTCCTGTGAATGAATTAAATTCCATTGCAGAGGAGTAATTTGGCTTTTTGGTACATTGAATGAAAAGGATGCAGTCATCATTGGTTTTGTTTTCTTCAAATATTGCATTGGGCCCCGTACACAGACTTTCGCGATGTTTATAAATTTGTCCCAAGCTAATTTTGGCCCACTTTGCAATAGGAATGATTACTCGCCCAACCATGACCCAATATCAACAAATGATATACCATCGTAAAGAGGAGACACGTGGCCTTATGGTACAATGAATGGAATCAATGCTGTTATCACTTGTTTTGTGCTTTTCCCAGATAACAATCTGTTGCGCTTTTTTGATACGCACTGTAATGCTAATACTCAATCCAGTCATGAGGTGCAATTAATGAAATACGTTTTATCCAACCCAAAAAGGTATGGTATTGTTGTAAGCTTGTTTACGTTTTAGATCCCCAGTTTCAAATATAGGTGTTTGTTTGTTAAGTTGTCTACATTTCCATTGTCTTATGTTGCTTTTACCAAAAGACCAAACCAATATCTTAAAAAGTTCCAGGGTTTATTTTTACATCTATTCTTTGCTTCACCTTCAATGTTCTGAACATAGCTAACAATATGTAAAAGTAACATGATTTAGTAATGGTATTATTATTAGTTTATTGTTTCATCAGTTCATTATACAATGCAATAATTCAACAAGATGCACTATAACTATATGGACAACATACATCAGCAATCAGCAGTGATTATACACCAAAAAAATATAAATCCCAATTAAAATATAAAATATTGAAAATTCCCTCCAAAACATTTTATTCTGCCTTGCAACGGGTCCCAATGTTTCCTCACGTGAGCAATCAACCAGAGACTTTGAAAGTGAAAGACTACTTTGTTTTGAAATGATCTGGAATATTGTGTTCACATCAACCTGGTTCCAAACTGCACTGAGCATTGTTAATTCACTGCCATCTTAATTCAGTGAATTGTAATGTGCTTATTTACTGCATAATAAAATATTCCTGAATAAAACTCAGAATGTACAGTATAGCATAACAATCAGTATATTTCAACAATATTTCAATGGCTGAACGGTGACACAGTACTATAGCCTTAAAATGGCACCATTCGGTGGGTTTACATGGTGATTCCTTTTACTTATTTAAAAAATTGAACTGAATTGCAAAAGTTGGTCAAATTCCAACTTTTTTTAGAATTTATAGTGCCCATTCAGAGAAAAACAAAACCTGAGAAGTTGCAACTGACACTAATACTTCTCAACAACAATTGCAACCTGTTATCTGATTTCAGAACGCTATAAATGACACATGTAAATTGGATATTTGCCAAAAACTAGGTATGGGACCATAAATTCATGTCACAAAATTATTGACAGAGGGAGAGACGAATTATTCTATTGACTCACTATGTAAGCCTTAAAAAATAATATCAAAGTGAAAAATCGTTCAGAACATAAAGACAGAATCAGATGTATAGGGTGTATCAAAATTGGAACATGTACAATTGACCTACACCAATCTATTCCTTACAATCTCACATACAAGATCTCCCAAAATATATGAAATATGTAATTAACTAGTGTAGTTATTGAAGATTCAAAGTGCAAAAATGGAGTGCTTAAATTCGAATTCTTAAAAACTAATTAAAATGGTAATCACATTAATAGAAAAATAATACATGTACATTTGTGTAAAAAACTTTAGTTCTCCTGAAATAAAGTTTGCACTTTGAGGATTTTTAGAAACAGACATGATAAGGAATGATATGAGCCAAAAGTATTTTAAAATTGAAACAATTTTTGTCAAGCCCACCTGCTAGATTTGATTCTCCTTTTAAAGCTAGTTTCTTTCATTGAAGCTACATATTCTCCAATCTTATTGTAAACATCCTTCTTGTTTACACTATATGCGAAATACTGGCACTAAGAGGATCTCAAGTAATCAAGATTGTTTTCACAAAGAGGACAATGTTACATAGTTTTGCACCAAGCCTCTGGCCATTCCTCTTCATTTCCCAATTCTGTATAAGAGATTGTTAGTGGCACCTCCTGACCTAAGGGGCTTGGTGCAACATCATATACCATCACACACACTCCAGTGATTCACCTATGTTTATCACATGATGAATCTCACACATTTGGCCTCAGATATGTACTCCCTCTCCACATACATTCTCATTAT
Source organism: Owenia fusiformis (assembly GCA_903813345.2). Lineage (NCBI taxonomy): Eukaryota > Metazoa > Annelida > Polychaeta > Sabellida > Oweniidae > Owenia > Owenia fusiformis. The sequence continues at coordinate 17,228,029 of CAIIXF020000009.1, read as the reverse complement.
GTTACTATTATATAACCAACATGAACACAGTTAATCTACTTAAATACACAGTCTAGTCTACATCATTACATTTCCTACATAGTACACACACTGACCACTTGAGCAACATTTTGAATAACAGTCAGTGGTGTATAATAACATATAACACAGCTGCATTTGAGACAGTTTTACAGCAATAATAAAATGTCCTTTAAATATGTCAAATATTTGTCAGTGCGGTATCATTATTGTATTTCAACTCTAGTATAGATTATACTATAAATGCTTGTGTAATTATCATTTTGCAAAACACCAAATAATAATAAATATATTTTGGTAAAATTGTGTAATACAAAATGCATTACTATTTCCATTTGGAGATAATGTATATTTATCTCATTATCACCTAGTAACAGAAATATGCTAACTTAAATTGTAAAATAATATCCAAGTGCAAGCACCCTGTAGGTTAAGCACCTGATTTACAATATGTAAACCCTAATCTATATTTATGCATAGTTCAAGGAATGCTCACAATAAACTCCACATTATAGAAAGTACAAACATCTTATATACTGCAAATCTGCAACATTCTGGTCATAGAGTCCTTATGATAAAACTTGCAGTTTGTTTTCATTCCCCATTTGATTTGTACTTTTCCTCTTGGAGTTTGTTCTAGTTTTTGAGGTGGTAGCACCATTGGCACTGTCTATCGGAAGACTTTGAAATGCTGTTCTGGTTTTAGAGATTGCATTGGACACTTGATTGAGCTTGCTCTGAGAGCGTGTCTCATAATGTTTAATTATGTTGCTATTGCCGGTTATGTTGCTCAACGTGAGAGTGGTTGAGGCTGAGGTATGGGCCATGCTGCCATGTATACTATTACTGCTGCTGCCTTGTACAACTGAGATATTGCCACTGCTCATTGCATTGTGATCACTGTCAATGTAGATCTTAACATCAGATGTAGTATTGTTTTCAGTTGAGCTATGGGGTCCTTCTGTGGGCCCCTTATAGTCATTATATTTGTTAACGCTACAATATCTAGTAGGAGATCTATGGCGCAAAATTCGCACATTTTGGTTGAGATCAATGGGAGGTGTATCATCTACATCCATATTAGGAAATGTTAGGCTCTCAGAATTGTTAACACGTGATTGATCAGGTCCCCATAAGCTCACAAGATCTTCATCGTCATCAAAATCTGAAAGATAATTGTATTGTAATTGTATTGTTTTTCAAAAATGCAAACTGGCAAATACTAACAAACATAACAAGACACAGTGTGATAAATATCGCAGTTTTTGAGATTCAAAATGTCCACAAAATAATTTCCGTTAGTAAATACCTTAGTCCAAAACCTTATCAGACTTTGACACAAGTTTGCTCTTATATGTGTAAAAATCTCAACTTTGATAGAAACCATATATACATTACCAATGGCTGACCTGATGACAAACATTTTAAACAGCTAAATATGGTAGTTTAAATTTCTGGTTCAAACAGAATACAAAAGTTTCCGAACTTATTCCGACAGCAACCTCATTATATGATGACTTTCAAGATTCGTGAATTCATGAATATTTATCAAAATTCAAATAAATTAGAAAATGTTAGTGAGAAATAAGACCTTTTCTTGTAAATATGCTGATTGACATAACCAAAATTTTCAATTCCAGCCAATCGGTATCTCTTGTCTATCTTGAAGTAAACAATCAGCTTCAGTTATTTATCTGAAAAGCCATGGCTGACCTTTAACTGGTTAATTAATTGTTGTACCCTGATCTCCAACTGGACAGACTGGATTTTTAGCACAATTTTACACAGAATTCTCACCTTCACAGTCAATGAATGACTCCCCTTCATCTTCTTTGTCACCATCGTATCCAGACATGGCAGATTCATTGAGCAGGTTGGCCATGTTCTGGTCTGAATCCATTGTAGGAGTAGCTGCACGATCACCAGAGGATGGACGATTTCTCCTGTAGAAATACATAGGTATCTTCATGAAGTGAATGAGACAAGTAACCAACATTGTTTCAATCTCACATTAGTATCTTCATGAAATGAATGAGACCAGTAACCAACATTGTTTCAATCTATGAAAGTAGCCAAAAGAATGTCTAGGAACCAAGACATACGACTGCAGTTACAGGGCACAGTCAGACCCCGAGATCAAGTTCCATTGAGGTGGATGGACTTATCAACATTTACTTAAGTGTTTATACGTGAGTACACCAAAATTAATTTACATACCTGTTTCTATGGTTTCCTCTAGATGGTGATGCAATCAGGTCCTTGGCACCATGGAGATATATTCTGACATCATTGTCAGGACTGCTGAGGTCTGAGAGCCCGAGTGCCTGGCACAACTCCCTGGCTGTCAGGATTTCTATGTTGCTGACATTAGAGAACTGTTCATCACTGTAGCGCTGTTTCACAGCCTGTAGAATAATGTCTCTGTGGTCAACCATTGAACCTTCCGTAAAACTGAAAAAATCATCATTTATACTAATAGAGCAATTTCTGTACACTGTTTATACATCAAAGCTAAATCAACAGGCTAGCAATGTGTAACTAAGTCATGGTGATTATACCCTGGTTCATATCTAATATCTTAAGACAATAATTCTGACTCCAATACAACAAACTGTATTCGGGATTGTTCTACCAATATATTCCATTTCACTTGAACTGTTGGATCATCCATACACCAATCTTGTTATTAACAAAAAAGATTTCACAAGTGAAATTTTTGTTGTTGAAAAGAATAGGTATTTACACAACTGATTTTTACACTTAGCTTATGACATGACTTGTTACTATCAACCCATTCTCCAAAGCTATTTAGATTCCAATATATAAAATGATGCCTTTACCTCTTCTCATGTAGTTTCAGCACACAGTGTTTGAGATCCTCTACTGAGAGTCCAGTGAAGTCTTCCATGTGACTTGGCCAGGGGAACTCTGGAAAATCAAAAACAAACTTTCAGGTATCCAGAGGGATTTTTAGGTATTGCTGGACTGACAGAATATTACGTTTTAGTTAAAAATTAATTTGGTCATATAGCACCTACCTTGCTTCATGGCTAGCCTGGCAAAGAGTACACAGCTGGCAGCTATTTTGGCCTGTGTGTATTGTCCTATCTCAGCCTTCAGGAGGGACAGTTCACAAATGTACTCAGCAAGATACTGGGATGTCTGCTCCAACTTAGCTAACTGACCAAATATTTTCACAAGATCCAAACTTGTAATCACCTGGAGTAAAAACATCAAATATTTTGCTTTATTCATTATCACACCAATAAGTCAGATACCATTATCACGAATAGCAGCCATTATGTTGAATTCGATTTTCATTAACTGCATGTTTAATAGAGCATCTAGATTAAATTCCTTTGTACAACAATCAATCTTGTTCCCCTCATCTTACCGTGTATATTATTGTGCCGATCTACGACATTTAATCGAAATTGGAATTTCTTATAATACACCATCACAGGAACTTAATACATGCACACAATTAGGTCCAATAAAATGAGAATCAAGCGATTAAAGAGATGAAGCAACGACAATGCCCGCCATTTGTGACAATGGTCTTTACCATTGTCAGTGTGTTCCGGTGTAATAATACAAATTCTCAAGTATGCGGGCAAGGTGTAAATTTTTAGTAGTCATTACAAGAACAATATAACATACCCTTATTTCCCCCTTTAGGGTAGCAATAATTTCTCCCATCATTCGAACAACATCTTCATATTTGTATGCATTATCAGTGAGCCAAGCAGCTTCGCGGATTGTGATTATATCCTTGCCCAAGTAGCGAGAACAAACCACCATTGCAGCTACTCCCAAAAGCTGTAGTTTTGACCGTGATGTAGCATGAACTTTGAGGTATCTATCCACCATGTTGATTGCAACATGAAGCGTTAGGCTGGAGAAATCCTTCATGCCTGCAACTTCTACAAGCCAATCTACTAGGATATACCTGGAAGAAACCATATGAGGACTTAGATTACTGGATTTGGTCATCTATGGTGACAACTACTGCTGGACATTGAATTTTTTTGCTTAATGCAAAAGTGCACCACCTTCAAATGAAAGTTCTGCATATATTGCATCATATTTCAAAATTGTTAGCAAAAATACAATACAAATACAATACAAATGTATCTAAATGCACACTATACTAGAGTAATTCCACAATTTGGGTGCTGCATACAATGCATATAATATTTCAAAATTATTGGCAAAAAATACAAGTTGAAGATAGATATTGATATACCAGCATGTGCAGTTTTAGTTTGAGTATTCGAAGATATGTGGCAGGATGTTCTCTTATTGTTTGTGAAACATGTAGACTTCATGTATTTTATATAAGGTCAGATTTGTAATACGATCAAAAGTTGTTTTTGTAACAGTATCTTATTTGATACACAATTCTGTGATACCTTACCATGTAAATAGTTATTGCATATATTTAGATTACTTTTATGATACTATAAGTTATTCAATGATTCTCACGATGCGCTAGCAGAGTAAAATAGAGACGTTCAAGGGAAGAATATTTTCTGTATATCACGAGGAATCATTGAATAACGTTTTTATTCCAAGATTACTCAGATACCCCTCTCCCCAATCAAGTCTATTTCCTTGGCTTGGGGTCAGAGAAATAGATGAACCTTCTCACCTCATATATATTTTTGATCGATATTCCTTCAAAATAGTAGTATTTTTAAAGGTCTCAGATAAAGTTCAAACCACTTTTGCTTATGTTATAGTCTAACCCAATGTTAAATGTCTGTCTGTATTTAAAATACGCACATAATTCACACAATTTGGGTTTATTGTTAGTTCACCTACCTCATAGACTGTGTGAGTTCAACATTGCGAGTGAGGATCAAGTGCAGGTTTGTGGGTTGAGAAGACAGCACCAAGTCTCTCATGAATGAAGCTGCTTGCCTGGCTGAGACACCGCCATATTTTCCCTGAGCATAGAACTGACAAAGCCTCAGTTGGCTGTCTATTTGCACTGTACAGGAGATGTCACGTAGCTCACGAATACTTTGCAACTCCATGGCCCGATCACAAACCTGGGAAATGAATAAAAAGTTAAGGGACTATTGAATACATGTTCAATCAGAAAAATAATGCCACAGTTATTCAATGGGTTATCAATGTGAGAAATACAAAGAATGTTTTGAGTCAAGAATTGACACTGGAGGTAGTGGGGAATGAATGATTCTTACTATATTTGAGTATCTTTGCTCCCATAGCAGAAAAGCAGCCAGGGGTGAACTATGAGATGTGGCTTGCTCTAAGTATGTCACTGCCTCCATATTCCTTGTCTCTTCATCCTCCAACAGTAGCAGTGTCTTAGCTACACATATCTGAACTGATGGGTCACCATGCTGCCAACATAAAGCAATACTTTCATTGTGTATGTTAAGATGCTATTGTAATTATGAACATCATACATTTTGAAAGATATTAAAAAAATTACTCATCATCTTCATCAAAGTACAGACATGTACTCAACAAATTTTTGGACAGAACTACCCTGTATTTACTTTCATATCTTAGTTAACATTTCATTATTATTAAGTATAGGATTGCTCAGAGAGAATATACATTTTCTCTATTAAAATAGCTATCAATATATAATAGGATATTAAATAGAATACAATACCTTTGCACAGTATTTCACCATATCATTGAATACACATTCCTTGCAACAGGCCCCTGAGACAGTCCAAGGTGGTCTGTCTCAGGGCCTCAGGATTGCTCAGATAGAATATACATTTTCTCTATTAAAATAGCTATCAATATATAATAGGATATTAAATAGAATACAATACCTTTGCACAGTATTTCACCATATCATTGAATACACATTCCTTGCAACAGGCCCCTGAGACAGTCCAAGGTGGTCTTATGAACAGCCAGGTGAATGGTGCAGTATGAGGGGTGAGGCTTTCAACTCTGCAGAACATCTCTGCAGCCTTTGTACCATTTGCCAGGATTTTCTTACCTTCAAAATCACCAGGTACTGGAAGTAAAATAATCTTTTTTACAATTACACAAAGAATACACATTTCATTATTATTCCAGTTGTCAGACCAAATGTCTGATTGGGCACGACTGATCAAAAGGAAATGTTACAAGAATTGTGTACGTGGACATTAAATAACTTGTATACTATATGTATATTTGTTACTACGGATCTTAATACTTACATCCTTCGTTATACAGGTATGCTATGCCTAGTTTAATCAGAGACTCTATGTTTCCATTTTCAGCAGCTCTGAAATTACAAAGATCAAATATATATAGCCAAAAGAATAGCATTATCAAATCATATTGAACTATCCTGAATCAACTAGCTGTATACTGGGCAGGAATGAAAATCTGTGGCCCTTCCTCCCAGTCCTTGAGTTGTCTCCACTAACTAAATAATCTCTATCCATCCAATTATGCTATCTATGAATTGGCTCGTTTATTCACTAATTATTTTCCAGATGAACAAAACAATACAGGATACAGATTGTGGCCTAGACTAAGATCTTCCGCTGATCATCAGCCAATCAATTATCTGACCTAAGTTTCAAAATGATTAAGCCAAAATACAAAAAATGTCAATTACATGTGCATGTATGTACTTGTAAGTAGATGATGACACTAATTACCTTGTTTTAAATGAAGATCTAAGACAATACTTTGGCTTCCTAGACCAAGAGTTAAGCCAATTAGCTGACTGATATTAAATGGTATAATGTATTATTGCAGATATCATTATTTCAGTTTTCAATATTTGTCATCACTTCATAGAATTATATATTTAATATCAAACATGAGTAATAATTCTCCGGACAAACAATGTTTGGTAGTGATATAGTGAATCACTCAGTCCATCTTTACATGCAATTTATATGGATGAGAACAACAATTTTATACATAAATGTATTTTTTGAAAAATGTTTGTTTCACTAATTATGATATATCATACAAATGCCTCACCTTTCAAAATGCAGCATATTTGGTAAAGATGGCCAGGCATTTCTAAAGCTGACTCCTGACCACAATGTAGAGTAGCTATCAATAATATCACGGAAATGACTGTGAACCTGCAATGTTAAATTTTTTATTAGTTTCACAAGGTCTCCAGGGCATAAAAGTTTAAGTAAGTTCACAAGATGAACTTTTTGACTGTCATACTTGTGTCTGAATGTTGAAATTTAAATTACTTACAGATCTTATATTGAGCAAATCTTTGATGTGTAGGCCTTTCATCAAGTGTATGAGTAGTTCTTCAGGAAGGGACCATATTGTTACATCACTCCGGGTTCGGGGCTTCAACTGTATGTGTGAGGTATATGAAGTGTGTTGGTAGGAAGACGAGGAAGTGAAATCTGACCATCCCGAGTTGTTACGATTCTGGCGGCGAAGAATAAAGCTTCGTCTTCCTTTATGGCTTACAACTGAATGAAAAAGATGTCAACAAATGAATTATTTTGTAAAGACAATGCAACACAAGGAAGAAACTCAAAATGACAGGAGTTAGATCTCACCATCATCTTGGTTATTGATATAAGTGAGCTATGCAGTCATTTTCATCATCAGGACTACAGATACTACAGAAAATACTATAAAAGACAGTGATCATATACATTGAAATTCTGAGATGAGATACAGGTATGTTACTTTAGTCTCTAGTCTCGCAAATCGACTAGTTATTTATAACTATACAAGTACAACACTATTATGCACCGCATGAAATATACTTATATCTGTTTTCAGATAGCATTTCAAATTTTTTTTATATTTCAATTGCATTTAATATGTATTCTTTGGAATTGAAAAACTATACAACCCCTATTTCACAAAGTAAAGTGTATTTTAATATCTCATGTTGAGAAGAGAGGAGGGCAGGGGAAAAGCAAGAGGGTAGTTTCTTATACTTTTCTTCTTGATGGTTTGTGCTTGGTGGGAGTATTTAAACATTTTTCACCTATTTTCGCACTTTGCCACAATAACTTCACCAATTTTTAACATATCATGAATCTTTTGGCTGATATTGTATTTAAGATTGTAATGTAAGGAATAGATTGGTAGGTCAATTGTAATTATTGCTTGCAATTTTGTCACCCTTATAGATCAGATTCTTCTTTTAAGTACACAAACACGGAAATTGGATAAAGAAGAACTGCCCATCTCCCAAGCATAAACCTATCCTTGGAAGACCTTGTAGTCAGATGAACAATTTTGAAAAAAAATATTAATTGAATTGTCCTGCATAGGCATAGACTGTCAACATATGTACAAGGCTAGTCTTGCCTAAGACGGTATTTTCTTTTACTAATCTTGAGTATCTTGGCCTTCAATTATAATGATGTAAAAGTAAGACACCTGTCATATTATATATAATGATTTCATTTTTGTTTGCCATCGAAAACAGTTTGGAGTTTGTAAGATAGTGAAAACTGGATGCTTTCCAGTTTATGCTAATGTAATAAATTTATGTCCTATATAATTTTTTTACATTTAAAACATATTGCTATTACAGTTTTACATATTCCACCTAAATTACTGTAAAATCGGCACTAAAATGGCCGCCATTTTTAAATGAGCGGCCATTTTGAAAATCGGCTTTCGAGCAGAACTTCTACCCCCATAGGGTATATGTGTGCAAAATATGAATAAAATCGGGCCAACTGTATTTGAGTTATTGCCCGGACGGACAGACGGAGGCGTTCCCTATATCCCTCCGAACTTCGTTCGATGGGATAATAAACTACATCAGGAGTCGGATGATGTCAAAATAAACATGCTCATTTATGTTATGGGTAAAGTTTATGTTATGCGCTTTATGATCTCGTTGAACACTACGCGTACGATAAACCAGAGAAGGAGATAAGAGATCAGCTGGGGAGTGGGATGCTTGATTGTGGTTTATCAGAGAAGTTGCGACTCGAGTCCATGAAAACTGACAAATTCAAAATGGAACTTGAACATGCAATTGCAAGAATGCATCAATCAGAAATTGTAAAGAAACAAAACTGCAATGAATGTTGATTCGGTACTAGATCTAAATGATGTCGATTCAGTAATGGTAGACCTAAATCAAATTCTACTGTCAGGAGGCCTAACCTTCATAAGTCTCACTGAACTCAGTCCCAGTCAACATCTAAGTCCACAAAACAAAAGATAATGTCTATCCAGACTTGGAAGGCTAGTACAATTTTAGTCTAGCCTACTTTTGTCTTAGTTGAATCTGCCGCTGAATTTTGCCTGTGAAAAAGATTTTTTCCAGTTTTGTAAGTTTTCAAATAGGCCAGAATCTGAAGTGCAATTATGACAAAAACTTTAAAAATGTGTGGACATACCTTTCATTTTGTATTCCTGAGAATGGTTATACCCTGAGATACATCAGTACTAAATAAATTGAAAGAAATTGAAGACGGTTGTGTATCAATTTCTGTTATTTTGATAGCGGTTTCGTTCTTAATGCTGATTGGCTAAAACTAGATCTCAAATAATAACGAGATTTAACGAGACCAAGCCTTCCCAAGATGCAACAGTTGTTTGAAACTTTTAAACTTTCAAAAGTCACATCCAACCAGAGGGCTCAGAATGTTCGATAGCCTGTGTTCCGAGATTGACTGAGTAAGAATAGTGATAATGAAACTTTTAAACGTTGGTAACTGTCCTTTGTAGAATGTCCAGAATTTCACATGACATAATGATATATCATGCATGTTTAACTCCAGGGCCGGTAGACTTCAAGATGGGCCATTGGGGGCTACTCCAGGGTTACCTCCCCCTGTAAGTCCGGGTGTTAGTCCTTGCTAAAATCCTCATTTTCTCCGAACTCAAGTTGATCGAGTCTCAACAAGTAGATTCATGGGGGTGCAACCATCGCCCCCCCCCCCCCGGTTACGCCTATGAATCCAATTTCAATTTATTTCCGAGTACTATAGATTTCTTTGGTGAGTTCATTCCATATAATCTGACCACTCTGTTTGATGGGTTTTTGCCCAAAAAGCTGTGTTAAAATTAATAGCAAATCCGTGTTATTGGATTCTGCTATTTCACGGTGAGCAACCATACCGCACCGGGGATCGACCCCGGTGCGTTACACTTAAATTGTAACGCTCCGGAGTGAAGAAAAATGGCGGACAATGATAAATGCATAATGGACGTGAGTAGAAATTTTTGATTTACGATGTTTCGTGATTAGGTACGAAGAACTCCTATGTACCATTCAAAGTACAATATATTAAGGAATGATCCAGATCGATTAGATCAGTGATAACTAGCCTATATAATGCAAACAAGATGTAAAAGCACAAGCAACATTAAAATATTTTGATGTTTTTTATTCTTTTTATGAAATATACAGAGTATTCCTAGATTGTGCGAGAATATATCTTATCAACATGATCCTTATGGTTGCATGCAAAATTGTGTCAGTTTAGGAGTTAAATGGTGGTCAGTTTTATGAGATATCACTAAATCTAGTTGTAACGCACCGGTCATATTAGGCCAATATTTGGAAACGCACCGGTGCTTTATTGATAGTGTGATCCTCATGCTGGGGATCGTACTGCCCCGCTTGTTCTTTCGATTCCACTAATGCACCAACTGACTTTGTTCCACCCATGAAGCGCAAGAATTTCCCATGGAACATCCGGTAGCCAACTTTCCAGAAGGTTAGAGTTTCCTCGCTAAGTATTAAAGTATACATATAATTGTTATGGTACAATCGTTAGAGACGATATATTCAAATCTATAAATTTTAAAATGAGAATGGGAAAGGGTATATCTATGGAACTAGGGGCAAGACGGATTTTTTGACACACCCATTCACAAATGCATTGCGTGTAGTTCTACCCTACGAAACAATAACGCTTTCAATCGATTGGTACTGATGTTCAAAGTATACAATATTTTATTCATTTGGAAATGTACGGTTTAGTTTTTACGTTGATAATTGTGAAATGATTTTATAACATTTGCTGCAGGGTATAAGAACGGATACACACGAAATGTTATCAAAGTCACTGGTCAGTATCAAGATGCGGTAACGGCCGTTACCTTCTCATCTAAGATGGCGAATGGTAAATGTCGATTTTGATATATTTGTTTTCATCGAATTAAACTACTTTATAGTTGACGTAATGCTTTGATATTTGAACTTGATAAATCTAAGATATCATGGAAACTTAGGAGTATGACCATTTATTCTTAAATCATACGTGGACGCCATAATTCAACTGTATGTTACACCGCTTAAGGGAAGGTAAATGGAAGTGAATTTTGCAAAATCAAACTCTCAGTTACCTTCCCTTAAGCGGTGTAACATATAATTGAATTATGGCGCCCGTGTATGATTTAAGAATAAATGGTCATACTCCAAAGTTTCCATGATATATAAGGCTTATCAAGTTCAAATATCAAAGCATTGCGTCAATTATACGTAGTTTAATTTGATGAAAACAAAAAATATCGAAATCGACATTTTTCGTCCGCCATCTTAGATAAGAAGGTAACGGTCGTTACCGCATCTTGATTCTGACCAGTGAAAGTGTCATATCTTTATCGCCTGTAGTATGTATTACCGTATTTTGCAAACTATCACATTTCGTACTTTGATTTTTTTTATGCATTTGTGTATTGTATAGGGTGTTTCATAATTACCCTCTCCCATCCAAAACCAATCCTAAAATCACATGGGCCTTTAGATTCTCTTAATCTATACATCATCATACAGCTTTTTTAATAATGCACTTATGGGCTAAATATTGGAACGAGTGATCCTTGGGACCATAATTTGTGGATTTATGTTTTGTCGTCACTATCATCCTAATTTGCTGGATTTATGGCTTCTATTTGTACATTGGGTTTAAAGAGAGGGACAAATAAAAACATTATTTTCGTATCATTACGAGCTTAAAAAGAGAGTAAAAGAGCGTAAAAGCTGCTGAGCTTAATCAAAGTTGTTTTAATAAGTCATGAATTGATTGAGCTTTCCTATGATATTATAACACATGGAGGTGCGCCATCTAGGATTGGTGACTGACAGGGGGCGGTCATTATGAAATACCTTGTTATGTGAAATGTACTTCCAGAGTGAGGGTTTGCTTCTAAAGCTAACAACCATACCTGTACGTCATGTTTGAGGTGGAACTAAAGGAATACCACCTCACAACCTCCAGGAAAAGAAGCCACGATATGTTATTCATTGGGAATTTGTCTTTCGCGAGGAGTCTTAGTAGCATAATGAATTCGGTGCAAAAACCGTGTCTTCTGAGACACAATATGACATTTGGTAGCAGTTTCATAGCACTTTCAATTTCAATGTCATAATCAGTGTGTGATTGTTCAAACAATGTTTTTCTAATTTTTGGCTTTTTTCTATTCTTTGGTGCATTTTTCCTAGCACTTCTGATAGCCTTTGTATTAGCATTGATTGGTGTCTTAAGTGATTTATCGTTAGATGTGGCTTTTGTACAACCAGCGTCGCTTGTAGTGACGGTAGGTGCAATTTTCAGGCGTTTCATGTATCTTGAATGCCCAGTTTGCAGTCCAGAACTTCTCCGTCGTTTCCTGTAAAAATATAACCGGTGCGTTTCTAAATTGTCGTAGATTTGTGTCGGTGCGTTACCCCATCAATTTTGGAAGGTACATTTCATGAAAATAAATTACGCTTGTACAATGTTCGAATTGTAAGATATTGAAGAGTAGTATGTTTATAAATATATCTATATTGAGTAAAAAAATCTGTGGTTGTTCCAATCATTTCTTTGACAAGAAATACAACATTTTAGACGAGCCTTTAACTTTCCTTCGAATTTTTCAAGGTGCATTTACATTTCGTTCACATAATACCGATATGTTACAGCTTTGTGGAATTTTAATAAGGTACCCTGATATATCGTGTTTAGAATGGAATGTGTTAAAAGATATTCACTCACCTCTGGTTTCCACTATTATTTGTTTCCTCCGGAGGAAACACATTTCCGTCCGCCATTTTAAAAGGACGGTGCGTTACCAACGCTCCGGGGAAAAGTGTAACGCACCGGGGTCGATCCCCGGTGCGGTATGGTTGCTCACCGTGTATTTGCAATGAAACAAGGGCGTCTATCTCAGATAGACCTTGAATGAAATAATCAATCACGCCTAACCATCGCGTAAGCAGGCGTCACCGTACCTGCACCGTACAGCGTCAAAAAATAGCGGTGGTCAGTTTTCTGTACGGTGACGCAAATTAACTGCTTGAAGCAAAAAACTATGACAAGGGTTTAAAAAATAAATTTGATGAAAACTTTGATGGAAACTCCGGTGTGTGTATTGTATTGTATATTTATTGCCTCATTTATATGAGAGAATACATATTATTATTCCATAATAATACTGTTTTCTCTGGGAAATTACATCATATTATCCCTCTTAAAATCATATATACTCGAAAAATCATATTGTCCTTGGAAAAAAATCATTATACTCGAAAAAAAGAAATTTTCATTTTTTCAAAAAATTGCAATTTAAATGGACTGAACCCCCATCCAATAACAATAGATTCGGTAAAGAAAAGACCTTTCAAATGCGTTTAATATGCAGCTTCTAGCTTAAGTTTGAAGCCCGGTATTTGAAGGAAGTTGCATCAATTTTTGTAATAGAAAAGTTTGTTTTGGTTGGTTGCTTACCTGTATGTCACGTCCCCCCCCCTCCCGACTGAAAGGCGATTTTTGGCGATCGCACGCGTACGTGACTGGAAGCTGCAACAGTTGTTTGAAACTTTTAAAACTTTCAAAAGTCACATCCAACCACAGGGCGAGAATGTTCGATAGCCTGTGTTCCGAGATTGACTGAGTAAGAATAGTGATCATGAAACTTTTAAACGTTGGTAACTGTCCTTTGTAGAATGTCCAGAATTTCACATGACATAATGATATATCATGCAGGTTTAACTCCAGGGTAGACTTCAAGAGTGGCCCTGTCCATTTGGGGCTACTCCAGGGTTACCTCCCCCTGTAAGTCCGGGCGTTAGTCCTTGCTAAAATCCTCATTTTCTCCGAATTCAAGTTGATCGAGTCTCAACAAGTAGATTCATGGGGGTGCAACCATCGCCCCCCCCCCCCCCCCGGTTACGCCTATGAATCCAATTTCAATTTACTTGTATTTCCGATTACTATAGATTTCTGTGATGCTGAGTTCATTCCATATAATCTGACCACTCTGTTTGATGGGTTTTTGCCCAAAAAGCTGAGTTAAAATTAATAGCAAATCTGTTATTGGATTCTGCCTTTTGAAATGAAACGAGGGCGTCTATCTCAGATAGACGTCCTTGAATGAAATTATCAATCACGCCTAACCATCGCGTAAGCAGGCGTCACCGTACCTGCACCGTACAGCGTCAAAAATAGCGGTGTTCAGTTTTCTGTACGGTGACGCAAATTAACTGCTTGAAGCAAAAAAACTATGACAAGGGTTTAAAAAATAAATTTGATGAAAACTTTGATGGAAACTCCGGTGTGTTTATTGTATTGTATATTTATTGCCTCATTTATATGAGAGAATACATATTATTATTCCAAAATAATACTGTTTTCTCTGGGAAATAACATCATATTATCCCTCTTAAAATCATATATACTCGAAAAATCATATTGTCCTTGGGAAAAATCATATATACTCGAAAAAAAGAAATTTTCATTTTTTCAAAAAATTGCAATTTAAATGGACTGAACCCACATAGCCAATAACAATAGATTCGGTAAAGAAAAGACCTTTCAAATGCGTTTAATATGCAGCTTCTAGCTTAAGTTTGAAGCCCGGTATTTGAAGGAAGTTGCATCAAATTTTGTAATAGAAAAGTTTGTTTTGGTTGGTTGCTTACCTGTATGTCACGTCCCCCCCCCCTCCCGAATGAAAGGCGATTTTTGGCGATCGCACGCGTACGTGACTGGAAGCTGGCTATTCCCCTGATGATGGTATTTGACAACAGACCTTTTAACTAACTTTATATATTGTACGTGTTTAATTGTTTATAACCAGCATGTAGTGTTGAAACAAACAAATGCATTCAAATACTATATAGTACGACTTTTAAGCTTTTCTTCACTTTTGTTTTATAATTGCGTAGTCTATAACGCTTGAATAAAATAAACAAAACACAATTAGAATAATGTATACTAGGGTTTTTTATTCTTCATTTGTTCCATTAATTCATCCACAATACTCAGGAAAATGCACAGTTTTAAAATTGCGATTTTACATTCAGGCAAATTAAGCCGAAATCACTATGCTTGAGAATTTAGCATGTTTTACAGTATTTAGCAGACCCACAGACTTTTGGTCGGTTCTCTATTAGATCCTATTAGGAGTGGCATCAGTGTCGACATTTGGTTCTCTAGCGTTTCCTACTAGGAGGGGCTAAAGTGCAGACAATTTAATTATTTTAATTATTAGTCGGTCCTATAGCGTGTCAACACAGCAAAGTCTCCCGTACCGACAATTTATTTGTCGGTCCTCTAGCGTGCAACACAGCAAAGTCTAGAGGTACCGACAATTGTAAAAAATTTACGTAAAAATTAAATTAGGCCTCTAAGCGACTTTAATTCAAAATTTGGACACTGATTAAAAATAAAAGCCATGGTCAAAATCGAAGTCAAACTACTGTTTTTCCATATATATACAGGGTGTCCCAGAACTCATCAGAATTTTTGAGGGAGATATAAGGCATGGATGATTTTTCTTCAAAGTTGGTGCACTCACAAAACATACATTGACAGATTGAGGAATACTGACACTGATAAATTTCAGGTACAGATCTTTTAGATTTCTGAAATTATTCACATTTGAATTCTAATTCACCACAAACCCCGGAGTTGCAGAGAATGGGAAGCTCCCCCAAAGTTCCTCTCTTTCTGTAACTAGCAGTGGGCTTTTCTACATCTCTATAACTATGTAAGAAAAAATGGCCAGAGAAAATTAAATCACATCTAATATGATTTAAAAATATTTCACTCTTTCGTGATATTTCTGACTGAGATGTGAATGGTAAAAAATCTTAAAACAAGCAAAACTTTTCTTTTCTTTTTGATCAGTTTCCCATAAACTTATTGCTTTAGTATCTGGGGGTGGGTTTGGGGCAGTAAAATGTCTAATCTTTCTAAGGTTCACATTTTTACCGAATTTCCATGTTGATCAAAAATTCTTTGAAGATAGGAGGTCTTGATTTTAACTTGATACATACGGTTTAAATATTTTTCCTCTGTTCTAGTCGAAAGTTCATTCCAATTCAAACATTTTAGTTTTTGACATGAGCTAATATATAAGTAAATGTTCTTTTCACATTTTATCTGTACATGTTTTTTTTACATTGGTACATGGATAAAAGCATGTTTGCATTTTTAAAATACTATATCTATTCTAGTCTTGAGTCATTGGCTCGAACTCAAATAATCAATCAATGTTTGAGAGTGTTTCCTTGTGCTTTTAATATAAATTACAATTTCGATTTAGAGTAGACGAGTATTGTAATTTACGACAGCAATCATTTTTATGACTCTTTTGCAAATAAATACATATTAACAGTGCTGAAGGTCGTGTTAACACAATATTACAATACACACTCACGTTATAACTGCATAGCCAACTGAAACATACTATATGCATCTGTTGACGGTTTTATAGTGCATTGTAGGAATAGTCTCATATAAGGGAGAGAAGTGAATGAAGCAGTGCTCCAAGAACAGATAAACAGAGCATTGACCCTATATACCCTAGAAAGATATACTAGTACTCGCAGTCTTGGGTACTTTTATACTGGCCTGTCAAGAACTCTAGTTGTAAGGTAGCTGCTAAATCGAATCATAGTAGGCTGAAAATGGCGGATGTTGGTAAAGCAGTGATACCTGGACGAACTATTGCAATAGCAGTAGATCCAAGTGAACATTCGAAGCTTGCTGTCAATTGTAAGTATGGATGAGCCGGGGGATGAGCAGAAAAGTGCTGAGTTTTATGTTAGTCTCAGATTAGACGTGGATCCACGGCTCTAGTGACTTATTTGACTATCGGAGTTTTGATAGGGTCACTAGAGCCGTGGATGCACCTGTATTAAAATCCTCAAACTTCAGAAAAATAAATTTTTTTGAACCCAGCGCTACTTTGGAGTTGATTTCTTTTGATTCCCATTTGTTTTTTTTAATATATTTGTCCCAATGTAATGTTATATGATAAATTGTTAAACTTACCATACATAAGTTGTTATGCACGATGTAATTGCGCTGATACTATAGGAAAATCATCACTTTTTAAATTATTTCAAAATTTTCTATGGCGGCACGAGACTTCGCGAGAAGAGATGGGAATTCCCTAATGTATACGATGCCATCTATTTTACTACATAAAGTTCATATCAATCAGACTGCATAGTAAGCAATATTCAACAGTGAATCCCCGGGAGTGAATCACACATGTTGAAGTTTAATTAAGGAATTCTCATTATAGACAGTGACTTTTATTATAGTTTCTAGTTTTAATAAGGAATACCAAACAGAGATAGTGACTCTTAATTGTTTAGACCATATGCAGATTCATTTAGTCACGTGATTTGTGACATCACGCATGCGCATAAATTATGTAGGTCAACTCAATTTTGAGAATTCGTTCGACTTTCTCTCACCTGAAAAATCAAAGACACTTCTTGATATAATTTCCACGAGAAACATGATTACAACTAGAGTCAATTTGAAGACAAACAACGTCGCTACATAGTGGTCCAAAAATTTTAAAGATTAAGGTAAGGAGCTTCGAGAAAAAGCAAAAACAACCGATCCGTTGTTTTTCAGAATCTCAACTTGCCTACGGTTTTTAATGCTTGGTGATGCGCCTCTGGGGCCATGACAAATCTCAGATATATATATAAAGGCCCAGAGGCGCATGAATGCACCTAGTCTCAGATGAGATGCCACCCACGCTTTAAGGTACAGCTGGAAAATAACAATATGGTAAAAAATTGCTATACCTGCACATGTTATTTTCTGGTACACTATGGAGTATGAAGGCATGTGTTAATTTCCTTGCTTTTTTCAGGAAAGTATCATGACTTTGTCTTCTTTTAGTATATCTGGTAAGAGGTCAATGGGAACTCCAGGGAATTCTGATATTTCACACTTTCTATTTTTCCAAATTTTCTTTCAAAGTTTCCAGACAACCGAGGAGCTACCATTGACCTGTTTCCAGGTTTACTAAAAGTAGACAATGTAATGATAATTTCCTGAAAAAAGCAAGAAAATACACACATGCCTTCATGCTTAATTTTGTACCAGAAAAGAACATGTGCAGGTATAGCAATTTTTACCAAAATGTTACTTTCCAGCTGACCCTTAAAGGACTAAATTAGGGGCAGACCAGCGATCCAACCCTTTTCGGTGGTGCAGGTCACAGTAACCTGTATCAACACCGGAGATATATTGGTAACACCTGACATAAAAGTGCATGATTAACACATAATTCAGTCATGAACTGTTAATTTATGCAGGGGTCGACTTAAAAAATAAAGTCACGAAGTGATAAGAATGGTGAAAACTGCATGTTTTTGAAAGAATATTTAGCCAGGGAAGGTACGGGCCTGATCTTATTTCAGATGTTACTTTCGTACTTCAAACATTTTCCCGCGCAAGCGCAGAAATGTTTTCCTACATTTGAAATTTGCCCCCCTTTAGGGCTTCTGGATCCACCAGTGCCTACCTTCAGACCTTAGGTATATCATTTGCGGATAATCTCGCTTTTGTTTGAAATCCAATGGGAGCTAATTTAAGTTGCCGTGGTACTTAACAGGAAATGACAAAACGGGAAGTGACAAAACATGTAGCATTTTTAGATATTTTTGGAAAAAGATAACAGATTTCTTTTTTGACCTCCAGTCAATTCAAATAGTTCCACTTATCATTTACAGGACCAGGATCACAATGCACATGGTCAGAATGACCCTCAACATGATGAAATAACTTTTTCAGCCCTCTGAAAATGTGACTGAATAATAGCTAAAAGTAGCCCCTCAGGAAAGGTCACTGAACAGAATCTTTTGAATTTTTCAGAAAATGTACCCAATATATTGCTCTAACTGATACAATCTTAGAAATTTTAGAAAATTGTCTGAAACAAAAATGGCGGTCATAAAAAGGAAAATAGGTCACCTTTCAATTCATTTTTTTCATTTTTTTCTTTTTCTACGAATGATAGGCCTATCGCATTTTCAAAGATTGTTTTATTTAGAGCGATATACTGGGCACATTTTCAGAAAAATTCAAAATATTCTGTTCAGTGACCTTTCCTAAGTCATTCTGACCATGTACATTATGATCCTGGTCCGGTAAATGATATGTGGAACGATTTGAATTGACTGGAGGTCAAAACAGAACTTCAAAAAATGTCTAAAAATGCCACATGTTTTGTCACTTCCTGTTTTGTCTTTTCCTGTTAAGTAGCGCGGCACCGACGGCTCTATTGTACAGGCGTACCATACGTCTTCATAAGATTCGACTTATTTTACACCCCATGCAGATAGGTCGCTTAAATTTACATTCGTATGATGCGAGACTCGACATTCACCGGGAAATTAGAAAAATTTACCACCCATGAATCAAATTAATTTTTTACTGCTTTATAAATGGTGAATGACAGTCACAGTATGAAAATAGTACGACGTCTTGATATTTCAAGGTAACTCGTTTGAATAGTGATGGCGGTGATTGAAATCACGATGTAAAGAAAAAACCGCAACGAAATATTTGGAGATTTGTTTGAAAAACTAAGAAATATACATCACATATCGAATTTTTCAAAACCATCACCGCCATCACTTTTCAAACGACGTTACCTTGAAATATCAAGACATCATGCTATCCTTATACTTATAAAATTTAACTTGGCTGTCATTCACCATTTATTTCTTTTTTGCTCCATGGGTGGCAAATTATTTCTAGTTTCCTGGTGAATGTCGAGTCTCACACCATACGAATGTAATTTTAGTCGATCTGTCTTCATGGGGTGTTTTACAAAATGATGAAAATTTAGATAAGGGCCAAATAGGCAAGACAAAGTTCTCTTTATATTGTGGCGAAGTTGAGTCTCTCTATCTTTTATAAAACATGAAAACAAATATAGTTTAAAATATAAATTTATTAAAGAAAAGTTAAAGTCCAAAAATATCATTTCAATCAGTTACTTACAGTTTTTGGTTAGTCCCGAGTTCACGCAACGAGGTTCTGAGGTTTCAATGCCAAAAATGCCTCTTTTATATCTTAATTTTGAAGTGGGCAGAGCCGAAATAAGAGGTCTTATCCAATAAAATATCAGGAAATCTCATTAACTAAAATTGGCCGAAAAATGAATGTTTAATTTTATAGAATGTCAATAAGAAATAGTGATGATTTTCTGCCCACGAATCTTGGATGTTTACCGAAAGTTTGAGAATTTGGCAGAATTTGGTGGGAAAGGAATGTCTAGACAAAACCTCTGAGCCTCGTCTCATGAACTCTAGATGCTTAATCTAATTATCTAATTTAACTCATTATCTAATTTATGTCCGATACACATATTTATAAGTCAATTTTCACCCTAAAAAGTATACAATTATTCGTAAAATGTGATGTAGAATATAAAGGTATAAACATTTGCAAAGTATATACATCAGTATTGATGTTTTGGTCAGTCGTACTCTGGGTCATTAGGTTTAATCGCTTTTTACTTTGTTTATCAGAAATTTGCAGTCTTCAATATGATGCCAAAAACTATCGAAACTTATAAACATCTTAACTAAACATTGCAAAATTTCCCATCAGTTGACTTCATATATCATTTCTGCCACTCATATCTCAAGAATAATCCTTTCATTTGATTGGCTCTAGATATAGTTCATGCCTAAAAACTGCTCTAATATGATGATAAAACATTGGAAATTAAACTGTTGATATTGTGAAATATCACACTGGGTTCAAAGATCACTAAAACAATGGTTATAATACAAATATAAACTAATCAAAATAACGCAATAATTATAAATATGAGTAACAGAATAAGATTATTGTGACATCAACTGATGTGAAGTGAAACAAGTAGACTGACCAACGAGGTCAGCTATGACTTCGTCACATTCCTCCCACCTTAAACATTTGTTTGTCCTCAAACAAGATAATTCACAATATTTTAAACATAATCAGATACATGCTAATGAAAATAAAAATACATTTTTCCAAAACAAGCACAAAAAGCAAGCTAAAAATATGTTTTCTATAATGGATGTTACACACACATGTATTTACAGAACAATATTCCTTTGAAACTAATGACTTTACAATCGTAATTCTTTTCTCGAGATCTTAAAAAGATGTTTAAATGATGATGAACATTGATCTTTTAAAGTGTTCAATAATTAATCACATAGCAAAAATCTACATTCATAAAATGATGTAAAAATAATATTTAAAATAGCCTTAACCTCCCCTGCAACCACTGGCTATGAGAAATAACACAAAACTACTATCATTTACAAATTATGTAAGCTTAAAAATCAAAAACCATTAAAACATGTAGTTTGAATTATCAGTTATTTAGTTGGTTAAGTTAACCTTCCTACTTCTTCCAAAACATGTGATGTTTGATAACTGATAACCTCAATCTTACATTTTTCTCACATAACATCTAAAGAACATTTCAATTAAGTCAATTAAATGATGGCCTAAAGTGTTTACTACATTTAGTTACCATTTTTTTAGATTTCTTATATTAGCACTTCACTAAGAATGCTCTTTTTTAAACTTCCATAACCAAACTAATCATCCAGAATAAATGTCCTGTATAAGTATAAGCAACTGATCAACATGAGATATGATATTGATCTCTAAGTAACATGATTCATTGTCACTTCATGCATCACATATTCAGGAATACAGTCTAAATGTTTCCCATCTACAATAGTACTATGGATCCTCTATCAGCCCAATCAGCATACTGTTTAAACATTCCAGACTCACCCCAAAATCATATTCTCTCTCTGTCAAATCTTTGTCTGGAATTTCATCTCGGTGTTTACAGTTTATTAACTGACCTCTCAGACTGTCCCCATATTAATGTTATCACCCTATGTTTATTCAGTTACACTTAATTGATGGATATATATGTATAAATGTCTCTATGCACAATTGCTTGATAATAATGTTGTGTCCCTAATATTTGCTGCGACAGGTATGCGATAAGCAGTGAATAGTTTGATTATATATTTAATAGGCCACTTGGTATTTCACTTTGGTATTTCACTGATGATATCACTGTTTGTTGTTTCCTAGAGCGTGTGGCCTCTTTCATGTTTCTCTCGAAGTCGAACTATTTCTTTTTCGAACTCAATGCTTAAGAAATTGTCATATGGCTTATTAACATTCGTCATCATAAAGCCATGCGATTGTCAAATCTTCCAGAAGTTACAATTGTCCCTGTAGTGTCGCTGACAATTGATTTCTCAGTACAGATTCACATCACATTGTCATCAACTCGAAATGTTCAATTTTCTCATTACTGCTATTTAGTAGCTTCGAAAGTTTTTGCCAGTTCATAATATTATATTGAACTCTCTGTTTCTATCTTCTTTACCCATAAGTTGACTCTTCCACTATAAAAGGAGAACTCTATCTTCCAAAACATCCTTCTGGAAGAGATCTGTAGTCATCTATATGTTCATCCCTTGTTCATTGACGTTCATGAACATTTCCACATATTGTTCCTACCCAGCTAGCGATCTTCTTGAAGTTTTCCCTCCGGAAGCGTCCTTCAGGGAGGGGTGTTCATCTTTACGCTCATCACCAGATGAACCACTAGCATTCCTACTTCGCATGACGTCCTTCTGGTAGGAATTCGAATATTCTTCATTAACCGGTTTCTTCTCCCATGGTACTTCTCCAGCCCCCAGGTGGGCAACCCTTGTACTAAAAGGCAGGTCTTCACGAACGTCAAAGGATGGCTGTACCTCGTCTTCTTGGCGTTCTGATGAGCTTTGCGTTTTAACAAGGCATGGTACTTCTCCAGGCCCCATGTGGCCACGTATGGTACTTAGCCCCCCCCCCCCATACGGGGGAACCGCAGGGAGTGTGCGCAATCTCTCCCCGGATGGTAGACTTCTGCCTCCACCAGGCGCTGCAGACAATGGTATTATACTAGCCCCCACATGGGCATCACCCGCAGGTACCTGTGCGCCCAAGTGCTCCTCAGGATATGACCTCTTTTCCACCGCCACGTAGCGTCCTGCAGCCAATGGTATTTTAGCTACCTCCATTGAAGGCCCACGATGATCATCCAGAACCTTTTTTACATGTACATGATTGGGAATTGACGTCGCTTCCCTTGTTGCGACAAAATTATAAAAGCTGACAGTCTTTATCTTTGGAATTGCTCCCCCAGAATCAGACACCTTGTCTGTTGCTGCCTGCTTGTGAGTGCGTGTGTGGACCGACTGCAGGTTATCCCCTCCGTCATCAAAGTTCTTTGGCACGGTAGGGGTCGACGTTACAAAGCCCCCAGTCATGACTTCCTGCAGGGCCGCTGTTTGAATTTATAGATCATTGATGGTCTTCAGCATCTCTTAAGATCCTGTTATTATTGGCCTCTTCTCCTCTTTGTCGTTGATTTATCTCAATACATCTGCATATCGCCATCAAGGATTGTTCTAAAGCGTCAGTTCAATTCAAGAAATCTTCATCCAACTGTATTTTAACATAGAACATTCACATGTCGTTTTCACACATCAACATCAGAGAATACGGGATACCCTGTATCTTTCTATAGTCCTGTTCGTCAATCAAATCTTGATCAGGGATTTGATCTCAGGTTCAGTTATGCTCGGCGAATAACTTCAATGATCCACTTTGACTGAGTTGTTTTAAGTTAACATAAGTGAGAACCCCATTACACAATCTCGGTTTAGCCAAAAACATGAACTTTTCATGGTAATTTCCATGTGTTAATTTTGTTTAATGATTTTATAATCAATAGATGGCAAGTTGTTATGGATTGTAACTTATCCTAAGTTAATATGACCTTTGACCTCAAAGACATATGATCCATTAATGTTTAGTTAATTATTATTTTTCATTTATTTAATATTTGGATGTCTAACAAAAATTACTGGATATCCTTATAATTAATTAACGAAAAGTGCCGTACTTTACATTTCCTAAATATAAATCCTAACGTAAGTTTAGCCCATGAATTGAAAGTGCTTTACAGAAGTGATACTTTCACAATCTATATTTGAATATTTTGCGCCTTATAAACAATGAATTGTTTCAGGGAGATGTTTCCCAAAAACGTCATAACAATTTTACTTATCATAACATAAACTAGTTCACGATTCATGTCAAGTAAGTTTAATAGCTAGAACAGAAATGTATGCCTGTATAAAGTTAGTCATATTACATCATTGTCTGACAACTGATCATCATCAAAATCTGGATTATAAGATCATTTTAAAGGATTAAACATGTATGTAATCAACAATTTGGATATATACTCAATGAATAATAAATTCAACACTGAAGTCTATGTCAATGATCTGACAAAGGCCAATAAGCCAGCACAAAGCAAAACAACGAAACAAAATACCGGAATATCAATTCGCAAGGAACTTTAATTAACTGTGTTACCCTGATTTCTCAAAGCCATAACAGACGATTCAATACTGGTCAAAATGTCATTTTTGAGGGTAAGTGAAATATTCTTTTGAATGTTCTATGTAACCAAATGACTTTTATCAAATGCAAGCGAAATGTGGGATTAACCTGCTGTGATCAGAAATTCATGACACCTAATTCACAAAACAAATGAAACATCAAACCACTAAACTATCAATCCCTTCTACTTAACCATAGGATCAATGCATGGATCTATAATAATTCAAATAATTAATTTGAACCAAGGCATTGCTTTACAATTGGTCAGTCATGTTTTGTTCAGTAAATCTTTATACTAACAATTATAGAGACCATAATATTTGTTATATACTTCATATGATCAATCCTACATTTGTTTGAGAACCAAATGATCAGAAATTTCTGAGGTTACAAAACATAAAAACATTTCTTTCACATTTTTAATTTGTCATTTTTACATTAATTATAATCAAAGGTTTTCAAGATATTTATTCTCTTATTTCATTGTTCTTCTAACAGTTTTATCTTAACACAAAAATATTAGTCAATTGCAAAATCTATATGCATGAAAATGATGCTTTACAGTTAGCCTTGCATTATCCTAAACATTCTCAATGTTTATTCTTACTGCCAAGTTAACATTGCCATATTCCTATACTGTTGTGATGAAAAGTAATCTGTCAGTTAATACAGCAAAACCTTGTAACATGGAATATTGTTATTTATCTAAACTCTCTTAGTCAAAACAACACAAACTTTCTGATTTATTCCACAAAACAAAAGTATTCCATTTGTTTCACAAACACGAAGGTTTTACTTCAATAAACTGACAGATTATGCTTATCTTATTAACGAATTACCTAACTTATCATTATCAAACTACAACTAAATCCAATACGTTTGCCATCCACTGATTATTTTCTAAATAATTTTCAAATGTTTTCATGCTTATGCAATAAAATATTGAGACAATACAAAGGCCATAGAAATGTGGGCCTTGACCAGGGCGGAACCTAGTCAATTTATCCCACCGCTGCCACCAATTGTGGCGAAGTTGAGTCTCTCTATCTTTTATAAAACATGAAAACAAATATAGTTTAAAATATAAATTTATTAAAGAAAAGTTAAAGTCCAAAAATATCATTTCAATCAGTTACTTACAGTTTTTGGTTAGTCCCGAGTTCACGCAACGAGGTTCTGAGGTTTCAATGCCAAAAATGCCTCTTTTGTATCTTAATTTTGAAGTGGGCAGAGCCGAAATAAGAGGTCTTATCCAATAAAATATCAGGAAATCTCATTAACTAAAATTGGCCGAAAAATGAATGTTTAATTTTATAGAATGTCAATAAGAAATAGTGATGATTTTCTGCCCACGAATCTTGGATGTTTACCGAAAGTTTGAGAATTTGGCAGAATTTGGTGGGAAAGGAATGTCTAGACAAAACCTCTGAGCCTCGTCTCATGAACTCTAGATGCTTAATCTAATTATCTAATTTAACTCATTATCTAATTTATGTCCGATACACATATTTATAAGTCAATTTTCACCCTAAAAAGTATACAATTATTCGTAAAATGTGATGTAGAATATAAAGGTATAAACATTTGCAAAGTATATACAGCAGTATTGATGTTTTGGTCAGTCGTACTCTGGGTCATTAGGTTTAATCGCTTTTTACTTTGTTTATCAGAAATTTGCAGTCTTCAATATGATGCCAAAAACTATCGAAACTTATAAACATCTTAACTAAACATTGCAAAATTTCCCATCAGTTGACTTCATATATCATTTCTGCCACTCATATCTCAAGAATAATCCTTTCATTTGATTGGCTCTAGATATAGTTCATGCCTAAAAACTGCTCTAATATGATGATAAAACATTGGAAATTAAACTGTTGATATTGTGAAATATCACACTGGGTTCAAAGATCACTAAAACAATGGTTATAATACAAATATAAACTAATCAAAATAACGCAATAATTATAAATATGAGTAACAGAATAAGATCATTGTGACATCAACTGATGTGAAGTGAAACAAGTAGACTGACCAACGAGGTCAGCTATGACTTCGTCACAATATTAGCTTCGAGGATTTCCTCTAGAAGTAGTTAGCCTTCATTACGTGCAGATTTTTATGTTTTCAGTTTACCTTACCAAGCTTAGAGTTGAAGGCGATAAACTGATTGTCATTCATTGTCAAGAGATGTTTAATATAGACCAAGCTCGTAAGTAAATAAGTACAAACAAACCTATTTTTAAGAAAAGCACAAACGACAGTATGAATAAAACATAAAACAAAGTATGTGTCAATAATCGTATCCTATACTACGGCTAAGCCAGCTTAAATGCATGCGTTTTGATGTGTATAATAGATTTAATGTCAGTTAACCTCAGTCAGCAACCTCGAACATCACAAACATCATCGATCATCAACGTCACCTTTGTTTGATTTGCTCAACATATCATTCTTACTTTGCTCCATCAGGGTTGCATTATGCCAGTGGGGCAGCATTTGCAGAGATGTTAAGGGAAGAGGAGGCGCGTGTGCAAGCCTGTGCATCAGAAAACGCAACATTATTAAAGGATGCTGGGGTAAGACCTACGGAACACATATAACAGTAATCGAGGTCCTAGTGCCCAATCCATAATATAAACAGTTGCTCATATAGACTATAGAATATTTTCCATTGATATCCTCGATTTCAATATGTTCTCAAAATTTAATGAACGGCGAGTTTTCAAATATTTCTAAAAACGAATGCTTCTGTAATTAACAACACTTAATTTTCCAGGAATTAATCCGTCAGAATTTACAGAAATGTTTGGGGATATTCAGGTTAAAGAGTTAGTCCCTGAGCTGCTCCTAAAAATGAAGTGTCATTGTCCACTCCACCACAAAAAAAGAACATACCGTTTGAAAGTACTGACTTCCTTTATAAAGAAAATATATTTTGTTTGGATTGTAACAGGGGCCCTTGCCTCTAATAAGAGTGACAAAAACTGAACTCAAATAAATAAATATCTATATCCCCATGTTGAGTCAATAATGCATATTCCCATGTTAAGTCAATACATCCTTGCTCGAATCCTCATTTTTAAGTGAAAGCCCGTTACCCGAAAAATGTAACACAACTCAGTGTAGAGCATGTTTGTAGGACCACAATGCAGTAGTTGTTTCTGTGGCAGACACTTGCTCAAGCAATTCCCTATCTAGATCAAGAGCTCTTAATTAAAAAATCAGCCCAGGAACTGAGGTATTCCCGAGTCCATTCAACGACATATGACCAATCGAGCATCAACATTATAATAAACTAAAATTGTCTTTAACCGAATGTTTTCAGGTTGAAGTTTTGAAGACGAGGACAGACTGGGGAAAGCCTGGGGAGGTTATTTGCCGGGTTGCTAAAGAGGAGAGTTGTGACATTGTCGTCATCGGGACACGTGGACAAGGGAAGCTGAGACGCACAATTTTGGGAAGTGTATCAGATTATGTAGTCCATCATTCTGAATGTCCAGTCGTTGTATGCAAACACCCACATGACAAGAAATGAACATTTTGACAGTATGAGTACTTGTGAAGAAACTATTGATAGTCAATTTGACATATAAAAGATGTTGTATGACTTGAGGGATATCATTTTTATCCATGGACGGATATCGATCATCTTCACGAGAGAGCGCAGCGAGAGAGTGGATAAAAATGGTAGCCTAAAAATCACAGAATGTATCTATCCTATAGATTTCAAAATAAAACTATGCACGTTTAAACAATCAAATCAATTAAAACGTACATTCAAGAAGGCAATATTTGAGAAATGACACCACCTGGCATTTGTTACAGACGCCGAACGCCGAACACCAATCACCCCCACAAAAAAGATGGAGACCATTACAACATGTCACTACTTGTGGTGGTGACATAAAACTCAAATATTTACTAAAGCTAAACAGGTGTTAGGGCAATGCAAAGTACGTGTAGTTCCATGGAAAGATTAAAATCATTTGCGAAAACTTTTTCAGGTGGTAAATTCAAAACTTATGAACTTATGAAAAATAGTATCCGCCGAATACTATT
The DNA here is from genome assembly GCA_903813345.2 of Owenia fusiformis. Classification (NCBI taxonomy): domain Eukaryota; kingdom Metazoa; phylum Annelida; class Polychaeta; order Sabellida; family Oweniidae; genus Owenia; species Owenia fusiformis. The sequence continues at coordinate 17,199,260 of CAIIXF020000009.1, read as the reverse complement.
TTAGAAAAGCATGCCAAATTATTTTTTGTTGTCATCCCCATATAAATTTAGTATTCATAACATGAAAACGTTTCCGAAATATATCACTCGTATCTTATCTTCATACATTGTAAGGTTTTGACATGGTTGAAAGCCCATGGTTTTGACTACCAATATTAGGACCAAATACAACATATTATGGGGATGGTAATAAAATGCACGAAGACTCCCAGTAAAAAAAATTTGAAAGGTATTTCGCACTTTTCCTAAATGTTCGAATTCCCAAAAGTAAACTTTTACATAACAATTTATTTTAAAAACCGTTTTCAAATTAAAATTGTGCTCTAAGCTTTCTTGCCTCGTCGTAAGTTATAGCACTATATAATATGTAATACATATCCCTAAGAATAAGCATATAAAATTTGAACCAAATCCATCAACTGTGGCATTTACTTTATCGAAAATTACATTTTTATGAAAAATGGTGGCCATTTTTGATTGGGCGGCCATATTGAAAATTCCTTCTCAAGCAGATGCCCTAAAAGGCATAAGGTTGTGACATTTGAATCAAATCCGTCAACTGGAATTTAGATCATCGCCCGGTCACACGAACAAACGAACGAAAGGACGGAGAACTTTTTCTCTATAAGTGGGATAATTTAATTTGCACTCCAGACATAAAAGGCTTAAAACGTTGGATGGATGATGTATAAGATTATTTTGAAGGTAAATAAAACACAAATGAGTATGTTGACTAATGTCTATATATTCACGTATATATCGTTTTATGATTAAAGAGAATCACCACGTCCGTTGTCCACAAATAAACTTTAATTGTAATTTAAGAATGTGATCTGTGATAAGTGGCGCCGATCTCATCACAATTTGAACTGTGGATGAGGAGCTTTTGTTGTTCAACTCCCTACTAAAAACTGAACAAATCCTTATACTTATTAGTACCAAATAGAGAAATTGAATCAATTACTGGAAAACATGGACTTTCAAGAAACCCAATCTGAACGAACCTTTTAAGATTCAAAATGCACAAAACAGATCTTTACTTATTTGGACACAAATCACTCACCAAATAATAAATAGACAAACTATTTTCTACAATAAGCGCAAATGTATTATTGACACTTACTTATATAAATTAATGGCATTAATGCCAATTCATTTTTTTTTTGTATATCAGAAAATATGTTATTTGATCACTCAATTTTCAGAATTTCTCTATTCAATTTCTGGAAAAAGAATGATTCTCTGGAAAATGCTCATTCATTTTCCATTGTTTCCAAGTGTTCTTCTCGAATTCAAGCCTCTCCAGAAACTAGAGCCGCAGTAGTCTGTGAATTTTTGTGTTTGTGGATTCTATTGTAATTGTGTAAGTTGTGTATTGCAAGTGTTGCTTGGTGTGTAGTTGTTTCTTAGTAAATCTGTAATTGTGGTTTGGTCTGCATTATTGAATTCCTGTTTTGGCGGGTCATATTGTCTCATATTTCATAACGTGTATAACACATATAGTGTAAGATGGGGAATTTAGTTGATCACTATATCTCAGATAACCATCAGAGTTATTCAGCACATATACCAGTATACATGAATGAGCTGCAAACAGTCTCACCAAAAATAAGTCTGATGAAACTCAGTCTGATGAAAATGGAAAATGGCAGAGTATTTAAAATGTCAACCCAAATTATGCAATGTCATTTATAAAAAATATATATATTACAGTATCTACAATTTTCATAAATAATAAGTTTAATAGTTTAATCCCTGCAGGTCCAAATTGTCAATTTCATCTCTGAGATGGTCAATAAGATTATTAATTTCTGATACACGTTGCCTATTACGCTTCACTTCCTCATTGTCATGTACATCACGAATCATGTTACTCATGAACTGGTTGATGCGAGTAACTATATCATCTTCACGATTGTCTATTTTCAACAAATGTAAGTCATGTGATGTTTGGACGGCATTCACAATTGTATCTTTGTCTACACACAACTGGAAACAATGAATGACAGATTGTAATATTATCTACATGTAAAGAGCAAATATATAGCTTCCCGGTATAGTTTTAACCAAATGAAGACCTTTCTTCAAGCGGATTGATCAATTATTTATCAATGCAGAAAAAGATTGTAAGGATGATAAATGAAAGCACTATACAAGTTTAAAAATAGATTTACATGCAACATCAACTCAGAATGTGCTGAATCAGATATTCTTCTATTTGCCTACCTCTCTCAGTTCATCAGGAATGTCATCATCAAGTTCATTCTTCAAGACTTTCTCTAGTGTAATGATTGCAATCTCCATCATCCTCTCATGATGCATGTTCTCCAGGTCCCTGCACTGGGAGATTAATGCCTGGACATTCTCCAAGAACCCACTCACCATATCAGCCATATTGCGCTCAAAGTCTTTCACAGTTTCCTGAAAAATAAAAACATTATCATGTTTCAAAAACAATTTTATTATCTCAATTCTCTTTATTCTTTTAAAACAATATTGTTTTTTATTATCAACTTTTGTTTTCAAAACCGTAGTTTGAAGCTACATGTAATCTCAGTTTATTCTATATTTCCAAGTATTTTCAAACAATGCTGTTATGACAGCTGTGGTTGATTTTCAGTTTAATCTTTATCAGAGATTTTTCAAAAGTGAAAAACTGAATAATGAGTATCATACCAGAACTCTACTAAGAATACTTACCTCCAGTTGGTCAACTAGTTGCATCTCATAGCCCATGAGGGCGTCTTGGAGAATGGCCACTTTATCATTATACTCTGCAAACCTCTGTTCAGCTATGGACTGACCTTGCTCTCCCAGTTGTAACAGATCTAGGAATAGCTGGAATATGTGTAAGGAAATGGTTGGCTATCTAGTATATCTATGTTTATATTATTCATCTTGGGCTCATTCAGATGTGCTACAGTTTTGAACAAATAACTGATTATATTGGCTGTAAACTAAATTATGAACTTAAACGTTTCACTTTAAACTTTCTTCGTAGCAGTTTGGAGAGAGTCATTGCATCTGTCTTTAAAATCTAAGAATTCAGAGTCAAATTGGAATTGTTATCATGGTTAATGCACTTTGTTCTTACCTTTTTCTTGTAATCTATGAAGTCATTCACTTTCACCATGCCCATATTTTTATTTTCAGTTTTGGCTTCATTTATTGCTTTCCAAAATTCATCAATTTCTCCCACCCGCTTTTCATGCTCAATAAGGCCGAATTCAAATATTTGTTGACATATTTTAGAGAAGCTTTCCCTATAGACCACAAGCAGTTCATCCACACCAGGCATAGCTGAGAGTTTATTGCCCTCAATGTCATCTTGGTACATGCTGTCAAACATGTATGGACCATTCAGCTTTTCAACATAAGCTTTCTGAAAAAGAGGATGGCATTAATTGTTAGTTTTGATTGACAGTTCAACAGTCTCTAGTCAATAGATCAGCTAATGATGTTGAAGTAGGTAGAGAACAAAAATCTTTTTGGCAGGGATTTAAGTCACCTTAGTAATTGCGTAAGAATATTTTCTTGCATCAAATCAAGCTGATGTAAAAGTGTTGGAATTACTTTGTGTGTTTCAAATTCTTTTTCCTTTGCAAGTTGTTCATCCAGTTTCCTCTGTGCTGCCCTTTCATCATGAAGCATCTCTTCTATGGAAATCTGATATTTCTCATATGCAGAGTGTTTCTGGAATAAGACAAATAATATATAGGCTACTTAAGAGTAGATAGGCATCATTAAATCATTAAAATAAATAGATTTATATATCAATTCTCATTGGATAAGAACCAATCATGATTAAAAAGATATATGTGTATTCCCCTGTCACCAGCCAGAGACATAATAATATATGTTTTATATGTCTCTGCATCATCAGTCTTCATTATTTGGGACAATTAATATTTTCCCTATTTTTGTAATTTTTATCTTAAATAACGTCACCAATTTGAAACATATTGCGGATCTTTTGGGTGATATTGTATTTTGTATATATTACTTGCAGTTTTGTCACCCTTATCTGATTCTGCCTTTAAAAAAACAGACAAAAACAATATACATGTTTGGTATAACCATAGTAATATACTTTACATACATTACATAGAAGTCCAAATCCTTTTTGTTTAAAGTGTATACTTACAGATGCCTCATCCACAAGCCTGTAGTCCAGGTAGTCTATGTGGGGTAGGTAGGCCAGGACAAACACTTTGTAATCCTCAAGCTCACAGAAGGGGTTGCCATTCAAGTTTAATGTCTTACAATTTTTAAACCTTCTCAGATACGTTAGCTGAAATTCAAGACACATGAAGGTATGTCTTATCTTTTTGTGTTGTTAGATAGTTTTGATGGCACTATAACAAATTAAGCAATATTTTCACACAGGATTCTCTGTAGTGATTCCTCTTGTTCTCAAACTTTTGTTCTTGCCACAGGGTTTTTCTTATCCATATGGTGTTACAACAGGCTTTCTTAGCATTAGAAATTAATATCTAAGGGATATTACATTCACAGGGTGGGTGAAAAACATGCACCTGAGTTAAATGTCTCGATAATAATATGTACTGTAATGCAATTTAGGAAACAACCAGATAGTATTCAAATCAAAGGCCTCTAGAGTAGCAATGGAAGCAACTCACATTTTCAAGATCTTTTAGGTCATTATTGCCGATGGAGAGTACATGGAGATCTACTAGGGAATCCATGTTCTCTATGCGAGCTATTCTGTTGTTGTAGAGTGTCAGATCTGTCAGTTTTGTAAGTTTATCAAGTCCTTCTATCACCTCTATGTTATTGAAAGACAGATCTGAAATACAAACAGATACTACTATTTTACAGTTGTAAGTGAATGTATGTGCGCATCTTTTACTTGGAATACAAACTTTGTATTTAAGTGAATGTGCATGTGCATCTTTCACATGGAATATTCCTTGCTGGTTAGTGGGACATATAATCCAAAAAATAGATTTCGAATGAAACTTCTATGGAATAATATTCCTCACAGCTTTAACTTTAAGCAATGAGGCTATTAAATGATAACACTTGATCATAATAGACATCATAACAGTGTATTGCACTCTTTCATTTAAAATTTTAATAGATTAACAGAAGATTAAGTAATATTTTTACACTAGTGGGAAATAAAAGTAGCAGTTAAGAAAATTATATATTTATTTCTGTATATCCTGTGATTTGTGCTTGAGTTTACTTATATTTCTTATTCTTGTTTTGAATCTCTAAGTAAAGTTATATTAGTTCTTGAAATAGTATCACCTATAAGCATTTATACGTACTTCCACCAAATATGTGTAGGATATCCTATGATTTTAAGTGATATCATTTTTATCAGTGAGTTGATATCAATATCTGATCAACATCTCTTTGATATCAATATCTGCACTCATTCACTATGATCATTGTTCAGATATCGATATCAATGAGTAGATGAAAATGATATCACAAAATCTCATAGGATGTTCTATTTATCGCATACATGTAGTTCACTTAAAAAAACTAAACCAAACATTTCAAAACACCATTCATTTGTTCATTCATCATGTGACATCATGAAATTATCACGTTATAATTTTACAGATTTGACTTCAAGTATGGGATAAAACATAATAATTTTTCTGATATTTCATTATTGATCAGATGAACAAAAGGATGATAAAAAGATTTCATTACAGAAAACCCACAGAAGAGTAGGTTATCCATTTGCACTACCCAAAATAGCTCATGTTAGTATATTAAGGAATATACATTAAGTTTGTGTAAACCAAAACACAATACTACATGTTGAGTTATTCCTTACCTAACCAGGTTAGGTTCACCAAGACATCAAGACCTTCTATCCTCTCTATTATGTTATTGTCCAGTTGGAGCTTTGTCAGACAGGTAAAACACCACATGTTGTCAATCTTTAGGATATCTAAATAGCAAATAAAAGTGTTTAATGCAATTTTAATAACTTCAATTTGAAAAAGGTATTTGAACTTGTGATAACTTTATTTGCACAATTTGAATCGAAATATGCCTTTTGTATTAAAGCCCGGTATGAAGTTTGAAAATATGTTTATATCATTCATATTTTTATGACTAAAAGTTATTTGAGAGATTTTTGAAAAAAGATTCTTTGGAAGAAAAAGTTGTCAGCTTTTTATTTTTCAAATATTCAAATTTCCCGCCCTTTTTCAAATAAAAGTTGAAATTTTTTAACCATCAAATATTCCACTATCAAGTGCAAATTAAAACACATTATCTTTTTAACACCATTGCGAAGATTGAGCAGAGGACATACTACTTTAATGTCCCCATTTTTGCACTTTTGAATCTTAAAGGTAGTATCAGATCTAGAGACCATCCTCAACAAAAATTTGTTTATTTTTGGGATATTTTTGGCTCATATCATCCCATGTCTTGTCTATTTTTCAAATGTGTGAAGAGTGGATTCACCGGCAGTGACGTCATTTTTAGTGAATACCACTATTTATTGAAATTAAAATGACATCACATCACTTAATTCCCTGGAATGTGTACTTTTAACTTTAATATTGAGTACCACTTTAATGAGGAAATAATAAAACAAATATTGAATTTCTATGATCATTTAATATCTGTATATATTTCTGAGGGGTGTATTCACCTCGCCCTTCGGGCTGTGGTGAATACACTTTCAAAAATATATACAGGTATTCAACTCCACAGAATTCAATATTTGTATAATAATGTACCGGTAATCATTTTCCTTTAAATGCGGTTACCACGGGAAATTTAAACATTTTTCTCCAATATCATTTTCCCCATTTTTGCACTTTGAAATTTAAACAACTTCACTAATTGATAACATATTGTAGATCTTTTGGGAGATACTATATTTGAGATTGTAAGGAATATGTTGGTTGGTAAATTGTACATGTTGCTTGCAATTTTGTTTCCCCTTTAGATCTGATTCTGCCTTTAAATATCTTCACCAGTATCTTATACTCACTTTTAAAATCAAGACGTAATTGTGTAACCTCTGCGAAATCGATGCCTTCTGCCTTGGCAAGGCGACCTGCTTCATCTTTAGGACCTTGCTCTTCAACAGCTTTTTGGAGCATTTCTTCATCAACTACAGATGGCTCCACTGTATCATAGAGACGACTCATGATCCCCTAAAAATGATAATCAATATGATAATATTTGATCAATTTCATTTCTTGATTTCATCACCGCAGGAGGCTTAGTTTACATATGTCATTTCTCATAGACTGAGGTATTTGTTTCAATTTGGGGTATCTTCGACATATGGATTAACTTTGACACTAGCCATATGGTATTTTTCTTGCATGGATCGAGATCTCATGAGATTTTTATTTTTTCCGAAATCAAAAATGGTGGAAAACAATTACCACAATCAGGAGTCATGACAGACCTTGCAATTATTGTCACTGTCATATCAGGCTTCAACATTACCACAGTCATGACAGGCCTTGCAATATAATATAGCATTGTCACGGTTGTGCCAGGCATAAGTCTTGCAACAGATAGCATATTGTTTTGATGAGATTTAAAAATAACTGAGGTTTAATTCGATGTTCAGATTACATGTTGGGTTAGTTTGTAATATATGTTTGTCTTTGGGTTGTTCACACGTATGCTTAAAACAATTTCAAATCTAGAGGATAAAATGCCCAGACATTTTTTCTACACCGTTCAAATGTGACATTAAATCTTATGACCCTGTGCAGGCTGAAAAGGTTCATATAATAAATAGTCGGTTGATACCTTTTTGGGGTACCCGGTTATTTAACAGGGTATCCATCTTGAACCCAGCATGGAGGATTTAGTATCTGGTACCCTGTATCCGTTTTTCTACAAACCCATCAACAGTGATGTGTAACATTTATATTGTTTATTAGTTTTAGTTGCTGATTGGGCAATATGTCACTGGTGTCATGTTCTGCCCTGTCAACCATCACACATTAGGTGTGATTGTCAGGCATTTGCTGGAAATATTGAAATCACGCATCAACTTTGTGTGTATGATAAAATGTCACGCAAATCACACATTATGTTGATATTTAAAATAATCTGCTTTTTATAAAACACTGAAATGGTAAAAAAAACGAATGCCGAAAAAAAAGAATACATTCCGTTCACCAAGGTGTTCACAATTTGAAGGAAGTTGTTCAACATTTGTAAGTCACTGACGTTAGTAGTTCAACGTTGTTAAACTCAATAACGGCTTTCTTTACGATTCGAATTATCTTGGCCGTTATTGAGTTTAACCTCCTTACTATTCTTTCCTTAGTTGCAAGTTCTGGATTCATCAAAACCACTTTTCCTGGATAATATGCAACTGATACTTGACAATTATACAAAAACCCACAACATCAAGCAATTTAACACAATATTATTGTGTTAAATGTTCATTTATACTAGTAAAATGAGACTACACTGTCATTGTGTCTGTTCATCCCCGCTAAAATTAAACCATAGCGAAACCAAATTGTTGTCAAATAGATTGATAATTATTATCACAATTACTCAGGATAATGAGATCAATTTGGAGGATAACAGGTATCTTTGATCGATTTATATAGCGCATGTATACATGCAAAATAGTTATTTATTGCAAACCTACTGTTTGTTAATGCAGAGCCGCAATGATGGTTAACATCTGATACGATTTGCAATTTCGATGTTACCAGAACTGGCCGACATTTTTGTTAATTCCAAACCTGTCTCCAATATTTTCGTCATTATGCATCAATAAGATCTTAGGGGGATACGGGATGGTCTATATTCATTCACAAGGTATGTACGCATGCTTCGATCACATTCTTTATGTAATATTACCATGTTTTCAGGGTTAAATTAGTTAACTTTATGCGCTTATAATGCCAAAATGATGATGGAGGTTAGACCTAGCTGGGGCTAAGACATGTCAAATAAGAAACGAGGCCCCACGGGATAGGTCAAATGTTGTTGGTAGGTGTTCCCAAGTTGACAGACCTGCATATTTGATGTGATGCGTCATATCTTAGAAAACATGTACCTATAGGCTAGTAGATCTAGCAATTTCTTAAAAAATGTTTTCGCTCCGACGATCTGTGTATGAATGAAATTGTTATGGCCAGAGTTGTGCCACATGGAGTAAGTCACCCCTCCCCCTCTCTAGTATTTTCTATATTCCTATTAATATAGGCTAGCTAGCTGGCTTGGTGGCTTGTATATTTAGTATATCTAGCCATACAGATTAGGCTAGGGTGACTTAGCTTAGGCCTATAGGCTAACTCAAGTCACTGATCTACTGTACTCCCGATGAGTTGTGCCATATGTGTAGTTATTATTTGTACATGTATCCAACAACAGACGGGCCAATATACAGCAAAACTAAACTTACCTAAAAATTCAAAAACGTATATATGCAAAGTTGATCAAACCTAAGAATAGGCCTGGATATAATTTTTTTTACAAATTTCAAAATTCATCCAATATGGCGCTTGTTGCTGTGGTAACGACGCTCTCGTACTGACAGAGTTTGAGTGAAAATTCCAAGAAACTGATTAAAAGGCAAAAATATTAATTTTTATTAATAAATTGACTAATCAAAGCTATTATATTATATTAGTATTGAATGTTCATATATAAAATTACAAAACTTGACAATGACGTCATTTATTTTTATTCTACTTCCGGTTTTGAAAAATGTCGTTCTTCAGAGATCATTTGGGTGGAAATCCCTTTTCTACCCCTGTGGGTCAATTGATTGGTGAGTTAACACATTGCATATGCATGAGCATTTCCCAGCGCGATTGCTTCTCTCATATTTGGCCTGAAATATTATATTGAAGGCATAAATATGATTACGTTTCAAAATAATGACCAGGAAGACAGAGCTGGCATTTTAAAAGTCATCTTTGTTTACATTCTACAATGTGTAGATATACTCAATTTTATTCATTTTCATTAGGGTAAACGTTGATTCAAAGTTACGATACACTTACATGATGGTGAATTGGGTTTCCTAACACGCTTATTTGGAAGTCAGTCATAATTTCTTCCTCGAAAATCATTGTTATATACAGTGCTGCTATATATTAATTGATATGTCGTTTATTGGCATATTTTCTTGAATTTAACATTTAATGTCCAAAACTCCCACAAACTGCAGAAAAGTATACACCATAAATCATATTCACCAAAATGAGTGTCTCTAAGGCTTCACACCAGCGTATGCATTTGTCACGAGTTTGAGCTGAACTTTCGCCAAAATGAAGTAGGTTAAGGGTAGTCTCTGCCAGGTTTGTTTATTGTGGTAAGCTTGTAAGTGCTCAGAAGCAAATAATTCATGTGCGCAAAATAATCAAATGATCTGATTTGTTTAAACTTTGCAGCACATGCGCACAATGTGTGCCATGTTTTTTTTCTAGTGATTTCGTTTTGTTTCATGGAGTTTGCATTTCAGTGTAACTTCCGCAAAAAATGACGGACCATGGACAGAATTAACAGGTAAAATCACTTCGAAATTTCAAGAGAACTTTTTACCTTTAGTAGCAAAACTTTTGTTTTATTTGTGCATTCTATCTATCAGATAAGAGTCTCAGGGGTATGTAGGCAAATTCGTTTTGGTTGTAGGACCTCTGCTTGAGAAGGAATTCTCAATATGGCCACTCAATTCAAAATGGCCACCATTTCTTGTAAAAAATGTTATCTTTGATAACTCAAATGCTAGTTAACGGATTTGGTTCAAATTTTATATGCTGATGCCTAGGGACAAAGGAGCTTTGCCCAACCACTGAATTTAAAATGACTTTCATTTTTTGTAAAAAGATTTAATCTTTGATTACTCAAAACCAATAGACTAAGTTCAGATTTTATATGCTGATACCTTGGAACAAGCAAGCTCCATTCTGATACTCTCACATCTTTCTGTCTTCAACCAGAAGTATGCTCTGATTTAGTTGGTTACAATTCTGATATCGACAAATGGGAGGGTACAACATTTTAAGCATGATGATTATCCATTATTTAGGCGCCATTATTTATGGCCCTTTAATGTTGACACATTGAAAGTGTTACATAATATTGTATTGTCACTTTGTTAGTGTCTCAAGTGGTATCAACCCATTTAGTTTTATGACCCCAATTAGGGTAAGATAAGGATGTCCATCAAGATGTTCAGTCTCTAAAATGAATCTCTCACTGGTCAAATAATTGATTTGATTGGCCCTCAGCATTTTCAAGAAAACTGTACGGGCCTAGATCGAAGGTAGGCTCCAACTGTCTCATGGCATACTAGTGCGAAGCTAATAGAAGGCCCTGATTTCTCATGATGCGGGAGCTCTGTTCAAAAATACATTTTCCAGATTGCTATCAAAGGTACCGTCCCAACAGACCTCCTTTTCTGCCCCCATCAGAATCAAACTTATTTTGCAAATAGTTTTTATTTATCTTATTTATCCTAACTTTTGTATATTTTAGTTTGTTTTGTAGTTTAGCTATCATATCTGTGTCCCCTTATATTTTGATACTTCTCTGCCATGTTATTTTTGGAAAAATTAACATGGCTGAAACTCCCTAAATTACAAAAGGATACAGCTTTGCTGCACATTATGCATTACTATCTGAAATATACAAAAGTTAGGATAAATATAAATGTTTTTATTTTTACATAAACTGTTTCAATATGGTCATTTGATTGCTTATTTTTTAAATTCAAAGTAGTCACAAACATTTCTGTTTTGACTGTATATATTCTGATGCCTAGAGTTAAGGAAGCCCTGCTCAAGAAGACATTTTTAAGATAGTACGTAATTGAATTTCAAAATGGCTGGCATTTCTTGTAAAAAACGTAATCTTTGATAACTCATATACCAGTGAGTGGACGGATTTCTTTGAAATTTTATATACTGATTCCCATGGACAAAAGAACTCTGCTTGAAAAGAAATTTTCAAGATGATAGCTGAATATCAAAACGCCATTTTTTGCAAAAAATGTAATCTTTGATAACTAATATACCTAGGAAAGGGGAGGTCTGTTCAAGAAAATTTTCCAAGATGGCTGCTATTTATCAAGACATGTTTTGTTCGGTGAGATTTGCTACTCCGTGGAGTTGCTGTTTTGTAGTTCAAAATAATTTAATTATGAAGACCAGGCTGGTTTATGTTTTATTTTTACATGAGAGAAGACAAGAAGAAACAACAATGCCATATTATGCCTTAATGCCTTAGGAATTTAAGTAATAAATATCACTGTTTCAATTATATTTCACATACGAGGGTATATCATAAAGTTCTCATAATATCTCTCTAATTTTTTTATTTTTCAATATATTCTGATGAATTTTTCACAGAATGTGTAGTATACAATGCTGCATTAATCTATCAAAACATATTTGGTATAACAGAACTATTATTTATAAAATGGTTGCCATAGTAACCGGAAATCAAGGCACCCGGGGCAAATAAAGAATTGTGCAAGAATAGCCACAACTAACCATGTTTAAATGCATAATAAGTTATCAAATAAGCTATGTAACACACCAAATTGTTAAACACCATGTATTCTTGACTGTTTTGAACTATTATAATGGTCATGTGAATTTTGTGATCTCATAATCATAATTCTCAATACTGAACTAAAACTAATAGAGGAGTGGCTTATCACTAATAAATTATCCCTTAATGCGGATAAAACAAAATATATTATTTTCACCTCAAGTCAAAAAAGATATAATGCAAATAACATGTAAAATATGACATTGACCACTTCTTTATCAATTGTGGCTGTATTAAATCAATTTGGGATGATGTGAATGTTACAAATGATCAAAGAATTGGAAATGCAATTGTTAAAAAAGAAGATTTACTTAAAACGTTGGTAATTAAAAAAGCTATACATGATTTTAAAAAAAGGGTCAATACAGCTAGTAATGTAAAAGCTATTTTTGATAATGAAATAATGATCAGAAAGATGTAATGTAACTTGAAATTTCTATAATTGTATTTTATCTTATTGTATGCATGTAATGTAAAATATGTTTATTAATAAAGTTTGATTTTATAAAAAAAAAAGATAATAATGCAAATAACATAAACATCTATCTTAATAAAAAGAAGCTTCAGCAGGTTGATAGCATTAATTTTCTTGGCATTACAATTGATCAAAACTTAAACTGGAAACGTCATATTATGTCCGTTAATGCTAAAATCTCCAGAACCATTGGTATTCTATATAGGGTCAAACAACTGTTAAATGATAAGGCATTCTTGAGCATCTATTATTCCCTTATTTACTCTTATTTGATATATGGCAATCTTATCTGGGGTGAAGCAGGTAGTGGTTTGTTAAACTCCCTTCATATTTTGCAGAAAAAATTTACACGTATTGCAACAAACAGTAACTACAGAGCACATTCCCTTCCCCTATTCAAACAACTGAACATTTTGAATATATTTGATATTAATAAGCAGTTGAAATGCATCTTCATGTACAAATGGATTAATAAACTCCATAATTATCATAAAATATTTCCAAAACTCTTCAGTACCATCCAAGAAAGACATGCTTACAACACCCGAAATAGGGTAAACTATGACAAACCCAAAATTCGAACAAATTATGGTAAAGCCTTGATATCTTTTACTGCACCATCAATTTGGAATTCATTACCTATTGAAATAACATCATCTGGAAGTATTTTTATTATGAAAAAAGAATTGAAAAAATATTTTATCAATCAATAATATCAATTTCAGATAACCATAGTGGGCATTATATGACACATTCTTAGTCAGACAAAGATAGTAGCATTCATCACACAAGCAGATCCCCAATCTGTACATTTCATGATTATAAACACGGGAATATACACGAGAAGTGTCACCCGTTTACTGTACATTTGATGTTGAAATATATATGAATAAATAAATAAATAAATAAAAAAATAAAATAAAAAAAAATAATGGATGATTGTAATGTCTCATTAGAAGTGATGTTAGACACTACAACTGTTTTGTCAATTATTCCTCGATTCCACTTCAGTTCATCTTAAATAAATAATAGACCACGCATAGGGTGTAATTTTGTTGATATCTTTGCAACATATTTGTTTTAGATCATCTTTAGTACAATGTAGTATGAGCAAAGGATTTTTCGAACTAAACTAAATTTTTTATCAGTATGAATATTATTTTTCTGATGACCCCTGCATCTATGCATTATCTAACTCAGTCATTTCTGATAATTATCCCAACGAACAAAGTTCGGTAGGGATATAGTGAAGCCCTCCGTCCGTCCGTCAGTCCGTCAGTCTGTCAGTCCGTCCGTCCGTCCGTCCGTCCGTCCGGAAGATAACTCAAATATTAGTAGACGGATTTTCTTCATATTTGGTGGAAAGATGGATATTGATGAAAAGTTTTATGCAAAAAAAATTTTCTTCAAGATGGCCGCCGCTTTAAAAATGACGGGATTTTTTCGCAAAAATCATAAATTTTTCATTCTAAACCAAAGTAATTAATATTATTGTTTGAAATTTTGGTAGTATATTCGCAACATCTATCTATTTCACATGTATTCAGTGTTTTTCATCCTGACCCCCAGGGGCCGTATATGGGGGGTAAGGAAAACAGAAATTTTCGCTAACTTTTAGATCTTTCTGAAGTATAGCTTTATTATACTCAAATGAAAGGCAATTAAGAGTAGATTGCAAATATTGTATCTTTTTTCTGATTCGAGCCTCTTATAATTCAAAATGGCTTTCTAATGTACGATTTCGCAATGATTTTTCGATCCCTAGTTCAAAGTATGGCTATATAATACTCAAATTGAAGGAATTTTGGAGCAGATAACAATTATGGTATTATTTTTCAGATTTGTACCTCAGAAAATTCAAAATGGATTTTTTCAAGATGGCCGCTGCTTTAAAAATGACGGGACTTTTTCGCAAAAATCATAAATTTTCCATTCTAAACCAAAGTAATTAATATTATTGTTTGAAATTTTGGTAGTATATTCGCAACATCTATCTATTTCACATATATTCCGTGTTTTTCATCCTGACCCCCAGGGGCCGTGTATGGGGGGTCAGGAAAACAGAAATTTTCGCTAATTTGTAGATCTTTCTGAAGTATAGGTTTATTATACTCAAATGATTGCAAATATTGTATCTTTTTTCTGATTCGAGCCTCGTAAAATTCAAAATGGCCGTCTAATGTACGATTTCGCAATAATTTTTCGATCCCTTCAACGTATGGCTATATAATACTCAAATTGAAGGAATTTTGGAGTAGATCACTATTATGGTATTATTTTTCAGATTTGTACCTCAGAAAATTCAAAATGGCTGCTTTGCAGGAATTTGCAATTCTAAAATCTAAATTTTTCAATTTTAACCAAAGTAATGAGTATAATTGATTGGAATTCGGTAATTGATATTTTGTTCGTTGGGATTTGCTACTCCGCGGAGTTGCCATTATCTAGTTAAGCTTTGGTTCTCAGAGTCTGGTATCACATCTAATGAAGCATGTAAGCATCCCCTATGACATCACACAATTCACATGATCAATTTATTTTATAGTAAAAGCATTTAACAACATATTCAATATAACATTTTAATGTGTTTGATAATTTATGAGAGTTTTTATGTATGTAAACAAGGTTAATAAAGCTCATTATATCTCAATTATTTTTATTTGCCCCGGGTGCCTTGATTTCCGGTTACTATGGCAACCATTACTTATCTAATATTTCTATTATACCAAATATTTCTTGATAGATTAATACAGCATTCTATATGAAAATTTCATGAGAATATGATGAAAAATAAAAAAACTAGAGAGATATTATGAGAACTTTATGATATACCCTCGTATATTCCGTGTTTTTATATGAAATACTGTGTTATGACAAATGCTTTTATACTTGAAAGATCCTGGGAAATGACAGTTCATCCTCACATGAGATAGGAGATAGGGTCTTGGTGCAATGGGAGCTTATTCCACCCATTCTTTTAAAGCAGTTTAATTCACTCAGCTGATTTCTGTTGATTTCCAGACCAAGCTACAGATGCTTCCCTTGCCTCTGAGAACTGGGCATTGAACATGGAGATATGTGACATCATCAATGAAACTGAAGATGGGTAAGAGTAATCTTGAATTGTACTTAAAGCATGATCAGACTGTATATGATTGCATTTGCTTCCCAGTAATGAACTGTTTAGATAAATGATCAGTTATTTTTTGAATTACAACTAGATTTTTAATATTAAGATACCGTATTTTCTCTAATGAGCGTACAGTTCCACATACGACTTTTATGATGAATATGGCTCAAGAAAACACAAAATTTAATGCATTTATTTTCATTATTTATACAACAAGATATGGATTGATGATTATATTTAAGACAAAGAAATACATGAGCTGTAGAGTATGTAAACTCTGTAGTGTCAAAGTCTCTCTTCCTTTCTCTTCCTTATGCTTGCGGGACTCTGATTTATTATAAGACAAAACATATTCCTGTATCTTTTTTTCAAAATCATCTTCAAGTTATCAGAAGTTCAAATCTGACTTTAGATTTGAGATTTGACCTTCTCAAGGTAAAAAAATGTCAAAAAGGTCTTTTTTCAAGTTGCTTCAAATTGACCAATTTTTTTTTCAAAATCATCAAGTTCTCAAATGTTCAAATCTGACTATGTAGATTTGACCTTCAATGACATTCTCAAGGTCAAAACAGATTTGACCTTCAATGATCTTCTCAAGGTCAAAAAGGTCTTTTTTCAACTTGCTTCTAATTGACCAATTTCTTTTTACAAAATCATCTACAAGTTCTCAGAAGTTCAAATCTAACTTTAGATTTGAGATTTGACCCTTAATG
Organism: Owenia fusiformis; assembly: GCA_903813345.2. Classification (NCBI taxonomy): domain Eukaryota; kingdom Metazoa; phylum Annelida; class Polychaeta; order Sabellida; family Oweniidae; genus Owenia; species Owenia fusiformis. Next base: position 17,182,393 of record CAIIXF020000009.1, on the reverse strand, counting down.
TCCATCTCAAGGTTAAAAAGGTCTTTTTCAACTTGCTTCAAATTGACCAATTTTTTTTCAAAATCTTCTACAAGTTTTCAGGAATTCAAATCTGATTTAAGATTGAATTACTAATATTGTGAGCAACTAGGTGATGACATTTTGTCATGGTAATGCCTTGTTTTCCCATAGCCATGATTCCAAGGAATAGTACATTTTTTGGGACACCCAATGTTAATATATTTTCATATAACATTGAATTTCTAAATAGATATGTAGGTTTTCCCTGTTTCATGCAACATTTTCATGAAATATGCATCTGAGTACATGTACTATACCTGTTCTTACACATTTATAATATATTTGAGGATATATCCAATACTATACATCTTAACCACAGTGATAAACACAGTGCTTTGCAATATGAAAGTGAATGAGGTCAAGTTGATATCTTCAGAGTCATTGAGATTCCAGAGATGTTAGATTATTCATATACGAGGTGAGGTGAGGGGGTGTTTTCTTGCACAGTTTGGATTTTACCAGGATGTAAAAAAGTATCTATGGCCTTATGTGCACTTATATTGCTCAATAAGATGTTCTGGTTTGACCAATTCCTGACCTGGAATTTGCCATTAATGTTGATATCACACATATATCTATATTCATTGCTAGTCATACACTTGTTTCATCATGATTATAGGATTAAATGTTGAACATTCTGCTATCCTGAATGTAAATCATTGCACTTTCAGACCCAAAGATGGCATCAAGGCTATCAGGAAGAAGTTGACAATGAATGCTGGAAAAAACTACTCTGTTGTTATGTATACATTAACAGTAAGTACTTCTGACTATATTGATAGTGTTAATGTAAAATAAGGTTTACTGCTTATATAATTCTGTTACTGGAGTTACTTTACAATAGATAATGCAGTCAAGCTGCAATAGAATTAGGTAGAACTCTCCTTACATTTTGTACCATTGAGATGCATGTTAAATTGGCAAAGTTCAAATTAGAATTTCTCAAATTGCAGCCCATCGATTTTCAAAGTTCTGCTCTCTTACATAGTTAGAGTACCAAAACGTCATCATATCTATGTACATTGACCAATTCACCACTGCCAATCTCATCCATCCGAAAAAAATAATCCCAAATATTTTACCGTTCACTGTGTTATGATCACATGTTTCCCAGTTATTCTGTTGTGATTACTAAGGAACCAATAAACCAAAGCTATATTTTGTATATGACGTTACTAATCACGTGGGGGCCAATTTGATTGATCCAACTCTACGTTGGGCTTACAATGGAGCAAACCACATTTTTGTAGCTGCAAGCTGAGAAAAGCCATTTCAGTTGTCCTTTAAGATTAATAAGAGATCAATTGTTTCTGATAATTTTTTCTGTACTCCGGTACGGGAATATGTACGAATATATCGATTGAAAAATAGGTGTAAAAATCTCCATGTTAAAGGTGCAACAATTAGCGCAGAGGTGCTATTCAACGATCATTGACCAGTGTCAAAATATATTGAAGTTTGGATACTTCATCAAGACTAACATTTATTTTTATTATCTACATAGAAACCCCCTGGATGAACATTCCTCTGCGAACTGCATCATGGGAAATACTATGACCTTCTAAGGAAAATCTTTCGTGTCTCCTGTTTTGAAGAGTGAACCTTGCATTGAAAAAAAATACCCAGTCTCTCAAAGAGCCTGTCACATAAATATTGTCATCAAATTTCAGGAAAACGTGTGGCCATTTTGAATTTTGAATTAAGGAATTTATTACATTTTCTTTCTGTATCACTGTGTTCACATTTAATGCAATATCTTACTGCACTAAATACAACACATATGTGCCACTTGATGTACCCAGGTCTTAGTTTATAAGGAATATGCATTTACATGCAATAATGCTGTACATTGTTATTTTAATGATTTCTAAAATTCAAACATTTCCATTTAATATCTGAAAAGTTGTGGTGGTGACTTTAAATATCATAAGAAGATAGCCATAGAAATGAATCAATGGAAGTCATTATAAAATTATGATGAGAAATAAATCATATGCTAATTCATGATTCAACCTCACCATGAGTTGATGTTGTTACTGAAAAGATTCAAAACATATAAATAAGCTAAGCCATATTTTTCTATTTTTTGAAGTTTTCTCTCAAATGATTTATTCCATTATGCTTCATAAACATATGTTTTGACAATATTCATATATGTTGTTGTTTATGCAGTTGTTTGTGATCACAGTGGCCTAATTTGCATATATTTTCTGTAAGGTTGTCTTATGCTGATGAATCAGAAATATGAATTAAAGGTTGACATCAGAAATACTTTCATAATTCAACCTATTCACAATGAAGCTTCAAAGTACATTTAATTATAAAAAGATAAAAGTACATGTAAACAAGAATCAGTTTTGAAGTAATTTGCGAATACATGTATTTGTTCTCTGAAGTTTCATCCTCATGTATGGGGCATGCCACAAACCTCATCATTCAAATTCTTTCATATCTCATGTATAGGGGTTTTAACTTTATCATCCCAAAGTTTAGTGGGAAAGTGTGAAGCCATCCTCCTGTCCTTCCATTTGCAGCCTGTCTGTCTGTCCAGAAAATACTGGTTGATAGATTTTCTGCAACATTGGATCCCTAACCTTGTGCATTGTGTTAATCTAACATATTCTTACCTGCTATTTGCTGTTCAAACCTCATATTTATTGAGATTTGTTATCTCACATTTGAAATTATTTCCTTTGAATGAACATTTTATTGTATATGCCTCTGTTCATTATATTACTCTTTTTTTGTTTATGGTATGTTTTTTCTGTCACCACCAGAAGTTGATGAGATATTGTTATAGTCTCCAACTTTTTGTGGATGGTGTTGGGTGTTAGGTGATCAGCATTCAGGGTCTGTAGCAAATGGTAGGTGGTGGCATTTTCTATGTTAACTTCTTGACTACCTGGAGTGACAAGAAAAAATAACCTTAGAAATGACCTTGAAACCCAGAGTGACGAGAAAATTTGTCCCAAATTTTTTCACTAAAATTGCTCTTATTTGAACAATTTTCATCCAATTTAAACAAAATTGTTTTAAAATGTGTATAAATGACCCCTGCCCTTACTAGGTTGAGCATCTAAATTTGTATAGCTATCCAGTAAAACATTCTCTGGTTTCAACTGATTTTAGAGCCTGGGATTCAAGAGGTTAATGGCCTGTATTTTTTGTTTCAGGTCCTTGAAACTTGTGTGAAGAACTGCGGCAGAAGATTTCATGTACATGTAGCAAACAAAGACTTTTTACATGAATTGATTAAGATAATTGGCCCAAAGAATGACCCACCACAAGTTGTCCAAGAGAAAATACTAAGTCTAATACAGGTATGTGCCAATAGCAGAACTATATGTGAGTTCAGTAGTTTAATACAGGTATATGTGTGTGTGTAGTCTTGTATATAGATGAATAAATAGGTCAGGTAAGTGCCAATAGCAGAATTATATGTGAGTAATTTAATGTAGGTATGTGTGTGTGTGTGTAGTCTTGTATATAGGTGAATAAATAGCATTTTGATACCAAGGAATATAGTTGGGATATAGAAAAGCTGTCTATTTGTCTGTCCATCCATCTGTCCATTTCTTCTTTCATTTCTTTATCTTTCTGTATGTCTGTCTGGATGACATCTTAATACAAGTGAGTTGATGGATCAAGTTTAAAATATGCTGATATTATTGGCATAGAACTTCTAGTCAAAAAGCAAATTCCAATATGGCTGCTCAGTTCAAAGTTGTCTCCATTTTTGTGAAAAAATCTTTGATGACTCAAACACTGTCATGTGTCAGATTTGGTAAAAATTTGATGCGCTATTTAGTATTTATATTAGATTTGGTCCAAATTTTGAGGTTGATCAGGAGTAGCCAGCTTTCAGTCAGTGGGATGCGTTCACCAAAAAAAAATTCGGTTTTTGGTCAGGGGGGATGTGCGATCAAGAAATAAGCAACCCCCCAAATTTTTTTTTATTTCTTTTGAATTTAACAAAACTTGATGCAACATCCTTGAAAATTGGGCTAGAAGCTTCAAACAAAAGGTAGTCAATACTACTGCCTGGTTATTTCCATTTTAATATGTTCAAAATAAACAGTGATTTTATAGAAAATCTGGAATTTGATGGGATGTTCTATTCTGGGGAGTTCCTGTTTTTCTTGTCCAAACTTTGCGTTTACTCAAGTGAAATTTTTTGAAGTTCCATCAATTCTGATAATGACATCTTGTCATTTTGACAACAATTCGTTCCTGTATACTATCTAGTAGCATTGCATATGCAAATTTGCAACCATTTTAAAAAAGCTCCTGTTATGATTATCTGATTGTTCTTTTAGACATGGGCAGATGCATTCCGAGGTTCCCCCGAATTAAAAGAAGTAGAAAAACAGTACCTTGATTTGAAACAAAAAGGAATAGAGTTCCCCATGACAGATCTGGACACACTTGCACCCATACATACACCTGCAAAGGTAAGATGGTCTTAGTTTACCTTGTCCAGTAAACATTGCTCTGACATTAGAAAGAATGAATTAACTAGTTTAGCATGTGAGAAACCCCAGTCTCAAAGTACTGTCAAGGCATCATAAAAGGATTGATATCAACTTTACTTTTGGTTTGTTTTCACCTTACTAATTTTTGATTATACAGTATCAGTATATCAAAAATATTGATTGAGGACTTCACATTTGTCCTGGTGTGAATATTGTTGATTTGACATTGGAAATCACAATGCTTATATGGCCAATGTCAAGATGTTATGTTTATTGCCACATGTAATTAATTACTTATTGGACAATAATGAAGTATTGGCTTGACTCTGACCATGTTGCATTGTTGTATATAGAGTGCCCCAGATGTAGAGCCCACAGTACCAGCTGCCCACACACCCACCAGAACACCCAGTGCCACAACAAGAGCTGTAAGTACAAAACTAAGCTAGCATTTGTAAATTCAACTGCTGGCTGCCAGATTAATATATTCAATTGCATAAATCAAATCCGTCATTTTGAAGTCCAAATAACGAACATAGATCACATGACTTATTTAGGTCAGCGATTCAGCGATTTGACACGATAGCTTACAGCTACCTGGATTCACTGCAGGTACTTTTCATATTTAAATCAATGGCAGCATGCAGTTTCATTTGCGAATGCTACCTAATAAAACTATAAGTGCATAGTCCTCTTTGGCTTACATGTAAAATGAAAGAAAGCTGTATGTTACAGTAATTTCTACCTTATGAAGGAATTTTTCTGATGGCTTGAAATGTGATACAAATTGTCATTGTACCTAAGTTTTTATTATTATCCCATCGAACGAAGTTTGGAGGGATATAGGGAACACCTTCGTACCTACGTCCATCCGTCCGGATATGACAAATAAATAAAATCAATTATAATCTACAGGATCAATCTATAATCTACAATTCCAGAAAAATCACTTCATGGATTTGCTTCAAATTTTCACACATGTTACATGGTAAGAAGTTATAGAGCTGATTAACTTTTCAGCGGCCATCTTGCATTCTGGTGGCCATTTTTGAAGTTTTTAGATAAATCTTGCCATATCAATTCCAGGAAAATCACTTTATTGATTTACTTCAAAGTTTTACACATGTTACATGGTAAGAAGTTCTAGAACTGATTAACTTTTGGCAGCCATTTTAGAAGTTTTTAGATAAATCTTGTCATTGTGATTCCATGAAGATCACTTCACGGATTTCTTTCAAATTTTTACACATGTTACATGGTAAGCTCTAGCTGATTAACTTTTCGGTGGCCATCTTGCTTTCTGGGTCAACAAGCCCACATTGCTATGTTTTAGGTCTGATATTTTTATGATAAAACTAGATATAACCAGGTGCAAGATTAACAACAAATATATTATCTAAATGTATTTCAGTGCTGTATTTCATCTGATTGCAGAGTGCCTACCAGGCTCCCCCACAAGTTCCACCAGGTCAGGCTCCTTTTGTCGGCCAACCTCCCCAGACAGCCTATGTGGCTTCAGGCCCAGTACAGTTGAATGCAGAGCAGATGGCCAAGCTACGTAGTGAATTGGACACAGTACAAGGAAATATTCGTGTATTTGGGGAGATGTTGACAGAAATGACACCTACAGGATCTAGCCCAGAAGACCTAGATCTTCTCCAGGTAGGGATGGGGTATGATCTCTCAATAACCATGACTACACTTTATTTAACTGGTCTGGTGATGCTACAATTCCATAGAGCAGTTTTACCTATGACAGTTCTTTTTTTCTTTAAAGTTGTGTCGAAACCCATAATTGGCAGCCGCTTGTGTGTATGCATCTCATGAATGTAGACTTTGCACTTGCAGGAATTGAACAGAACATGCAGACAGATGCAGCAGAGAGTGGTTGAACTCATAGATAAAGTAGCAAATGAAGAGGTCACAGGTAATATTAATTATTTCACAACATAGTACAGTACACAGTAAAGGCAGACAGTATAGTACAGTATAGTAGGAATGCACTTTCAATAAAGTCACTGGCTATTGCAAGTTTGCTTCTAAGCTTGCATATAAAAATGAAACGAAAATGTAAACATATCAATCACCTATACATGTAGCTTTTTCTCTTGAATAACCGTTCAGCTTCATTGTTATGCTCAGACTACACCACAGCATGCAATATGCCATTGATATTTCTATAGCTGGTTTTCTGATACATATTGATTTGAACACTTTAACATTCTTCTTCTTACCTACTTCTATGTTTGTTTGCTAGTTTTGATTTATGGATGACAAATAAGTTAATATTTCAGGTGAATTGCTTATCATCAATGATGATTTAAATAATGTCTTTCTGCGCTATGATCGATTTGAACGGTACAGAACAGGCCAAAATGCACCTTCAAGTGGTGAGGTGACGTCACAGAGTAATGCCAGTGTAGGCAATGTGGCTCCTCCAACATACAGCAGTGCAGTACCAAGTCAGCCAACCTCGCAGGTAACCAGTTGTGCGTAAAGTGACCTTCACAATTCCTCTTATAGCAAACATAATTCTAATGCAGTATTTACTATTCAACACTTTATTCATTCAATTAATTTGAAAATCATAAAATCATACTAAACAATTTCTATAGCACCAGGGGACATATTGTTGGAGTTTTTGAGCCATGCAACAACAATTCTTCCCCACTTAATGCCTGTTATGTAATTATATTCCTTCCCACAACTGTACTATAGTTAAAATGCTAAAATTTCTTAACTTCAGCCTGCTGCCACTGAACCAATTGCCAACCTGATTGACCTGAGCACCCCTAGTCCTCAACCAACAGCATCTAACCCATTCACCACACCCACAGGGGATATAAATGCTAGGCTAGCTAATATGAGTGAGTAGATTTCTTTTTATTACACCCAAAGGGGATATAAATGCTAGGCTAGTTAATATGAGTGAGAAGATTTCCATTTACTACACCCACAATTGCTAGGCTAGCTAATATGAGTGAGTAGATGCTAGGCTAGCTAGTGCTGGTAGGTGTTCACTACAGAGAGGGTAATTTATACAGAAGTCAGTAGAGTATGTGGAGGAAGGGTGTCTACTAGAGACAGGTGTTCACTAGAGAGAGGTGTTCACTAAGACAGGTTTTACTGTACATGTAAACGCAACATTTGTACAATTGTCATTTTTGATGTCACTGATTGTTGTTTTGACAATGAGCTTTCTCTTAAAAGCCCATGTTTTGACTAGCTAATTGAACATCATCTGTGGTTTATCCGATTCCAGGACTTATAGTCCTGTGTTCCAATTATTGTTCAGGCAGTGTTTCTACAATGCTGGAGAAAATACTGCTCATTGCACACTTAAAATACATACCTCGATACATTCCTGAGTATTTTAGGATTCTTTTTATGCAGTTGAATCATCAATTGTATGGGTTTATAGGCAGAACAAAGAGAGTCATCTTACATCAGAAATGTCTCAGCACTTTTCAAGATGTAGGAAGGGGAATCCCCTTATATACCAATAGTCTACATGGATGAATTTTGTAATTAAAAACAAAAATTTTCTCTTTCTGCCGATCAACCTATACGATTGGAGATTCAACTGCATAAAAAGAATTCTAATACTATCTAATATTTATTTTTATGTATTGTAGTGTTGATTTCACAGTATTTTAGTTACAACATATAATATTATATATTAGAAACATTTTACACTACCTAATGACAATTTGGCTAAGAGGTGGCCATTTCGAAAAATGGCAGCCATTTTTATGTAGGTTATTTTACAGTTTTACTAAACTAGAAAACTATTTTGTTGATATTTCATATGTAAATACTTTGAAACATGGCACATTTTCTTTTGATAACTTGCTTAAATGGCACTATTGATATTTGAAAAATGGTGTTAGAATGATTTTGTTGATATGTTAAAGGACTGTTGTAAATACATGCAAGAATGACACATTATCTTTTGGCAATAGATCTAAAGTGGCCATTTTGAGACCTGATTTCTAGCAGTATTGTCCGACACTCATCAGATGTTTGATGGGATTCGCTACGCCTTGGCATTGCTGTTATTTATTTAATTTCAAAAGGCATGAGGCAAGTGACAGAATTAGAAGATTAACATATCTTTCAGAATTTTTAGTTTTTAGAAATTTTAGTAGTGGTTGGCATCTGTAACAAATGGCATATTGTGACATTTTTCATGTTAATGCCTTGTTTCACCACACACGCAGATGACATCTATTCACTCTTATTGAAGGCTCTAGCAGAGGACATCTATTCACTCTTATTGAAGCCTGGTAGCTACATGTAGACATGACATTTCCTGTGTTTGTTGCCAGGTGTTGGAGCAGGCAGTGTGAGCAGCACTTTGGACAACATCAACACAACCAGCACCACAAATACTGCCCAGGACTCAGACTTTGACATGTTTGCCCAGTCAAGACAGGCTTTTGACCAAAATAGACAAAATTTAAGGTATGTTAAGAAAGTAATTTATGAAATATTTATGATAACTTGCATTTATCAATTATGCTGCTTTATATTAGCTAGGCCTACAGTATTATAATTAGATTAACTAGAAAAATTAGATAATTTGTTAACGCCATTACATAATTCATTATTATCAGTGCTCATGAGTTATTAATGATGCATTTGCTGGCATTGTTTTATAAATGTCTCCATTAACGTTGATCGATAATAGTATAGCAGTCTCCCTCTACTTCTGTAAACATAACATTATATTGTAGGCTTGACATTTAATAGTCCTATAAATAAAAGCTTTGTGTCATTTCAGTGCTGAAAGTAATAGTCAACAACCCCCTAGGTAAGCCTATACAAGTTGATACCTCACAGAAAATATTTCACAATCTCTTTCCCTCAAACCTTTTGAGAAAGAAATGGTTCTATCAACTTCCAATTCATGATATTCATGAGGAGTTGAGCCTTTTGATGACATTGATCAGATAGATGGTGATAATTTAGTTAAGATGGCTTAATATGATGATACATTTGCTCAATATTTTAGAGATAATAAATCATGCTGATAATATTATTGATTTAAAGATGAACAATTATATAAATGTATAAGGATTTCTGTTAGATGTTCATCAATTTTATCCAAATACATGCATTTATCTTTTTGCATATTTCAGCGCTGGTGCAGTTTATTCAAATCAACAGCAAGATGCCTATGCGGGAAACCTTGCATCTGTAGTCAATGCTAAAAATACTGGAAACCCGTATGGAAATAATGTAAGTTTGACACAATATGTAATTGTTCAGCAAAATTATGGTTTTGATATATTTCTAATAGTTGAACAGTAAAATCTTTAATCTTGATTCAACAATTGTATGTTATTATCTTCTTGTCATTTCTTAAATTATGTGTTTCTAGGTGTATGAATACCTTCTTGTATTTTTATCCCACTGAACGAAATTCAAGGGGATATAGAAAAGCTGTCTGTGCGGCCATCTGTCAGTCAGTTCACCTGTCCATTTGTGTGTCCAGGCGATAAGTCAAATACCAGTTGACAGATTTTATTTACATTTTTAGGCTTATATCTTATGGGTGTAGGACTTCTCTCAAGAAGAAATGTCCGCTCAATTTAATTTTTAGGGAAAAATGTAATCTTTACTAGTTGACATATTGAGTTCAAGTTTTGTATGCTGTTGCCTAGGGAAAAAGGAGCTTTGTTCAAAAAGAGATCTTCAAAATTGCTGCTGAATTTGAAAATGGCTGACATTTTTCATACAAAAATGTTTGATAACTCAAATACCAGTGGATCAATTGGGTTCAAAAGAAGAACTTTTCAAGATGGCTGCTGAATTTCAAAATCGCTATTTATCAAACATGTGCTGTTCTGTGGGATTTGCTACTCCATGGAGTTGCTGTTTTCTAGTTCATAAACTATATGCACTAGATATGCAATGTTCATTTATACATATGCACTTTGTATGTGCTGATCATTTATATATTATATGCACTTTATCTGTGATGTTATATGCATTCCATATGTGCTGTTCATTCATTTACTATATATGCCTCTTTGTACATACATGCTGTTCATATGTTATATGCTCTTTATCTGTGCTATTCATTGATATACTACATGCACTTTGCATGTGCTATCATTCACATATTATATGCATATGTACTTGAGTTATGCTGTTCATTCATATACAGGGTGATCACTAAGTTCTGGGAATTTATCTGTCATTTCATTATTTATCAACCAATTCACTTGAAATTTTCAAGGTAAATGGGATTGTGATTTTGGGATGGATAAAACAGCCTCATTGTCATCTGATGTCACAATGGATAATTATTGTTACTATAGCAACATGACAAATGGCGTAGCGGGTCAAGTAAAATAAAAATGAATTCAAATTTTGCTTGATCCAAAAGTATGGTTAATTAATACCTATTTGGTGGACATATTATTATGATGTTTCTGTGATTTTATATTTTCAAATACTTCCAACTTTAGTTTCTAAAGTAACTTCTGTATTGTGATATACGAGTGTACTTTGCTCTATTTTTTTATCATTGGTCAGACTCTCAAAGTCACAATCATGACTCAAAATAGTGGGGAGTTATCCTCTATTATGGCCATGCTCCTTCCCACTCCTTCTAACTGCCCATACTACTCTTGAAGAATTAGGGTTCACACAAGTTGTTACTGCCCCATATTCACCATACAATATTCACCAGATGAAGCACCAGTGGGCTTCATTTCACTACATTTTGGGTGCTAAAGCATCATATGAGAGGTCATATGTTTGATTCCGATAAGGGACTGATTTCAACAGCTTGAACAAATCTTCAAGGGATATCAAAGGGAGGTTTGGAACACGTCTTTATGGACTAGGTTTGTCAACAATGCATTTGCGTCCAGGCTAATAGAAACAGTTATAAATGAAATGATCCTCTCAGCAATTAAGAATACTTCTAAATAAACGACTTCAACGACCTAAATGTTTATTGAGCATGCATGGTTAAAAAACTGAATGAAAACAATATATAATATCCAATTATGAAAGATTCATGACAATGTTGCAATTTTTAACTGAACAGTAAAATTTGGTAGAAATAGGCTATTGTTCGCAAAATCGTTGAAAATTGAAAAGGTGTTTTTTGACCCCCATGTCACGTAATTGGTTATATTTCTATATGGGGTTGTTGAAAATGGTGCTATAATATATCATTTTGTTATCCCAACGAACGAAGTTCGGAGGGATATAGGGAACGCCTCCGTCCGTCCGTCCGTACGTACGTACGTCCGTCCGGGCAATAACTCAAGTACCGTTGGCCCGATTTTGTTCATATTTTGTACACATATACCCCATGGGGGTAGAAGTTCTGCTCAAAAGCCGATTTTCAAAATGGCCACTCAATTTAAAATGGCGGCCATTTTAGTGCCGAATTTACAGTAATTTAGGTGCAATATGTAAAACTGTAATAGCAATATTTTTTAGATGTAAAAAAGTTATATAGGACATTTATAAAGCTAGAAATGTAGATATTAAAGAAGCACATGGCAGCCATCTTGAAAAATGGCGGCCTTTACTCGTTATTTTACGATTTTTGCTGTAACTCGAAAAGTAGTGGAGCGATTTTGTTCATATTTGGTATGTGAATACTATAAACATTGCACACTGTCTAAAGACACTTTTGGTAGAAGGTCGCCATTTTAACCTATTTTACTATAACTCGAAAAGTAGTGAAGCGATTTTGTTCATATTTGGTATGTGAATACTATAAGGATGGCACACTGTCTAATGACTCTTTTGGTAGAAGGCAGCCATTTTGAAAAATGGCCACCATTTTAACGTATTTTACTATAACTCAAAAAGTAGTGGAGCGATTTTGTTCATATTTGGTATGTGAATACTATAAGTATGGCAAATGGTCTAATGACACTTTTGGTAGAAGGCGGCCATTTTGAAAAATGTCTGCCATTTTTGCTATATACTTTGTTTGTAAAAATGCCATTTTTCAAAATGGCCGCCATTTTAACATATTTTACTATAACTCGAAAAGTAGTGGAGCGATTTTGTTCATATTTGGTATATGAATACTAAAAGCATGACACACTATCGTATGACATTTTTAGTAGAAGGTGGCCATTTTGAAAATTTTTTTGAAAAATGGCCGCCATTTTAATGTATTTTATAATAATTCGAAAAGTAGTGAAGCGATTTTGTTCATATTTGGTATGTGAATACTGTAAGCATGGCACACTATCTAATGACACTTTTGGTAGAAGGCGGCCATTTTGAAAAATGGCCACCATTTTAACGTATTTTACTATAACTCAAAAAGTAGTGGAGCGATTTTGTTCATAATTGGTATGTGAATACTATAAGTATGGCAAATGGTCTAATGACACTTTTGGTAGAAGGCGGCCATTTTGAAAAATGTCTGCCATTTTTGCTATATACTTTGTTTGTAAAAATGCCATCCATGGCTGTTCGATGGGATTCGCTACGCTTTGGCGTTGCCATTGTTCTGGTTGCAAATTAAATTATCTTTAAAATGATATATCATTGTTGGTATGCATGTTAAAAAAAATGAATATTTATTAGGAATAATGGCTAGGGGGGGGGGGTTTGGCCCACCCTGTATATGCACTTTGTACATGCTGTTCATTCATATATTTTTTGAACTTTGTACATGCTGTTCATTCATATATTATATGCACTTTGTACATGCTGTTCATTCATATATTATATGCACTTTGTACATGCTGTTCATTCATATATTATATGCACACTGTGTGTGCTGTACATTCATATATTATATGCACACTGCGTGCTGTTCATTCATATATTATATGCACTCTGTACCTGCTGTACATTCATATATCATATGCACTCTGTGCGTGCTGTTCATTCATATATTATATGCACTCTGTACATGCTGTTCATTCATATATTATGTGCATGCTGTACATGCTGTTCATTCATATATATTATATGCACTCTGTACATGCTGTTCATTCATATATATTATATGCACTTTGTACATGCTGTTCATTTATATATTGTATGCACGTTGTACATGCTGTTCATTCATATATATTATATGCACTTTGTACATGCTGTTCATTCATATATTATATGCACTTTGTACATGCTGTTCATTTATATATTAAATGCACTTTGTACATGCTGTTCATTCATATATTATATGCACTTTGTACATGCTGTTCATTCATATATTATATGCACTTTGTACATGCTGTTCATTCATATATTATATGCACTTTGTACATGCTGTACATTCATATATTATATGCACTCTGTACATGCTGTTCATTCATATATTATATGCACTCTGTACATGCTGTTCATTCATATATTATATGCACGCTGTACATGCTGTTCATTCATATATATTATATGCACTCTGTACATGCTGTTCATTCATATATATTATATGCACTTTGTACATGCTGTTCATTTATATATTATATGTACTTTGTACATGCTGTTCATTCATATATTATATGCACTTTGTACATGCTGTTCATTCATATATTATATGCACTTTGTACATGCTGTTCATTCATATATTATATGCACTCTGTACATGCTGTTCATTCATATATTATATGCACTTTGTACATGCTGTTCATTCATATATTATATGCACTTTGTACATGCTGTTCATTCATATATTATATGCACTTTGTACATGCTGTTCATTCATATATTATATGCACTTTGTACATGCTGTACATTCATATATTATATGCACTCTGTACATGCTGTTCATTCATATATTATATGCACTTTGTACATGCTGTTCATTTATATAATTATATGCTCTTATTATGTGCTGTTTTCTCATTCAGCTGGATGAAGATGATAAGCCAGAGGTAAAAACCATTATACAGAGTACATGTTTAGATCTTGCATGAGGCTTGTCTGTTCTAGGAGTTAGGCAGCGGGTTTAAGTTGATGCTGAACAAGGCTTTTTGTATACAGGTTTCATGTGCAGTTTGCACAGCTTATTACACAGTTCTTGAGCCCAGCCTCTAGCCTTATAATATTGTTGATTTACTTCACACTGGCCTTGACTGCATTGATAAATGTAAAGTTCAAAATAGTAAACTAAGCATATTTCATCAAGCTTTGAACTAAAGGTGTGTCTAGAATCTTTTGACCGAATTTTCTAAACCTATGGTATGATGGTTTCCACTGCTTTATTTCAATATGTAGTATGTATTTCCATACACACTCTTACTATTAATTTATGTTGCATTTGTGATTCGGTTGGATTCAATGGTTTTACCATCACCTGTATACTTTATTTACTCCTCTGCCCTTTTTTGGCTCACACAGTGAGCCTATGGGATTGACCAGGCGTCCGTCCGTCCGTTGGTCCGTCCGTCCGTCCGTCCGTTGGTCCGTCCGTCCGTCCGTCCGTTGGTCCGTCCGTCAACATTGGCCGCACAAATTAAAACTGCTATTCGGATTGAGTCCTATCCACATTCATTTTATGCATATCCATAATGCCTATTTGACCTATCATCGCCATTTCCCAAGTTCGCCCGGTTTCCGAGAAATTGCGGATTTTCTGTAAATACTAGACACTTTGTTGAAGTAGAACTTTCAAATACCTTTTAGTAGTTGGTGTATATGCAACTTATGTCCTCTGAAGATTTTAAAGCTCTTGGAATTACGGTTTTTGGTGTTTACTCTATAAAATTTGAAAAAAAGTAGGACTTAGTTATTTTCAGGAAACTTTCTCATGTATAAAGTCAATGGCAGGTTTTGTGATTGACAAGATTCTTAAAGTTTGCCTTATACTTGATCATTTCCTGCAATAAATTACATCATTAATAGATTTAAGCATTCCCTACATATTTCTCAATATATGTCAGCATCAAATTTTTACCGTTTTTGAGATATTTGACGTCAAAAAACAGTAAAAATAAGTTATTTTTCAACTTGCTTCAATTTTTTGAAAATCATCTACAAGTTACCAGGAGTTCAAATCTGACATTAGTTTTAGGATTTGACCTTTACTTGACCTTCAGTGACCTTCGAAAGGTCAAAAAAGTTGATTTTTCAAATTGATTTTTGGATGTAAATTTTGGTCAGCTTAATCACAAAAGTCCTTACTGAGCTCTGAATAAGTAAAATTATCAAGGTCAAAGGTCATCAAACTAGGTCACACAACTATGCTATCTAAGTTTCTCAAAGTTCGAGACTACAAATCCAAATCAATATTTTTGTTTGAAAGTCAGGATATAAATTCCTCTGAAGGTTCCAAACTGTGTGAGCATAGGACCGTGGGTCCTTCATTCTTATTTTTGGTTCCAGCTTTTATAAGGACTTCCACCATACATATTTTTATCCCATCGAATGAAGTTCTAGGGATGTAGAGAACACCTCCGTCTGTCCATACATCCATCGATCCAGACAATAACTCTAAATTTTTCAGGCCCAATATGATTTAATTCATTTAACATTTTTTGCTATAAGTGGAAAAGTAAGAGAGCGGGTTTGTTAATATTTCTCGTGTGAATACTTAGAAGTATGTTAGGCTGTCTAATGACAATTTGGCTAAAAAGCGACTATTTTCAAAATGGGATTTGCTACACCTTGGCGTTGCTGTTAATTATGTACGTGTAATTCAATATTGATATGAGCAATGATGTTTACTACACAATACAACATAACCGATTGTCACAACCAAAAAGTGGTGAAAAAAATTATTGAATCTTAAGATTTAGGCAATATTTATCACCATGACAACTTGTTATTGAACGTTTAATATGAATCTGTAATGAAACAATGGCTTGATAAAATACAAAAATTAACTTGAAACCCATGCAGTTTGCACAGATGGACATGTTTAAGTGGCAATATCCATTGCTGTGGTATAACGTTAGAGTTAATGGTCAAATTAACAAGAAAAACATACAATATTGACATGGTTTAAATGCGCTGATTTTAGGCAATATCCTTGTTCAACCAGATGTTGACATTTAAGCATGTCAGATCCTTGTTGTTATTACAGAAAAGGTTTTGTGTTATATGGCATGTGACCTTTTTAGGAGTAAAACATAAACACTTTAGGGAAATTATTTGACATTTCCCGTCTTTTAGCTTTTTGAACTGACTTATTTCATTTTATTGCTTGAAAGTGTTAATTTCCTAGATAATGTATCATTTAGGCCTATTTATGTATCAGGCCCGTAGCCAGGATTTGCCAAGGGGGGGTTCATTTTTCAGAAATTTCCAGGGGGGGTTCACATTTGACAATTTTGGCCCAAATATGGCTAAAATCACTTGAGAAGTGTTCAAAATGGTGAAAAACTGCATGATTTTGAAAGATTTTTTGGCCAGGGGGGGGGGGGGGTTCGCCCAAACCCTGCGAACCCCCCCTGGCTACGGGCCTGTGTATTATGACATTTAGAATTGGGAAGTGTTGCGGTGTTATTTGAAACATAGAGCTAGATCATAGGCTGGAACACTTTGTCAGAAAGCATGTTTGAATGTTAAATAGTGAACTAATAAACCATAAAGATATAAATAGATAATAATTATAATAAATTGAATTAATTAATTCTTGTCTTTAATTGTTTTTGAATTTTTGTTTTCAGTTATTAGACAAAGAAAGTGATTATGCCGAAATGGAAAATTGGTTGAAAACTGGGAAAATGCCAGATAAAAATATTGTGAGTATTAAAACTACATCAAGCTTTATTATTAAATGCATTATTGCAAATTGCAATGATAATACAATAAATGACAATCCAATATGTTATTTTACAAGACATACTACCCAACTGACAGTTTTATAAACATGAATCTCCTCTTTTGAATATCAAAGAATGTTTGAACATGAAATAAAATTGTTAATATTGAGTCACACTTTTACTTCCCTTTACTTTTATGTGCAGTTCTTTTTTGTTCGTAAGAAGAAAATACACTCATTGAATCAGACCTGCCAAGTTAATTTTTTTAATGGAAACTAAAAGATACTCTGCAAGCCTCTTTTTGTGCACTTTGATGAAAACAGATATCATGTAAAACTATGTCTGACATAAAATCCAGATTATTGTCCCACTGGACATAGTTCAAGTAGGGATATTGAAAAGCTTTCCCTCAGTTTATCAAACATCAGTTGTTGGATTTGGTTGAGATTTCATTGGGCAATGCCTATGGAAGTAGCATATCTGTCAATAGCAGCTGAATTAAAAATGACCACATTTTTTGGATTTGGTTGAGATTTCATTGGGCAATGCCTATAGACGTAGCATATCTGTCAATAGCAGCTGAATTAAAAATGACCACCATTTTTTGGTTTTGGTTGAGATTTCATTGGGCAATGCCTATAGACGTAGCATATCTGTCAATAGCAGCTGAATTAAAAATGACCACAATTTTTGGATTTGGTTGAGATTTCACTGGGCAATGCCTATAGACGTAGCATATCTGTCAATAGCAGCTGAATTAAAAATGACCACCATTTTTTGGATTTGGTTGAGATTCCATTGGGCAATGCCTATGGATGTAGCATATCTGTCAATAGCAACTGAATTAAAAATGACCACCATTTTTTGGATTTGGTTGAGATTTCATTGGGCAATGCCTATGGAAGTAGCATATCTGTCAATAGCAACTGAATTAAAAATGACCACCATTTTTTGGATTTGGTTGAGATTTCATTGGCCAATGCCTATGGATGTAGCATATCTGTCAATAGCAACTGAATTAAAAATTACCACCATTTCTAACGAAAAATATAATTTATTACATACTATTGTAGTTATCAGATTAAGTCCTTTATAGGCTGGTGACTTATGGAAATAAAAAATCTTTGAGTTCTCAAACAGATTTGGCTAAAATCTTATATGCTAGTGTTTAATTATGATCTTAGAACCATTGTTTGAAGGCCCACAGTCTTGGACTATGGTCAAGGTATTAATTAAGCTGTCACAGCTCAGCCAATCAGTACATACAGGGTGATCAATAAATAAGGTAAAAGTATCTGGCATTTCTTCAGATTTTACCCAATCCTCATAAAATTTGTACAGAATAATGTTCCAACATCATTGAATTGATATATTAAGTTACAGATCAAAGTGATGTGATTGGTTGAAGTTATGGTTGCCATAGCAACAGAAAGCATGAAGACCCGGGGCAACTATCAAAAAACTAAATTTTCAGTCGAAGCACTTTTGATAATATTCTTCAAATCACAATTGAAATGACATATCATATTCTTATATTAGGATTCATAACTACTCTACTTAATGTTCTTTGTTTTTAACATATAGTTCATGTCTTCTACTCCAGTCAGAGTCTTTGAACACCTTTTTAAATCCATTTTCCCATAGCCTGCAAAATTTCAAGATAGCTGACTTCAAGTCTTCCCGTGAGAAACTTCCTCAACTCCCTCTTCTGCTCACCATGAAAGTAAAATCATAAGGGGACAAGTCAGGAGAGTATAGAACATGACCTAACAGTGGGAAATCCAGTGCTTCAATGGTTTGTATCGCATGAATAGCATTGTGAGACGGGGCATTATCCCAGTGCAATGTGAAACGTTTTGCGGGCCTCTTAGCTTCTTCCTCTTTGCTCTTATCAAATCTCTTCCGTTGAAATTGTTTTTCATCATTGACCTGTGTCATAGACTTTCTATGATCACATCAGTTTTTATTATATATTTATCTTTTCTGTGACATCAAACATCAAATTTGCAAAAAGAATATGTAACAATGGAAACAAAGTATTAAAACAATAAATGCTGGCACCCACGTTTATTTCTTTTTAGTTTGAAAAAGATGTGCTTTTTATCATTTTTTGTTCAAATTGGACGCAATGAAATTGCCCCGGGTACCCCTGACTCCAGTTGCCATGGTAAATATAATATTAACCGATCATATGGCAGAAGTTATATATTTATATGTTTTAATTTAGAAATGTACAAGGTATATTCTGACCAAATTTCAGGATGTTTGGACCAATATTTACAAAATGCCAGATACTTTTACCTTATTTATTGATCACCCTGTATATGGTCAATTTAGATGTCCAGCATATACAGAACCACATGGTCTGCTACAGCCTTATTTATCCCATCGGACAAAGTTCAGGGGGATATAGAGAATGGCTTCGTCCGCCTGTCTGTTCATCCAGGCAATAACTCAAATACTGTTGAACCAATTTTGATTATATTTTATTTGCCTCATGGGAGAACACTGCCCGAAAGTCAATTTCAAAAAGGCCACCGGTTTTAAAATGACACTGGCTAGTAGGCAGTCATTTTGAAAAATGGTTGCCATTATATATTTTATACTGTTACTCAAAAAGTAGGATAGGGATTTTGTTCATATTTGGTATATGAATACTCATAAGCATGGCACACTGTCTTATAACACATTGGCGAGTAGGCAGGCATTTAAAATGTCTGCCATTTTAATGTGTGTATTTTACGTTTTATACTCTAACTTAAAAAGTAGTGGAGCGATTTTGTTGGAAATTTCATATGTGCCTACTTACAAGCATAGATCACTTTCTTATGACAATTTGGCTAGTAAGTGGCTATTTTGAAAAATGGTGGCCATTTCTATGTGTGTTATTTTACAATTTGTGCTATAACTGAAATAGAAGTGGAGGGATTGTCTTATGGAAAAAGTACATCCCTTGAAAGGAAATTTGCAGAATATCTGCTTTATTCAAAATTGCCACAATTGTTCAGGAGAAATATAATTCATGACCATTCATCCAAATCTTGGAACAGTGATGCCTTATTGCTATAAAACTCTTACTGATAAGGAATTTCTAATATTGTGTCATATCAGCAGGCCTGTCAACTGTCCCGCAATTTGCGTATTTGTCACGCATTTGCTGAAGAATTTGAAGTCACGCCAGTTATTTTTGCGTGACAGAAAATGTCACGCAAATACGCATTTTACCTGGTAATTGTCAAGCAAAAATATTTCTGTAGAAAAATTTCTAAAAAAGATCGTCTACACATCAAAAATACGAACGCCGAAAAAAAATGTACGCATTTCGTTCGGACTTTTCACGCGAATTACGTATATGTCACGCATTTCGTTCGAAATTTTTCGCGAAAAATTTGAGGTGTTCAAAATTTGGCAAGATGTAATAAAATTAAACCAAGGTGTTCAAAATTTGGATCAAGGTGTTCAGATTTGGACCAAGGTGTCCACATTTTGAGGGGAGGTGTTCAACATTTCCAAGTCACTCATGTTAGGTGTTCCCAAGTTGACAGGCCTGTATCAGGAATATAGATTTTGCCAAAATGAGACAATACATGTCCTACTACCTTGTTATTTTTATCATGAAATATTCAAAATAACAATTGATTTGATAAAATATGTTTTTGTTTGATGGGATCTGCTACTCAGAGGATTTGCTGTTTTTAAAAATATGTTTTTAATGAACGGATTTATGCTGTGATGTTTCAGCCAAGTGGGGACAATAACACCAACACCAGTATGACTAGTACAGGTAAATAAAATAAACAACAGAGAGGTTAAGCTACATGTATTGAACAAAACTTGAACGTGAACTTCAATGCGCGTCAGATTTGTTTATTTCCTGTGGGCCAGCGTGAAGTTTACAGGTTTTTACATGAGATTATTATATTGGTGCAATTTACAGACGCGTATTCAACAAAATATGAATGTGTACTTCTATGCGCGGGCAGGAAAATGGTGTCAAATTAGTCTACTTTCTACAGGTAAGCGTGAAAGTTACAGGTTTTTACATGTAGATGAGTGATTACACGTCGCTCATTACGTGATTGATTTTAGCTATGTTCTAGGATGGCCCAGGAGCCCATATTTGATACAGATACTCTTGCTTGTTATATTGGTAAACCCCAATCCTTCATAGGAAATAAGAATACATTTTAATGGATTAATGACAACTTCAAATGTGATAGTTTGGTTTCATTTCGTATAATATAAATAGGCAGGGCTAGTTTAATACCTGGGGCTTGGACAGTATTTATACTAAACAGAATGAAATGACAACCAGGGCCTACTATTGCATTATCCGTACATTTGATTTTCGAATGAGGCATTTTCTTTCTTACTACTTCCACCCTTGATATGAGCAAGAAGTGATACTAAAGTAATTGAATTGTGGTTGAATATGAATTAAAGCAAAAATAAAAAACAAAATGTTTTCATGCATCTAGGTTTGAACCCAGGCCTAACGGACATGAGTCCTAAGTGCTAACCATTACACCATAGAGCCATAACCCTTAGACACTGTCACCAAATAAATATAACTTGACATCCACTGACATGGTTTCAGACGCGTAGCTTAACAGAAAATTTTCTTAAATGTGTACTTGAGCGTGGACTTTCGCCTTCAGGTTCACAGTTTGCATTTGAACGTGTAGCTTAACCTCTTTAACAATACTGCAGTAACACTTACAATTTACAATTATTAACTAACTAATGAAATCAAAGTACGGCCATGTGTTATTTTTAATATTAATTTTCACTATAACTTGAGAAATTGATTTTGTTGATATTTTTATAAAAAGGTTCATGCAAGTAGACACATCATCTTTTGGAAAATCATCTTGCCTGGTGATTAATTATGTCTGGTATTTATCAGATGTGTGATGAAATATGATGTTTACACTGTTATTTTGCTCAAAAGTACAAGTCTATCATACTATTAAAGAATGAATTAGATTATAACATCATTTGCATGGATTGCGATTGTATAACTATTTATTTCCGGTACCGTTGCTTAATTAATAATGATTGCTGTTTGCAGAATTCGACAAGTTTCTGTCAGACCGTGTGTCAGACACCACAGCAGCAACATCTAGTGGTGCAGGAAGGAGTAACCAACAAGCACGACAGATGCAGAAACAGGAAGACACTGACAATAAAATGTTTGCACTTTAGTCACCTCAAACAAAAGATTGCATGATGGTTGAGAAATTCACATATTTTGCTCACATTTCTGTTTTTCATTTCTATACAGTTCAGAATATGTCTGCCAATTCATTTACAAAATTGTTGCTTCATTGCTTTGATGGCCATGGTATTGCAATGTATATAATGAAAATGCTATAATGTTGGTGTAGCATTGTTATGGATAACTATGTACTGGCATATATGAAGTAGGTGCCTCTATCCATCATGAAGTCTTTTGATTACAAGCGGATCTATGTAATTGTATAAAGAGTACATGTATGATGAATACAAGTGACCCTCATGAGGGTTTAACCAACAACCTTATATATTCAAGTCAATAATTTCTTCTTGTATCTAGTATATATGTTTGTTTCTGTCCCAACTGGTAAGAGAGAAATATGAAAAACGTTCATGCAAACAGTTATTTAGTGAAAAATTGAACAATTGTGTTTATACACTGCCAGATAGACAGCTGCAATAAATGGCTGAAATAAGCATTGGCTATGATTTGACAATTATTTTTAATAGACTAGATACCAGTAAAGATCTTGAACTAATATTATTCATCCAAAGTCCATTGAAAGTGATATCATATTTGAAAGCTATGCAAAATTACATCTATTTCATCAACATTTCCCCATAAATTAAGAAAAGCAAAATTTCTTATTTTTGTAATGAGCAGATAAAACCTCTTGACTACCTGGAGTGATGAGATTTCTCGTCACCTCAGAAATTACCTTGAAACCCTAAATGACGAGAAAATCTGTCAAAATATTTTCCACTAAAATCACTCTTTTTTGAACAATTTTCATACAATTTACACAAAAATTATTTTAAAATGCCTAGAAATGATATCTGCCATATGATTTTACTAAGCTGAGCATCTAAAGTTGTATAGGTATTGTGTAAAGTGTCAAAAATGAAAAATCCTCTGGTTTCAACGGATTTTTGAGCCTGGGATTCAAGAGGTTAAAAGATATAACTAATGAAATAGGTGTGATGGAATTTTGGTCCACTGAATTAGCCATCTGTTAGTGGAACAGGTAGCTAAATACTGGCAACTACAGTGGATAATTTGGATCATCTGTTCTCATATTTATTATGTCATTTTGCCAATGTAGAACTGAATTAAACAGTTAATCCTTTGAAAAGTCAAAGAAAAATCTGAATATTGAAAATGCCTTAAATGTCATAAATTACATGAATAATTTGCCTCTAGGGGTAATTTCAAACCTCCAAAAAGTTGTTATTAATTGAATCTTGTCCATTGGTTGTTTTTGGTTATTTCTACATGATTATTGCAAAGCAAGGTGTGTCATGTTCTATGCTTCTGTTCACTACAGTAGTTAATATATTCATACTAAGATGTGCAATTCTTATTTTCTTCATTTTCACATTAGAGCCAGAATATAGAACATAGATTAGATGATAAATGTGTATTCTAAATTAAAGCGAAATTAATGTTCAATGTAATTGTAAATGTATAAAATCAAAATTTGAAATTATAATATTAAAGATGACCCCTTCACTGATACAGTACAAAAATACTTAGAAAGTAGATTTAATTGGTTCAATGAATGATTGGCCACCTCTTCACAAACCAGTCAGTGACCACCTCCCTTCGAACATTGATATTAGAAATGCTCATAAAGGGGTGGTGATTGCTTTGCGCTGACACCTTATTTTGTTATTTATAACAACTAAGTAAATAGTATAAAATGTTGGAATTGGAAGAAATAGCTTGTTTATATTCACATATTACTCATTTTAGCTGCGTTTGTGCTTTAAAAATATACTTGTGAGGAGAAAGAAAAAAATGTAACAAAGATTGATTAATGAGAAGTTCGGCCATCCATTTAATATTGTTTTTCTTGGATGGTATTTCCCATGAGGCTGCTTCAATTTAAATTGCAATTGATATTCTTCATCTTCACTTATAATCCTCAGTCAGAAAATTGACTTACAGTAATTGCTTAGTGTTGAAGCAATCTTTTTGCTCATATTAGGATTCACCTTTTACCTGATTTCAAATTGTTCTGTTCATCATGGAAACATCCCTCAGATTTAGTTAATTCATACAATTTTGCATTATACATGCATTGAAGGATTTTTCACTAATTGGGCACATATTTCTTCTTTGATTAATATAAAGTGTTATCTTCATGATCAGCTGAAATAACATACAAATGCAGGTTCAGTTGTAGTTCATTGAGACTTCACGATAATGAATAATAAATTATTAATGGAAAACTAATTTTCACAACTATTCCCCACATTGAGTCACTGAATGGCTGTTTGCTATTGAAAAACTTTACTAAGACAGGAATGCAAAAAATAATCATTTTATCCCACAATAAGATGCTGCTTATTAATTGGCAGGAAATCAGTTTGATAGATGAATGACTAAATATCAATTCAATTTACCTGACAGAAATATCTTAGAGACTTTTTACGAAGTAGTTCTGAAATAAGTACCATTAAGATGTTTTCTATAGTCACAATTATATTTGCTATTAATACTTGCTAATCATTCAGCCCTATGCCTATTTGATTTGTCAATTACTAGATTGGAATGGGTTTATGTTTAACAAATCATATAATCCTACTGCAGATTATTGACATGCAATGTTGAGTCTGGAGTAGAAGCCACTCTGAGACACAGCTGGCCTGCTCTATTCATAGTTCTGTGGTAAGATTCACATCAGTCCATCCAGATTTTAGCCACTCCCATTGGAAGAAGAAATTTGTGATTTTCATTATTTGAACGTAATGTTTCATTTCTTATAAAGAACTTCATTTATAGAACATTTTCTTTGTATCAAATTCCCCAACCTTCCAAAAAATCTTCATTTCAATGTTTTCATTAAAGATTTAAATGTAAGCTACATTTTTAGCTGCTTTGGGACCAGAGAATACTTCAATTTAAAATTAAAAATATTGCTATAAAAAAATTAGTGAATCATTAAAGATAAGAAATAAGTGAATCATTTTGGGTCCTGTATAGGTCATACACATTTGGTAGAATGTGCAAATCTAACATTTAAATGTAGAAGTTGAGAATGATTACTCAGCACCTAGGCCATTATTGCAACTGATGCTTTACTATCAACACTATTTCTACAATATTGTAATACCTTTACAATATTGTAGAAACAGTGTGTTTAGACAATGGCATTAGGTTTTTACTGAGAGAATGAAATAACTATGTTAAATATTGCTTTGATTTGAATATCTGTGGATAGGATGGGGAACACAGATGTAGGTATTTTTGAAGATGTCTAGATGACATATGTGAAAATTCAATGACATTTAATATTCACAGATAGACTTGTCTTTTATTCAAGTTATTTCTACTAAATCAATATATATTTCAATGAAAATCATTTGCTTTCACTGTAGTTAGCTAGTCATAAAATATCATAATATTTTTGCTTCCTAGTAAATTAATCACTACAACACATCTGAAATACAATTAAAGATTTGTCACTGCAATAGATTTTCTGTACCATGGCAACCATAGAAACTTTTGTTACTGTGATAAATTACATTGTCATTACCATGGTTACTCTTGTACTGCATTTTACAACATTTTCAGAATATTTATATGAATGTTGAAAGTAAGCTGAGATGCAATATTGTAGGGATGTAAGTAATTACTTTTATATGCTGTAGTGTAAACCCCTATTCAACTGGACATTTTAAAAGTAGTACCCATACTGAAGTAATGTCACACCAAAAGTAATGCCATACTGAAGTAATGTCACACCAAAACTAATGCCATACTGAAGTAATGTCACACCAAAAGTAATGACATACCTAAGTCATGGATAATGTCCAAAATATGTCATTCCAGGCTTCCCACCTTAACTTAAGTCAGTACGGTTATTACATTTCCACATAATGCCTCAGTCACATTTGCTACAACGGCCTTGGGCTCGAATATTTATAATGTCCAATATCTTAGATGCGAGTAGAAATAATCTTGATTTACATCATTAAATTCAGTCAAACTGGTGTCATATTTGGAATCTACATATAAAATTGTTTTGAAAAGAGTTAATCAACTTTGAAAATTAAATTTTCTTTGAAAATGTGGCTTCTAGGTCGGGGAGATTCCCATAGACCCCATGTTGTAAAACTACAAAAAGTGAAATATCTTTTCTTGTGTTGGGCAGATAATATTTTCTTACTATTACATACATATGGGTAATTTGAAAAGTGAACCACTAAAACTGATGCATGTTCAAGTTTAAGGGAATTTTGTAATACCCTGCCATGTTATTTCCCCCCGAATCAGCCACCTGGTAACTACCTACTCGCATCTGAGTAATTGCAATTATGAGGACGCCGTAGTATTTCCACAGTAACATATGCTACATATGTTTTATTTTGAATTTGTGGATACAGACAACCTTTATATTAGCTGCTGTATGGCCATTGAAGTGATGATACCTCATGGGACCATACTTTGAACGAACGGCGACTTTGGCCAGTCTGACGCTACAGCATGGCAAGGCAACGGCTTGTCTTATTTCTATGGCAAAAATAAAAATGAAAACAAACTGTTTTTGTAATTTCCATGGTGACCCAACTAGTATTTATTAATATCAGTAAACTCAGCCGTAGATCAAGTGTGACTGAGGCATAAGGCCATAAGAAATGTAATGCCACCAGTAGTATCAAAAAGTGATTCTAAAGATTTGAGTACAAAAAGAACTCCATCCAATGTACTGGAATATAAAGAGTATAAAATACAGTGACCTGTTTTGTGCACTTAACATCATTTCTCATAAACATTTTCATTGATTGCGGTTCATCAAATACAAATTAAACATAACATATTGAATGTATAATCATAAATAGTTACTGCTAAATTGAATCCATTACTTTCTCTACATTCATCTATAAATTGTCATCAATTATTAATCATGTACATTTCACATTCCTGGAACATTGTTTCATCTGGCACCATTGTGGATTTGGATTTTTGACCGGGTGTAAAGTGTAAAATAAACGTCGTTTGGTAGCTTCTAGTTTCTACAGTAGGTAGTATTAGTGAGGGCTCTTGAACAATGTTGAATGCCATCACCTGATATGATGTCATTTAAACAACAGACTTTGTTGTCTTGTACATATTTATTATAGTAGTGTATATTACATCAGACATTACCGTCAGAAAATGATTTTTATTTATTTTGTATAATAGTAATGAACTTATGAATAAAATGATGTACACCTTGTAGTAATGGATGTTTTATTTGCTTAATGACTTTGGTATTTCTGCCATACGGTGACATTTATGCCTTAGGGTACATTATTGTATGAAAATATGAAAATCATTTTATCATGCAATTCAAGTCATATATACCATAATTAAATGGCAAAATGTTTTAGGTGTGAGTTGTCAGTATACTCATACTGTACTTAAATGTAAGCCTTGCCCAAGTCGGTGTTTTTTACTTATCCGATCTTGATAAGAGAAATCAATATAAGTAAAGACCGACTTGGGCAAAGCTACTCATACTTATGAAAATTAAATATAAAAAAGACATCTGTAACAGGATTTCATATCTCTATGTACATTTCATCTGGGGGATTATTTTCAGATTTACATGCTACTCAACTCATAGAGATGTTGTTTTCTGGTTATGGTATATGTTATTATATCACCCCATGTAATTGGAGGGGAAGTAATATGTTCACTACACAAGGACACTACAATGGTATTGTCTTGGTCACTAGTTGAGGTAGCAGACTGGGAAACAGCAGTGGCTGGGTTTCTTCAGTCATATGAATACCTAGTTTAACTACAAGCCCTTGTGACCCCCCCCCCCCCTTACACATCTGTGTGAGAAGGTATGTAGTCAAGTAGAGGTAGGGAGGGGTCACATATAATTTGGAGTTACTAGACTCTAGTAGATTAAGATTTCAACCCTTGAGTTCAGAAGAAGACGACTTTCCATTGTTGCAAATCTTTCCAAAATGTCAATAACACGCTCGATGATCAGAAATATGGGACTGAATGGAGGAGCAGGCAATTTCTGCTAGAAAATTCAGCAACTCGGGAAAAGGATAGGTATCGATATGGTGAACTGAATTTAACAATGTTTTTCTCTGAAACCAATTATTGAAAACATTCTGTAAAAAACACGGTCCTTTATGTAATATTGTTACCACTCAAAAGATGAGCTTTAAATTGACGATGTGTAAAATTTTCAGAATTTTTTTATGACTGGTTTAAGAGAAACGTGTGTTTAAAAAGTTCACCATATCGATACCACTCCTTTATTTTTTAATGATACTATGAGATCTATAAAAAAGGTGCAACACCACTAACGTGCAAAAGTCAATGTTTTTGCTATAAATCGAGCAACAATGGTCTACACGAATTGTAACAAATACTTGTAAGTGATAAATGAATGCCATTGTTGACTTTACAAAATAAGTTTCCAGACGTTATATAAAAATAATTGAGATGGGATGGAGGGAGGGGAGTAATATGTCTATAAGGTGCAACAAATTTACATAAATTCTTGAATTTGAAAATGAACTCAGTAACTCAGTAAGAAAATGGATGTTACATCTCTGAAGAGTGAAAATGGGGAAAGGATTGCCATGATATGGTGAACTTTTTGAAAACACACCAGGTACTTCCTTTGTTCTCGGTATCATATGTTCGGAATGAAATGAAACATCTATCCGAACCTCATTGGAACAACACATGAAATCAACAAGTAAATAAGAAAAAACGATTTCAAAGAAAAGATTAGGTTAAGTCTTCGTAAAAGTCTTATTGTTAATTATATACATGTTGGTCTCTTTTCGTTCAGTCGTCATACCCACCAGTAGTGAATAAAACATGTGATCAAGTGGCCAACATAGAGGATTATGGTAAACTTGATATATATGTCAAGGTTTAGGGACAAAAATTTATGTCATTTTAAAGTAAAGCTTTTTTTCTTTACAATGACGAGTTGAGAAATTTAAAAACATCCCACTTACTGAACTTTTAAACTTTTAAGGCATGTATTTTCAAAAAGCTTTACATTGGCGATATTCCATTACATTCTTGGACTTTGATTATTTTACGATTCAAAGTTGTGAACTTTTATATCAGGCATTTTAAATAGCTTTACATTGGCGATATTCCATTACATTCTTGGACTTTGATTATTTTACGATTGAAAGTTGTGAACTTTTATATCAGGCATTTCAAATAGCTTTACATTGGACATATTCCTTTACATTCTTGGACTTACAATATTTTACGATCTGAAGAGGTGAACTTTTACAGCATGCATTTTCAAAAAGCTTTACATTGGCCATATTCCTTTACATTCTTGGACTTAGAATATTTCATGAAGCAAAGTTGTGAACTTTTTATGCAGGCATTTTCAAAAAGCTTTACATTGGCGAAATTCCATTACAATCATGAACTTAGATTATTTTGTGATTGAAAGTTGTGAATTTTTATAGCATGCATTTTCAAAAAGCTTTACATTGGCCATATTCCTTTACATTCTTGGACTTAGATTATTTTACGATATAGAGAACTGAAATTTATGGCTTGCATTTTCAAAAAGCTTTACATTGGCCATTTTCCTTTACATTCTTGGACTTAGAATATTTTGCGAGTGAAAGTTGTTAACTTTTAAAGCATGCATTTTCAAAAACCTTTACATTGGCCATATTCCTTTACATTCTTGGACTAAGATTATTTTATGATATATAGAAGTGTAATTTATGGCATGCATTTTCAAAAAGCTTTACATTGGCCATTTTACTTTACATTCTTGGACCTAGAATATTTTGCGATTGAAAGTTGTGAACTTTTATAGCATGCATTTTCAAAAACCTTTACATTGGCGATATTCCTTTACATTCTTGGACTTAGATTATTTTACTATATATACTTGATAACTTTCAAGGCATGTATTTTCAAAAAGCTTTACATTGGCCATATTCCTTTACATTCTTGGAATTAGAATATTTTACGATCTGAAGAGGTGAACTTTTGCAGCATGCATTTTCAAAAAGCTTTACATTGGCCATATTCCTTTACATTCTTGGACTTAGAATATTTCACGAAGCAAAGTTGTGAACTTTTTATGCAGGCATTTTCAAAAAGCTTTACATTGGCGAAATTCCATTACATTCTTGGACTTAGATTATTTTGCGATTGGAAGTTGTGAACTTTTATAGCATTCATTTTCAAAAAGCTTTACATTGGCCATATTCCTTTACATTCTTGGACTTAGATTATTTTACGATCTATAGAAGTGAAATTTTATGGCATGCATTTTCAAAAAGCTTTACATTGGCCATTTTCCTTTACATTCTTGGACTTAGTGAACTTTTATGCAGGCATTTTCAAAAAGCTTTACATTGGCAAAATTCCATTACATTCTTGGACTTAGATTATTTCGCGATTGAAAGTTGTGAACTTTTATAGCATGCATTTTCAAAAAGCTTTACAATGGCCATTTTCCTTTACATTCTTGGACTTAGAATATTTTACGATCTATAAAAGTGAAATTTTATGGCATGCATTTTCAAAAAGCTTTACATTGGCCATTTTCCATTACATTTTTGGACTTAGATTATTTTACGATCTACATGTATAGAAGTGAAATTTTATGGCATGCATTTTCAAAAAGCTTTACATTGGCCATTTTCCTTTACATTCTTGGACTTTGAATATTTCACGAAGCAAAGTTGTGAACTTTTTATGCAGGCATTTTCAAAAAGCTTTACATTGGCGAAATTCCATTACATTCTTGGACTTAGATTATTTTGCGATCTAACGAGGTTAAATTTTATGACATGCATTTTCAAAAAGCTTTACATTGGTAATTTTCCTTTACATTCTTGGACTTAAAATATTTTACGACTCTAACGAGGTGAAATTTTACAGAATGCATTTTCAAAAAGCTTTACATTGGCCATATTCCTTTACATTCTTGGACTTAGAATATTTTACGAAACAAAGTCATGAACTTTTTATGCAGGCATTTTCAAAAAGCTTTACATTGGCCATATTCCTTTACATTCTTGGACTTAGAATATTTCACGAAACAAAGTCATGAACTTTTTATGCAGGCATTTTCAAAAAGCTTTACATTGGCCATTTTCCTTTACATTCTTAGACATAGATTATTTTACGATCTAACGAGGTGAAATTTTATGGCATGCATTTTCAAAAAGCTTTACATTGGCCATATTCCTTTACATTCTTGGACTTAGATTATTTTACGATCTAACGAGGTGAAATTTTATGGCATGCATTTTCAAAAAGCTTTACATTGGCCATTTTCCTTTACATTCTTGGACATAGATTATTTTACAATCTACATGTATAGAAGTGAATTGAAAGTTGTGAACTTTACATTCTTGGACTCGGATTATTTTACGATGTAAACCTTGACTTGTTCTTCACCTTACATGTACCTACGTGTACTTCTGAGTAATTTGTAATTAACAATCAAATCAACAAATATTCACATATCATATTAGCAGATGTCTGGCGAAATTACATTACAATAAGATATTCTGATCGATAGTATTTGGTTATAAAACCGGAAGTGTTTTCTCTGAGGTCGGCGCGTCAAATTCCATATATGTATTCTACCTTCGATATTAGTATTGACCGGTACATCCTCCCGATTAATATCTATCATTGGGTGCTTTCAACACCATGTATTTCTAATGTTATCGCAAAATAGTCCATAAAATGAAGGAAATGTTTCAAAGTTAGAAATTTGATCACCATTTTACCAAAAGAGCTTCTGCGCATGAGTTCTGCGCATGTCAAAAGCCCGTCAAACTTTCTCATTTCTTTTAACATTTCTCGCCTTTTACACGACTTTCCCACCTGGAATCATACTCTATCATCAAATTAGAAATATAAGGCATAACTTTAGATCGATTTCCAACCATCTCTTGTGAAAGTATTGAAAATGATCGGGGAAAACAATCCCGTCTACTCGAGGGGCTCTCTTGGGGATTTCTTCAATCACTATCAATACTATTGTCTATGCAAGTTCATTTCTATATTTAGCGATCTTTACTGTATTCTCTCCAATGACATATGGTTTTTACAATTCTACATGTACTGTACGTCGTGAAAGAACAGAATCCAACAAATACCAAATCTAAAAGTCAAAATAACAGGCTAAAGGAAAGGGGACAGTAAAGCGTCATGTACAGCATTCTATGAGAGTTCACAACTTAAATCGTAAAATGAGCTAAGTCCAGGAATGTAAAGGAATTTGGCCAATGTAAACCTTTTTGAAAATACATAACATAATAGTTTACAACTTTAAATCTTGAAATAATCTAAGTCCAAAAATGTAATGGAATATGGCCAATGTAAAGCTTTTTGAAAATGGATGCCATAAAATTTCACTTCTATAGATTGTAAATTATTCTAAGTCCAAGAATGTAAAGGAAAATGGCCATTGTAAAGCTTTTTGAAAATGCCTGAATTAAAAGTTATCTACTTTACATCGTAAAATAATCTAAGTCCAAGAATGTAATGAAATTTTGCCAATGTAAAGCTTTTTAAAAACGCCTGCATAAAAAGTTCACAACTTTGTTTCGTGAAATATTCTAAGTCAAAGAATGTAAAGGAATATGGCCAATGTAAAGCTTTTTGAAAATACATGCCTTAAAAGTTAGCAAGTATATATATATATAGTATATATCCCTTCTATATATCATAAAATAATGTAAGTCCAAGAATGTAAAGGAAAATGGCCAATGTAAAGCTTTTTGAAAATGCATGCCATAAATTTTACTTCTATAGATTGTAAAATAATCTAAGTCCAAGAATGTAAAGGAAAATGGCCAATGTAAAGCTTTTTGAAATGCATGCTGTAAAATTTCACTTCTATAGATCGTAAAATAATCTAAGTCCAAGAATGTAAAGGAATATGGCCAATGTAAAGCTTTTTGAAAATGCATGCTATAAAAATTCACAACTTTCAATCACAAAATAATCTAAGTTCATGAATGTAATGGAATTTCGCCAATGTAAAGCTTTTTGAAAACGCCTGCATAAAAAGTTCACAATTTTGCTTCGTGAAATATTCTAAGTCCAAGAATGTAAAGGAATATGGCCAATGTAAAGCTTTTTGAAAATACATGCCTTAAAAGTTATCAAGTATATATCGTAAAATATTCTAAGTCCAAGAATGTAAAGGAAAATGGCCAATGTTAAGCTTTTTGAAAATGCATGCCATAAAATTTCACCTCATAAGATCGTAAAATAATCTAAGTCCAAGAATGTAAAGGAATATGGCCAATGTAAAGCTTTTTGAAAATGCATTCTGTAAAATTTCACCTCGTTAGATTGTAAAATATTCTAAGTCCAAGAATGTAAAGGAATATGGCCAATGTAAAGCTTTTTGAAAATGCATGCCATAAAATTCACTTCTATATATGACAAAATAATCTAAGTCCAAGAATGTAAAGGAAAATGACCAATGTAAAGCTTTTTGAAAATGCATGCCATAAAATTTCATTTCTATAGATCGTAAAATAATCTTAAGTCCAAGAATGTAAAGGAAAATGGCCATTGTAAAGCTTTTTGAAAATGCCTGCATAAAAAGTTCACAACTTTGCTTCGTGAAATATTCTAAGTCCAAGAATGTAAAGGAATATGGCCAATGTAAAGCTTTTTGAAAATGCATGCTGTAAAAGTTCACCTCTCCAGATCGTAAAATATTCTAAGTCTAAGAATGTAAGGGAAAATGGCCAATGTAAAGCTTTTTGAAAATGCATGCCATAAATTACACTTCTATATATCATAAAATATTCTAAGTCCAAGAATGTAAAGGAATATGGCCAATGTAAAGCTTTTTGAAAATGCCTGCATTAAAAGTTCACAACTTTCAATCGTAAAATAATCTAAGTCCAAGAATGTAATGGAATATCGCCAATGTAAAGCTTTTTGAAAATACATGCCTTAAAAGTTTAAAAGTTCAGTAAGTGGGGTGTTTTTAAATTTCTCAACTCGTCATTGTAAAGAAAAAAAGCTTTACTTAAAAATGACATAAATTTTTGTCCCTAAATCTTGACACTGATGAAACTTGAAGATGAAATGAAGAAGCATACAGATGGCAGAGTCGCATACAAGGATACCCTTGTGAATGATGGAATCGGAATGGCTTAGTAATAGTATCGCCGACTCGAAATATAGAAATATATATAGGATTCTTTATTTAGGAAGAATCCTGTATCATAGTTCGAAGGTCTATCTTTAATTATCTGCAAGTAAGGGTACAGTAGATGATGGTAAGTATCATATTGTGACAAGTATACAGTATAGATTCATGAACATTTTGTTCATTGGGATTTTCTACTCCATGGAGTTGCAGTTTTCTTTTATAGAAAGACAATAAAGGTTAACAGGTGAGTTTTTATGTTTTACCATATCTCCTATGTAGTTAGGTAACATTTCCATCGTTCTATTATTGAGATTATCCTGACAAACTTGACTATGACCTTTATTATATATATATGTCTAGGTCGAATCCAGTGTGGAGTATAATATAACATATTGAGAAAACATTTAACCATTGATTAAACATGTGTCAGCTTTGTTAATGAACATCCATATTTTCAATCAAAGGGGAAGAGGAATGGAGTATGAATCCTATATCATTGTTCCATCCATCTGAATTTGAAAAAAATCAATCTACGCACTTTGGGTATTCAGACTTTCAATGAACGTTGCTGAAGCTATGTTAACGTCTTATTTTTTACTTGGATTCGATGTCTGATGATCCATCAGCCACGAGTCAGAGAATTTAGATTTTAAAGTAAAATATGAAGTAATATGAGAAATAATAGATAACAAATTGAAAACATGAAATAATGACCTTTGACATTGAATGTTACATATTGTTATTTGCAATTTTAATACAATTGGTTTGGTAATCATATAAAGTACTGCGACAAAATGAAATTATGAAAAAGAAACATTTATATTAGAATTGGTTCGGCTGAACAAACTGCAAGATTCTAAGAAATAAAGTCAAGGTCATGATAACAACACGACCTTTGGCAGTTTGGGCATACAAGTAGTATTAATATTTCCTTATGTTACAAGTAATTTTTTTCTCATTAGTGTTTGGATTTTAGTTTTAATTTTTCTCAAAAAATGACCCCTGGGAGATGAAAGAGTTAATTAAACAACTCCGTTATCACCAGATCACCAGAGCTCCATAATCTTATTAGATCATTATCTCGACACTTTTCGATGAAATGTCCAAACCTTTGGATAAATGTACGATTACATATCAGGTTATAAGAGAATTCATTAAAGTCAAAACTTGACCTTTGACGTCTATTTCTATGCCTATTTTCTCATAAAGTATATTTTTATGTCAAGTTCTATCACAGGCATACATTATATGAAATATGGGGTGATTTGAATGAACAGTTTCTCAGGAGTAACAGGTCAGAAAGGCATTCAGTAAAACATACATTTTCATATACAACCTCTCTCCCGCCCTCATATGAACTAAGTAGAGAAGCATATAGACAATATAGTATTTATACTATTGAAGTGTATTCTCCTTTTTAAACGAAAAATGAATGAAAAATATGATGTTAAAAATAAAGTTGGCATTATTTTCACATATTTTTCAGTGATAACTATAAAGACAAAATACTAATATTGCCATTGAGGTCAAACATCTTAATTACACACTAGCATGTCTCTTGGGACACTAGATATGTTATTATGAACAAATACATTGAAAATATAAAATCAATGATAAAATACTTTGATTCGAAAAATTATGATATATTTCTTAATTTTAACCCTTGGTGATGAAAGGGTTAATTTTTCAACTTTGTAACTACCAAACATCCGAGATCAGGCCAGGTCCCTCAAGCTAACACTCTCACCTTTCCAATGGTGTATTGGAACCGGCAATCTTTTGACCCTACTTTGCATAGGTAGTAACGTAAAACGTCTAATGAGCTTTAAAGTTTGGAATGGGCCACACTAATAGTACCTCTATGATTGTAAGAAAGTAAGTAAGATTGAATCCCAGAGGATAAACCTATAATAGACGCAATGTCTGTCAACATAGTTACTTTTTAAATTACCCACCCCTCCCCCCGAGCTACATCATTATGGAATGATCCGCCCAGTGTTTTCTGCTTTCTCATAAGTTGATCTGACCTGCGAGAATACCTACAAGAATAGTGTATTTTACTTGTTATCTAGAGCCTCAATTAAGCAATCTAAAAGGAGATATAAAGCATATTTACTTTATCAAATGTGTTGATCGGCAAATAAGAATTAATTTGTTCTACTGTGCTGGTAGAGGATTGGAGGAAGTTAATGCATTACGGAATTGTACTGAGGCGTGTTCTCTATATAATCCAGCAATATCCGTCGTCAATAGAATAATGAAGTTGGATCAGTTATTAGCGGAACAGACTTGTACACTTGACTCCAAGTAATGTAGGAGAACATTTTCAATTTGCCTTTATCAGTTAATGAAAAACTGAAATGGTTTCTAAAATGACTATTTTGCGTCATCGTTGGATTATACTCGGTTTACTCGTCTTTTCTAGAGGGAGTTCAGGTACGTTATTTTCCTATCCTCATCAATCGCCTCTGTGAGCAACGTTTCTGCTATTTTTAAATACATCAAATACACAATCGATTATAAAATATAGGAATATATATTTTTAGCATGCAACGGAAACTTATTAAAATGTCACCCCTCTGTCACACCTAACTATTTGTCACTACGTTCTTGAAATAAAACGTGCTAAAACTGTGACAGGAAGGTCCTCCATCTTCTGTACTTCGACCCAAATTCTTTCTTAAACCCTTAAACTCGTCCTTCTTCAAAAGACTTTATTAATGCTTAAATTCAGAAAGAAGTGATATAGGCTTGGACCAACATGACCGGGAACATGACCAAGGATGCCTCAAACTGTATTTGAACGGAATAGATTTTGTTTCAACTTTTTACTGTATCTTTTGCTGTATCACGCTGTAGCTCGTTCATCGTGTTCGCAGATAAATCTAACTCTACCACAGGACGTCCTTAACATGCAACTTAGTGTTATTCCGTGCAAATACGTTCAAAACAATATACGGAGTTTTGGAAGACTTGAAATCACAATTGCAATTTCTAGACGTTAACAGTAGTTTCTCATAAAGATCTACTCACTTTTTAGTGGCTAGGTTCGTGTATTGAAGACTGTTTATGAGCGAGCATCATATTTTTTTAACATTTTGGACAGGACGTTTCAATGGCGTAGCGTCATATACGCATAAAATGCCATGGCGTACTCTCATTAACCCTACTATCACACCAAACTAGTTCTCACTCCGTTCTCGAAAACGGGCTTCAACTGTATACGAACGGACTGGACCTACTAAGAACCGTTTGGGATCTATTTACAAACTTCATCGAACGTACTCGAACGGGTAGGTCCTCTAGAACTTAGACAATGCTAAAAATGTTCTCGTGGTCGTCACGTTCTACAATTAGAACGAGTGACAACGTATTAACGACGAGCTGGACGTACTACGAACGGAACCGTCGTACTTCAATCCTCAGGACGTTTTAACAACGAACTGTCTGAGGACGTGTTGAGAACGAGGAGGAACTGATTGCAAACGGGTTTAAACTGATTAAGAACGTATTTAACACTGCTTATGAACGAGTTAGCAAAAATATAGCTATCACACCAAACAAGTTGCCACTGCGTTCTTCAAAACTGGTTTTCATATATTTTAATTTTTTGATTAAATAATTCAACTGATCTGCTCCGGTTACGTTCCCAGCTCCGGTTACGTTCCTAAGTAATATTTTTAAATTTTTTTTTTAATTAAACAAATCAGAGTCGTGTGAATCAGAAATAACAGAATTATTCAAAAGTATAAGGACTATTCTGTACTTTTTTCAAAAGTCTATACTTAAATGTTGTGAAAAGTTATAATCGAAAAACCATCTTTCGGAGTAAAGTCCGTCTGCGCCGATTTCAATAACTTACCTGATCAGAACTGGGTCCCAACAGAATTCCTACAAACTCATGAATGAAATAGTTATTGCATGGAATACTCACTTTTGTCAAAATCAAAATAGAACTCTAGTTAAAAAATATATTGTGCTAAATTATTGCCATTTCTTAGTAAAATGTCGTTCTCCGGTACGTTGCCAAAATTATTCGATGGTACCCCGTGATCCACTTTGTCAAATTAAATTATCTCTTTTACGCCTATATATATTGATCATCCTAAAAGGTATCAGAAACGCCTAATTTGTACTGGATTCATTATGTCGAGTGAATGCTTAATCTAATGCGGCATTCTCGAGAGGTTTAGAGATGCAAACATTTGGAATATTAGTGGACAACGGATGGGGAGTAACACAATTTCGACAAGACAGTTTGACATTCAAAATACTATCGGAGGACTTGCAATTGTATATAATCTCTTATAAACGTATTATGTAGAAGTTGCAAAAACTCTCCCGTTCATTATATTTGACAATAGCCATAAATAAGAACACTCTGACATTATCATCCAATTACCGATATAATGAAAGCATGCTGTTTAGAATTATATTGAGATATTTGTTTTTGGAAGCCCTTGCAATTGAATAAACAGATAAATGTATCCATTTCATACAAAAAGACACCATACAAAAACACCATATTAATAGAGGTTATTTAATTGGAGGTTTTTCATACAGGGTATACCTGAGGGAAATACAATACATCTACAAAAAATGAGCCACATTTTGAAAACATATATCTCGGCAACTGATAAACCAAATCCACTGAAAATTTGTATAAAGTAGCGCAAGAGCATCAATAGCAAGGTGTGAAAATATTAAAGATCAAGTAAATATTATGTGAGTACTAAGAAATTCAAGATAGCATGTCATAATATCCCATACCAGAGCAACGCAATGAGAACTTTAGCGTTTTTATCAAAAAATGAGAAGCAATTTGACAAGAAATTTCTCAGCAATAGATAAGCCTTTGATAACTTTACCTGAGGCACTTTGGGGTATCTTCTGCAAGTGCCATGAATATGTAAGAGATTGTTTTCATATTATGTGTGTATTTTAGAATTAAAGACAGTATGTCAAAATAACCAATATCAATGTAAAAGTCACTTATTAATCCATTTCCAAGCAAAAATACCTTTCCGTATTTATTCTAACAATATCACCTCTGATGATATTGATATAGTTGGCAGGTACTGCCAGTAAAGATCTGAAGGTTAAGAGAATCACTCCCCGTCATTTACAGTTGACCATCCGTGGTGATGAAGAATTGGACTCCTTAATCAAAGCTACTGTAGCTGGTGGTGGTGTAATCCCACATATTCATAAGTCACGTATTGGCAAAGGGGCTCCAAGGCAGCATAGACAATATAACATCCATAGACAGTCGAGCCAATGGCTTTGTACATGTGCATTTATCCGAGACTGTGTGAACAAGTGACATCTGTTTGGCCATACTGATCTCGTTACACCTCATGTTTTCCCCATCATATTATTGTGACCCAAAGTCTCGAAGGACGCACACATATGAGACATTGAATTATTTTATTGATACTCAACTCATGGAATTTTCATTCAATATATTTGTTGTATTTTTCATCTTTCATCAGACATTGTAGATTATTTCTTCTTCACTATTAACATTAGTTATAGTTTGCCGTTGAGGCATTCATTCATTATGTGTAAGAGAAGATAGTATATTGTAAGTAAGCACACATATCTTCACCTCATGCTTCTACCAGAATAGACCTGTGTGGTACATTTTAGTAGATGTCATACATAGATTTTAATTATCTAATTTAATGTAAAAACAGTGATCTATTCTAAGGCTTTCGACGTGATTGATCGGGATATTTTATTTACGAATTTATGGGAAAATGGATACAGAGTAAATTTTGGAGACTCTTGAGGAAAACATATGAAGGTATATCTAATAAGGTGGTTTTCGGAAATTTTTCAACTCCCTGGTATGACTCAGAAACAGGTTTAAAACAAGGTTGTTGCCTTTCCCCAACATTATTTACTATTATAATGACCGACTTATTAAGCTCACTTGAAAAGGAAAACATTGGCTTTGACTTTAAAGGTAAAAAAATTCCACCTTTATTCTTCGTCGATGATATCGTTCTTTATGGGCGAGTCTGAGCAGCAGCTGAATAAACTTTTAAAAGTAACTGACATTTTTGCAGTTGAATGGGGTTTTAAATTTAATTCGAAAAAATCGAAAGTAATGGTTATAGGGCAAAGAATCAATTATGAGAAAAATGGATATTAGGGGAACATGAATTGACAGAAGTAAAAGTCTACAAGTATTTGGGTATCTATTTTGACCGTTCTTTGAAGGATACTTACCACATTAATGATATTTTAAAACGAAGTCAAGAAGAATTCAAATTATGATTTGCTCTACACTGACAAAGCATTGTAATATGAAAAGAATTGATTTTGGCAATACAATGTATAACGGAATGTTTTTGCCTGCAATTCTCCATGGTTGTGGAGTAATGTTACTGAATAAGACCACCGAAAATATCTTAGCACGATGCAATACAAAATGGCTAAGGCCTTAATGCAACTCAGGTGCAACCCTGCAAGAGAATCCCTCCTTGGTGACCTTGGGTGGAGACCCATCTGTGATATTTTACATAAACGCCAGATTGATTATTTTATTTATTTAAAAAGTTCCTTGAAGACTCAATAAAGATATTTTCAATTATTCGCTACATGAGTTTAAGCTTGGTCACAAGACACCAATAAAGATAAAGATATCAATAAAGAGATATTAAAACATTGATTTTACTCACTTTCACTTTCTGAAATGACTATGAAGATAAAAGTCTATTATGTATAATATTGTATAGCTGGTATTTATTGTCCAGTATATTTTAATGTTTTTAATGCTGTAATATATTGTATTTTAATGATATGTCATTCTGCCGCACTGATACTCTTCATGTGCCACTGTTGTAAATAGTGAGAGCAATAAATAATAATAATAAAAAATAATTTGTAACTCAAAGTAAATCAACATTTTATATACTGTACATAATATTGAGAAAAAAAACTCTGATGAATTTGAGAACGAATTGGATTTTGGATATTTGGGATGAATGAAAAGAATCAATCGGACTTCACCCTGCTCCCATTGAACGCGATGAAGAGAGTGTTGGAAGATGATAGCTGGTACAAACACAATAGAGGTCTCATATCAGAGCTCTGGTATGGGAATTTCTGACATGCTATTTTGAATTTCTCAGTTCTCACAGAATATGTACTTGATCTTTTTCATATTTTTTCAACTTGCTAATAATATTGATCTCGGAGCGGGACGTAAAGCTATATTTGCCCGCTGATGAAAATATAAGTTTTTACAAACCGGCTTTATGTACTCGTAACACGTCCAAGTATGGGATAAATATATGTATATAAGCGGAAATGGTGAGTGGCAGTCATTGGATATACAGGGTGATCCAAAAAGCAACCCAAAAAAATGTTAAGAACTCAGTCATTCAGCATGATATTAAGGCCATGATTGATACAATCGAACCTTGTACCATGTTTTCGCATTACTAGTGCACTGCGGAGAGTCTAGTCATTAACTATTCTCTTTTAAGAACATCCTCCTAAGCAGGTGTCCAGAATCCTTACCTCCTTCTTCCCCCTGCTATATAACCAATTTGGAAGCGTCCGATTTAATTGAATCACGTGATCTAATTATGCGCAATTTTTTATACATAATTTCTGTCGCAGTGTTGCGACAGCCAATCAGATTGCGAGTTCTTAATCGGGGAAATGCTAACTGCTTATCGCAGGGGGAAAAAGAAAGAATATATTCTGGATTTTGAAGCCCTGTGATCGGAGGATATTTTAAGAAGCGTAGTCGAATGAATGCACGAGTATTCATTCACACTAGAAAATTTTTTGATGAATGCGTATTCAAAGTATTCTAGAATAGACTGAATTTAGTCCATCAATATTTCTCACAGGCACCCTCATCATTTCTCAGCTTTTCTCGTAATTTGTGAGAATATCCTCGACTTAAGACCCGAGGAATAAATAATGAGCATATTCTTATCAGAAGGTATGGACCACGCCTTGTATTTAATAACATCTCATAAATCTCGTAAATAAGTTTACGTCACCTCTCGTCATAAATACAACAACCGGCAACAATAATTGTTGTTATTTTTATTGTGATTTAAACTTTATTACACGTAAATACCCATTAATGAGTTAATAGTTCAGTTATGAATAAATTCTGCTCTAATTTCATCTTTTTATTTTCAAAAGACATGCAATATTTAAGGAATAAAGAATCATGCATCATTCTATATTGGAAATATAAAAGCTTGAGTGTACAGTATGTACTTACCCATAAACATAATGCACGTAGGCGAAGCCTGGGTGCATTATCAGAATGGGTTAGTGCATACACGAATGCTTTTATATTTCAAACATGACTCTGGTCAATGATGAAGTAGATCAGTTCATCATTTACATCTACAAGATTGCTGTCTTTGAGGAGATTAAATTTTATTTGGGCAAGTTTATTATTTAGAAATACTATATAGGGGTGTTGGGTTACAATTGATATTCGTTTGAAAACTATTTAATAAGGTTTTGTTTGTCAAAATATTATAGGAAATGAAATAATTAATTTGATGCTGAAAAATTATGAAAACTTAGTTGGAAAATCATAGTATTGACTGAAATTAACACACTGATAACATGCTGTCACCCCTTTTGTTAGAATAGCACTGCTCAGTCCGTGCATTTTCAATTTAATGCATTTATCAATAAATTTACACACCTAAATGCTTTAAGCTGATTGGCTGAGAAACAGCATGTTTGAATCTAAAATAAGGAATTCTCCTTGAATATGACGACGTGTACCTCACATCCCAGTCGAAATGTTGAGGCATGCGCAGACCTTTATTTAGTGATATTTTCATTTCAAATATGGCGGCCAATCCGATGTCTGACGACCCTTACAAAGAATCTAGGCAGTTTGCATTTTTACCTCCTGTGAAATAACAAGTGGAATTTAGTAGTTGTTTTGTGTTTTATTATCATTCTGCATCGTAATTCTATGTGATGTGGTGTTGAAATGTCAGCAGAAATACATATCCATACGATAATCGAGTGAATCAGATAACAGATTTTTCGAAAACCCGTCTCGTGCTAAGAGTGTAAAAACTTGTATTAACATGCTCAAAAGTGCCAATGTGCACATCAATGTCAAGCTAAATCAATGTTGTGTCTAAAACAGGTACCCGATCTACTCAAAACAGCTTGTCATTCACGTATACACGCTTAGCAAACACGGCGAAATGACCTGAATCTTGGAATTTCGTTCAAGAGCTAGAAATGTTTGCTCCGGTCTTCGTCATAAGTGTTCATCAGACTTCGCGCATGCGCAGGAGAAAAACCATCAACCAATAAGGTTTATAAATCAATTTTGCGCATGCGCCTTACAACGGTAAACAAATTCGTATTTATAAACGAACCAGTTTGAGATAACCCGATATCAGTCGGAGAAATCTGACGATCTACGAAACTCACTTCAAAAAATCAAATGCGGACTGACGGCGTATTCTACTATGTTTGGATCTAAGATTTTCAGTATAGATAAAGTCTTTTATGATCTTTCGAATGAGGTAAGTCTCTAGTTCGAAAGACAATCGTATCAACTTGAACAAAAGTTGAGTTTTGACGAAAAATTTTAACATGCGCAGAAGTCCCATTTTCGTTGTACCATATTGACTGATCCTAATAAGACAAGCAACGATTAGTTGATCTAATTTTATTTTTACTACATGTTATATTGGCTCCATTCTTATGCGTTGTTAAACCTTTCCATATGTTAATGGTTTCCAGAATGAATGAATGAACGGTGCAGTCATGGTGCAGTTTAGTTTAGGAAATG
Source organism: Owenia fusiformis (assembly GCA_903813345.2). Taxonomy (NCBI): domain Eukaryota; kingdom Metazoa; phylum Annelida; class Polychaeta; order Sabellida; family Oweniidae; genus Owenia; species Owenia fusiformis. The sequence goes on along the minus strand of CAIIXF020000009.1, from coordinate 17,137,968 downwards.
AGAACGTCAAATTTCTATTTTCTATCGAAAGAGTTTATAATGCAACGCCAAGGATCACCCCGGAATAGCCTGACAACGGTGAAGTCAGATACCGACATAAAACGGTCGCTTCAATTAGATTTTCATGAACTGTATGTTTAATAGAGCACCTAGACTAAATTCCTTTGGAACAACAATCAATCAAAGTGTCTTAATAATCATTGCACAGTTAATAATGTTCTACCATCGAAGTAAAGTCTTTAATTTAACCGATCAAAATGAGATACGGGACAACGGACACTAAATTACTCAAATTCAAATTCCGTTGTCGTTGACGATATCGAAGACGCTATATTGTGGCGATTCACGACCCAATTTGATCGAAATTGGGATTTCATATGAAACATCATCACGAGAGCTTAATACATGCACAGAATTAGCGACGATAAAATCCCACGAAATGAGGACCAAGTGATTAAACAGTTGAAGCGACGGTTATGTCCGCCATTTGTGACAACGGTATCTGACTTTACCGTTGTCAGGCTATTCCGGTGTGAAGGATAGAGAAGAGAAGCAAATCCGAATAGAATATGTTTTCCAAATGCAATGGATAGAACTGTTTTGAGTTTGTTTTTAGGATATGTCCTGAAACAATGATACTTCCATGTTTTTCTTACAAATGAGATCTACACTCCCCTCCATAAGTTTGGCAACCTTTTCCCCCATTGAACTACGTGTTAAAGCCCCTTTACGTTTGAATTTTTATTTACTTAACCGGCGATGAAATAACTTATGATATTAAAAATACTTATATTATTGATGAAAACGTAACTTGACTTTATTTCCAATACCTCCAAATTTTCTCAGTTTTTTCCTCAATTACAATAGGTCGAAAATTGATGATAAATTTGATGAATTTTTGAAAATCGTCATTCCCATGTAATCCAATGGGAAATGGAGGGTTCGGGGCAAATCAGAAATCGGGATTTCTTTTCTGTAAACGATTCATCAAAAAATATTTTTATGTAGAAAATTGAATTGTCTAACTTTTTTGAACACTAAGTGTTCAGTTTATTTGATGAATATTAACGCTTCAAAGTTATTTTTGAAAATAATTTTTCGCCTCCTGTGTTATTTCAATGGGAGAGGTTTTTTGAAAAACAATTTTGACTTTAATGCCCTATAACTTTGTTGAACCTGAATAAACATATCAATTTTTTGTTAAATTAAGTTAGCAAATTCAATTGCCTGCCTCACTCGTATTTTTTGCAAGGACTCAGATGGATGGATATTCTGTCATATGACTTGCGGCAAACCTACCATTTCCCATTGGTTAACATGGGAATGTCGATTTTCAAATGTTCATCAAATTTATCATCAATTTTCGACCTATTGTAATTGAGGAAAAAAATTGAGAAAATTTGGAGGTATTGGAATTTAAGTCAAATTACGTTTCCATCAATAATATAAGTATTTTTATCGCAGGTTAAGTGAATACAAATTCAAAGGTAAAGAGGCTTTAACACGTAGTTCAATGGGGGAAAAAAGGTTGCCAAACTTATGGAGGGGAGTGTACATCCAAAACAAGTATGCAAAAGCTCACAACTTGGAGATTCAAGATGGGATTTTTTGGCAGCTTCACTAAACCATAACTTAGCCATTGAATACACATTAACATCGCGTTTAAATCCTGTTGTTGGCGTTGGAGATGGTTTAATCATGCAGATGCAGGGGATGTTATTCCAAGAAGCTACTTTAGGATCCAATCAGGCTAATCACTTAATACAATATAATGAGGTTGTCTGGAGCAATTCATTTTCCATTGTCAATTCAGAACTAATTAGCCTTCAACGGAACTTTATAGAGGTCAAGGGATTTCGGTTATGGATAAAAATACAACCGCTTCAATACTTTTATTTTACACACGTATAACTCCCCACTTAGGTAGCAACACGATAGAATGAACTATTTTAAAGAATTTACTGTTGTATCAGAAGAATTGTACATTCTTTTTCTCTTGTTTATAAAGAATGCACACTTGGCAAGCTACGAAAAACCAGTGTAGCACAAAAGACAAATGACAGTTTCGTAGTTTCCATCAGTTAAAAACAATACACAAATGTACAGGTACTCTTCCTGCAAAGTAAGTGCTCTCTTTAAAATAAAACAATTACATTACAATGAATTAATGTGTGTTGCTATATACATTATTGATCCAAGCTTACTTACAAATTCGAACCATGGTCAATGTTTATTACACCCGGACTGTCACAGTCCACCGAAGCTGAACTAATCAGCCCTATTCACTGAGCCAGGCCTCCAAGATTTTCACTAACGTGATCATCAGATCTGTCCTCGTGAACCACGGTTCTCACAGTGCCAATGATATCGATTATTTACCCCCCTATCACACCAAATTAGTTCTTGACCGTTCTTTTCAGTCCTACAAAAACACGTAAGTCTTGCTGTGGTCGGGAAATATGTCTTAATTAAGTAACCCTACTATCACACCAAACTAGTTCTCACTTCGTTCTCTAAAACGGGCTTCAACTGTGTACGAACGGACTGGACGTACTTAGAACCGTTTGGGGGTCTATTTACAAACTTCATCGAACGTACTCGAACGGGTAGGTCCTCTAGAACTTAGAACATGCTCAAAATATTCTCCTGGTCGGCACGTTCTACAATTAGAACGAGTGACAACCTACTAACGACGAGCTGGGCGTTCTACGAACGGAACCGTTGTACTTCAATCCTACTAGGGACGTTTTTACAACGAGTTGAACTGTCTGAGGACGTATTGAGAACGAGGAAGAACTAATTGCAAACGGGTTAAAACTGATTAAGAACGTATTTATCAACGAGTTAGCAAACATATAGCTATCACACCAAGCAAGTTGCCACTGCGTTCTTCAAAACTGGTTTTAAACTGTGTGCGAACGGAATGAACGTCGCTACGTTCTACGGTCTGTTTACGAATTTCATGGACTTTCCCGGACGGGGAATGTGATTTAGATTTTTTTCAAAATTCAAAATTCGATGGCGACCATACCGTTCTGTAATCAGGTCATGATGACCTTCTACCCTAAGGGACGCGTTATACGACGTTGCACACCGACGTGGTGCGACCTGAACGAACTGCGAATGAGATGGACGTATTGAAGACTGTTTATGAACGAAGTAGCTAATTATTTTAGACATATTTCCCGACCACAGCCAGATTGAGCCCGTTTTACGACGTTTTCGTAGGACTGGCAAGAACGGGTAAGAACTAATTTGGTGTGATAGGGGGGTAATAAGCTACTTTGTTCGTAAACAGTCTTTGATACGTCCATCTCATTCGCAATTCGTCCAGGTTGCACCATGTCGGTGTGCACACGTGATTGATATCTATGGCTGGCCGTCTGGACCAATGTATCGTCATACTTTTAACGCCGTAATAAATACTTTTAACGCCGTCAAAAAAGATTTTATACGCAGTCAAAAACGATTTCATAGGCTGTTAAAAATTAATTTTAACGCCGTCAAAAACTATTTTATACGCCCTTAAAATAACTTTTAACGCCGTCAAAAAAGATTTTATACGCAGTCAAAAACGATTTCATACGCTGTTAAAAATTAATTTTGAACGGCGTCAAAAACGATTTTATACGTCCTTACTTTTGACAACTGAAATGGCTTTTCTCAACTTGCAGCTACAAAAATGCAGTTTTCTCCATTGTAAGCCCAACGTAGAGTTCTTGCGATAGCCATTATAAAATAAATGTTAGATAACTGCTAACGCTCATAGATAACGAAATAAAAAATAAGAATCCAAACCCCTATTTTTCTGTTAATGTATGTTACATTTATCATTTATATTGGCATTTTTATTTGCCAGACGCATTTGTTTGTATGGAAGACTACAACTGTCCCGGGAATTTGATATACATCGAGTTTTCATTGGGTAAAATGAAAAATGGCTGATAGTGAAATAACTGAAATTGGGGCAACGGTAAACAACGTACTTGGTGTCATCCAGCTGGCTGTTTGAAAAGATTGTTTTAATTGGTTGTGCAAAATCGTTTTGAAAAAATTATTTTGAACGGCGTAAAAAGTAAAAAATCAATTTTGACGCCGTACAAAATAATTTTTAACGGCGTAAAAACAGTTTTGACACCGTTCAAAATGATTTTTAACGGCGTAAAAGATAATATTTAACGGCGTAAAAAATCAGTTTTGACGACGTACAAATCGTTTTTAACGGCCTTAAAAGTAATTCTTTACGACGTATGAAATCGTTTTTACGGCGTTAAAAGTTACGGCGTTGAAAGTATGACGATACATTGGTCCAGATGGCCAGCCATAGATATCTGATTGCACAACGTCGTTAACGCGTCCCAAGTAGGATCGAAAGTACGGCAATTAGGTTCCCGGGTTAGGTTCGTACTTCTAGTACGTCATCTCGTTTGAAGTGCGTTGTCACACGATCTAATTACAGTACGGTATGATCGCCAACGAATTTTGAAATGGTTCAAAATTCTAAATCACCTTTCCGTCCGAGCACGTCTGTGAAGTTCGTAAAGAGACCGTGGAAGGTCGCAGCTACGTTTATTTCGTTCGCACACAGTTTAAAACCAGTTCGGTAACGTTTTAAAAAATGCAGTGACAACCACTTTGGTGTAACCCCCCCCCCCCCCTATCACACCAAACTACTTTTCAACCGTTCTTTCCAGTCCTACGAAAAAGCCGTAAAACGGGCTAAATGTGGCTGAAGTCGTGAAATATGTCTAAATTAATTAGCTACTTTGTTCATAAACAGTATTCAATACGTCTATCTCATTCTCAGTTCGTTCAGATCGCACCATGTCGGTGTGCACACGTATTGCAATCGATATCCTATTGCACCAGCACCAGCATGCTCTATGTTCTGGTAGTTTGATAAAGTTTGTAAACAGACCCAAACGGTTCTTAGTACGTCAACCGTTCAGTTTAAGCCCGTTTTCGAGAACGTACTTGAGAACTAGTTTGGTGTGATAGTAGGGTAATAGCTATTCCTTCATAAGCAGTCTTTATTCTGTCTCCACGACGTTTCCAGGAAGTTCAGTTACGTCCTTAATCAGTTTAAACCCGTTTGCAATTAGTTCTACCTAGTCTAATACATCCCTAGTGGGATTGAAGTACGACAGTCCCGTTTGTTTTACGTCCATTTCGTCTTAAGTACGTTGTCAATCGTTCTGATTGCAGAACATGACGATCATCAGCATGAATTGGTGATTCGTGACTAAAGAATCGATATTCGCGTTGTGAGAACCGTGGTTAGTTCTCGAGGTCGGCCATTGATGATCGCGATAGTGGAAGTCTAGGAGGCTTGATAGTTGAATGGCAAATACAAAAGAAAACAAATTTCACTGTACCCGGGCTGTTACATGCAGAGCACTGAAACTGAATTAATTATAGCCCAATCACTTACTTAATTGTATCAACTCACATATCTAGTTTAACAGTCAATACAAAATAAATCAATCTTTCAAGATTAGATCATGTGCCATTAACCTTTCATAAGAGTCATTGTGTGGTTTAAGTTAAATAAACAATTTACCTTTCGACCCAAGGCTCATTGTTTATCCTTTTTTACCTTGCCATCATAAGCCAGGTTTGCGTGGATTTCGTCACACTGTGTTACTGGTACAATTCTGAATAACTAATCAAGCAGTAAAATACACGATAGAATTACTCAATTATATTAAGTAAAAGTTGGCACGATGAATTGGCAACTAATGATTGTGTTTACCTAATCTGATAATGGTTGAAAGCTGAACCAGGGAGACTACATGTTACAGGTGCTGTCTATAGATCGATGGTCGAAAATACAAGCTATCTCAGCAATATTTTCTTCATCCTACGTTATCAACACCAATCCGATAATCATGGATATTCAAGATACAAAGGGCGGTCAACTCTTAAATCGTGGCACTGTTGGACCAGTGACAGTACTGCAGTAGGACGACACATATGTGTGATCGTAAGGTTCTTCCAAAGTCCAATATTCAACCAAAAATAGTACATCGTGAACGAGGACTGATTTATTAAACATTTTCTATAATCACTCGTTTTAAATTGTTTTTAAATTACGAATTCAAAAGACTAATTCGTCTATAAGTGCTGCTGTAATTTTCTCTATCATTGCAACTAATGATAATAAATAATTTACAAATCGACATGCACCTAGACCTGTTATGAAATATCATACAAGTACAATACACAAGGGGTATCATTTGATAAACGCAGATGTCTAGGAATATTGATTTCTACGATTCATGATCCATAACGATTAAAGTCCAGTGCAAAGTTCGAAAATATAGTTTAATCATTCAAATATAACTTTTCCTGATTTAAAAACTATGAGGTATTTAACAAATGTGACTGTTCAACCATTCGATCTATGATTTTACGACTATATAAACATTACCATGTGCAATGTGGCCTCCAGTCATGAACAATACAATATAGTAACATGTGCAATGTTATCATGAGATGAACTGGCCCAACGTCATTGAATTGCAACAATGAACATCGTCGATTTCCTGTATTCGTGACATATTATTAACACAGCTGTGCTCCATTCTAATGAATAATGTCCCGGGAATAATTTGTTTACACGTTTCGATCTTGTCTTTGTCTGCATAATATATTGTCGATGTCATCTCAGATAATATCATATCTATTGCTAGGTCAACGTATCATTGCATTTTGGTTCCGCTAGTTATATCACGTGGCAAACAATCCATTACCATCAGGATCATATTGAACTTGTTGTTGGTGCTTTTATCTCAAGTTTCCTGTCGAGCTAGTATTACTCAAATTTTAATATGTTTAAAGGAAATGACAAAACAGGAAGTGAGAAAAACATGCTGGATTTTTGGACATTTTTGAACCAAGATAACAGAGTTCTGTTTTGACCCCCCAGGTCAGATAAAATGCAATTTGAACAAGAATATGGCATTTAGTTACCGAACAATTCTGAGGCAAGCTACCTTGCCGAGGAAAAGGGAATAACTTTTTTAATAGGTTTTTATTTCAGGTTAACAGCATTACAATTACAGTAAATATTCCGTGCGATATAACAAGATTTTACAGGAAAGTGGTTCAATAAGTTGCAGATTATTTCTGCCAAGAGCACCATCCGAAATACATCATGATATTGACTTGATATTTTCGACATTTTATGCAGATATTTTGGAGTGTATTGTACAATTAAACAATAAATAACCCCCTAGAAAATTCACAAGAGGTTCATAAGAGATGTTATAATAAGTGTTTAATCTCGTCTCACTTTCCCCCTTTCTCTAACTTTACGTACATCGTACATCTAACTGTTTTACATTACTTTTAAAATCTACTTTTGGTCGTACATTTTTTCATTTAGGGCAGACGGCGGTGATTTCAGAAAATGTGACTCCCAATTTGGAGTATACGAGTAAGATATTGATATGCGATTAGGGCCCTCCCTGATCAGATTGTATTTGCATTCTATTTCATTAATGCATCTGAGAGTCAGTCAGTGATGTGTTTTGCAGTTAATTTAAGAGGTTATTAGACTCAACATCACCCTACCAAGAAGAAAACAGTAGACATGGTTCTTAAAATAACATGTCACTGGACAAGATGTATGGCAACCAATTAATATCAGACCATCTATTACTCAATTTGGCATCCACTGCAGTCTACTATAGCTAGTCTCATTGAAATACATTTTGACACTCTTAAACGTATGGAACAAAATTAAGACTGAATCCGACTTCTGCATTCAATAAATAAGACGATTTAAACAATCGAGATGATAAAAAAATATTCTGAATAAAAGGTACAGTAATACAATGTCCTGCATTTGATGTCTTTATGACGCCTGTTCACATCTCGAGAGATCCTGTAGGGAAAGGATTTCTGTCGAGATTATCGATAATCTATGATAACTGAGACAGGTGCACTACTGGCCAACAAATCAAGCTAACAACATCCCAATGATATCAACTCATATCATTCTGTGCAATATATCACACCCGCTTTATCTTTCTTTTGACATGCTTGAGTACTTTCAGAAGTAAATCTAATTGAAAAGGATTTCATTGTAGACAATTAAGTATTGCATACACTGAATAATTGTATTTATCTGGGATTACTAAACCAAGCATTATCAACTTGGTAAATACATATGTGTTCATGAAAAGGCATTTTATTTTATATCTTTCCGACACGTTAACGCTTGGAGGCAAGTTTTAATTATATAGAATCGACACAACTTAGGAATACTAAGGCAAAAATTCGGTGAATCCACATGGTGATTCCTATTCACGCCTTCTATAGACTGTAAACAAAGTCAACATTACCCGGGTATATTTGCGAAGAATACCCCTGGTAATACGTGTAATGTGTGACGTCATAACGTCGGGTCGTAGTAATGGCGGACCATAATGAATATTCGAAACATTTTGGTGAGTTTTCATGTTCGAATCGTAATATAGGCAAAAAAGCTTTCGAAAACGTTTGTGCCTAGTCCTGCGGGGTGTATCCGACGATATTTCCCCTGCTCTTCGGTCTATATTTCTTAAATAATAATTTTTATTCAAGTTGCAAATATATCATGGATCTCTTTTCCATGTAATGCAATCTAACTTATAATTGAATATGATTAAATGACGTGCTGCAGCTCATCGTTGTGAGTAACATTGAAAGATTTTGGTCAAGATATTACGCGAAATATGGCATACATTCATGGTTGTGCAGTATTTGTGATACGGGTAAATATGCCATACTCACCGGTATATGGCATATTCCGCTGTTGAGTAAGGTATATTCCGCAGTGATACATTCATGAGTATGCCATATACTGCAGGTAAATCTGTAATAGGCCTACACCGCAAGTGGATATGCAAAATTCGTTGCGGAAGATGACATTTGTATCGTGTTTACCGCGTAACACAAGATACTAAGCCCAGAGAAAAGAGCAGTTTTTATTTGTCAGAAAATTGATGACGGATTGAGGTGCGAACGGACAGAAACACAAAACAGTGATTCTACAGTGTGTCTCAAAAAAATGTTACACTTACAAAAAGTTCAATATCTTTCATGATTTTGACTTTTCCCCTAAAATATACTTAGATACCAAAAGACAAGTCTTTCTCAAATAAATCCACACCATCAGATTCAAATCCGTCCAAGATTGGCTACACAGGAAAGATTTCATAGACGCATGTGAAATCTGATTTGCGCCAATTTCTCAGTGGTTGGACATGTGGTGATCGATTCTTTTTTGGTGAGAATGCTGTGGACAGCGATGTCTTGATATGATCAATGATCCAGTTGTTTCTTTCCTGGATAGAAATACAAGATTTCATTGTCAGAGTGTTCAATTTTGTTACATATGATGGCAACAGGATGGTGAAAAGGCCTGTGGCAGATCGTTTGGCAGAACTCTTTGGAAATCAGAAGATAGCATTGAATTACCAAATGGATTGGCCCCAGGGTCATCCCACTTTACACCCTTGATCTTTTGAAGGGCCTCTGAAAGTTCTTTACAGCATCATTTAACTGACCTAAATGAACTTCTGCAAAAATAATTGATTGAACCAGTGTGATATTACAATGCATGTTCGCATGGGCAAGGGTACCTCAGATTTGCTTTTGGGAACATGTTGAGGGGAACACATGTTTATGAAGATTGACCCAATGATCATAGGTAAGACAAATAGGAAATTTACAGAATGACTCAGTTAAAGGTCAAGTTTCTACTCGGAAGAAAGTTAAATATTAATCAAGCTGTTCCTCTTTTATCATTTGGTCCATCCAATAACTTAGAAGTTGGCGCAAGTCAGATTTTACCATGGGACACTAAAAGCTGTCCTGTGGAGCCAAACAATGACCGATTTTGAATTTGATGGTGTCAAATTATTCGAGAAAGATTTGTCTTTTGGTATCCAAAGTATGTTTTAGCGGGAAAGTCAAAATTATGAAAGATATTGAACTTTTTGTAAGTGTAACATTTTTTTGAGACACACTGCATAGTTGAGTTTTCTTGTGAATGACTTGTAAACGGATTTTCTTTGTGAAAAGGGAATTCCTTGCAGTCGACATTATTTATGTGATGCTTGACTGACACGTAAGAGATTCGTTTTCATTTGAACACAAGTGTGGGAAGTAGAATTTAAATAAGTATAGGGAAATTACCTGAATGTCGTCAACATAATAGACACCGATCTTTCAATGTCAATATGATTAAAATGACAAACCGTGCTTGGAATCATGATATGTTTTTATTGCGGATATTTCATGATATATGATACAGTGAGCTGTCTGATAGCTGTATACGATTACGTACCATTGCTGGTAAACTCCAGTTCGTATTTTTAAATAAAATTGATCTGAGTCATGAAATATGGCAATTGTCAAATAAAGCATCACCGTTTATCTTCGATTTTCGAATTATATTAATAAATATACAATCCTTATTAGACTATACCCTTCTCCTTATTAATATAAAAAATAAATCGAATTTCGGTTCAACTTGATCCTCCTAAAACCGATGATGTCTGCCTATTCAGGCCAGTGTAAGATCATCCAACCCTATATACTACTACAAATATGAAGTTTTTAAATTCAATAAAGGAGTGGTATCGATATGGTGAACTTTTTGAACACGCGTTTTTCTTAAAGCAGTCATCAAAACATTCTGAAGATTTTACAAATCGTCAATTTAATGGTCATATTTTGGATGGTAACATTATAATTTGAATATATCATTTTCTCTAAATTGTTTTTGAAAACACATCAGACACATCTTTTGTTCTTGGTATAATATGTTCGGAATGAAATGAAACATCTAGTTTGGTTGATTTTAAAAAAGTATCTTGTTAATGAAATAAAATGTTTATCTTAATTTTTATCTATTTTTTGGGGGGGAGGTAGTTTTAAGTTTTTGCATACATTCTGTAAAATCAACCAAACTTTCCTTTGTATAACTGTTATATCGAAAGGTCTAAGAAAATGTTGTACATTATGTATATGCTATTTTGTTCCAACAAGGTTCGGAAAGACATTTTATTTCATTCTCAAGAATTGGTAGAAAGAACAAAAAAAAACAATTGAACTAAAAAAAACAAAAATTGTTAACAAAAACAATTATTTAAAATATATATAAATAATTTTCGCATTAAATTGTTGCCAATCAGTCAACATTACATAAGGGACCGTGTTTTCTACAGAATGTTTTCAATGATTGGTTTAAGAGAAAAACATTGTTGAAATCAGTTCACCATATCGATACCTATCCTTTGTGAAATTGGTGATGATAGAAGCTTTAGTATGTAATCACTTTTGGTTATAGCTAGCATTTTATCACCGCCCCTTAAATGCACCATATTAAGTTTAAACAACGTTGGCTCATATTGCAGTATTACCAAATGTTATCAAAATGTGATAATAATTGATAATTTTATACTTAATTAAGACTATCATACGCACATGCGTTTTATGATAATCACGGTCACGGTGAAAACGTAATTGAATGAAAAACTTCAACAAGGATAGAACAGATTAAATCATTCCGTTGATATCAATTCTGGAATTGTTCACTTATCCAATTTACTGCAGAGCCAAACTATTTCTGATACTTATTTCTACGTTTCCTTCTAATGTCACCTCCAATAAGGTAGGATACTTTGTTACAGCAACCGTTTCTGTGACTGGCATTTAGAGTATGTATATAGTATTGGACTTTCTTTAAGCAATTACAAAAATGACGAAAACAAGCTGTAAACTTACCGTTTCGGTAAATTTCCAAAACGTTGATCGAACGCAATCTATGTCGCTTACGTGGAAAATGTTAAAATAGAATAATTGCAATTGAGAAAACAAAATATACATGTAGTACTACACCTGACACGATGGCTTGGTTAAATATTGAGCCCAAATGATCAGGTAACGTTGTTCATACTCTAGATTTTGAACGAATTGGCGTACTTGGTCCATGTACTCAGGCCCAGCTATTTTTGAACCTTCGGTACTTTCTTGTTTTAACCGGTGCGTTTCTAAAATGTCGTCGATTTGGGTCGGTGCGTTAACATGTTAACTAATGATCAGATACAGTTCATAGATAGAAAATATATCTAAAGAAGTGGTATAGATATGGTGAACTTTTTGAACACGCGTTTCTCTTAAACCAGTCATCAAAACATTCTGAAAATTTTATACATCGTCAATTTAATAGTCCTCTTTTGGATGGTAACATTATAATTTGAAATATATATATATATACTTTTCTCTGTACTGTTTTAGAAAATACATCGGGCACTTCTTTTGTTCTTTGTATACCCTGCGTGCAGAGTCTAGTTAAACTACAGACGAAGACGAAGCTCTCTTTTAAGAAGTGAAGTCAAACGAATGCAAAGGGTATTCTTTGTATCATATGTTCGGAATGAAATGAAACATCTATCCGAACCTCATTGGAACAAAACGACATAAAGACAACATGTTTAGGTCTCTCAATATTGTAACTGTACAAAGGATAGTTTGGTTGATTTTAAAAAAGTATCTTGTCAATGAAATACAAGCTTTATCTTAATTTTTATATATATATTTTTTTTTTGGGGGGGGGTTGTTTTAAGTTTTTGCATACTTTTTGTTAAATCAACCAAAATTTCCTTTGTATGACTATAGTATTGAGAGGTCTAAGAAAATGTTGTATATGCTATTTTGTTCCAACAAGGTTCGGAAAGACATTTTATTTCATTCTCAAGAATTGGTAGAAAGGAACAAAAAACAATTGCACTAAAAAACAAAAAATGTTAACAAAAACAGTTATAAAAAATATGTATAAATAATTTTTGCATTAAATTGTTGTCAATCAGTCAACATTACATAAAGGACCGTGTTTTTTTACAAAATGTTTTCAATAATTGGATATAACCAAAGCAGGAACTCATCTAGCTGCTAAACTCTATGAATAGAGATGCCAAATCTTACTGATTATTTTATTGCTTGCATAAGCGTCAAGTTGCCCTAATATATTTGCATAATACGTTTTTCGAATTCTTACTGTTACGGTTTTGGATACGAGGTGGTCTTCAACTTCCTATTAAATGGATCATTGACCTCCAAGAAAATTAATTTGTAACGACGTCAACTTGTTGGATGGAGATTTGTTTTTGTAATCTCTGTTTGCTGATCGAATAATGTAATTAAGAAAGATTTATTGATTCCTTAATCTAATTAATCAAGCTATTGAACGCGATTCAAATCATTTTAAAGACAATTCGTAAATAAACTACCATATTGATTCAAACGCACGCAAAGTGACACATTTGCAGAGTGACACATTTGCAAAGTGACACATTTGCAGAATGGCACATTTGCAAAGTGACAGGAGTTTCAATTTATTTGATGATTCGAGTCAAAAACAGCAAACGTAATGTTCGAGAATTTCTTCGTTTAAATCTATTAAATTTTATCTATTTAGGATATGCAGTCGGGATACGGCACCGAGACCGCATATCATAGTTGCACTCTGCAGGTTTAAAATGATAATTTCCTCTTGATAACAAAGATACCGTTTTATTTTGAAGTAAGGCATAATACAATGTACCTCATCTCCCATGCCATACTAGATCAACCATAAAATTTCTTTACTATCCTAAATTTTTAAGTAATGTAATGCAGATTAACAAAACGTTTTTAAGAAAAGTGAATCAATAAGTCAAAAAACAAGTGACAATAATTGAACCAGCTGATTGAAACAAAGGCTTAATTAGAATTAATAGCAAAATCAATCTGATTTTGAGGATCCGAATATTGATATAACCTAAGCTTGCTTACGTCATAAATAGTCAAAACCACATTTATCATAGATTAGAATAAATCTATTCTAAAGGAATGACCGTTTACGGATTCCTCAAAATTTGAAATTTGACCTTCTTCAGATATGTTAAGTGAATTATCCTTTTGTTTAACATTGAAAGGCTATTTCTAAGGATCAATTGGCTGGTTTTGACGGACAATGTCAATAGCAATGGACAATGAAATGATCAGCATCTTATTGTTACTTTATGCCTTTCCTTTTATGTAACATTAATGGTAGAATTGCAAAAAGAGAATTGGCATTAGAAGCATAAAGAACATGCTTACGAGCTTTAGAGTTAATACCGTCAGAGTAACGAGACTATACAAAATATAAACGACATTTAAGGAGATGGTATAATGGCAAGATCATGTTTTATTGCATTATTATCACGTTAATTTGGAGCAGCTATAACGGCGTCGTCCACAACGTCGTATAATGGTATATCGGAGTATACCTTGTCAGTCGTCTGTCAAAGTATAAGCATTTCATATTTTCAATTTCGGGATGCGACTCTCCGTAACGCCAAATCATAAGATATTTCAGACAGAGACCGCATATTAATCAAGGTCGAGTCATATAGTTTGAAAGGGATTTGGTTAATAACTAATGCCTCAGTCACATTTGATCTACGGCAACCGTACGGCAGTCGTAGCGTACCAAAATCTAGAGAGGCGTGTAGCATAAAATATAAGGATAAGCATTACGAACATAGATTTTGTGAAGCTACGGTCGCAGTACGCCCGCCGTGGGTATAGATGGTATAGTCCAAGTTGGAAATGTCCTATTTATAGCAATGATATAATAATTAATCTTATTATGTCACTATATGGTGTTGTTTCCAACTCATATTGTTAGTTATTATATGCATATGAGTTTAGATCGAATGCAAAGTTTGTAACGATAAGACAAACGATTCTCCATTTGTTTTTTCAATTTTTGTTTATCACCCTGGCCCATGGGATGTTCTTGATTAGGGTATTAGAAATAAATATTAGAAGTACCCATATTTCTATTTCTTCTCAAATCTATTATTTCACTTATGTATACATTGTTGTAAAATATTGTTGCTATTTGTGTATTTTATTTACTGTATGTTAATTATTAGAAATAAATTGACAACATAAAATATAGTGTTAAACGTATATTTTATTTTCAAGGTTTCGACAATTGTGGAAAGAAAGATAGCAACAACTGGGTCACGAATAGGGGCAACAGTTACAAAGTGTTCTCTGACAAAAAGAACTTGTCAGAGGCTGAAAATACATGTTTGAGACATAATGGCCACCTGACAAGTGTCACAGATGCAGAGGAGTTTCACTTTCTGCAATGTATCACAAATGAAGCGAAAAAAATGTAGGTGATCTTCTCTAAACTGAATATTATTCATGTTGTTTAAGATTTAAAACTGTTTCGATTCTTCAAAATAAGTATTTCTTCCAAACGCTGAATACACTGCTCACACCATCGAGTATACTCAGAAATATCATAATACATCTTGAATCTTGCTGAATGTCAAGTCTTGCGCTAATACTTTCACATCAACCTGCAGTCAAAATGGTGTTACTCCGGACTATCATCTGGTTATGAATGTATGAACAGTGTTTTGCAGTTTAATACAATGATAAATATTATCTATTATTCGCCTTTAGTCCAGTATTGTTGGGGATTACAAAGAATGCCTCGGTGGAAGTTGAAAAATGGACTTGGATAGGAAACCCTGACAATATTCTTAACAACACGGTGTTAGAGCCGTTCTGGACGATTTACAAAAGTCACCAAGAAGGTTGGTATTCAAATAATTATTCTTAGTGATATTATCAAAATCAAATTATTAAAAATGTTGTATATTGAAGCATTAAGATGAAATCCATTTTCATAAAATAGCAGGAATTGCCTTTTTATTCCAGGAGATTGTGTGGAAATGACAGTCAACGGGCAGGGATTCCATATGGCAAAAACAAAATGTGGGGAGAGAATTCAATTTATCTGCAAGGTAACTCCTATGATCAGGATGGAAGATAATGGTAGCATTTCATCACCCGGCGACCTGTTGGATGTCATGGACAACATGCCAGAAATAAAAGCAGGAAATATTTCAAATTCAGATTTAACCAAAATAGGCTCCATTTTGATAGGTTATGTGGATATAATGAAGGAGTTTAAAAACGTCTCCAAAGAGCAAATGGTTAAGTTTGCAACGACAACCTTGGAGATTGTAAGTGACCTGTTTGACCCAGGGAACGCAATGGCCTGGAGCAATAATGATGATCTAAGTGAATCCACAAATCTTGTAGCAAACTTGGTGAAAACTGTTGATGATACTGGTTCTCTGCTGGCCCTCAAAGTTGACGAAGCCCTTGAGATCGATACGGCTGAAATAATAATGAAGGTTAAGAAAGTTAAACCTGATAGCAAAAGACAAAGGAGAGATGTTGAATTTGTGAATAAAAGAAATGAAAGTATATCACTCCCAAATGAGGTGTTCGACGCCCGTTATGGGGAAATAGGCGTGGTAAACTTTGAGGCAAGGGATATAGGAGATATATTGGGTGTGAATGAAGAAGGTGCGTCTGTCGGA
Source organism: Owenia fusiformis (assembly GCA_903813345.2). Lineage (NCBI taxonomy): Eukaryota > Metazoa > Annelida > Polychaeta > Sabellida > Oweniidae > Owenia > Owenia fusiformis. The sequence continues at coordinate 17,121,538 of CAIIXF020000009.1, read as the reverse complement.
AGTGTGGTGAAGGGTATGTCGGTGTTTGATGGAGCTGGGAATGCTATTGTAGTCAATACAACCGAACCAATAGTGATCATATTCAGTCACTCAAGACCACTTGGAAAAGAGGAGGAACCAGTTTGTGGCTTTCTAGTCTATGATGATAAAGGCAAGAGGTGAGACATATCATGTAAACATTTTAACAAATGGGCAGTGCATGTCAAATGTGTAATATAATAAACACAATAATTATTTAAACCAATCGGCACTGTCTGTAATAAGTGTAAAGACAATATACCAATTGGCACTGTCTGTAATAAGTGTAAAGACAATCATACCAATTGGCACTGTCTGTAATAAGTGTAAAGACAATCATACCAATTGGCACTGTCTGTAATAAGTGTAAAGACAATCATACCAATTGGCACTGTCTCTTATAAGTGTAAATACAATCATACCAATTGGCATTGTCTGTAATAAGTGTAAAGACAATCATACCAATTGGCACTGTCTGTAATAAGTGTAAATACAATCATACCAATTGGCATTGTCTGTAATAAGTGTAAAGACAATCATACCAATTGGCCGTGTTTGAACATTTATACCAACAAAACACATCGAACATTTACCGTAAACCCATGAGTGATATTAATATAAAAATCAATGTCATTACCAAATGTAATAATTGTAAATATTTTTTTCAGAGGTTGGTCTACTGTTCAGTAGTACTTAAAGTCATTTGACACTGATTGCGATTGTTTTGTTGACACCCGTTGACGTTATTTTACAAAGTGCCTCATAACAAAGCTTTCGATTGAAAAATTGATTAATGCAAAAGTTGCTTTAGAACAACTTGGTATTGGTGAATAGTGATACTACTGTTGAAGATAGTTGATATGCTCCTCATTGTAAAGCTTAGACTCAATTATATCAAATTGTGTGTTGGGAATGAAACACGATCTTTGGGATCGACTTTTAAAGGATCAAACCTTCTTTTATTCCCTCCAATATATTAATAATTATTGGAATAAAGATTATTAACCCATGGCTTCTCCATGGAGACTTTTATTGCCAATTATTACTCCACTAACAAGCAAGAATAATTTGTTACAATACAATGCAGGCATTTGATGATGGTATTCACGTTTGTAATTATTTAAAAAACAAGACACGGAGTGAACAATATCGCACTCTTGAATAGAATCACACCGGAATACCCTGACAACGGTAAAGTCAGATACCGTTGTCACAAATGGCGGCCGCAGGTTCCAATTCGATTCGATTTTCATTAACTGCATCTTTAATAGAGCACATCGATTAAATTCCTTTGGTAGAACGATAAATCAAGGTGTTTTTCTACTCATTGTATAGTTAGATACTCGTATGTTCTACCATCGAAATAAAGCCTTTAATTTTACCGATCAAAATATGACACGGGACAACGGATACTGTATTTCAGATCTATCCTTTCTATGTTAATTATTTGAAATTCAGATTCTGTTGTCATTGACGATATGGAAGACGGCATATTGAGGCGATTCATGAGCACATTTGATAAAAATGGGATTTCATATTATCACAAGAGCTTAATACATGTACAGAATCAGCGACGATAAGGACCCATGAAATGATAACGAACCGATTAAAGAGTTGAAGCAACGGTTACGTCCGCCATTTGTGACAACGGTGTCTGACTTTACTTTTGCCAGGGTATTCCGGTGTGAGAATAGAAAGTTTTCGGGACAGAAGTCGAAATTGCGACCTTAACATTAACCAGAATGCCCAGAAACTAATCAGATAAGATTTTAGGACGGAATAATGACTACCTAACATTTACCCAGGATCTCCAAAAAACTAAACTCTAAACTCGGGTCTAAACGTTTATCAAAAAAGTATCCCTCATCATTCCAGATCAATCCATCAAACGGTTTGGCTTGAAACGTATGGGTTTACGAAAAAGACCGACCCCACCGATCACCTACCGGTTATTGTTTTCCACAGATAGCCTCAAAACAGGATTTGAGGAAAATGTGTAAAAGACCGACCATTGTAGCCTTAAATTATTTATACAATTCGATTTTGAATTCATGTCAATCGTTTTGTTACCCATTTTGTTCTCTTCAATTAAGTTATTTAAAATGGTTAAAACGAAAGACAAGCAAACACTTAAGTTCCCGACCTGCCAACATATCGTTTCTACGGGAATCCATCCCATTTTTAAACTGGAATTCAAAATTGGCCTATATTTAACGAAAATTACGCTTTTCTAATAAAAATGATTTATAATTGACATACTGATTATTGAACACAATGTACAATGATGTTACGTGTGTTCTCTTGTCAGGACCAATAGTGAATAAACATTTAAGCACACCATTGGAAAGCTATTGAATGTAGTTTTTACCAGATTGATGACGACATATTTTAATCACCACCTTGTGGAGGTACTTGTAAAGGATTCCTAGTTTTTAGTTTTATTTTCCTCTTCTAATTTTGCATCTAATATTCATCTTTATGTAAACGACAAGCCACCGATCACGTGTACCCAACTATGGAGAGTGACTTATCGGTGGTCGGCGGTCGGTCTTTTTGTAAACCCAAAATTAAGTGCGACGCTCGCCGATCCACGAGTTCGCCCATCCACTTGCCCGACAAACTAATCACAATATAGCACTCCCGGATAGCACCCATGGATGCGATAATGAAAAAGGCTGTTCTCTTGACTTCTCTGGGTATTTCCAAACGCAAGAGGGCTCACGATGAGGAGCAAGATTAATGGATATGACTTCTACATCATCATTATTATGCGCTGTTAGTTATAAATAAAAGTTTTTAAACACGAGCATCAGGGAAATCAGTGAAATATTTTGTTTAGTTATCATATTGTACATGTTCCGTTATGTTCTAGTTCATGGTCGTCATCTGGATGCAGAGCACACAGCTCAAGTGTCAGCTCCACAACGTGCCATTGTAATCACCTAACTAGCTTTGCCATCCTTATGCAGACATCAGATGTCAAAGTAAGTTAACAATAACATAATCATGGTTTTGAAAACAAACAAAGAACAAATATTATCATTTTATGAGCATAAAATCATTTATACAAGCGTATAAATCAAAATTCAAAAAGTGCAATAATATGAAAATAGTATGAACAGAGAGCTTGATAAACATGAATCAATTTGTATATTTATGTTTTAGATGAGTAAAATGGATGATACTGCCTTGAGTATTATCACGTATGTAGGATGTGCGGTATCCCTCCTGTCATTGCTCCTCACAGTGGCACTTTATTTTATATTCAGGTGTGTTACCTAATATTCAGGTGTGTTATCTAATATTCAGGTGTGTTATCTAATATGCATGTGTGTAATCTTATATCCAGGAATGTTATCTAATATTCATGTGTGTAATCTTATATCTGCACAGTCGTATATATAAGGGTTGTGTACTGGGAGGTTTTGGATATGGGGTTTATCCAATGGGAGATATGCATATCTACCTGAGGGACCGCAGGGACAGAAGGTAGATATGCATATTTCTCGAGGGATAAACCCCATATCCAAACCGACGGTACATAACTGCTTTATCCTATACCAAAACAAAAACAGCAAAAATAACAAAACAACTTCATCAATTCATGTGGATTTAGGTGAATGTTTAGACTAATCCAGGGATAAAACAAATCTTGCAGTTGTAAGATGTCATTAATCTTCGACCCAGTCTTCCATAATCACGAATTCTAATGCTACAATTTATAATTACGTAAAATTTGGGACGTCTACCAAATATTATCCAAATTAGTTCAGTGCAGAAATCATTTCTGAAATAATAACAGCCAATATATTGTATGGGAAATATTGATATCAGATCAGAGTGTGACACATCGGATCCAATCATTTTCGTCTAGCCTAAGAAACAGATAAAAGACAGTTTTGGTTGTGGGTTTCGTTTTCGAGATTTAATGCCCCAAACTCAACTAGTCGTATTACTGCATCAAAAAGATCATATTATTATTAGAGGTTTATGTACATTTGATCTTTTATAACTGGAGTATAATTAATTGACGATGCGATTTATTGTCATTGTTTAACACATTATTGTGATTGCTTGTGAAAAGCAAACACAATTCGGTTTCTGATCCCGGATTTCTGATATACAAAATATTTTGACCTTTCCTACAGACCAAAGAAAATCTGATTGTTTTGACAAGCACATGTTTAAAAATCCATAATAGCTAACTATTCGTGTATGATGGGTGTACCCCTGATGATGCGTGCAATAATTTGATCATTGTCTATAACGAACGGACGGACAGACGAACGGACGGACGGTTTCTCTATATCCCCCTCGAACTTCGTTCGGTGGGATAATAATCAGAGAGTAAGGCAAATATGACAAATCGGCAGATGGTCATAAGGATTTTACTTTAGAATCAATTGTTACATCTGAATAAGTTGCAATCACGTTCTGAATGTTTCCTGCAATGTTTCAGATTGTACAGGTCAGACAGGGCCTTCATTTTGTTGAATCTGGCCGCTGCTCTTATAGTGTCTCAGACTGTGTTCATAGTTGGGGCGGATGCTACCCACAATAAGGTATGATACAAGTGTCGTTGAAATGCTAGTCAGTCACGAGTAAATATATTCAACAGTTGTAATAATCGAACATGAGTCAAAACGGCCCAGTGGGGCAAAGTGGCCATGAAAACATGTTTTGAACGATCATAATCATCCTTGAAGCAAGGGTATATAGTATTTTATATAAATTTGAATGAATTTAAGCATATAAAAAGTCCTTTGGAGAAGGATGGATCATAATATGAAAGGAGTGGTATTAATAAGGTGAACTATTTGAAAACGCGTTTCTCTTAAACTTGTCATCAAGACATTCTGAAAAGTTTACACATCGTCAATTTAATGGTCATCTTTTGGATGGTAATATATAATTTGAATTATATATGTATACTTTTCTCTAAATTGTTTTAGAAAACACATCAGACACTTCTTTCGTTCTTGGTATCATATATTCGGAATGAAATGAAACATCCATCCGAACCTAATTGGAACAAAACGACATAAAGACAACATGTTTAGGTCAATATTGTAATTGTACAATGGAAAGTTTGGTTGATTTTAAAAAAGTATATTGTTAATGAAATAAAAGGTTTATCTTAATTTTTATCTATTTTGGGGGGTTTTGTTTAAAGTTTTTGCATACCTTTTGTTAAATCAAAATTTCCTTTGTATAACTATAATATTGAGAGGTCTAAGAAAATGCTGTATATGCTATTTTGTTCCAACAAGGTTCGGAAAGACATTTCATTTCATTCTCAAGTATTGGTAGAAAGGAACAAAAAACAATTGCACTAAAAACACATTTTTTAACAAAAACAGTTATATAAAATATTTATAAATAATTTTTCCATAAAATTGTTGCCAATCAGTCAACATTACATAAAGGACCAAGTTTTTTACAGAATATTTTCAATAATTGGTTTAAGAGAAAAACATTGTTGAATTCAGTTCACCATATCACCTATCCTTTATGGCATCTTGTCACCGCCATTTTAACCTAGCTGTGTCTCGCCTTACGTAAGAGGTAATTATTCTCTTTACACTCTTTTGCCCCTCCACTAAAGTCTTTCAAAATGCGGTAACAATAGAGAATCGTTTTGAATTAACATTTTACAGGGAGTACACAGGGAGATATGCCGAGTACTAAGATAGTACTCATGGCATTTCAGCGCTAATTGAGTACTTATTTAAGCAAATATTTGTACTCAAATGAGCACTTATGACATGAGTACTGATTTATTGCATGTTTTAGTACTAAATGAGTACTCATATCATGAGTGATAAAATAGTAATAAAATTGTTCTTCAGCACCAAATGAGTACTCATCATGAATTAGTACTAAATTAGCACTCATGACATGAGTGCACTTTTGCCACAGTTCTAATTTAGTACTTATTTTGTACTAATTGAGTAATCAGCATATCTCCCTGTGCTATTTCTATTTTTATTTGTCAAAATTTCGAGCTTCAAATGTTCCAGGAAATTAAATGGCGTGATTTTGAAAATTCACATGACTGTCCGCATAGCTTATAACACACAAAAATCTTAATACACAAGAAAAATTGATTTTGATTTTCAAATGATGATTTTAACATCTATTCGCGATGTGCGCGTATGGAGAAACATGCTCGGGAGAGAGGAACAGGTGGTCCGGAAAGTCTAGACCTGTATTATGTACAAGTATATAGTACAATCAATTCAACGACTGGAATGTGAGGACGATGTTTTTCTCTGTATGCCCTTTAGAGTGCCCATGTTCGGCCTACAACATGATTTTATGAAATAGGAGCGTCTGAAACCTTAAGATTTACGTTGATTCGAATGATAATAAATGCATTTGTAAGATTAATGATTAATATTATGTCGAGAAACAGTTCTATGAATCGTTTCATGTTTGTTTCAGGTAGCTTGTTTTGTTGTTGCGATATTACTTCACTATTCATTCCTGGCATGTTTCTTCTGGATGTTGAACCAAGGCCTGTTCCTTTACATCAAGTTACGCACTAGGAGTGCGGCAAGTCGTTTACGCATGAGTCACTTCTCTGCAACTGGTTGGTTTCCCCCAGCGATTATAGTAGGAATATCAGTGGCTGTTAGGCATGAATCGTACATCAGCGATGTACAGTAAGATAATTTTCAGTTTGACAATATTTATGAGAAAAAACTATCAAGCTCACAGAAAATGCTCTCATGTCAAGAGTTTTTCATATGTCTTTGTTAAATTATATTATATTTTAATATCCAAAAGTAGTAAAGCAACAACTGTTTCGTACACCGGGGTCCGTTTTTGGAAACGATTTGGTCACAAGTCGTTTGCACTGTGAATAACATTTACTGTCTGCATGATGTATTTCAGTTGCTGGCTATCGGATCGATTCTATCTGCGACTCTCCTTCATCATACCAGCGCTGGCTGTTGTTCTGGTAGGCATAAAATTATTCACTAATGGAAATGTACCTTTTTATTAGTTATTTTATTATTTGCAATGGGTTTTGTATACAAAGAACTATTTACATCATTTTTAGTGTAAATAGTTCTCTGTCCTTTTGTATAACATAATGAGATACATCTTTTTCTGTAAAACATTTGGTATAGATTACCTTTAAAGTTGAATTATGCCATAGGTTTCTCCCCCAGACAATCAATGATGTCCTATTGATATTGATCATATAATATCTCACATACCATGGATATATCTTGAGAATAACTTTTGGGTATATTATTGCCGAAATATCGGAAATAATCATCAGATCAACCAAACTCCAGAATTAAACACAATCGATTCCTCGGCTAGCGAGGGGAATCCCCATTGAGCCACACAAGCGCCCACAAGCGCCTTGAACCAGGCAGCCAATCAGGTTTAACAAATTCAACAATTAACAAATTCAACGACCAATCAGATAACAGGAGGACTTTCCCGGTATATTCAAACTTCAGATTGAATTAATTTCTTCGAAAATAATTAGATCGGCCAGCACAATCACAAAATTAACACTGAAAGAGGGGGATTTGGGACTTCATTGGTAAGTATATATGTGGTGAAACTCAATATGCAAAAAAAGTCCAGAGGGGTCTTGATTGTGCTATCCTATGCAATGGCATAGAGCCTCTTTAATTTCGTCATTCCTCAAAATACATTATAACAATAAACGGAATGCGACAATTAATCTTTGATTTGAGGATGATTAGCGTGCACTGACTATAAGAAGAATATCATCAGGATATCCTAGGATGTTAGTTGAGTACATTTTAGCTCAGTGTTTCTCATTAAGCGCATGTACTATTGAGATAAAAATAAAATACAGTAGCTAGTAGATCAAGCTGGTGTTATGAAACCTTTCAAATCTAATACTGATTTTTATGTCCCCATTGTTACTTAAAATAAAAAGGACATCATAAAAATTGCTTTTTATTTACCAAGTCAATCGTTCCTCTCATTACCAATCATCATGTTATAACCGTCATTATCCTGATTCACGCGTTGTTTTCCATTTGAACTAGTAGAAGCAGACATGAATATTTAATGGATAAGCCATGTAATACTGCAATTGGTATTAACCAGTTGTATTGCTGGCTGCTACATGAAAGCAATATTTCCTCGTGAGATTACTTAATCAGAGATAATAGAAACAGATTAACAATTGGAAAGTACTTAGACTCAGATGAATTAATATTAGAGCGCTTTCGACAAGGAATTGTTTTGTATCTACTAAGTGACATGTGGTGATGACCAAAGTCCCGATGCCCAATATAATATCCGTAGATTTATTATATGATAGCCTAATTACATCATGATACACTATGACATCTCATTAATTCTCAACCATGAAATGCCAGCATATTTCTAATGAAACAGAAAGATATGCCGAATGAGAATCAGATTAGCTTTGTTATTATTATAACATACATTATTGAAGCATACATTTATGTCTTTAGGCTATAAAGTTCTTTTTATTGCATTTCAAGTTTTTTCCTAGAAGAACGCTTGATAAACGTATACTTTAGTAAATAACCTTAGAATGAAGAAAGGAATCCTAAAAATAACCGTACTCCTAAAAATTATATTATATTATACGATTATCATATTACTTAATACTATATTCAGCTAACTTAATATTGCAGGTTAATTGTGTCGTTCTTGGATTTGTCATAAAGACCTTTCTGTCTGTGAAGAGAAATGCAGAAAAGAATCTGGTTGATAAAGTCAGGTACAACAACAGACTTATAGATTTTCTTCATAAAACGTAATGTGTGTAAGTTGTAAATTCTATAATATTTAGGTATAAATTAATAGATCTGTTTTGGGAGAAACCATATAATCTTAAAGGGACGTCATCTCCAGTATGTTTTTCGTATTCAACTCTAGGGCTGGTATACGTACAAGCGTTGTCTTGCTGCCAGTAATGGGGATGACATGGGTGTTTGGGGCACTTGCTATTCAGGAGGGAACAGTCGCATTTCAGTACATATTCGCTATTCTAAATACGCTCCAGGTAGGTCAGTATGTGGGAACAGTGACCATATATGCCCTTATACATCGTGTAACAATGCGGGTGAACTTGTGTGAAATTTCCTTGATATATCTTACAAAATCATAATTTCTTGAAAATTATGATTTTTCAAGATTGAGCCTATAGCATTTTAAAGTTTTGTAACATTTCTTTAACAATTGATAGCCAATGCGAAATAATCTTTTGTAAAACATATACATGAATTCAAGTTTCAGAAAATCCATCTGATGGTTGAAAATTCCATTAAATCATCCAATTCATTATTTTCCAGGGTTTCTTCATCTTTCTATTCCACTGCATGTTTAATGAGGAGGTGAGTTGTAAGTTTCCGGGAATACCATCATGTTACAACCCATTCCTTACTTGCTCATCCAAATACTGTGGTTCATATACGATACATTCGTCTGAGGCTAAACAAAGTCAAGGTGATTCGGACATAATATATGTGGATGGACACACCAATAGCGGGGTCCAGACAAGACATATAAGATACATACATACAGATGCGTACGACCAAGAAAGAAGAATGATCACTGTAGATGGCTCAATCACAACCAGACTCTGAGTGCAAAGCAGACGTGCATGTCGTTTGGTTGCTATTCTCAATATGAGGTCATTGAACTATGTCAGGATATCACAAACAGTGATAGTGAAAAGTCCTTTTTCAACTCTGCAACTATAAAGTTGCGATATATGTTAATGGTATCTATGTCTAAACATTCACGGAAAAATAAAAATTTGTGCTGTTTTATAAGCTTTTGTCCATCCAAATTAGAATATAAAAAAAGTTCTATTAAACAAAAAAATCTGAGATTAGCCCGATCATCATATTGTTTTGATTGATCATGTGCTTGAAAACATATTACTGTTGAAACATTTTACATAAATGTTCAAGTAATAAAGATCAACGTATTGGATGTTATTTCTAGTGTTTGGAGGGACAATCGCTTCCCGTAAAGCTTGCACAGGGCAATCGCATAAGTAAGCCCGCTGTATAAGAATTTAGATGGGACGAAAGCTCCCTAATATGTATAGACTCCTTTTACTAATCCAGAATAAATAGGTAGTTATTTCTCACCCTACAATTAACCCTGCACTAAATTTTGCGAATGACCCCGTTGTAGGCATGGTCAGTAGGGAGGTTAGGCAATATGTTTTAAGATAACTAGCGTTAACGTGTGGAATTGTGGTACTCTATGGATTAGCTCTACCCTTCAAAATATTTGCTTGCCTGATTGAGTATAAAGGTATAAGGAAATTAATTGTAATACGGTTCCTGGAAAAACAATTGAGAGGGGGGCATTAATACGTGTAGTTCATAATATTACACGTTCGCGTAGAAGTTCTCTTAAAACGTGTAGCTTAAAAACTCATTCCTTTTGGAATTTATAAGGACAACTGTTTACTACAAGGACGATTGTCTTCTGTTATCGTATTTGTGTAATATCTGTTGCATTTTTCGCAGAGTCTATCTTGTGAGATAAACCACTGATTGTTTGCGTCCTGGACATTCAACATTCAACTAAATATTTTGCTACCTATCGTAGAGATATTTTGATTATTCCAAGCTTGAACATTTTATCATATCTAATTCTATATCACTTTCTTCTAAGTAAGTTGATATTAAGTATGTTTGCTAACTATACTAATGATTGATTGTTGAAATTTTATGATTGAATCATGAGTATAATTCTTTAACCTATTCAATGTATAGTTATATTGCATGGGTGCATGACATGTATGGGGCATTAATACGTGTAGTTCATAATATTACACGTTCGCGTAGAAGTTCTCTTAAAACGTGTAGCTTAAAAACTCGTTCCTATTGGAATTTATAAGGACAACTGTTTACTACAAGGACGACAGTCTTCTGTTATCATATTTGTGTAATATCTGTTGCATTTTTTGCAAAGAGTCTATCTTGTGAGATAAACCACTGATTGTTTGGGTCCTGGACATTCAACAAGCAGACTAAATATTTTGCTACCTATCGTAGAGATATTTTGATTATTCCATGCTTGAACATTTTATCATATCTAATTCTATATCACTTTCTTCTAAGTAAGTTGATATTAAGTATGTTTGCTAACTATACTAATGATTGATTGTTGAAATTTTATGATTGAATCATGAGTATAATTCTTTAACCTATTCAATGTATAGTTATATTGCATGGGTGCATGACATGTATGCATGACTACTTGGTGCATGTATATGTAACGTGGGTGTGCCCTTGCTTTCAGGTACGTGGGGCTTTGGTGAAGTCATTTGGGATACAAAAGAAGAAAAAGAGGTCGCAGGGTTCTGGGTACGACACAAATGGCACTCGTGGAAGATCAACGTTAAATACACCAGTTGATATCTAGGAATAGGGAAGAAGCTGATTGTTGCACATTAGGGGTGTATTACTTCATATCATTTCACTTATTGCTACACATCATGATGATGGAGTATTGCTACACATCATGATGATAGAGAGTATTGTTACACATGATGATGATGGAGTATTGCTACACATCATGATGATGGAGAGTATTGCTACACATCATGATGATGGAGTATTGCTACACATCATGATGATGGAGAGTATTGCTACACATCGTGATGATGGAGTATTGCTACATTTCATGATGATGGAGTATTGCTACACATCATGATGATGGAGTATTGCTACACATCATGATGATGGAGTATTGCTACACATCATGATGTTGGAGTGTATTGCTATACATCATGATGATGGAAAGTATTGCTACAAATCATAATGTTGGAGTGTATTGCTACACATCATGATGATGGAGTGTATTGCTACACATCATGATGTTGGAGTGTATTGCTACACATCATGATGATGGAGTGTATTGCTACACATCATGATGATGGAGTATTGCTACACATCATGATGATGGAGAGTAATGCTACACATCATGATGATGGAGTATTGCTACACATCACGATGTTGGAGTGTATTGCTACACATCATGATGATGGAGTATTGCTACACATCATGATAATGGAGAGTATTGCTACACATCATGATGATGGAGTATTGCTACACATCATGATGATGGAGAGTATTGCTACACATCATGATGATGGAGTATTGCTACATTTCATGATGATGGAGTATTGCTACACATCATGATGATGGAGTATTGCTACACATCATGATGATAGAGAGTATTGTTACACATGATGATGATGGAGTATTGCTACACATCATGATGATGGAGAGTATTGCTACACATCATGATGATGGAGTATTGCTACACATCATGATGATGGAGAGTATTGCTACACATCGTGATGATGGAGTATTGCTACATTTCATGATGATGGAGTATTGCTACACATCATGATGATGGAGTATTGCTACACATCATGATGATGGAGTATTGCTACACATCATGATGTTGGAGTGTATTGCTATACATCATGATGATGGAAAGTATTGCTACAAATCATAATGTTGGAGTGTATTGCTACACATCATGATGATGGAGTGTATTGCTACACATCATGATGTTGGAGTGTATTGCTACACATCATGATGATGGAGTGTATTGCTACACATCATGATGATGGAGTATTGCTACACATCATGATGATGGAGAGTAATGCTACACATCATGATGATGGAGTATTGCTACACATCACGATGTTGGAGTGTATTGCTACACATCATGATGATGGAGTATTGCTACACATCATGATAATGGAGAGTATTGCTACACATCATGATGATGGAGTATTGCTACACATCATGATGATGGAGAGTATTGCTACACATCATGATGATGGAGTATTGCTACATTTCATGATGATGGAGTATTGCTACACATCATGATGATGGAGTATTGCTACACATCATGATGATGGAGTATTGCTACACATCATGATGTTGGAGTGTATTGCTATTCATCATGATGATGGAAAGTATTGCTACAAATCATAATGTTGGAGTGTATTGCTACACATCATGATGATGGAGTGTATTGCTACACATCATGATGTTGGAGTGTATTGCTACACATCATGATGATGGAGTGTATTGCTACACATCATGATGATGGAGTATTGCTACACATCATGATGATGGAGAGTAATGCTACACATCATGATGTTGGAGTGTATTGCTACACATCATGATGATGGAGTATTGCTACACATCATGATGATGGAGTATTGCTACACATCATGATGATGGAGTATTGCTACAAATCATGATGTTGGAGTGTATTGCTACACATCATGATGATGGAAAGTATTGCTACAAAGCATAATGTTGGAGTGTATTGCTACACATCATGATGATGGAGTGTATTGCTACACATCATGATATTGGAGTGTATTGCTACACATCATGATGATGGAGTATTGCTACACATCATGATGATGGAGAGTAATGCTACACATCATGATGATGGAGTATTGCTACACATCATGATGATGGAGTATTGCTACACATCATGATGATGGAGTATTGCTACAAATCATGATGATGGAGAGTATTGCTACACATCATGATGATGGAGTATTGCTACACATCATGATGATGGAGTATTGCTACAAATCATGATGATGGAGAGTATTGCTACACATCATGATGTTGGAAAGTATTGCTACACATCATGATGTTGGAATGTATTGCTACACATCATGATGTTGGAGTGCATTGCTACACATCATGATGTTGGAGTGTATTGCTACACATCATGATGTTGGAGTGTATTGCTACACATCATGATGTTGGAGTGTATTGCTACACATCATGATGATGGAGTGTATTGCTACACATCATGATGATGGAGTGTATTGCTACACATCATGATGATGGAGAGTATTGCTACACATCATGATGTTGGAGTGTATTGCTACACATCATGATGTTGGAGTGTATTGCTACACATGATGATGATGGAGTATTGCTACACGTCATGATGATGGAGAGTATTGCTACACATCCATGATGATGGAGAGTATTGCTACACATCATGATGATGGAGTGTATTGCTACACATCATGATGATGGAGTACATTACTCAGGATAGCAGTCAGCAGAGTGAACTAGATAACAGCAACACCAAAGCATAGCAAATCCCATCGAACAGCCATGGCTGTCATCTTTACAAAATCCTCCTACTACTTTTTCAGTTATAGCAAAAACCATAAAATAACACACATGAAAATGGCCACCATTTTCAAAATGATGCTCACTAGACAAATTGTCATAACCCATATAAAACTTACGTACATGTAAATGGCTGCTATTTTACAAAATGGCTGCCTAAGCCAAAGTGTCATAAGACAGTGTGCCATGCTTATGAGTATTCACATAACAAATATGAACAAAATCGCTGTATTACTTTTCGAGTTATAATCAAAAATGTAAAATAACACTAGTAAAATTATCAAAATGGCCGCCTTCTTGCAAAAGTGTCATAGAACAGTGTGCCTTGCTTATGGGTATTCACATATCAAAGGAAAAAATGCTCCACTACTATTCAAGTTACAGCAAAAATTGTAAAATTGCGTGTAAAGGTTTTCATTTTTCAAGATGGCTGCCATGTTTTTCTTAAATATCTACATCTCTAGCATTATTTATGTCTTATATAACTTTTTTACATTAAAGACATATTACTATTACGGTTTTACATATTGTACCTAGATTACTGTAAAATCTAGTAAAATGTCCACCATATTTAAACGAGAGGCCATTTTGAAAGCTTTCAAGCAGAACTTCTTAAAATCTACTGACAGAGTATGCTAGGGACAGACAGAGCGATGTACGGACAGAGGTGTTCCTTATATCCCTCCAAACTTTGTTCGACTGTATAATAACTGCAAATTGTGATGGCAGAGTGTATTACTGCACATCATGATGGTGGAGTGGGCTTACGGACAACTCATCGCCTATACAGACATCCCTGGACAACTCATCCCCTAGACAACTCATCCCCTGGACATCTCATCTCATGAACAACTCATCCCCTAGACAACTCATCCCCTGGACATCTCATCCCATGGACAACTCATCCCCTAGACAACTCATCCCCTGGACAACTCATCCCCTAGACAGCTCATCCCCTGGACAACTCATCCTTTATCGCATGAAGCCAAATTAAAATTGTTTCTTGAAAAGAAATATTTAATAACACATTATTTTTCACTCTATAACAGTCAAACGGTGCCATCAACACTTTCTTATCCCATAGTTGAGGTCAAATCTGTAGAATAACACGTATATATATTTATGATATTTTGAAAATGCGTGGAAATGTGTATTCTTTGGAATACGGAGAATATTCCACAGATATCACTTTTTCCATGGATTTGAAAACTCCCACCAATGTGACGTGCATTGTTACAAGAGCTTACATGGTGATTTCATGACGTCACAAATATGGAGATGATTAATGTTTTGACAGTTCAAATGACAAAATAAAACTGAATGTTGTTTTGCAATGCTTTGTTAGGTCATGGACGTATACCAAATAGGCCTACATCCATGGTTAGGTGAACTATGGGATAAATAATACATCCTATGATTTTTTTCGTGATGTCATTTTAATCCACACGTTGATATCAATATCTGTACTCATTCGTGACGCTCATGAACTTCATGAACATGAACTTCAGTAGCTTCATCTGTGAATGCTGTGAAAAAATAATCTTTGGATTAAAGAATATTTGAACTATGAACAACAAATATATGATGACATCAAAGGAGCTTCTTCAATCAATGTTAACATAATATTGAAATTGTATATTTAAAGTAAAATTAAAGGTAAATATTTACAAAACAAATTACAGACTAATTGGTTGATTATCTGCTTGACAATATCATAGTTTTTTAAACAATTTTCCAGATTTCCCCTCCAGAAATTCTTTGTTCATCACTTGTACTCCACTCAATTATGCTTTTTACTGATGTGTGTCAGTATCATATGTTTAAGACAAAAACACAAATGTGTACAAAATGTCCCCACCTATGGGTGATCCCATCAAATGGTTATCCTAACCAGAACAAGGGTAACGCCAAAGTGAGCGAATCCCATCGAACAGAAATGGCTGGCATTTTTACAAACAAAATATATTGCAAATATCATAAAATAACACCAAGGCCATTATTTTCAAAATGGTTGCTCACTAGCCAAGTTATCATCAGAAGAAGTAGCCACATATAAAATTTTAAAAAATCACACACACGTACATGTAAATGCTGGCCATTTTTTAAAATGGCCACCTACTACCCAAAATGTCATAAGACAGTATGCAATCCTTACAAGTATTCACATATCAAATATGAACAAAATTGCTCTATTACTTTTTGAATTATAATAAAAAATGTAAAATAACACACATAAAAATGGTGGCCATTTTTCCAAATGGCCGACTACTCCCCAAAGTTTTATGTACCATGTGCCATGCTTAAAGTATTCACATATCAAATATGAACAAAATTGCTTCAATACTTTTCGAGGTTTAGTAAAAATGTAAAAATGACAGCCATTTTTTAAAATGGTCACCTACTACTCGAAGTGTCATGAGACAGTGTGCAAGGCTCATAAGTAGTCACATATCAAATATGAACAAAATCGCTCCACTACTTTTCGAGTTATAGTAAAAAACGTAAAAAATGGTGGCCAATTTTCAAAATGGCCGCCTACTACCCAAAGTGTCATTAGACAGTGTGCCATGCTTATAGTATTCACATATAAAATATGAACAAAATCGCTCTACTACATTTTGAGTTATAGTAAAAAATGTAAAATAACACACGTAAAAATGGCGGCCATTTTTCAAAATGGCCACCTACTACCCAAAATGTTCAAAGTATTCACATACCAAATATGTAAAAATCGCTCCACTACTTTTTGAATTACAGTAAAAAATGTAAAATGACGTGTAAAGGCAGCCATTTTTCAAGATGGCTGCCATGTATTTCTTCTTTTTTACATTCTAGCTGAAACAATGTCCTATATAACTTTTTACTTTGGAGCAGAACTTCTACTCCCATAGGGTATATGTGTACAAAATATGAACAAAATCGGGCCAACGGTATTTGAGTTATCGCCCGGATGGACCGTACGGACGTACGTACGGACGGATGGACTGAGGCGTTCCCTATATCCCTCCGAACTTTGTTCGATGGGATAAAAATGAGTAGACAAGACTTTACGGACACAATTTGTAGACGGAAAATCCAAAATGGCCACCTTAAAATTTACCCAGAATGCCAAAAAATAGTCAGTTCTAGATTTTCATACTAAGAACCACCCCCGAAAATTTGAAATTGATCCGTCACACAGTTAACCAGAAAACAAGACTTTACAGACAAGATTTTAGGACGGAAAATCCAAAATGGCTGCCTTGACATTTATCCAGAATGCCAAAAAAATAATCTGGTCTTGATTTTCATACTATAACAATCATCCCTGAAAATTTGAAATTGATCTACCAAACGGTTCACCTGGAAATGCGAAGACAAGACTTTACAGACAAGATTTTAGGACAGAAAATCCAAAATGGCTGCCTTGACATTTACCCAGAAAATCCAAAATGGCTGCCTTGACATTTATCCAGAATGCCAAAAAACTAATGGAAAGAGTTAGAAGTGCAGATCCTAAACGTTTTTGAAGTTCTGTTTATGTAACAGTAGTGAGATATTAAATCAATGATTCTGTTGTATTCTGAACTATTTGTTCACAAACATACACATTTTCTGAGACATATGATACTGACACACATGGAATGTTGGAATTCTACCTACAGCTGGAATGAGGAAAAAAGATAAATCATACCTTTGAGCTGAGACTAACATTTAGAGTATATTAGTCTCAGCTTTGAGGCTCTGATATTTTGTTACCGAAACGATCCTTTTCTGTGACAACATAATCGAGTGGAGTTCCAGTGTTCATGTAATATATGTTTTTGAAACTTAAAACTGATCATATTGACAACCGAAACATTTAAAAATCATTTTAATAATAACATATGAATTGGTAATATAACATTGAATTAGTCAAACATACCAAAGGATGAGTCGTCCAGGGGATGAGTTGTCCAGGGGATGAGTTGTCCAGGGATGAGTAGTCTAGGGGATGAGTTATCCGGTTACCATGCGGTCACATTGAAACCTTTCAAAAATGTGCAATATTAACATGTTTTTTGCCAATATAAGACAAAAAAAAAACAGGCAATTATTTTGAATATTTGCGTTGCAATAGGAAGCTGCTTCCCTTTAAGACTGGTTTGGGAAATACAAGTATAAAGATATTATGAGTTAATGGGACAGAGGTTACATGTAATGTTCTAAAATTCAAGAAACAGATACATACAAGTATCTCAAAAAATGCAGGTCCATTATAATATTGAATACGAACTGAATATTTTACAATTAGTACTAGTATTAGGTGAATACTGTCTATGGTGTTTATGGGTGAAGAACTAAACCTTTTTACCACAATTTATGGACCTGAGAAGCAGTAAGCACTTCACATAGCAATTGGCATTCAAGATATATTTAATTGTGAACATTGTTTCACATTGTGACCACCAATCGCAACTAAGGCGTTTGGTTGTATAAAGTTTCTTGGTCTGTTAGAGTTAGAAATATTATTGAAGAACTAAGCTTTTTTATAGTTTTACTCTCAAATAGCAAAAATATGAAATTAAAGTAAAACCTTAAAATCATCAAAGGCTTGACTTGCCAGATATGGGTGGCCTGGTTAAAGATTGTAATGTATGGATTTAGGAACAGATGGATGTTTGCAAGTACAGTACATGATGGTCTTAAAATTGTATTTTTCTTTCATATCATCCTATTCTGCCTTGCCATTATTCTATCAAATAAAGCCCTGAACTTCAAAATATTATTTGATAAGTTCACAAAATGTGGTGTCAAAGTAGCACAAATGTATTAAATGTTAGTGCCAATTTAATGCTTTTAATGTCAAAATGACGCCAAATTGCATTGGTATGACATTTTTCTTGTACTTAGAATAACATACATTAACAAGTATGGATATTTTATGTAATTTTTTATTCCATAGTTAGTAGTGTTATAGGTGAATAACATGCAGGAATATAATTGATATCTGAAGTGAGCGGGTGATATCAGTGGGTGATATATTTATCACCCGCTGATATCACCCGATCATTGGATCTAAGACATCACAAATTCAGAGAGTAGATACTGAGCCAGGGAACTTGACTATAAATCCTCATAATCTACTAAGTATAGAATAAATCAATTATTAAATGCTCGATTTTTGATGCAGGGTATATCCCTCAGTAAATACAATATATCAACTCTCAGTTCCTACAGTCCCTCGGATTGATATATTGTATTTTCCTCAGATATACCCTGTATCAGAAACCTCCCATTCCATAATGACACAAGGGAATGGATTGGTTGCATGGAAACATGTTTCACTATTGGGAGCTGTTAAATAATCAATATAATCTATATGAGAGTAAAACAATGGGGAGGCTGCTGTTTGTAATATAAAGTGATGGCAAACAGGGTCCATGAATGCATGTAAGAACACAGGGTGACACAAAAATGCTACCAATAAATTGAAACATCCATGGCATAGTTGCACATTGAAAGGACTGCTGACCATATTCACTACATCTAACCAGTGATGCTTTATTTGAACCTGTACCACCATGCAGTGAATCTAAATTGCATAAGGGTATCATTATCATTAAAATACAATGCATAAGACATTGTATGAAAGCAATCCACAAATGACTTGCTTATTAGTAGTGGCGCAGTGAAATAGTCATAGAGTCGAGTTATTGACACATTGAGGGTCTCGAATAATCGTGTTGATTCCAGTTTCCATAATCAGGACTTGACTAGCTAAAAGAACGAATTTCAGATCTTCGTAGAGAAAAATACTATAGTGCAGTGAACATCAAGAAGGGTTGCATTATTTTTGTCACCCTTCAGAAGCAAGAGCAATTGAATCAAATGTAATACTCTGATGAAATGTATATGTTATTGTTTTATTTTAAAATTAATACAAATTTCATAAAAACTGTATACTAACTATATGAATAGTAGGACAGAAATATTACATGTTGTGAACCTAGAAAATATCAGTGTCATTACTGAATGAATGGTATTCATTTCACATTTCAGAGAGAAACCATGTTTGACAATTTTTACCAACAAAAGATCCCACCAACAATCCATTTTAACAAGATCCATAATTAGAATAGAAAATGAAAAATTCCAACAATATTTGGTAAAATTACTTTATATAGTATAATAACTTTTATTGACATATTGTATCATTACATGATTACATTAGTCACAACTACTCACTAAGACTAACTAAAACTACTTCTACATTTACAAAGTAATGTGTACAAAATGTGTACAAAATTTTGTAATTTTGAAATTTAACTAAAATGTGTAGTCTTGAAAACTTATGTAATGTTGAGTATCAAAAGACTAGTCTCGGTTTGGAGAACCAAGTTCATCAGTCTACTGCATGTTACGCCTGCTTTGGACAATTTTGATATTTTTACATATTGTAGATTTCAACGTCCCCTTTTGAATATCCATAATTAATTTGGGTGTTATTTGTATATTTTTCATTAAAAAATGAATAGAGCAGTAGACTGATGAACTTCATTCTCCAAACTGGTACCTGTCTTTTAGTTATAATATATTTAACAGTGTATGTATACTTTAACTTTCAACATCATACATGTAATATGTTGTAACATGAATAAATGTTTATTTTCAAATGTCAAATATTTGACATAAATAAATCCTTTATGTTTACATTTGTATTTTAGTCCTGTAGTCTGGCTGGGAGAAGGTATTTAATCAAATGATTATAGTGCTTTTTACCTTTTGCACCAACCAATTCAGTATTTTGTGCCCAAATAACTTGGTTAGACAGCCATGTTTCTCTGGTCATCTGTTTAAATTCCCAGATCAGACAACAGCTACTTGCATTTATGAAATACCGAGAGAGAATTTGGCAGAGTGGTCCACAACTTTTATGTGAGGCATGTATTACACAATAAAGAACACAGGGAATTCCAGGTCTGTCTTTAACCAGTTCATTATGAGCCAGACACAAGAGTTCAATAAATAACTAAATTGCCTACTATTGGCTGTATTGTCCTAAGGCAGCTGCTGTATATCAGGCTCCATAAACCTACAATGAGAAAATGGTTAATCTTCTTAGAGACTCCGAGAGCTTTTCAGAACTGTTAGACATGACATGGATAAACAGTTGGCAGCAGTTAAGTTGGTCGGGCTATATTACAGAATTCACAATGGAAAGAACTTACAAACGCCACTTTATTCTTTGATTCATTAAATATCTCCAATTACATTAATGTAAAACTCCATTGGCATACAGTAAGTTGATCTTGTTGACATGCAAAGGTATAGCCTTAAAATGGTAATCCTTCATTAAATAAAGCAACTTTTAAAGATATTTCAGCATTGTGTCATTGGGGATTTAACCTGGATAAAAAGTCTTAATAGATTGAATAGAACAAAATAACTGTGGTAACTATAGCAAAGCCTCTTTTGAAGAGATATTGGCATGCATTCAATGTTAAATGTTCATTATGGTAAATGGTAATATTACTGAACATATAAACATTACAAACATTTTAATGCTGACTTTGTGCAAATTGAACAAAACTTGTCAAAGTTATACTTTACTTCACATTACAAAACCAATGGGCTTTCAATATCTCTTGAAAGCCCACGACATAACCAACTAAATGTTCTTACACAGGAGAAACATTATTAGACTGTACTCACTCATTTGCTGCATGCTTACTGCTGATGCATTCTTTTGTGTAATATTCAAACAACAGATTGCGGTCTGTAAGGTATGGATGCTCTGTTAAGAATTCCTCAAATGTTATATCTGGGTTACTACTGATGTTTATTGCATAGGTGACCATGTGAATGTAGAACTTTGTCACTGTTTCATGGTAGCCTGTTGATATCTGAAACAAAACGAACAATCACAATACAATACTGATTATGGGCCATGTGAGGCAGAATGAAATATTAGTAGACCTGAAACAGCTTGAGATGTAAAAAAATCTCCAGAGTAGCAAATTCCAACGAACAAATCATTTTTTCTCATTTTGAACATGTCATAATAAAATAAAAACAAGGCATTTGACAAAATGTCACCACCTAGTTGCTCACAATATTATGAGTTCAATCTTAAGTCAGATTTGAATTTCTGAGAACTAGTTGATTTTGAAAAATTAATTGGTCAATTTAAAGCAAGTTGATGAAAAGACCTTTTTGACTTTTTTTTACCTTGAAAAAGTCATTCGAGGTCAAATCTTAATACATAGTCAGATTTGAACTTCTGAAAACATTTAGATGATTTTGAAAAAAATGAATTCAGACTAAACAGTATTTGTTAAGTTATTGGAAATTGTAAGAATTTGTTACAGACCTTACAGACGCCAACCACCAACCGCCGTCAAAAAATGGAGACCATAACAATATGTCACCACTTTTTGATGGTGACATAATAATAACCAGGCATAAGTAGTTGAGTCTACTTTGGAAAAAGGTACATTAGTGACATACAAACATAAAACCTTCTTAATATTAGAAGCGAAAACCAAAATTAGACATGTGTAGATAAACTGAAAGAGCAATTCATTTACATTAGCTACAATTCATACTATTTGTTAAAGAAATTATATTGTACTTACCAAATGTTTATTTTGCTCATTGTATCTTTGTATTCCATTCCTGAAAAGACAAAACATTCATTCTAGAATATGTAATTATACTGTAATAATATTAAATGATCACATAAAATTGGTGTTGCAACAAGGTTGATTAATGATAATGAATTATCATTTCTTTTTCCTTATCTTTTATACTCAACTACTCTTCAATTTTTGAATGGTTGCCATATTGCGCAAATAAAGCATGTAGTGGTGTGGCATACTTTCAACGAAATGACTTGAACATGATTACAATACACAATACACACAATGAATGTGCCAATACACAATACACATTATAAATCTGCCAATACAAAATACACAAAATGAATGTGCCAATGCACAATACACACAATGAATGTGCCAATACACAATACACACAATGAATGTGCCAATATACAATACACACAATGAATGTGCCCATACACAATAAACACAATGGATGTGCAAATACATGATACACACAATGAATGTGCCAATACACACAATGAATGTGCCAATACACAATACACTCAATGAATGTGCAAATATTCAATACACGCAATGAATATGCAAATAGACAATACACAGAATGAATGTGCCAATACACGATACACACAATGAATGTGTCAATACATGATACACACAATGAATGTGCTGATACACACAATGAATGTGCCAATACACAATACACACAATGAATGTGTCAATATATAATAGACGCAATGAATATGCAAATAGACAATACACAGAATGAATGTGCCAATACACCATACACACAGTGAATGTGTCAATACATGATACACACAATGAATGTGCCAATACACACAATGAATGTGCCAATACACACAATGAATGTGCAAGAACAAAATGTGCCAATACACAATACCCACAATGAATGTGCCAATGCACAAAAAAATACACACAATGAATGTGTCAATACATGATACACACAATGAATGTGCCGATACACAATACACACAATGAATGTGCCAATACACACAATGAATGTGCCAATACACAATACACACAATGAATGTGCCAATACACAATACACACAATGAATGTGTCAATATATAATAGACGCAATGAATATGCAAATAGACAATACACAGAATGAATGTGCCAATACACCATACACACAGTGAATGTGTCAATACATGATACACACAATGAATGTGCCAATACACACAATGAATGTGCCAATACACACAATGAATGTGCAAATATTCAATAGACCCAATGAATATGCAAATAGACAATACACAGAATGAATGTGCCAATACACAATACACACAATGAATGTGCAAATATTCAATACACGCAATGAATATGCAAATAGACAATACACACAATGAATGAGCCAATACACACAATGAATGTGCCAATACACACAATGAATGTGTGAAATACAAAATGTGCCAATAAACTATGCACACAATGAATGTGCCCATGCACAATATACACAATGAATGTGTCAATACATGATACACACAATGAATGTGCCGATACACACAATGAATGTGCCAATACACAATACACACAATGAATGTGTCAATATATAATAGACGCAATGAATATGCAAATAGACAATACACACAATGAATGTGCCAATACACGATACACACAATGAATGTGCCAATACACGATACACACAGTGAATGTGCCAATACACAATACACACAATGAATGTGCCAATACACACAATGAATGTGTCAATACACAGAATGAATGTGCCAATACACAATACCCACAATGAATGTGCCAATGCACAAAAAAATACACACAATGAATGTGCCAATACACGATACACAGAATGAATGTGCCGATACACATAATGAATGTGTCAATACACAGAATGAATGTGCCAATACACAATACACACAATGAATGTGTCAATATATAATAGACGCAATGAATATGCAAATAGACAATACACACAATGAATGTGCCAATACACGATACACACAATGAATGTGTCAATACACGATACACACAATGAATGTGCCAATACACGATAAACACAATGATTGTGCCAATACACAATACACACAATGAATGTGTCAATACACGATAAACACAATGAATGTGCCAATACACAATACACACAATGAATGTGTCAATATATAATAGACGCAATGAATATGCAAATAGACAATACACACAATGAATGTGCCAATACACGATACACACAATGAATGTGTCAATACACGATACACACAATGAATGTGCCAATACACGATAAACACAATGATTGTGCCAATACACAATACACACAATGAATGTGCCAATACACGATAAACACAATGAATGTGCCAATACACAATACACACAATGAATGTGTCAATATATAATAGACGCAATGAATATGCAAATAGACAATACACACAATGAATGTGCCAATACACGATACACACAATGAATGTGTCAATACACGATACACACAATGAATGTGCCAATACACGATAAACACAATGATTGTGCCAATGCACAATGAATGTGCCAATACACAATACATACAATGAATGTGCCAATACACAATACATATTATGAATCTGCAAATACACAATACACACAATGAATGTGCCAATACACAATAGACACAATTAATGTGCCAATACACACAATGAATATGCCAATACACAATATGTACAATGAATCTGCACAATATGTGCAATATATACAATATATTTATTCCATAATACTACTGTTTTCCCAGGGAAATATGAAGGAATAAAAATCGTATTGAATCGTATTACATGAAAAAATCGTATTGTCCCCGGGAAAAAAATCGTATTGGAGCGTATTACATGGAAAAATCGTATTGTCCCCGGGACAAAAATCGTATTGGAACATATTAACCTATTTTTGGTTTTCCCGGTTATTTTTAACCTTGACTAATTGATAAAAGCATTATCCAAATGTAACATTTTAAGGAGGAGTGCATTATGGAATAAATAGGTTATTTCTGGTCGGTATTGAATATGGGTTTTATTCCTCGGAAAATATGATATTGACCTTGGGAAATATGATATTGACACTCGGTCGCTGCGCTCCCTCGGTCAATATCATATTACCCTTCGGTCAATATCATATTGTCCCTCGGAATAAAACCCATATTCAATCCCTCCCAGTAAATAACCTATATATACACAATACACATTATGAATCTGCACATACACAATACCTACAATGAATGTGCCAATATACAATACACACAATGAATGTACCCATACACAATACACACAATGAATGTGCAAATACACAATACACACAATGCATGTGCCAATACACACAATAAATGTGCCAATACACAATACACACAATGAATGTGCTAATACACAATACACATAATGAATCTGCCAAGACAGAATACACACAATGAATCTGCCAATATACAATACACACAATGAATGTGCCCATACACAATACACACAATGAATGTGCTAATACACAATACACATAATGAATCTGCCAAGACAGAATACACACAATGAATCTGCCAATATACAATACACACAATGAATGTGCCCATACACAATACAAAAAATGAATGTGCAAATACACGATACACACAATGCATGTGCCAATACACACAATGCATGTGCCAATACACACAATGAATGTGCCAATACAAAAAGTGCCAATAGACTATACACAGAGTGAATGTGCCAATACATAACACACACAATGAATGTGCCAATACACAATACAAACAATGAATGTGCCAATACACAATACACACAATGAATGTGCCAATACACGATACACACATTGATTGTGCCAATACACAATACACACAATGAATCTGCCAATACACAATACACACAATGAATGTGCCAATACACAAAATGAATGTGCCAATACACAATACACACAATGCATGTGCCAATACACAATACACACAATGAATGTGCCAATACACGATACACACATTGATTGTGCCAATACACAATACACACAATGAATCTGCCAATATACACAATGAATGTGCCAATACACAATACACACAATGAATGTGCCAATACACAATACACACAATGAATGTGCCAATACACAATACACACAATTAATGTGCCAATACACACAATGAATATGCCAATACACAATATGTACAATGAATCTGCACAATATGTGCAATATATACAATATATATACACAATACACATTATGAATCTGCACATACACAATACCTACAATGAATGTGCCAATATACAATACACACAATGAATGTACCCATACACAATACACACAATGAATGTGCAAATACACAATACACACAATGCATGTGCCAATACACACAATAAATGTGCCAATACACAATACACACAATGAATGTGCTAATACACAATACACATAATGAATCTGCCAAGACAGAATACACACAATGAATCTGCCAATATACAATACACACAATGAATGTGCCCATACACAATACAAAAAATGAATGTGCAAATACACGATACACACAATGCATGTGCCAATACACACAATGCATGTGCCAATACACACAATGAATGTGCCAATACAAAAAGTGCCAATAGACTATACATAGAGTGAATGTGCCAATACATAACACACACAATGAATGTGCCAATACACAATACAAACAATGAATGTGCCAATACACAATACACACAATGAATGTGCCAATACACGATACACACATTGATTGTGCCAATACACAATACACACAATGAATCTGCCAATACACAATACACACAATGAATGTGCCAATACACAAAATGAATGTCCCAATACACAATACACACAATGCATGTGCCAATACACAATACACACAATGAATGTGCCAATACACGATACACACATTGATTGTGCCAATACACACAATGAATCTGCCAATATACACAATGAATGTGCCAATACACAATACACACAATGAATGTGCCAATACACAATACACACAATGAATGTGCCAATACACAATACCCACAATGAATGTGCCAATACACAATACACATGTAATGAATCTGCCAATAACAGGTGAATATTGATTTGTACTTCACATCAAATTACACCTTACTTCGCATCTTAGATTGCGCTTGACTGAAGATAAAACGCATCTCATTTGATGCATTCTGCAGACACATCACTACGCAAAAATCCAACTTAAATGTTTTGTGATCAGAAGTTAATGAGGTTCTGGTCTACTTCCTGTACTTCATACACTAAGACTAAATCTTACTTTATATAAGGCTCTGCCTGCTCCCCATATTTCATGATGTAGTTCCAAGCCATCCTGAGATGAGCCTCATGTGTCCAGTCTTCAAATGGAAGTGTCCTCTCCTCAAATGCATTCATAAATGCTTCATCCCCAACAGAACGGAATGACCTGAAACAAAAATAAATAAATTTTGTTATGAACTCATAACAGTTTTCAAGATCAACAAGATCAATAGATAGAGGCAGAGTGTACACAGATTAATGAAATAATTACCAAGGTACCAGGAACAAGTTACCAGTTTCACCATAAGTTGGCTAATATGGGTCAGATAACATGGCAGACCATGTGGGAAACATAGAAAATCTCCCATAAACTTGAATAACATATTTACACATAACTTTTTGATAATTATGCAATAGTCCAATTTGCAAGAAGAAAATACATGATCATTTACATGAATATCTTCCACAATGCATCGTGTTAAGAAGGACAGATTTTCATTGGTCTGTCGATCGGTCATTGATGTAGACCAAAATGGCGAAACAAGGTTGGGAGAATTCGGGTGTATTTCAAATTCAAATTTCCATTATCGATGGATAGATTCAATATCGCGAAGCCCCAATGTATATCTAGGTGCATGATATTGTTAACTCGCAAAATCCAATAGTTCAATATCGTAAAATAGGATTTTGAGATCCAAAATAACAGAATGAAAATTGGATTTTGAACATTATGATTTGCTTGCAAAATGACAAAAATGTCTATCGATGTGATTTAAGACGAGAATTAGTTTCATCTCAGATTTCAAATCTTCTACAATTAACGTTATATCTGCTGTGGATAATATATTTAATTATTTTACTTCAATTCCTTTATCATAAGTCATTATTTAGTGATTTGCAGTATGAGACAAATGTCAAATAGGGCTGAAATATTGCATTCAGACCCTGTATATTCCAATGGGTTAGAACCTAGATGTAAAGATATCAGTACCCGAAATGAGAGATCTTCAACACAATTATGTACTCGAACACATCTGTTTGAAATTATTATCTTCAATACGTGAAGATATTTCAGTTTTCATGATTTTATAACATGGGCTCTATCATGTCTATGGGGAATCTACCTGACTTAGAACATTTTCAAAAAGAAATTTAAAATTTCCAAATTGATAAACAATTTCAAAACCACATCACAAGCTGTAATTTTAAATGTAATTTTATAATCTCACTTTGATTAAATTTTAATTCATATTTAGCCTTATGATGAAAATCAAGATTATTTCTACTTATCTAGTCTATCAATCAATTATTTAATAATTATGTTTGGAGAATATGAAAATGCTTTCACAAAGTAGCTGCCATTTTGAAGAAAAGGTAGAGGCACTGTCAAGACAGACATCTGATGGATGAACTGACAGATCATAATGGAGGACTTCATTACTGTATATCTCTCTTATTCATTGGAATAATATAGACTGAATGATACACATGTACATAAAACATTGAACTCTTGTAGATTCATCATAAACCAATAGTCATTACAAACCTTTTGAAATAAAGCAATGGATGAATGTCTGATTGGTGTACATTAGTTTGTGTGACACTGCCGTACCATACAGCATGGTCCCCTACATTGTGTACAGAGTGAGCCATACAGTGCAGAACACCAGCAGCACCACAGATCACAGGGATGCCCTGACAATACAACAGTACATACGATTACTTAATGTATTATCAATAAGTTCAAAAAGATTGTTTTTAATGATTTAAACTAGAAAACGACAATTCCATGGAGTAGCAAATCCCAACTAACATTATAACATGTATGAACCTGCATTTGTCACAAAGTAATATGTACCATCTACATCTTATCCTTGAAAATATAAACGGTAGATATTAAAATACATACATTAGAGATATATCAGAATTTCCACGGATTTAAGTATTTTGGTGACCATTTAAGAGTTTCAAAGGCACAAATAATAAAGACAGTATATTTCAGATCTAATAAAGTATCATGTAACCATGCCTTAAAGAAATCTCTAAGTAACAGCTAATTCCTCATAGGGAGCCATTTTGAATTTTCTGAGGCACAAATCAGAAAAACAATACCATAATTGTGATCTACCCCATATTTCCTTCAATTTGAGTATAATATAGCCTGACTTTGAAGAGATCAGATAATTATCGGAAATCCCATATGAGGTGGCCAAAGCGTAGCAAATCCCATCAAACAGCTATGGCTGCCATTTTTACAAAATCCTTCTACTACTTTTTCAGTTATAGCAAAAATTGTAAAATAACACACATAAAAAATGAGACCCCATTTTCAAAATGGTTGGTCACTAGCCAAATTGTAATACGAAACAAAATCGCATACATCGGATTTTCAAAATGGCCACCATTTCATAAGCGAAAGTGTAATAAGACAGTGTGCCATGCTTATGGGTATTCACATATCAAATATGAACAAAATCGCTAAATTACTTTTGAATTTAAAATAAAACCTGTAAAAACGATTTTCAAATTGGCAGCCTTCTAGCCAAAGTGTCATAAAACAGTGTGCCATGCATATCATATCAAATATGATCATATATGGATTCACATATCAAATATGAACAAAATCGCTCTTCTAGTTTTCATGTTACAGCAAGAATTGTGATGCGTGTTAAGCCCGCCATTTTTCAAAAGATTTTACATACTCACAGTTTTCTTAAAAAAAAGTAATATGTACTTAAAATTGACTTTATTCTATAATATTCAACAATGGTGAATTTCATGTTTTTCATGTAAGCCAATGTGGCAAGGCACTTCAATTTTACACTTGACTCTAAATATTAACATCCACCTGGGGCTACTGTCGAGTGGATATGAGTCATCATTTGACCCACACTGGTGTACAAAATATGAACAAAATCTGGCCAACGGTATTTGAGTTAACGCCCAGATAGATGTAAGGACAGACAGAGGTGTTCTCTATATCCCTCCGAACCTCGTTCGATGGGACAATAAAGACTTCTTATATTAGTAGTGGCATAAAAAGGAACATTCTGTACCTGTGGAGTAAGTTCATGTGGAACTAAGTGGAACTGGTTTATGTCATCTTGCACTGGTTTAGAAAAATGTAAGCCATATTTCACCTAAAAATATTTATATTATATCAGTGTCTGCCTTCCCCAAAGAGAAAGGCATGGTGATTATTACATAAAATAGCAAATACATAATGTACAATGAACATCCTGGGTTAAAAACTATTTTGTCAATTTGAAACTGGAATGACTTTGCTGTTCATCCTTATTTTAGTTGAGTAAGGTTAGAAGGCAATATGCCTGGTGTGTGTAAGAGGGAAAAGATAGAAGGTAATTGGAATAAACTGTCATGAAAAATATATTTCCCAAAAACTTATTCTTTCAATAATTAAGTGTAGAATGTAAAGTGAAACATTTGAAAGCAGACCTCTTACCTGATTCTGGTTGAGAACATGAACAGCAAACTGTTTGGTTTCTTGTAATAAGTTATGCATGCGACTGAAAACAAATTGAACAACTGTGCAAAAGACTATCTGCAAGTAGAAATAATCTTTTTTTTAGATACATTTTCAAACATTTGAAATTGGATATACAACAAGGCACAGGATGAACAATATTGTACCAAAAATATATCACTTTGGGCTTGCTGACCCAGAAAATTTGAAGTATTTCTGTTAAGTGGTTTTCCTGGAATTGTCTGTTAAGTGGTTTTCCTGGAATTGTGATGACAAGAATCATCTAAAAACTTCCAAAATGACCGCAAGAGATGGTCACTAAAAAATTAATCAGCTCTAGAACAATCTTACCATGTAACGTGTGTAAAATTTGAAATAACTGATTGATTGGTTTTCCTGGAATCACGATGAGAAAATTTATCTAAAAACTTCCAAAAAGGATGCCAGAAAGCAAGATGGCCACCAAAAAGTTAATCAGCTCTAGCACTTCTTACCAAAAGAAAGCATTTGAAGTTATTCCATTCAGTGGTTTTCCTGGAATCGCTAAGACAAGATTTATCTAACAAGATTTTAGGATTGAAAATCAATAGATGCCTGAATTTATCCCGGAATGCCCAAAAAATAATCAGTTCTGAACTTCCATAAGTAGAAACTTCCCTGAAAATTTCAGATGAGGCCCTCAAATGGATTAGCTGGAAACCTGTAGACAAGCCTTTACCAGGTCATCCAACTGTCCCGCAATTTGCATATTTGTCACGCATTTGCTGAAGAAATTGGAAATCAAAAAAGTTTAATGAGTTTTGGTCAGCCATAGATAAACTTTCCATGTATTGTTGCCTTGCTTCAAGTGTAAGAGGGCAATGAAGTATGAAATGTACCTTTGTCTGATTATTATACCCACATGGGCATTTTGGATTTGAAACATTTTCAAAATTATGTCTATAAAAATCTGAGGGTAGGGATAAGTCACACCTCTCTGTTTAATTTGATTTCTAATGGTCTCTAAGTTTAACTTTGATATTTTCATAGCTGTATTAATGTTATAGCTAAAATGATCTTCAGTTTTGGACCAAGGTATCCACAATTTGAAGGAAGGTGTTCAACATTTGTAAGTCACTCACGTCAGGTGTTCCAAAGTTGACAGGACTGCTTTACAGACAAAATTTTAATGTGGAAAATACAAAATAGCCACCTTAATATTTACCCAGAATGCCCCAAAACTAATCAGATGAATCCACGAAACTGTTTTGCTGGAAAGCTGTAGACAAGCCTCACCAGACAAGATTTTAAGACGGAAAATCCACAATGACCACCTCAACATTTACCAAGAATGCCCAAAAACTAATCAGATCTAAACTTTCATCCTAGAAACATCCCTGAAAATTTCAGATGAATCCCTCAAATGGTTTGGCTGGTAACCTATAGACAACCCCCAACAGACAAGACGGAAAATCCACAATGACCACCTCAACATTTACCAAGAATGCCCAAAAACTAATCAGATCTAAACTTTCATCCTAGAAACATCCCTGAAAATTTCAGATGAATCCCTCAAATGGTTTGGCTGGTAACCTATAGACAACCCCCAACAGACAAGATCTTAGGATGGAAAATCCAAAATGGGCACCTTAACATTTACCCAGAATGCCCAAAAACTAATATATAACTAATATATACCTAGAAACATCCCTGAAAATTCCAGATGAATCCTTCAACCAGTTGGCTGTAAACCTGTAAACAAGCCAATAAGTGAAACACTGCCGCCTGCCTGCCCACACACCCACCAAGCTGACAATATTATCGTACATCTCTTTAGGTACCGTAGAAGTTAGACCTAAGAATGTGACTTTAAATGTTGTTTCACAATAATACCTTGATCTTTTTAGCAATCATTCTGAAAATTATTTTTGAGTATTTTTTCAATGCTGAATCAAACATACCTAAAGGCGGACAAAACCTCCTCATATTATAGCCAGGTGGGTACATAAAATATTTTATTATTTCCATGCCGTGATACTCATTCTCTCATTGGTCAATTAGATACCATGTGACTGAAAATATATAGAGGTATTCCTTGTCTCCCTGCTTAGAAAACGTGTGAAGAGTGTATTCACTAAAAATGACGTCATTTTAATTGAATAAATAGTGGTATTCACTAAAAATGACGTCACATCAGTTAATTCCCAGGAATTTAGTAAAAAGTATTTTCATCCGACGGGCTGCGGTGAATACACCTTCAGAAATATATACAGATATTCAACTCCACAGAATTCAATATCTGTATAGTATTCAATAATTCCTCATAAAAACAGAAAATATTTAAAGGGTAACGCATATCATTTAGCAAATCGAATACTCATTTCTGGTGATGCTCACCATTTAGTATAAAAGGCAAGATCACGAAATAGTACTCAAGAGTGCAAAGGTTGAAGTCAAAGTGTAGAGAGCTCTGCCTGTTTATATAGCAATAGTGTCGTATAGATCGCCATGTATTTATGAAAGGTAAATTTTTGTTTTGATAAATCAGTTTTACCCTTTGTTGGTGAAGTTTCAGGATCTTTTGTTTGTGTTTAATGGGAAAAATTTACATATCAAGTATAAGTACAAAGCATGGTCTTACGAAATGTCCTATTCAAATAAAAGTAAATGAAAGAAAACGTTTTGGACTCATACCAGGATTTATATGCATCCTTTCAATAATTCAACCTCTAAATGTTTACAGATTGTAAACTTTCTAATTGGATTGCTTTATCTCCATGAGATGATTTAAACTGGAATATACCTAACTCCCCTAATTTCTTAAAAATTGGTTGATCAAATAGATTCACCTGGAGTCGCTATGATATTGCATTTATACAGGAAGGTATACATAACCCTGTAAAACTACTTGTGCACAATATGATCATTGAACAATTTATATCTGGACTTACCTTGGAATCTTCATACAAAAGGAGATGATAGGAGGATTTATTGAGACACTTGTGAATGAGCTGCATGTGATACCTCTTTTTAAGTAGCCCTTTCCACCATCTATCATATTTGCTGTTGTAACTACCACCACTGAAGAAGAATGCTTCATAATGAGTCTAAGTCAGTGTACACATTAAGATTCCTAGTCAACTCAGACCCAAGTTAACTTGGACCTATTTGTTTTTGTTCCATAGTATGAGCATTAAAATAAAAAGTAATATATAAAAACAACATTAATCATATGTAATTGTTGATAATGGTGAAAAATAATTCTGACACTTTTTAGTCAATCATAAACCATTCAGCCTGATTGTGAAATCATCTTCAGTAAGGATCATCATGGGCTTTCAACTCTAATTGAAAGCCCATGGGATCATTAAATTATATTGCTTGGAATATATTGTCATTTTGTATCTTTTGAGTGTTATTGTATAAACTATTTTGCAATGTCTGAAAAGAATTGAAGCCCAAAACTCAATGCATTGTGGCTGATTCATTCCACTCAGGCGTTGTTTCTTTAGCACTTGATGCTGCACATCTTATGCAAAGTTAGAAACAACACCTTAACGGTAGTTGCTCTAACATCTTGCTAGCCCGATTGATATGATAGCATTTAATTTTATTAACTCAATCTACTGTACGGCTGCTTTGTATTGGATGAACACCAATTTGACCTTAATCTTACCATATTTTGAGATAAAATAGTAGATTTTTACTTTTTGTTTTTTCATTTCTGATTGTAAACTGTTTTATTACTTCAATATATACTGTAATTGTAAATACAATACATTTTCCACTGACTGGCATTATAACAGTCAATAAATAAATTGAAAATGAAGATATTTTAATTAATCATTTAAAATAAACGTGCATGGTCTATTATGTCATAATAATGCAGAAAATATGAAACTGCCCATTTGGAAAAAGGTCAATCTAGAAAGCCAAGGGTAATACATCCGGAATACAGACCACATAGATATGTTCCATTCAAAACTTTTCACAAGTGATCAAGAGGAGTCTCTTGATTGATTAAAATGATTATTGCCGAATATGTTTGGTCATGAGATGTTAGAGCAATTACCTTTAAAGGATAGGATCAGTCCACAATGCACTGAGTCCAGGGCTTATATCCTTAAGCATTCCTACCTGGTTGTGGTACATGTCTCATCAAGGAGTGGAAGTCTCCATTATGTACCACCAGCTTGTCTTTAGAAGCACCAATACCTCCTGACAAATAGAGATTGATATGATCATATTTGAACATCATATACTCAACAAAGGGTCATTGGAATTATACCTCTGTGCCACAAGAATATTCAAATTGAAAACAAGTTTTTGCTCCACTGAACCAAGCTTATGAAGACTTGAACAACATGGTTATACACAACATTAGCCTTTCATCTTGAAGAAAATTTTAAGAAAGGACTAGAGAAAGTTGTGGGACTCAAGGGAGGTTAAGCTACACATTCAGATAACTTGCAGGAACATGTAGGATTATACGCTCTCTTAGAATCAATTCTCTTCTTCAAACCAAATGAAGATCAAGTACCTGGACGGACAGACAGATGGACAAAAAAACTTTGTTCCATGGGATAATAATCAGTGATCTCCCCAGTGTTAAAGCAAGTGAGTGCAGCACCCACCTGAGATCCTAAAAAACAGGCTTGTCTCCCACCTGAAAAACAATGTGCACCCAATTGAAAATGAGAAAAATCATGAAAAATGGGCATTTTTACTCTGAACTTTGAAAATGAGTTTTTTGCATCCTCTTGAGAAAAAATCCTGTGGAGATCACTGATAATTTAAGTATGTCTTACCTAATCTTGGAGGCATTGTATGAAAATGTATCCCAACCATCTGGGGACATCGTCTTGAGAACAAACATTTCAGCTTTTCTATATCTTTTAAGAACTTCATTCTCTTCATCTTTTATTAACTTGTGCCCATTGTTAGTTTTATATTGCACTTTTATTGTTAAATCAGTTTCATGGGTTGATTCAAGGTTGCATTATTTCAAGGTAAAATCACCTCATCTGTCAGGACTGCAATGCCCCTTTTGTGTAGATAAATCTGAAAATAAATATAATGTGTTATGTTTCAAAAACATGTATATGCGAAACTAGGTAACAGCAATGCCAAAGCGTAGCAAATCCCATCGAACAGCCATGGTTGATATTTTAACAAAATCCTTCCACTTCTCACTTTCAATTATAGCAAAAATCATCAAATATTACGCACATACATGTAAATAGATAATCCATAATGAATGAATGTTTCGATAACAATTTTTCAGTCACATTTTCAGAAGGTTGAAAAAGCTTTTTCATCATGTCTTTTACAAAAGATCTCTGAAATCACCTAGCTATTCAGAGTTCGTTGTCGAAATACGGCTGACTTTTTACATATGGTAATTTCCTCTGCGAAAAATCAGCGCAATGGTTTTGAAAGGATCTAGGAAACAGGCTATCATGGCCATAGGCCGTGGGGGCGGGGCTGCTAAACTGTAATATAGTCTATACTAGACAGAGGGTAGTTAACTAGACTCTTCACGCTGGGTATGTGCAGGGTCAAGAAACAGCTGATGAGGAAAATGGCAATCAGGAAAAAGGATACAATGAACAAAATATATAGATGAATGACCAAGTAAGGCTCAACATATATATTTATTGATATCAAACCAAACATTTTGTAACATCCGAGAATAGAAGTCATAGTAAGAATTCAAAGATCATTGAGAAGCATTTTAATCCATGGCAAAATTAAAATGACTGAAATTATGTTTTCTTCTTCGCCTTCTTCGCAGACCTCAGAGAAGAAGCTTCTGGTTAAATAATCTGTGGTTTAATCGATCAAAAATATTTATTTTATCTGCTTAAAGATCTAAAAGCAAAGGTATTGCAAAAACGAATCAATGTAGTATAAAACAAATGTATGTATAATGAAGAAATAAATAGCCTATATAATGAAAAAAAATAGATATGTGTTTGTAATATTGGTATTAACTTAAGATTAAAAATTGTTACTATCTCTTTCATTTTTCAACAAATATAGGGTCACGTCTCATGTGACACGTGACGTGGGGCAGTCAATTTTGATCTATCGTAAACCAGTACTTTTCACAGGGTGAAAGATATTAAAGTGATATCTTATGAAGATAGTAAGAATATAAAAGGGTGAAATGTAGCAAAAAACATGATAGTTTTGGACTATTTAGAAAAGACTGAACTTTTTATAAAATCTTTTAGTATGAGAACTAGTCAGTTTTGTCATTAATTAGACATAACAGTAGTATTTCAGTAGACTATTTCATAGACCAGTGTGTTGGTTTTTGAGAATTCTGGATAACGTGAATCGATTTTAGAAGAATATCAAGAACGATTCTATAATGATCAAATTTTGGTTCAAATAACTTGTGATGAATACCACATCAAATATATAGAGATATAACAGATGTAAATTGGTAAAGGCTGGTCGTTTCAATCACTCAGTTTGAATGCACAGTCAGTATACAATAAGTATATAAATATATGATCTCACCTCGTCTTGCGAGGCCGTTTTAATTTGAAACATCTTGAATTTGGTGTAAAAACTAGAAAAACAGCAACTCCACGGAGTGGCAAATCCCACCGAATAAAACATGTTTTGATAAATAGTGTCCATATAAAATTTGAGCCAAATCCATCCACTGGTATTTGAATTATCAAAGATTATGTTTTTACATGTCCCAAGGCATCAGAATATACAATTTAATCCGAATCCGTCAACTTGTACTTGAGTTATCAAGGATTACATGTTTAACAAAAAATGGCAGAGATTTCGATAAATAGCAGCCACCTTGAAAATTTCTACTCAAGCAGAGCTCCTTTACCTCGTCACACCCACTTTCTATAGTTATCAAGAAATCATACGACTACTATATTCATTCAGGAGCTGCAATCAGAGAGACAATTGTTCCATATATGGTAGTTCATTAACATATTCAGTGTTCACTACTGCTTTTCGCATCTTGACAACATGAGTAAAACCAATCAAGATGCTTTATTTTATCACGTGAGTTCAGAGTGACATGCATACAGTCTCCGATCGCAATGTTGCATGTTGACGAATCTTCTCGGAATTTGTCCAGAGAAATCAGTGATTCTAAATTAGGTAGGATCTGCCATTTCTTCCTGTACAAGTTATAACTTATTCTTCATCAAATCCTAAAGTTTTGGATGAAGATATGAAGCATACGTTTAAAAAATGAAGCGATTAATTTTACAATCTGATTTTGCAATTTGCAATGGCCAATTTATTGCAATTCTGTGTGTATTTGACAAGAGATAGCGCCTAGTCTTGTATCTACAGGGCGTTCAATAAGTATTGCTAATTTTGTTATAACTTTTCTTATCTTGCTTTTTTCATCATGAAAGTTTCACAACATAAAAAACACATATATGACCTACTTCTATCCAAATTTCCGGACAACCGACTTAGTATTGACATAGCTATGGTTTCTGTGGTAACCATTGTCACGGGTACATGAGGCAACCTTAAGGGTTTACATGATGAATTATTGTTATACATCAAATAAACACTTTGATGAATAAAAACTGTTAATATGGTCAAATCTTGATGTTGTCAGTTCGAATTATATGTATTAGCTAACAACGGTGAAAATAGATCTGAGAGGAACATCACACCAGAATCTCAATCAGCTGGTGTATGCAGTGAACACCTCCCTAGCCACACACTTCAACATCCTCAAATAACAGTATCGACCATATTTCAATCTAGTTGAAAGCCCATGCTATACCTGCACATGTCATTTTCTGGTACACTATAAAGTATGAAGGCATGTGTTAATTTCCTTGCTTTTTGCAGGAAACTATCATTACAGGGCCCCATTACATTGTCTTCTTTTAGTATATCTGGTAAGAGGTCAATGGGAACTCCCAAGAAATTATGATAGTCTATCTCACACTTTCTATTTTTCCAAATTTTCTTTCAAAGTTTCCAGACAACACAGGATTGTCCTGTTTCCAATGAATTGATACTTTAATGAAAAAAGCAAGGAAATATACACATACCTTCATACTTAATTTTGTACCAGAAAATTTCCAGCTGAACCTTAAAGATGCATTATGCCATAGGTTTCTCCTCCAGACAATCAATGATGTCCTATTGTTATTGCTCATATAATATCTCAAATACCATGGATATATCTTGAGAATAACTTTTGGGTATATTATTGCCGAAATATCAGAAATAATCAACAGAACAACCAAACTCCAGAATTAGACACAATCGATTCCTCGGCTAGCGAGGGGAATCCCCATTGTGTCAAAAAAGCGCACAAGTGCCTTGAACCAGGCAGCAAATCAGGTTTATTATTAACAAATTCAGGAGGACTTTCCCGGTATATTCAAACTTAAGGTTGAATTAATATCTTCAAAAATAATCAAACAGGCCAGCACAATCGCAAAATTAACACTGAATGAAGGAAATTTTGGATTTCTTCTTTGGTAAGTAGATGGGTATATATGTGGTGAAACTCAATATGCAAAAAAGTCCAGAGGGGTGCTATCTTATGGCATAGAGCCTCTTTAATTACATTTACTGTAAGGCCCGGGCGATAATAGAAAAATTTCCACAACCTCTGCAGTTTTACAAGTACCTGCTTCAAAGAAACAGTCATACCCACACTAAATGTAGTAACACATATGAGCAACATCACCGCCGATATAAATTTGATGAAGCATCATCAAATACGATTAAAATAGAGTAAACTTACCAAATGTTGCAATATTTTTTTTTTGAAGTTCAGAAAAGACATCGTGCGCATGCGTTGCAAAAAGAGACTTGAATTTTTGGAAAAAATGTTTGGAAAATTTGGTAAGTTTTTATAATTGTATTATTGCAACATTTGGTAAGTTTACTCTATTTTAATCGTATTTGATGATGCTTCATCAAATTTATATCGGCGGTGATGTTGCTAATTGTTATACATTTGGCGTACTCGTGGTTATAAAATCATACGTATTTGTGAAACTAAAGCTTTTTGCAAGGCCTGAGTGCGCCGCTAACATGCTAAATAGAAGAGTTAGCTGACGTTTGGGAGTCTGACTTACCTTCTAAAGGTTAGAACCCGAATCTTAATGAAACCATATCACCTTTGTTCCGTCAACCATGGAGCATTTGCCACAACATCCAAGAGGTAAATCATGGACCGATAAAATGATGATTTCCTTGTAAGTTCCGGAAGTTTCAATACGAAAAATTACCGAACATATATGAAAACCGAATATTTGTTCGTTGTTTTCACGATTTACAGGTCCGTATGTTCTTCAATGTTTTGGTCTAAATTATAAAGCATCACCAACAGGTCTTACTCTATTAATCGACTAATACAGCAGACGGCTCATATTTCTACGTAGCATTTCGTTCAGACCAATAGTGGGACTGTAGATCACGCAGTTTCGTTCGTTGCGTACTTCACTTGAAATTGGTAATTTTAAATATTGACTACTTCACTTAGCTTGGCGGATGTAGAACATTGCTTAATATTCTTTTAATTTTCACACCAGACATGCTTGGTTGACACGTCAACAAAGTAAAGTTCAAGGGTCAATGCGTTATTTCGTGATAACTACAACGCCTTCCCGGAAGTCAACATTGATGAAAAATGAAAAAGTCGGAAAAGTATTTACACTAATTTCTATCAAATGCTATGTTTATGCATCATCATCGACGCAACAAAGGTGATATGGTTTCATTAAAATTCGGGTTCTAACCTTTAGAAGGTAAGTCAGACTCCCAAACGTCAGCTAACTCTTCTATTTAGCATGTTAGCGGCGCACTCAGGCCTTGCAAAAAGCTTTATCTTAGCGTTTAAATACCAATCCATAAAAGACACTCTGAAACCTAACGTGTACAGTACAAATTCAAATATTAGGAGCACATTTTACCATTATCACCCACCAACCTTATCCCGTTCCCGGACTATGGTCCTGTACGGAGCCCATACATTTGCCTGTACGATTACAACATGGGAGAATTTTTTACTGATCTTACACTTCAGATACCTACTTCAATAGATTCCATGGTAATTTAGCATTTTTTTCGTGTAGTTGAATCCACAATTGTCTGGGTTTATCGGCAGAACGAAGACATTTTCGTTTTTGATCGCAATATTTGCGTGTAACATTTAACCTTTTTCAACCGTCAAATTCCTCCATATTGGTACTTCCGGGCTACATCCGGGACAGCCAAACGGGGGATTCCCCGTTTAAATCCAACCGCCATTTTGAAAAGTGATGGAATCTCTCTCGATGAAAAAGAGAAAATGTTCTCGTTCTACCGATATACCCAGACAATCGGCGGTTCCAATATATTAGAAGTTACATCTTGAGTTCTATAATGCATTGAGGTA
Organism: Owenia fusiformis; assembly: GCA_903813345.2. Classification (NCBI taxonomy): domain Eukaryota; kingdom Metazoa; phylum Annelida; class Polychaeta; order Sabellida; family Oweniidae; genus Owenia; species Owenia fusiformis. The sequence goes on along the minus strand of CAIIXF020000009.1, from coordinate 17,079,691 downwards.
GGTATCTTAAGTGTAAGGGGCGTAGATAATTCTCCCAAGTTGTAATCGTACAGGCAAATGAATGCGATCAGTGCAGGACTATAGTCCGGGAACGGGATAACACCAACCAATCAACTTTAGTTCAACAAATCCTAGTCTCTGGGCATTGGGAGTAAGCCAACCCTCCTTCTTATATATTCTTTAGCCTATATTAGAATAATATATGCAATATCAAAGGGGGTGACTTACTCCCTTTGACTGGGCTTGTTTCGACATAGTCCAACAAAAATAGCCGGGGCCTCGTTTCTTGTCTTATGGCCCAGGCTAGGTCTAACCTCCATGATCATTTTGCCTTTGATGCGTTTATTTAATCATTCCACAGGTCTCAACAAGCGGAACTAATTAAACCCTGAAAACATGGTATATTACATAAAAAATGTGATTCAAGCATGCATAACCTACATAACCTGTAAGAATACATACGCACCATCCCATATCCCCCTTAGACCCTATTGATGCATAGTTACGAAAATATCGGAGACAGGTTTGGAATATAACTAAAATGACGGTTAGTTCATAAAACATCGAAATTGCAAATCGTATCAGAAATTAACCGTCATCGCGGCACTGAATTACAAACAGTAGGTTTGCAATTAATAACTATTTTGCGTGTATACATGAGCAATATAAATCAATCAAAGATACCTGTTATCCTCAAAATTGATCTTTTTATCTTGAGTAATCGCGTTAATAATTATCAATCTATTTGACAACAATTTCGTTTCGCTAAAAGTTTAATTTTACAATCTGGGACACTCGGACGAATAGACACAATGACGGACATGCAGAAATGTCATTTTAGAGATTGGTAAGTGTAGCCTCATTCTTCTAGTTCAAATGATATTGTGTTAAATCGCTTGATGTTATGTGTTTTTGGCTCAGGCATCTGTCCGTCCGTTGGTCTGTCTGTCAACATTGGCTGCAAGCCTGCACAAATTAAAACTGCTATTCGGATTGAGTCATATCTATATTCATTTTATGCATATCCATAATGTCTATTTGACCTATCATCGCCATTTCCCAAGTTTACGAGAAATTGCTGACTTTGACATCAAAAAGTCAAATTTTCTGTAAATACTAGACACTTGTTGAAGTAGAACTTTCAAAAAACTTGTAGTAGTTGCTGTATATGCAACTTATGTTCTCTGAAGATTTCAAAGCTCTTGAAATTACAGTTTTTGATGTTTACTCTATAAATTTGACAAAAAGTAGGACTGTCATTTTCAGGGAACTTTCTCATGTATAAAGTCAATCATCATTGGCTGCACAAAACACTGTGTGAGCACAGGACCGTGGGTCCTTTATTATATTATTGTCAAGTATCAGTTGCATGTTATCGCGGAAAATGGTTTCGATGGATCCAGAACTTGCAACAAAGGAAAGAATAGAAAGGAGGTTAAACTCAATAACAGGCCAAAATAATTCCTAATAGTAAAGAATGCCGTTATTGAGTTTGAGGTCAGATTTAGATTACTGAGTTAGCTGTAGGGGCACTCTGTGTCTATTGTGGCTTGATTTTTATGATAATTGCTCAGGAGTGAATAAAATCACTTGATCGAATCGAATATATAAACTTATCTGATTGGTTTAAATCCCGCATGCACACAACCCCGCACGCGCATTTGTGCCAGATATTTTTTCTAGTCTTTTTTTCATTCTATGGGAATTCATGTATAACACAGGTTGCATAAAACTAAAAAAGTACCGAAAAACAGATGGCAGAAGGATGAAGATTTAACAGGTAAACTCACATTCATATTTTAAGAGATTTTTTGGCTATATTAGCAAAACTTTGGCTTTATTTGTGCATACTATCCTGGAGATAAGAGTATTATGTGTCTTTAGGGGAAAACATTCCAGAAGGAACACTCTATTTATTTTGAAAAACCAATGCTTATTTTTTAATGTTTAGACTGTACAAGGGTTGTTCCAGAAGTAATGCACTATATGCTCTTACTTTCTTTAATATTCTTCAATTCAGCTGAAATTTTGTGTATATTGCAAGTGTTATCAGGTTATATCCCGAAGAATCAATACGTTAATGTTAGTATTAAAATGATTGGTATAGCAACATCAGGTACCAATTTTTCTATAATCATGAAAAGCTCTAAAGAATTTCTTTCTTTTAAATGATCAAAATACTTGGGAAATGTGGAAATTTATTCAGCTTGATGTTCACAAAGCACAAATAATGACATTTATTATTGTGATGGCATAATGTCTCAGTTCAATAGTCACAAATTCAAATCCAGTCACAGTCAAGAAATTGAAAAAATGGCCTCAATTCTCAAACCTGATAAGAAGGCCTTGCGTTCGTTGGCCCAATTTCATACTTCACAGCCACACAAATGTATGCTACCATGAAGAAAGTATGTAAGGAGTATACAGCAGATAGAACTACAATTATGAGGTGGCAGAAGAGATTTAAAAATGACGACTGGACCCTGGAACCTGCTGAATGAATGATTAATCAAATATGATTTATTTATATTAAAACCATGTCTAATATATATATATAATATATACTGTACTTCCAGAGGCAAGAGATGCTCTTTTTGGCTAAAAGGGCTTTAAATTTCTTGAAGACTTGACCTTTAACCTCTGAAGGGTCAGTTGCAACTGTGAATCGCTCCAATCCAAAATCTACCATGGCAAGTAAACTGAAGAGAAAAGGTATATCATCGTTTTGATCCATAATGAACATTCATGAAAAGATATACATAAATGATTGAATGATTTAAATTGACAACATATTACATTATATTATACAACCACTGGGTCTGTGTAAGATGGCTTGCCTTCCTTAAAACTTGACTTGATATAGTTTAGGATCATAATAACTTATTTTTACTTCTGGTTTACAAAAGGTTTAAGAGTAAATATTTGGTTGATATTAGGTCTATTTGCATAGACCAATGCCAATGGCTGTGTGATAAATTGAGTCAACTTGCTTAAAATATTGAATGTTTCATTTTTTTATGGATCATTTGGAAGCTCCCTAATCTTTCATTGCACTTCAGATGAAGTAAAACTATTTGATTATGCATTTCGGGTTTTTCACTCTTGATAGTTGTTTATGTAGGCACCTTCCTGTTCATTTTCTGGCTGCACAGAAAGTAAAATAATGCAATTTTCTTCTTAGTAACCAAACATTGTATTAATTATAAAATCCACCAAGCATATTATATTGATGGTATTGAGATGCAATTAAAAATCTTGCTTTCTATTCATTGCATAACACATATTCATAAACTGATTTCAGGTCACATGCATCCAGGCGAGATGATTGCACTTGGTAAGTCTTTTCATTAATTTCTATATATTTCTTTGAACTACTATTCATCCCAAAGAACATAGTTCAGTAGGGATACTGTGAAGCCCTACATTCGTTAGTCCCTCTGTCTGTCCAGAGCATAACTGGAATATTAGTGGAAGATTTGGTGGAAAGGTGGATATTGATAAATAGTTTTATACGAAAGATGGTCACTGCTTTGAAAACGGCGGGAATTTTTCGCAAAATAGTTTTTCATTTTAAACCAAAGTAATGAGTATTACTGTTTGAAATTTGGGCAGTTTATCCATGAGATATATCTATTTGACATACAAGGGTGATCAATAGGTAATGGACACTGTTTTACATAGATGCTTTTTATTGACCAATCTCTTTGATATTTTTGCCAGTAATACATCATTCAATTATCTATCAACTCTGAAGATTTGAAGACAAAACATAAAATATATTTTTGATACATCTTTATTTCTTTGGACCGACATAACATCACATATTCTGAAGTTATTTGAGCTCATTTAAAACACACAATGTAGTTGGATGCAGGTTGAACAAAACATATCGTGAAGGTCATGAATTACACCATTTCAATACACCATAATTGGTTTTGAATATTTTGTCATCACTATGTGGCATTCATGCCATCTTCATTCCACAGGGCCTACATAGGTTCAATTAAGTGATACAGATTTCATCACTTTTCATTATCCTCTTAACCCAGGATTGAAAGACAAGGCTGAATCCATTCTCTGACATGGTAGCAAACTGTAGTTACACAGCTTGTTTTATTTCATCAATGTCATTAAAACCTACAACCTTTCTCTATAGAAATATGAAGTATAGAAATATATAAGTCATGTGTGGCCAATCTGGACTAAAGGGTGCGTGGGCCAAGTCTCCATGTTCAGGTCCAGGGATATTTAATCCTGAACAGTTTGAGATCTGTAGGCAGGTGCATTCTTCTCTCACCAAACTTTTCTTCCATAATGCTTTCTCAAATCAACCTTACTACCATACGACCATACAACACCTTGACATCACAATACTTACCTTTTATATATTACCAACAACACTTTTGGCATATCAAAAAGTTCAGATCTAACTGAAATATGCCCAACTGGCTTTAAATAACTTGAGAATATGTGACGTAAATGTTGGTCCTGGGGTACCTGTATCTCCTTCACAGAAATAAAGATATATCAACATGTATACATAATTTGTCTTCAAATCTTCAGAGTTGATAGATAATTGAATAATATATATCTGGTAAAAAAATTAAAGAGATTGGTCTCTAAAAAGCATCTGTGTTTAAAACCGTCCATTACTCGGCTTAAAAATTCTGTGCTTGAAGCTCAATATCTACAGTTTGCAAGCAATTCTGACCATGGTTTCATTATCAATATAATGCTATAATCATCTGAAGTTAAGAAATAAGATGAGGTACTCACCAAATCAATGATTACGACCAAGTAGAAAGCAGAGTCAAAACTGGAAGTCAAAAGAGTTACAGCACTTTCTGTCTAATAACTTAATTATGTATGATAGTGCTCAATGGGTGTCACCACCAGAAGTGGTCACATATTGTTATAATCTCCAACATTTTTGTGGATGGTGTTCGGCAGTTTTTGTTTGGAGTTTTGCAGTTGGTATCCGTAACATATGGCATTTTGCAAGTTAAACTTTGCTTTGCCTTGCTTTTCTAATTCATGCCTCAGAAAATTCAAAAGTTGCTGTTTAAAGCAGGAATTCTATAAAGATCTCTTAAAAATATGGTTACATTATACTACGTTAGATCTCAAATATTGTATTGCCTTTATGTTTTTTGCCTTTGAAACTCCTAAATGATCATCCACCAAACGCTTAAATTGGTGGAAATTCTTACATCTCTAATGTACTGTATGTCTTTGTCTCCTATATCTTGTAATTTATTATCTGCAAATCAAGAGTGGAATAAATGGTAAATATTCTATTGTGACACATAGTATTCATGAATATTTGGTTCATTGGGATTAGCTACCTAATAGAGTTGTTGATTTCTAGTTATTGTTGATTTTACAATTAGAATTTGACTGAAACATACTGTAAATGTACCAACATACTGTAAATGTCTCTACATTTTTCAGTTATATATTTAGGTTATAATATGCTGCTATCCTTTTCAAAATATTTCCTGTGTTAAAAAAGCTTTTCTTAGGGTCAGTATGATAATATCATTGATGCTCTATTGAATTGAAAATATAAGGAATTGAATTCAGTTTTGAGGATGTTGGAATAAGTACATGTACATTCTTGCTGTAAAGTCAGATCTTTTGCAATGTACATGTACCCTTTACTAATCTAATGAGAAAATAACTAGAATGAGTTGTTCAAATATTCAATGTTTAATACAGTAATTATGTTTTGAAGGGAGTAAGCCTAAACAAGATGAGAAATCCCTTGCAAAAAAACCTGGATTGTTGCCCAGCGACAGGAAACGAGAGGCACCCCCAGGGTCTAGTCTGGCCAGTAAGAAAGCCAAGATGTCAGTTCAACAGTTCACCCCCTTGGGTCGACCCATGGATTCAGACAGAAGGGCATCCCCATCTGTAATTCCCCAATGGGAAGAAACTGCTGCTGAAGGTATAAAAATTCACCCCATTATGCAGTTCAAAACAGCTGTGTCTATGATGAAACTAAAATCAAAAAAAAAACACTAAATTTATTATTACAATTATTAACAGTATACAGTGTACATTAAAAATGATCTTCACAGCATCACACAAAGCCAAAGAAGGTTCATTAAAAAAAATTCCTGGGGGAAAAAATCCTTAAAGGCCAAATTATACCCTAAAAGGCCCATTTCTTGAGGCCCTACAAAATTTTTGGGGCCCTAATATTTTTTCTGGGCCAATAAAAGGGGGGGGGGTGGGTCCAATGCCCCCCCCCCCCACCCCCTGGATCAGCCAGTGGGTTCACTTTCGACAACTTTGGCCCAAATATGGCCAAAATCACTTGGAAAGTGCTCAGAATGGTGAAAAACTGCATGATTTTGAAAGAATTATTGGCCAGGGCCTGGATTTATATGAGGATACATTTGTATTGTATCTAAGAGAAAGGTCATGTTGTACCTTGTTAATTCCACTTTTCATTATTCAGTTGATGCCAGTGAGTTCTTGGAGTCTATCACAGAGGCAGAGAAGCAAGACAATGAGGAGCAGTTGGAGAGGTTGCTGTGCGGGGCAGTGAAATATCTACGTAGGCAGAGGGTTAAGCCTGAGCCAGCCATGCATGTAGCTCTCATGCATATTGCCAAGTCAAAGCAGCACCTCTATACTAACAGTGACATGGTTACAGAGGTATGAGAATAATGGACAAAAAATTTAGAAAAATTATTAGTCAATATTAGCAAATGAAGTTATGTGGAACCAAAGTTGTAATTTTGCCAGTATAATTCATGATATCATATGTTTGTCCCCAGGTATTTTATTTTCCTCAGAATAATCCCAGTTTTCTGTAGTTTATAGTTATGATAATTACTATTTCATTCATGTGAAGTCACACAAACATCTTCCAGGCACTCTGTAGCTTGCTGAAGCGTGATGTAGCATTGAACTTCAAAACTAAAGGTAACCCACTAGTGTCTGTACTAGTGTGTAATATACTTGTGGCTGCCTTTCAAGATGAAGAGAACTGGCCTGATCATTTTATCAAGGTGAGCCAGCATTATCAACTTCCTTCCTTTCTATCTTTTTACATATTGATGAGTGTCATTTAGTTGTTGATAGCCCCAAAAATACTTGTGGACCCATTTTTATATTATTAGTGGAAAAATGTATATTGGTAAATAGTTTTACGAAGAAAATAATTTTTTCGAGATGCAGTGCCACTTTAAAAATGGCAGTAACCAAGGTATTTAGTATAACTGTTTGACATTTTGATAGCTCATCCATAAAATATGCCTACATATTTGACATACATTCTGTATTTTTGATCGGGAAAACAGGACTTTTAGATCTGTTTAAGATCTTTCTGAAGTAAAGCTTTATTACACTCAAATGAAAATGAGTTCGCAGTAGAATGCAAACATTGTATTTTTTTTTTTATTCTGGCTTCGAAATATGAAATGGCTGCATAATGTGGGATTTCCCAATAATGTAGTGATAGTTTGGCTATAATATAATACTCAAAGTATGGTTGCATTATCCTACATAAGATCACCAGTACACATTATAAGTTATGATATTTATTATGATTTCAGGTGTTCCTTGAAGACTCTATAGGAGAGCGTGTGTGGGTGGACAGGGAGGATTGTAAAGGATTTGTAGAGAATATACAGACAGCATTCAACACAAGGATGCCTCCTAAGTCAACCTTACTAAGCTTTGGGGACATCAAAGATCAATCTGGTATATTGTGCTGCTACTTCATTTAATAACCAGCTTGCATTTCAATACTATTTTATTTATACATTGTGGACAAAAAAATACACAAGTAAGATAAATATTATATGATATATATTAAACCATATGTCATATATTATATATCATTTTAAAGATAAACATTTCCTAATAATACGACACCATCATAAAAAAACATTTCGTTCCCTATGGAGTTAGAGGCAAAAATTGACACCAGGTTTGTCATGAGTGACCAAAAGTCAAAAATGAAAATTTCCGAATTTCTATCCATATTGCAGTCACACCTGCACTCAATATGCGTGACTGAATCTTCCAATTGATAGCTTATTAAAAAGATTAAGTATTATGGGTGAATTTTACACTTGAGTTGTATAAATGTACATATTTTGAAGGTGCCAAAATACAAATTTCCCTCCATTTTCCACAATTTGGAAATCCGCAGTGAATAATTTCTTGGTTGCTCATGACACCCCTGGTTTCGATTTTAGCCTCTTAAGATTTTCAATTGAATGGTCTCATATTGTTAGGAAATGATTTTTTTCTTTAAAATGATATATATGTATAATACATGGCATGGTTTAACATATATCATATGATATTCATCTTTAAACTTGTTTATTGGTTTTCTTCAGCCCGCCCTGTATATTAAGCATTTCATAAGCTTTCTGAAATCGATGTAGAATTATGTTCTGGATTCAAATTTACTTAATGCCCATTGATAACAATGTTTGACAAAGTGACAATTTAGTTGAGACATAAGATTACTGTTTTCAGGCAGTCCATCTAGAGTAGGCATAGAGGATGACGATGATAAGAGTCAAGACTCTGGAGATGTTAGCCACAAACACGAGTCATTGCTTCCTGAACTGGAAAGTATCATTACATTCCCAAGGTAATATTTCCAAGGCTTAGATTATAAATGAAGAAACATTTTATAATTGAAAAACATATAATTATTTGGATTAATTAATTAATTTTCATACCTAACCCTCATTAAATGAATATCATACTACTTCACTTCATTCTATCAAACTTGCTAAGATATAGAAAAGCCAACCCTCCATCCGTTTGTTCGTCTATCAGGGTGATTATTACTAGATTATGGTGGGTTGATGAAATTTGATTCAAATTTTATAGGTTGATGCCTTATTTTGGGTAAAATATGTAATTTTAGATTGATTTAGTTCAAATATTATATGCTGGTGCCTTAGAGACATAGGACCTCTGCTCAAGAAGAAATTTTCAAGATGGCCACTGAATTTCAAAATGGCCACCATTTTTCATGGAAATTTTTTTAATAACTTTAAGGACCAGTTACAGAAATTATGTCTTATGTGCAATTAGGAAAAAATATAATGTATTATAACTTTAAATACCAGTCACAGGATTTGATCCAAATTCTATAGGCTGCTCTCAAATCGTCAAAGGATTTCTGCACTGAAAGGAATTTTGAATATTGCTGCTCAATTCTAAATGGCCACCATTTTTATAATAAATGTAATCTTTGTTTACTAAAATACTAGATGACTCATTTGGTTCAAATATTTTATGCTGATGCCTTAAGAATATATGAATCTGCTCAAGAGGGGGTTTCCAAGATGACTGCTGAATTCAAAATGGTCACTTTATTTCATAAAATATAGATTTTGATAACTCAGTTTTATGTGCTGATGCCTTATTGTGTCATGACTGATCAAGAAGGATTCTGAATTCAAAATGGCTGCCATTTCTCAGGAAAACATGATTTTTATAACACAAATACCAGTTATCCTAGTTGGTCCATATTTTATAGGCTAGTGCCTCTACTATAGAAGGATTAATAATATTGCGATAAAGAATGATTTGTTTGGAAGAATTTGCTAATCTTGGGAGTTGCTGTTTGTGAAAATTATAATCCAGATATGTTTTCACTATTTTTGAAAAAAAATCTTTATTTGTTATCTGCAACATTGCTATGCACATCAGAGCAGAATATAATTTTGCATATTTATGTCACCACAATAAATAATATAACATAACATTTGGAATAACTTAATTTTTATGACAAAAATCTTCAAGAGAGTTCTTCAAGTTTGAGTGTGTTTTCATTGTGCAGATACAGTTACCAGCAGAGTGGTGTTGAGAACCAGGTGTTAGATTGTGTTAAGGAACAACTGATGCGTCGCCAGGCTACAGACAATATCTCTAAGAATGTGCTTAGACTTCTCCTAGCAACATGTGGCTACAGTGAAGTGAGAGTCATGTGTGCACAAAGGCTGGAAATGTGGCTGCATAATCCTAAGGTATGCTGTTATCAGTGCTTCTTCATTCAAGAAATACCATTATATTGTAAGGAAAACAAGAAAAACTCTTTGTTATCCCATCGAACGAAGTTCGGAGGGATATAGGGAACGCCTCCGTCCGTCCGTACGTACGTCTGTACGTACGTCCGTCTGTCCGTCCGTCGGTCCGTCCGTCCATCCGTCTGTCCGTCCGTCCGGGCAATAACTCAAATACCGTTGGCCCGATTTTGTTCATATTTTGTACACATATACCCTATGGGGGTAGAAGTTCTGCTCGAAAGCCGATTTTCAAAATGGCCGCTCATTTAAAAATATTATTATTATAGAACATTGATAAAGCTAGAAATGTAGATATATAAGAAGCACATGGCAGCCATCTTGAAAAATGGCGGCCTTTACTTTTTATTTTACGATTTTTGCTGTAACTCAAGAAGTAGTGGAGCGATTTTGTTCATATTTGGTATGTGAATACTATAAGCATGGCTCACTGTCTAATGACACTTTTGGTAGGAGGCGGCCATTTTGAAAAATGGCAACCATTTTGAAAAATGGCCGCCATTTTAACATATTTTACCATAACTCAAAAAGTAGTGGAGCGATTTTGTTCATATTTGGTTTGTGAATACTTTAAGCATGGCACACTGTCTAATAACACTTTTGGTAGAAGGCGGCCATTTTTCAAAATGGCCACCATTTTAACATATTTTACTTTAACTCGAAAAGTAGTGGAGCGATTTTGTTCATATTTGGTATGTGAATAATATAAGCATGGAACACTGTCTAATGACACTTTTGGTAGAAGGTGGCCATTTTGAAAAATGGCTGCCATTTTAACGTATTTTACTATAACTAAAAAGTGGTGGAGCGATTTTGTTCATATTTGGAATGTGAATATTATAAGGATGGTACACTGTCTAATGACACTTTTGGTAGAAGGTGACCATTTTGAAAAATGGCCACCATTTAAACGTATTTTACTCGGCATTTACTTGTTATTTTACAATTTTTGCTGTAACTTGAAAAGTAGTGGAGCGATTTTGTTCATATTTGGTATGTGAATACTATAAGCATGGCACACTGTATAATGACACTTTTGGTAGAAGGTGGCCATTTTGAAAAATGGCCACCATTTTATGAAGTATTTTACTATAACTCGAAAAGTAGTGGAGCGATTTTGTTCATATTTGGTTGTGAATGCTAGAAAAAAAAGCATATTACTTCTGATAACAACTTGGCTAGTGAGCAACTATTTTGAAAATGGTGGCCTTTCTTATCTGTGTTATTTTATGATATTTGCTATATATTTTGTTTGTAAAAATGCCAGCCATTTCTGTTCGATGGGATTCGCTACGCTTTGGCGTTGCCGTTGTTCTGGTTTATATTGTTGGCTCGTGTAGTGAACCTATGGAATCACCAGTAATCAGCCAATTAAGAGCTGTATCTGGCTGAGACAATACTTGTATCCATTATATGGGAATCCATACGTATCCAAAAATAAACACCACTTGTCCCAGTTCCTACTTTTGCATTGTTTTGGACAAATCAGCTTTTTTGTCAAAGTATCACATTTTTCAAAATATAAGAGTCTATCATTTATTGTGTTTCCAAATCATATTAATACACATGTTGCAATTGATCTTGAGAAGTATCAGTGTGAGTTTCATTTCGGAGTTTTAGCTTCCCAGGTTTTGTATGTGCATACTTATATCTGAGTATCAGTTATACTTACCCAAAATACACTTATGCATACCAAATTGTTGGTGATTTATGAATGAGGACATCAGTTTAAGGAATTGCCATATCTACCCACTGATGCCATTGTTATGTCTGTATGACCCTTGTTCCTAATATTAACTATTATTCTATCAAATGCTACCTAGAATCTGTTGCTGGTGTTGAACTGTCCCTTGTTTTTTAGCTGTCAAAGGCTGCTCAGGATCTGTTGATGGGTGTGTGTATTGACTGTGTTCCTTGTTTTTAGCTGTCAAAGGCTGCTCAGGATCTGTTGATGGGTGTGTGTATTGACTGTGTTCCTTGTTTTTAGCTGTCAAAGGCTGCTCAGGATCTGTTGATGGATGTGTGTATGAACTGTGTTTCTTGTTTTTAGCTGTCAAAGGCTGCTCAGGATCTGTTGATGGGTGTGTGTATTGACTGTGTTCCTTGTTTTTAGCTGTCAAAGGCTGCTCAGGATCTGTTGATGGATGTGTGTATGAACTGTGTTTCTTGTTTTTAGCTGTCAAAGGCTGCTCAGGATCTGTTGATGGGTGTGTGTATTGACTGTGTTCCTTGTTTTTAGCTGTCAAAGGCTGCTCAGGATCTGTTGATGGGTGTGTGTATGAATTGTGAGCACCACACAAGTGAGGATGGGGAAGTGATCAGTCACTTGATTAAGATCAGATTGAAAAACAAGCCTCTTGTCAACCACTTCATGCTGTGTATGAGGTGAGACTCACCGTATATCATAGTGTGTTAATATCAAAGTGTTAATTAATGTGTGTATTGTCAAGTTAAGTAATATTTTAACTGTTTCATCTACATTTATAGAGTAAAACTGTTTTGTCCAAGACCACCCTAAACCAAATTGAGTTATAATTACAGCAATGAATGAACACTCATCTCAGTAAAGATTTCATCCTTTATAGGGAAGTGGTGAGCTTGAATTCAGAGAACTTGAAAACAGTCATGACACATACAATTTATAATGAGCTGTCTAATTCACGCAACCCTAACAATATGACCATACTTGGTGTGGCCTTTCAGCATGCACCTGATAAATCAGCGAGGGTAAGTCACATTTAGTACACTTACCTAATATTACCAATAAGTGCTAACATTTACAATTGCTCTCTTCAGGCCAATTCACAGAAATTTTGAGTGCATTTTGTACAGTTCTACCTCCAGCACTTCCAAAATCCCCAGATGTCTCTGTTTCAAAAATCATTTTACTATGATAAGCTCATTTAATAGAACAAAATACATGTATTGCAAAATACATTTTTGGAAAAATGTATCAAAAAATATGCATTTTCAGAAAGTCTTTCATTAGATAAAAGAGTACATGTAGAATTTAGAAATAAATCAAATAACTGAGGAATTAAAAAGTTTTCTCAAATTAAATGTTTTTGTTAATTATAAGAAATAATAAAGATTTGATTGATCAAAAGGAAATGTGATGTTAGTAGCCTCATTCACTGTATGGGGAGTTTAAAATATTTTTATCACTATTTTATTTATTACCAGCTTCTAGCTGAGATATTTCAAGATCTGCTAGCCAACAAGGATGATTATTTGAGGGCATTGAGGGCTTTGTTGCGGGAGATAGGACGCCAGTTACGTCATGACATCACATTCTCTGAGTTTGCTCTTGGCCTGATGCAGGAGAGGCTAGAGGCCAGATTCATGGACATGGAGCAGCAATTTAAGGTTAAACTATGATTTCTCAATGGAGTACATGTGGATTTGTAAATCATCAAATTCATACTAATCAAAATATTTCTGATTTCAATCAGCCATTTGCAATCATGGAGCATTGAAATTGAACAATTATATATTTGAATATAGAATTGAAATGTTGAGTAATTTGTTATTGCACATTTTGTATTTCAGGAGCGTTATGTTCAGTCTATATCAGACCTAATTACCCTCAGTGCTTTATTATGTGTGGGACCCCAAGTGAGGGAAGCATCCGCAGCATACACCAGGGGTGACTATAAAGGTAGAATATATACATGTCTCACATGCATCATAATGACTTGGACCTACTACTCATTCAAATCGTTTTCAATTACCATGTTTTCTTTTTTACATGCTTGCTCAAAAAAAACTAGATGGCCATCTTCAGGATTGCTTCCAATGAAGCTAAATGATATATTTTATTAGTTGAGAAAGTAAAATGTTTTAACTGTAGAAATGTATAATTAGTATCTTTTGATATTCTAATAATCTCTTACAAATGATATAATTTCATGTTATTTGCAGATATAGAGACTGTACGTAAGTTCCAGCGTCAAATCTCTGTGATTCAACGTGATGCAGTATGGTGGCTCCACACGGTGGTGCCCAAGATAACAGAGCTGAAGACAGAGGCCTTTGTACACTGGTAAATATTATTTCTTGGACCTTTTTGTAAATGAATGTTAGGGATAGAGATAGTCCATTTATCCATTAATCCAGATTTATATTATAAATGGAGGATATTTAAAAGAAGATGGTAAATATTATATTATGACATATTCCATTTTTTATGAAATCCCTCAGATTTAAGAATAATTTGTTTGTTTGGATTTGCTTTTCAGCGATGCCATTTCTACTTAAAATAGTCTAAGCTCAATGTATAAGTTCATATAAGCTGTATTATTTGCAAAGTATTTGTATGTTATATACCATTTTGGCATCACAGTGGATCTATCACTCAAATCTTTTTGAATCTGTCAAAGTAATTGCAAGTTTTTTGTACAGTGTAATATCAAATTAGGATGTTCATCATATTTCTCTTGATTCATGATTATCCCAAGGGAAAGATCAATACCCGGTGATTTCAGCGGGAAGTGGCGTTTCGTTCAGTGGATGAGCTGCGCGCGCACGCATAAATGTGATTATCAATATTATTTAGGGGAGGGATATTCAAGCTTATTTTCGTCATAGGCGCGACCCAGGGCTGTTGTCTTAAGGACATTTCGTTGAAAATTAGCCATTCGGCTGATAATTTGTAAGAGTTTGCGATCTTATAATGCATAACTGTTATTCAGACACATATTTTGACACGATTCTGTTGGAATTAAGCTTTGAACCGAGAGATATTCACGATTGATATGCACATTTTTGATTGTGCCATTGCTTTTCCATTGCACAATCCATGTATTGATAGAAGTAACAATAATGCAGATTGTTTTACCTTCAATACATGGCGGATTCACTACATATCGGTCTATTAAATACCATTTTGTGCCCTAAATAGTTTTATATTTCCATCACGGCCTCTGGAGCCTGGGTGTGTTTGTCTCATTATGTGTATGCGTTTGAATTGGTGGGGCTGGTAGGGCCACCAATCCCCTGGCTCCGCCCATCCTTTATTCTACTTCCCACTTATTATAATTTATACTGTAACATTTAGACTTCGCTGGAAAACAATAGGAATTATTTTTCTTGCCAATCAATCGTGAACGCAATCAAAATCTGTCTCCAAAAGAACGTTTACATTTGACACAATAAAAGACTGAGGCTTTGAAATCTAGGATTCCCCAGGAAAATATGACGTCATACTAATTAGCATAAGGATTTCCCTAGTGGTCTGGGTCGAGCATCGTCCGAAAACACAATCCGATAAAAACATGCTAATTTCTAAGGAGATGGGAAGTGTATGACGTGTTTATCGATTTTGTTTAACGATTTAATCAATTATCAAATTGTTTAAGTGGATAAAGTGGTCACACTTGCTTCGATTCATAGCTTAATCGACGGATAGAAACTGCACCGAATTCCCGATATCCTACCCCGTATTATGTAGGCTATAACCACAGTGACCTGCAGATGGCGCTATCACAAACAAGTACTGCACGAACCGATAAATTCCCGGGTATTGTAACGCCCTTGATTATCCTACACTTAGTGTACTAAATGTATAATAACATTAAAAAATAAATTTGATATTTATTGGCGAAATGAATAAGCAGAGGATATCGTAACGATATACTCCGGGCCGAGGATGATGATGGGTTGATTTCCCGCCAAATTGACTCTATTTGGCATAATGGAAAAATGATATTCCTCAAAATCATAGGATATCCTATAATTACGTGAAATCACTGAAATATTTCAGCCTGCACAAAGTGTTGTTTGTTGAGCAAGCTGAACAGTATTATAACAAAGACAACTGGCCACCTGAGGGCGAGAGAGGGTGAGTATCAGGAACATAATACATTTATACCATGGTCAGAGCAATATCAGGTATATAATAGCAAGTGATACTTTAGATTTGATTTCACCTTCAATTACCTTCTCATGTTCAAAAAAAGGTATTTTTTCAACTTGCTTCAAATTGACCGAATTGTTTTTTCAAAATCATCTAAAAGTTCTCAGAAATTCAAATCTGACTTAAGATTGAACTAATAATATTGTGAGCAACTAGAGGGTGACATTTTGTCATGTTAATGCCTTGTTTTATTTTACTATAGGCCCTTACTGAGGCTGGTGAGTGAGGTGGCTGTGTTGGAGGATACATTAATGAGAATCCTGGTTATGGGGCTATCTAAGGATCTACCATTGAATGCATCTGATGCCTTGGAACTGGCTGACCAGATAGTAAGGAGAGCTGCAGCCTTGCATGCTGATGGTATGTAGAAAACTATAGACTACATAAAGCTGTTATCTCCACCTCCTTGTCTTAGTTGTTTAATGGCATGTTATATTTTAAAGACATTCACCTTAAATAAAATAAGTGAAATATCTATCATACAATTGTATACATTGGGGTTCTAGAAAGTACAATGTTGTGCTCAGAAACATGTCTGAAAATGAATAATGAACGTTGTTGTACATTTTGTACTTTTATCATTATTTAATTGCCTTATAAGCAGACTGCATGTTTATTGCTGCTGCTAAATAATTTAATTTTGTTGTTTATTGTTGTTTAGGATATGAGGTGCTACATGTAGACAGACTTGAGCTTATAGATGCCTTACTGAACCTGTGTGCCTATCATCACCCTGATAACATTGTACTGCCTAAAGGGTAAGTTATCAAACAATACAATCTCCTTCAATTACTCAGATGCGAGTAGGTAGGTACCAGTTTCGCCACCAGGTGGCTGATTCGGGGGAAATAACATGGCAGGGTATTACAAAATTCCCTTAAACTTGAATATGCATCAGTTTTAGTGGTTCACTTTTCAAATTACCCTTATGTATGTGATAGTTATACAAATTAAAATATGTCCAGTAAAAGAAAATATTATCTGCCCAACACAAGAAAAGATATTTCACTTTTTGTAGTTTTACAACATGGGGTCTATGGGGAATCTCCCCGACCTAGAAGTCACATTTTCAAAGAAAATTAAATTTTCAAAGTTGATAAACTCTTTTCAAAACCACATTTTTAGATGTAATTTTATATGTAGATTCCAAATATGACATCAGTGTGACTGAATTGTCAATTTTTAATGATGTAAATCAAGATTATTTCTACTCGCATCTAGGATATTGTACAGATATTATGATTTTTCGCATGTAAATATTTAAATTTAGATTTATAATCTTCTAAAGCAATTGAAATTTGGAATTGCAATTGCATTGAAAAAGCATTTTCTGAAAGTTTGTGTAAGATAAATCAGTGAGTAAGAATAGAAAGAGACTTTCTTGTGAATTGTATTTTGCATATTCACATATTACACTTGCCCATGCAGCACATGTATAGCATATGATCACATTGCAGGTACCAGCCCCCATCTCTGGCTATATCCAACCTCTACTGGAAGGCATGGGGGCTTCTGCTCATCATAGTTACCTTCAACCCAACAACATTTGGTGAGTACACAATGCACTAGTATTGCTAATATTATGCGAACAAATATAGTATAGCTGTGTCATACAAAATCATTTTTACAGCAGTATGTGATCAGAACTATGTCCATGTCTGTATATGCTTAGATTGTTCATATTAATGCATTCAGTTATTTGCCTCTCTTCAGGGTCAGTTGTGTGGGAGAAATACCCAACACTGAGATACATGATGGAAATGGTAATCACTAGCAACTACAAGTTCCCCCCTGAGACTGTTGCCAGGGACGACAAGACTGTGGATGAGATCAAGGCACGTGACAAACAAGCCAGAGAACTGGAAAAGCAAAGGATTCTGGACTTTGAGTCTCACTTGGCTGCAGCCACCAGCAAAGTTGCCATAACAGAGCAGAATAGTTTACTTATACCACAGTTAACCAGCATGGACCCAAAGTAAGAAGTTATTATATGATTTCTCACTATTTATCTACTTTCTAGTACAGTATCTCGGTAGTCTGATTGTCACATATTTCAGTTGGACAATTATTTGTAGATGATGGATGGAACACTTTAAAGCACATGGTATGAGTTAAGGTTGTAACTCACATACTAGTTAAGGGAAATTGTCCCGACGGTATGAAGGTTTTCTAATGAATAAGGAATAATAAGCTTTAATTTTTTGTTTGTGAGTGCTTATTAAAATGAAGCATCATATTTGATGATATCAATACTGAATTGACTGTCTACACATTGGCAGCATGGTTCTTGAGCAGCTTCGACTTCACACTAAGATATTCAGATATTAATATTTTGATATTTGGTTATATATATTTGTAGTGGTATAGCCAGGAAACCTGGAAGCAAGGTTCTTGAGCAGTTGAAGTCTCTCAACTCCACATTAAAACTTGGACAAATGCTGTGTCGCAGTCGCAAACCTGACTTCCTCTTGGATATTATACAACGTCAGGTATGTGAATACCTTAAAGGAACATTGAACAGCAATGACTAAACACTGCAGTTTGATTAGTTTGAGACAAGAACATCTGACTCTCCAAAATCATCAGAGAAAGTTTTAAACCATGCAATCAGCTCTAAAGCCAGAAAAATATATTTACCATTTTATTGTCTCTATAAATGACCCATTTAATAAATTAGTATGTTTTATATGTAGAACAACAACTAAGAAAGATTTGTGACTATATGATTTAACTTTATCATGTTATTAATAGGGTAGTTCCCAATCCATGCCTTGGCTAGCTGACCTGGTTGAGGGAAGTGAAGGGTCCCTAGACATACTGCCAGTGGCTTGTGTGTGTGAGTTCATGCTTCAACATGTAACTCTACACACAAACAGCACAGAGGAGGACAGTGATGCCAAAGAAAGCCCCACCACATCTCAGGTACAAAGAGTAAACATGGCAATTTTTGGGGAAAAGGACTGAACTACTTAACTGACTGTTTGTCAGGGCTATTGCGAAACCGTATTTGTTAACACACACTGACATGAATGATAGCACATGAATTCAAGTTGATCAACTAATCAATAAGCATCTCAAAATTAGATTAATGTGTATGCACTAGAATGTAAACTTTGAATTAAAAGGTTTTAATGGTTTTATCAGATATTTCTTCTGAGTACAATATATTTTGCTGTTAAATGTTCGTTGAGAAGTGAGTAGTCATGAACTTATAAAGGGTGGTCTAAAAAGTGAACCCTTGCAACAAGCTATATCCCAGTTATAACCCGCATTAAAGGCCCCACATAAAGTTTAAACCACTCTTGCTTATATTGTAGTCTTACCCAATGTTATCAAAATGTGGTATGTGGAACTTTTTTTTTAAAGGACGATTCTCGGTTTGGAGAACGAAGTTCATCAATCTAAATGAGCATTATCCCTGCTTCGGACAACTTTGAATTTTTTACATAATATAGATTTGAATGTATTCTTTTGAATAGTCATAATTTAATTTGGGTAATATTTCTAGATTTTTCGCAAAAAAATATTAGCGCAGTACACTTATGAACTTCTTTCCCCAAATTGAGACTTGTATTTTATTGAATCGGTCAAATTGAGCTTTATCCCTGCTTCAGACCAATTTGTTATTTTTACATCTTGTAGATTTAAATGTCCTCTTAATAATATTCATAGTTTAATTTGGGTAATATTTCTATATTTTTCATGAAAAAAATTATTAGCCCAGGAGACTGTTCTCCAAACCGAGAATCGTCCTTTCATAAGTTGGTTTTTAAAGGACTTTTTGTTCAAAAATTCATGAATTTATTTTAAACTAAATTTTAGAGCTCTTTTAATAAATGATGATGGACACCAATGCATTCATCCTTATGTGTAAAAATTAAGAAAATTGTTTGATAAATAAGCGATAAATGAACTCATCCATGCATGAAAGTGGTTCAGAGAAAAATGCATTTTAAAATTTTAGTTCTCATAGAAACCAGTGGTTCAGTAATATTTAAAACACAATATATTCTTCAATCTAAGTTAGACAATCATCAGTTTCATTTCACTCGTGAAGCTTTATTAAAAAAACAAAGGGGACATGCCATTAAGAGGCCATTCTCTGACTTAGTCATTTTTTCAAAAGTGTGAAAATAAAAAACCTCATGAAAAGTTCTTAAAATATTCTGAATAACAAGTTGAATATATATATTTAATGATGACCTAAGCAAAAGTCTGAAAATTAACTTGAAATGAGGGGTTTTGACAGATGCAAAAGATGGTAGATTTGTGATGAAGAAATAGAGGTTTTTGCAGTAACAACACAATTACCTCTAAGTTATCGGTTATGAGAGGCTGAGGACTAAACTTGACATAATTTTCAATCTCAGATTAACAGTAGTATCTAACTTAAGCCGGACAGCCACATAAAATGTATATGGAGCCCATAAGATACATTTTTCTCAATTGAAGTCACTATTTGTCATATATGTGGACATGGTTTTGGTTGTGCTGAATTTGTTTCAAAATAACATTTCTTGTATACCTTCGATAAGTGAGATAGGCATTTGAAATTAAATACAGATAGTATACTTGACATTTAATGCAGTAAACAGTAATACAAATCATTCTTACATAATAAGTGAGTCCAGACAAAAAGTTGTTATTGTGTTAGTTTAACTGGGCATAAATTACACTCATTGGCCTTGGTTTTCTTAATTGGCTTTGATAAAATGTTGTTCTATTTATTCAGAAAAGGAGTATAGTTCAATATACAAGTTCACAATCATTCCATCCTCTTGTAGAAATGAATCTCATATTATTTCATCTCAAATATAGAAAACAAAAATATAATAAAAACAAGTTTCTATTAATTGCAAAAGTTAGCTTCCATGTCATGACTGAGTTTGGGTTCCGATTCTAGAGAAAAATGATATTCCCTCTGGAAATATGGTATTGACCATTGCCATACACTCCATATTCAATCCTCTCTGTAAATAACATTGATATACAGTATATATATATGACATCGAGGATCTGGGGTTTGGGTAATGTGAGACATGAGTTGCTACTTTTTGAACCCTTATATTTAATATTTTTGGAGTGGTAATTCAATTATTTACCTATTTGTTATTCTTTATCCCATAGTTGAGCTCTGTTCCGCTCTGTTAGGTAACATGAAAACATATTTATGATATTTTGCAAATGCGTGGAAAAAGTGATATCTGTGGAATACGGAAATTATTTCACAGATATCACCTTTTGCCAGGGATTTGAAAACTACCACCAATATGATGTGTTTTGTTACGGCATAGCGATTTCATGATATCAAGGGGATGAATGAATGAATGGATGTTGTTTTGATATATTTTGTTTAGTTTTATAGGTGAACTATGGGATAAATAGAACATCCTGTGAATTTTCGAGATATTGTGTTAATCCACTCATTGATATCCACTCATTGATATTGATATCAACTGGGAGATAAAGATGAAATCATTTAAAATCATATGATATCCTATACATATCCTTTACTGTGCCACAACTTTCTCATATGTTATTTCTTGGCACTGGCCATCACTTCTTTTCCTTGAATACATACTTTGTTCCTCGTTTTAGAAATTTGAGGAAATCTTTGATTTTTCTTGTATTTAAGTTGCTTAAATGTTGCCCTGTGATGTTGATAAAAGTCAATCATAATCCATTACAGTCAGTCGAAATGTACCCGTTGCTAGCCCAGAACCTATGCCCTATGTGCTTTTCAATGAAAATAGTTTTAATCATATCTTTTCTTCAATATTTCATATATTACATTTTAATATATTTAAATTGGTTTATATATATACATTATTTACTTAGACAACAATAAACAAAGAATTTTTTGTAAAAACACCAAAAATGGTATATGATCTTTAAATGACAGTTGTGTGAACATCAAAGGTCAAAATTCGCTGAAATTGTATTTTTTTAAAGCACAAATGATTTTTCTTCAATATGATATGCATTATTATGAGATATCTTTGGGGGCTAAAAAGGGCTCTTAATGACACCCGTCCTTCGGTGACCTATAATTATGTCCCCACCACATAGTATGGGGCCATATTGTCGGCCTAGGCGCATCCGTCTGTCTGTACGTCCGGCAGTTTTCTCCAAAACCGCTACAGATATCACCTTCAAATTTTCAGGGATAACTTATGAGTGCATATAGATGTGGATAAAAAAAAATTAGCTCGATACCTACTTCCTGTCGGCCATTTTGAAGTCATATTCTAAAATTCTTGTCTGCAAACTGAAAAACGGCTTCACAGTTGCTTTTAAAACTTTAACATCTTGTTCAGCTCACTTCATTCTAGATCTGATTAGGTTTTGGACCTGTTAGCTCAGTCATGTCAGCCATTTTGAATGTTTTAAGAAAAGTTAGCGCGCGATAATACTTTGTATCATATTGAATGGTGTTTTTCAGTTTTCATACTTTAACTTTTTAGTAGCTTTATAAATCATTTCAGGTGTACTTTGTTGTAAAAGCCTATGTTATTGTTAACAGTAGTTATATGTGATAATTTTGTAAAAAGAAATCAGCAAAACTCATAATCACTTTTTTATTGTCGGCCATTTTGGATTTTTCCGTCCTAAAATCTTGTCAGTAAAGTCTTGTCTACGCGTTTTCAGGTGAACCGTTTGGTAGATCAATTTCAAATTTTCAGGGATGATTCTTAGTATGAAAATCTAGAACAGAACAGTTTTTTGGCATTCTGGATAAATGTCAAGGCAGCCATTTTGGATTTTCTGTCCTCAAATCTTGTCTATAAAGTTTTGTTTACATGTTTTCTGGTTAACTGTGTGATGGATCAATTTCAAATTTTCAGGGGTGGTTCTAAGTATGAAAATCTAGAACTGACTAATTTTTTGGCATTCTGGGTAAATTTTAAGGTGGCCATTTTTGATTTCCCATCCTCAAATTGTTTTGGTAAATAAAGTCTTCTCTACTCATTTTTAGGATAACCATTTGACAGGATCACCCATTGGTGGGGACATTTTGTACACATTTGTGTTCTTGTTTATATTTTTTTGAAATTAACTATGGGTACTAAAAAAATCTACTAGTTGAGACTCGATCAACTCGAGTTCTGAGTAAATGAGGATTTCAGCAATGGTGTATTAAAATTGACATGGACCTGAGGATATACACAATTGACTTAAATATCATCATGTCATCATGCATGGGGACAGATACAAAATCATCATATTTTGTCATTTTTCACATTTATTTTTTATTTTGTCAACAAAGTATTTTTTGTTTATTCTTCTATCGACAGAAATGTATGTGGTATCCGTAGAAAGTAAAATCGATTCCCTTGAGCGTGTGCTGTACAGTATCGCTGTCTGAACTTGTTATGAAACATAACCCCCATTCCAGTAGGATAAGGTCACAACTTTTGATAAAATGGTATGTTTTATTCCAGATATATGTAAACAAAACCACTACGGAATGATATAAAAACCAGAGTGATAAAGTTCTAATATTTAACTGGACTGAGACATAGATTTTCTCCATTATAGAAACAGGAAAAGCAAGAACAGTTACTAAGCAGACTACAGACATTGTTACAAGATGATACAAATGAGACAGGGGTGTCTGAAGTGCTCAGTTTCTTCATGAAGAGACTTGTCAGCCATCAGGCATCGCAGAGACAATTGGCAGTGAAGGTACAGATGCATAATCATTATATATGCCATGTTCAATGGCCAATATAAATACCAAATACTGTATATGATATCTACAAGTGCAACTTTGAATTCGAGGTCATACATTATATTTGACATAAATCATAAAATCGAGGTCTTTGTTACGATTCTAATATGATGACCAGATTAGAAACAGAACTGTATTTATGTATTTTGGCGGTCATACATACTCCAATATAGAGCAGTAAATCAATATTGTTCTAGCTATTGTGACGTCACGTATCATAGTAGAATATATAGTACGCAGGAGTTTCATTGGTGATGTGTTTTTCCAGGGTCTGTCATTGGTATTGGGGAGACAAGATGACATTACAGATGTTCAATCAGCCTCACTGACACCATCTCACACGTGGCTCTTGGAACAACTACCATCCCTCCCTCTGTTCCACACTGTTAAACAGACAACCTGTGACTTCTTACGTCAGGTGAAGCTAAATCTTTTTTCACTATTGAATTGAAACATTGTAATATAATGATGGTTCTGTTGCATAATACTGTTCTTAAGTATTTGTTAGATGAATGTAGAATCTCCTATTTTTAAATCTGCCAGCTATCTTAAATGTGTTGTTGTGATTAGCAGTGACACAGAGTTTATTATTTGCATATCTACTAATCCTAATGTTTATTTTCAGGCATGTTTGGTTAGCAGTGACATAGAGTCTATTAGTGCCTATCTACTATTCCTAAACCATCACTCAGAGAAGGATGATATTCGCCAGCTTGACACTCTTGTCATGGTAAAACTTTTTCTCTGTATAAATTGAATGCCTTCTCTCTTATAGACGCACATACTCCAATAAATGCACATTAAACTTTTCCAAGAAAGACTGGGAACTAAAATGATGGGTGAAAATAGTGTGAATTCACTTACTGCTATGATTGAGCCATTTCTGCGCACAATGCTGTTACAGGCATGTTTCTGGAAGCTTTCAAACTTTTATTACATTCATGATAGCCTTAAAGTGATGAGTTAAATGCTATAATGAATGTTAATTCTGACCTCAGTAATTTGGAAGATGCTATCACCTGATAGCTGGTACAAACACTATGGAGGTCTCATCGCAGAGCTGTCCAAAATGACGAGATATTAAATAAAGTATGCTTTGTTCAGTAATATTTCTTTGGTGGGATTTGCTACTCCATGGAGTTGTTGTTTTCTAGTTATTATATTTAATAGATTTATAATTGACTTGTTGGCCACTGCTTCTGTGTGTCTGAGTGTATAACACCATTCAACACTGTTGTCAGTTCTCACTTATACTACAATTACACATTAACATTTGTTGCATATGTTTAATTGTTTCAGGATATTGGTCAGTTGATTGTAGAACGTAGTACTGTGATGAACCAAGTGTTACCAGTGGAGTATGAGTTCAATGAGAGAGCCCAACTTGTGCAGTGTGCAGTCATTAACATGTTCTTCTCTTACCTCAACAAGGCTAGACAAACCAAGAAGGACACATACACTTGGGTAGGTGTCTAACTTATATCTGGCAACATCATTTATTCTTCGCCTCGATTATTACGTTATGTTATGAGGTTTTGGGAGTTTATTGCCATAAACAAAATTTTTTTAATGTTCACCCAACAACATTTGACAATAATTTCTAAAATATACATTTGCTTAGAACATTTGAAAAATGCATTGGCAGTTCTTTCATCATCAGTTTCCTGATATTTTAAAGTTTATCAAGTGTGTAAAATAAGTGTGTCTCCCTATGGGTAAATAACTCACTGAGTGCTCCAAAACTAGCATATAACACTATATGTGGTACTTCACCTTTAAGTTGACTTTCATTGCAGTGTAATACCCAGGATCAAGTGCTGCTACAATGGCCAGGTGGAGAGTCTGCTAACATGTCAATCCTTGTAGTACATGCCATCATCATACTGCTCACATATGGCAGACCTCTGGGTAAGTGTAGTTCATGCCATCATCATACTGCTCACATATGGCAGACCTCTCGGTAAGTGTAGTACATGCCATCGTCATACGGCTCACATATGGCAGACCTCTGGGTAAGTGTAGTACATGCCATCATCATACCGCTCACATATGGCAGACCTCTGGGTAAGTGTAGTACATGCCATCATCATACCGCTCACATATGGCAGACCTCTGGGTAAGTGTAGTACATGCCATCATCCTACCGCTCACATATGGCAGACCTCTGGGTAAGTGTAGTACATGCCATCATCATACCGCTCACATATGGCAGACCTCTTGGTTAGTGTAGTACATGCCATCGTCATACGGCTCACATATGGCAGACTTCTGAGTAAGTGTAGTACATGCCATCATCATACCGCTCACATATGGCAGACCTCTGGGTAAGTGTAGTACATGCCATCATCATACCGCTCACATATGGCAGACCTCTGGGTAAGTGTAGTACATGCCATCATCATACTGCTCACATGTGGCAGACCTCTGGGTAAGTGTAGTACATGCCATCATCATACTGCTCACATGTGGCAGACCTCTGGGTAAGTGTAGTACATGTCATCATCATACTGCTCACATGTGGCAGACCTCTGGGTAAGTGTAGTACATGCTGTCATTTTACTGTTCATGTATGGCATACATTCTTAATGCATTAAATTGGAAATATCTTAATGTTCTTCATATTGTGTAAAATTATAAGTAGGTTTAGTATAGGAGCAAGTTTACAACATAAATATAAAAGAATATCTAATGTATGGTAATGTTTTTTATTCTGATTCTAACAGTTTGCTGTCAGGGAGCCTAATTAGTACAATTAAATGATAATTTAACTAGCCCAATTACCCAAATGCGAGTAGGTAGTTACCAGTTTCACCACCAGGTGGCTGATTCAGGTGGCTGTTTTCAGTAGTCATACATCTTTGAAGTTCAGTGGAATAATGAAGTCCTAGTTACCTCGTGACCTTGACATCAGTCATGTGATCTTTATCCAGGGAATGGATCATTCTTACTTCATTTTTTCTATACTTTCATATGTACTACTCCCCTCAACAAACTGTTTATAATTTCATAAATCCAGTTATTGCGTAATTATTATTTATTGATGTAATGTTTATAAATGGATTTGTTGATTGAGTATTTAAGTGTTTTATCATTCCTGTGCAGGTGACTCTCATTTTGATGAGTTGTTAAAGATCTGGTTCCCTGAAGGAGGTTCTCCCCCAACAGCCTACCTGGTTGACACTTCAGAGGAAGCCTTGCTGCTTCCTGATTGGCTGAAATTAAGGATGATAAGATCTACTGTAGGCTCGTTGGTTGATGCAGGTAATTTGAAAACTTCTGGTTTGTAGGTTAATACACTATAATTTTAATTGTTGTGTTGATTATGCTAAAGGTCCTCCTGAACAGTGCCTCCTGAACAATTACATGTTTCAGACCACTCAATAAATGTCTGTATTGACTTGATGGGTTTTACACGAAAGCTTTACATGTACTCTGTTCTAAATTTGAAATACATGTATTTGATATTGATACACTAGATTGATGGAGGAAGAAGCATAAATTAGATTATATTTGTTTAGCCCTACAGGACTTGGAGCCAGGAAAGCTGCTGCTGTTTGTCCAGTCATTTGGTATGCCTGTCGCCAGCATGAGTAAGCTACTCTCTTGTCTTGACCAGGCTACCGAACTAGGCCCCTCAGCCATGGAACAGGTACATACATTGCCACTATGTGGAAGGTTAGAAGATGTAATATTACTTACATAACAATTAAATATAAGGTATTTCCTGAGGGAAATATCTGTATCTCTGTGTAAGATAATCTTAATGCATGTATATTAGGGCTCTTACAGTTAACCAAAAATGTGCTGTTAAACAGTTCTCAGCATTATTGATCCTCCTAAATCTTATAAAGCTCATTGTTGGGGCTATTTTGACTTTCCAACAATGGATGATGTTCCAATCGCAGAAAAGATGATACACAAGTTGTGCAAAGTTGTTGTATAGGAGAGAGATACTTGTAAAAAAATGAATGGAGCAAGTCTCAACGAAAATGTTTTGGTTTGAGAATAAAGTCAATAAAATGGTGGCTTGATCACAGATAAGATAATTATCTCATTGTTTCTCTAAAACACTGCTGATTATCTGCCTATTATGCTATTAATTTACCTTCATGAGGTATCTGTTGGGGGTAAAATCTGTTGCAATACTTTCTGTCCTCCTTTGCTGACTAAGCTTTATCTGAATTTTTCATTAGGCCGAAAAACCAAACAAAAATCAAACCGGGAAACAAACAGAGGAATTGTGAACCTGTTGGAACCCTAATGTAAATCCTTTTGATAATTTTGCGTTCAAATATTATGTAAAAATATACAAGGTAGTAGGTACAATGTAATAATTGTTTGATCGTGTTGACTTTTGGACCAACACCGACATTTTTTACACTCTTAGGTTGATACTGACAGATCTGGTTACATGGCCCAGTTGATAGAGGTCCAACAGATGAGGGGGGCTATGGGAGGAGACAAGTTCCGTGCAGTGCTCCTTGGGGGTAAAGAACCGACTCCAGACCCTGGACTCGGCATCAATCTCCCTAAGATGAGCACTGAGAGACCTGTAGTTGAGACTCACAGAACTGATTTTGACAACCTTCCGAGTGATCAGAAAAAACTTCAACACTATATACTGCAGGTTAGTGATGCACTTCATCACGTATGGCTCAGAGTCACATTGTCTGTCTTGTTACATCAATTCACATTAAGTGATTAGTGGATTATGTTTTTATTCTTTGTTTCTTATTCAGATGTTTAATGTTGATGTCCCAAAGGATGTGTGTAGTGTACACAGCAAGTACCGCACCCTCCAGCTAGCTATTCTGAAAGAACCACTTCTATGGGAGCATGTAGTCCTTGCACTAGGGACACTTCTACACTCAGGCTACCAGGACAGTCTACTAGCTGCAATGTACAACATGCAAACTGTCTCCTGTCAGCTTATTAGACTTCTCAATGCAAAGCAGGTACACACTGAAGCATTAGTCATTGTCTAACCCAATATATTCAAATTAGAACACATTGATTTCAAAACAAGTGTCAATTAATGTGACATCTGATCAGGACATTTACAGGGGAGTACCTCATGTATGATAAAGACAAGTTGCGTCCACTAAAGAGTGTTCCAAATATCTATCTGCATATATAAATATATATATGAACATTACCAAAAATATCATATTGTATAATATATTTTGTATAAAATTTACTATCTGGTGCCTATTTTTAGAGTTCTAAGGGTAGAGAGGACAACACCCTGGCCCCCATACTGCAGATACTGCAACAAAAGGGGCCCACATCATCACTTAAGTCATTGGTGGAACAATGTCAGAAGCAGGACAAAGCTAGAACAAACAAGCACTCTCAGTCCAGTGGCTCAAATACACAGGCAAATATAAACAAAGGTTTGTATCTTCATGTTAAATTTAAAGTTGTTTATAAACCCTTTAAAATGTAGAGTTTGATATTTGTTGTGCGTAATACATGGTTACATATTCTAGCAGTAAAAGCCTAAAAATAATTTAAGTGAATAAGTGTTTCATGATATAATTGTAGTACTAACTGAAGGGAAAAGGTTATTTGGAGCATCACTGGAGGAGTTTGTTCACAAGCATTTCAACTCAGACACTTCAGGGTAAGATATTCCAATTGCTGTATTAGACTTTAAAATTATGGTAAATGTCATGTACAATATGGTACATAATGATGGTACATGTCATGTACAATGTGGAACATAATGATGGTACATGTCATGTACAATGTGGAACATAATGATGGTACATGTCATGTACAATGTGGAACATAATGATGGTACATGTCATGTACAATGTGGAACATAATGATGGTACATGTCATGTACAATGTGGAACATAATGATGGTACATGTCATTTACAATGTGGAACATAATGATGGTACATGTCATGTACAATGTGGAACATAATGATGGAACATGTCATGTACAATGTGGAACATAATGATGGTACATGTCATGTACAATGTGGAACATTATGATGGTACATGTCATGTACAATGTGGAACATAATGATGGTACATGTCATGTACAATGTGGACCATGATGCTTATGTAATGAAAGTATCAGCTACAATGGAATGACTTATTTATACATTCTATATATCTAATTTGATAATTTTGATGTCACTATCACAAGTGCTGACATGTTGTTATGGTCTCCAACTTCTTTTTTTTTATTTACTTTTTAGTTCGGAGGAAAATATGTAAAGCAATAACAGTACAGTTACATGGAAAGACTTACATTTTGCAATAGTGTTTTGAATACAATCTAGTTCAAAGGATATTGAGTACCTTTGTCATTTTAGGGGGAAAATCATGGAAGTTAAATTAAAAAATGATACTTAGTCTTCAACTTTTTTGTCGATGGTGTTTAGCGTCAGTGTCTAACAAATGGCAGGTATTGATATTTTACCTGTTATTGCCTTGTTTATTAGTGTTTGTAACAAAGGCTGTTTACATTCGTGTAACAAATATCATAATTCTTTCATTTGGCCAATATATGACCAGATTGAAGTAATTCTGTGGTCATATAATGAAGCTAGAAATCATTGAATGTGAATATTTTCAACAGGTCTGGTAAATTGTTGGATTGGTTCAGCACATTTGAACCAGAGATTATCTCAAATCAACCAGAGCTGAAGGAGAAACTACTTTTCTCTGCCATTGAGGCCAAGTCTGGAGATGCTAAGTCAGGAGAGGCCATGTCTTGTAGGCCCTATCTCTTAGCTCTACTTACACACAAGACCAACTGGACCACCCTCAACAGATGTATTGATACTCTGTTATGTGAAGAACAAATTGCAAATAGGTACATGTTTAAATTAATCAATTTAAGTAATATTGTAATAAATATACAGGAGGCCTGCTGTCTAATGTGTTACAGCTTCAAACCGCATTTCAACATAAACCTAAGCGATGATATTTTTGTTGCGCATTATTTCAGAGATCACGAGTCTGTCTTAGACTTTCTATGGGCCTGTATACACATACCAAAGATATGGCAAGGTAGAGACAAGAATGTTTCTAAGGTAAGTTGATTTAATGGGGCATATAGGTTGCAACTTTTTATGTGGCTACAATTGCAAGAACCAATCCAGGCCATTCATACCTGTAGATGTTCCTGACAGGTTTGGGTCATTCATAGGTTTGGAAGTCAATGTCAAAATTCACATATTATATTGATGAAAATAATATACTAGATGCGAAGAGAAATAATCTTGATTTACTTCATTAAATATTCAAAATTTAGTTTAAATGATATCAAATTTGAAGTCTACATGTAAAATTGCATCCAGAAATGTGGTTTAAAGAAGTATTTACCAACTTAAAAGTTAATGTTCTTTGAAATGTGACTTATAGGTCGGGGAGATTGTAATATACAATCAATATTGCTTGGTATGCAAATTATTTAGGAAAGTGTTCACAAGACATTTTCAACAAAGTTCGAGGGGGATATGATAGAGAAGCTGTCCATCCATTGATGTGTCTGGGCGATAACTCAAATACTGGTTGATGGATTTTGTTCAAATTTTATAGGCTTATACCTTATGTGTGTAGGACCTGCTCTAGAAGGAATTTTTAACATGGCCACTCAATTTAAAATGGCCACCATACTAAAATTTAGAGACAATGGAGCTGTGTCGAAGAAGAAATTTTCAAGATTTCCCCTATTTATCAAAACATGTTTTGTTTGGTGTAATTTTCTACTTAGTGGAGTAGCCGTTTTCTTGCATTGTTAAATTGTTCTGTTTTTCAAGTTCCTTGTGTCCTTGTTTTTACTTTTATTTAGAACGCAGTTGTGGAGAAAGTACTGAAGGTATCGCCACAACAAGCACGAGTGATTACCAGGTACATTGTGTCAGAGCTGATACAGATTGATGAGAAGTCAACGCAGCATTTGTTAGCAAGGAGACTTCTCCTGCTCCTACACTGTCTGCAGGGAAGCCAGGAGTGCACCAAAGCTGTGGTTCATTACCTGGCTTCCTCAAGAGACAAGTGAGTTTTTCGGCAATTGCAAAATATTTGACAATCTAGCAACAGCAAGGCATGGATTTTTTCTTTTCTTATTTATTTACTTGAACGAGTATAATAAAGCTCCCAAATATCAAATCCGATTAAAACAGATGTTTTGCTTGTTTTGCAGACCAGAGAAAGAGGGAAAGGTGTGTGAGAGTTTGCTATTGAGTCTGTACACAGAGAAGCCAAATATAATTAACATGTTGGATGACTGCAACTTTCTCTTCAACCATTCTATGCTGGCAGCCTCAACTAGTTCCCAGGTAATAAATATTACCATCTGAATAAGTACATGTACTTGCTGCAAAAAATAATACCAAAATAATGTAATATTATTTTATCGCATTTTAAGGTTAGTGTGGATAATTAAATAAATTAAAAGTAAACCTGTCTAAGATTTCATGGATACATTATTTTTGCTTCATCTAAATTACCTGTATAGCCATACAAGAATTACCATAAAGCCATACATGGCATACCTGTATAACGATTCATGATTTACAACATAGCCATACATGAATTACCTGTATAGCCATACAAGAATTACCATATAGCCATACATGGCATACCTGAATAACAATTCATGATTTACAACATAGCCATACATGATTTACCTGTATAGCCATACATGAATTACCATAAAGCCATACATGGCATACCTGTATAACGATTCATGATTTACAACATAGCCATACATGATTTACCTGTATAGCCATACAAGAATTACCATAAAGCCATACATGGCATACCTGTATAACGATTCATGATTTACAACATAGCCATACATGAATTACCTGTATAGCCATACATGAATTACCTGTATAGCCATACAAGAATTACCATATAGCCATACATGGCATACCTGAATAACAATTCTTGATTTACAACATAGCCATACATGGTATACCCGTATAAACATACATGATTTACCTGTATAGCCATACAAGAATTACCATATAGCCATACATAGCATACCTGAATAACAATTCTTGATTTACAACATAGCCATACATGATTTACCTGTATAGCCATACAAGAATTTCCATATAGCCATACATGGCATACCTGTATAACAATTCATGATTTACAACATAGCCATACATGGTATACCCGTATAAACATACATGAATTACCTGTATAGCCATACAAGAATTACCATATAGCCACACATGGCATATCTGTATAACAATTCATGATTCGCAACATAGCCATACATGAATTACCTGTATAGCCATACAAGAATTACCATATAGCCACACATGGCATATCTGTATAACAATTCATGATTTGCAACATAGCCATACATGGTATACCCGTATAAACATACATGAATGAAGCCATACAAGAATTACCATAAAGCCATACATGGCATACCTGTATAACGATTCTTGATTTACAACATAGCTAAACATGATTTACCTGAAAAAAACATTGAATGATCTCAATCAAATGGTCTTTCTTGCAAGGCTAAATTATTTGATACCTACTGGAATGCCATTAAGCTGTATGGTCAATAGAACGATAGATATTCATTGAGAATGTGTTCACATTTCTTCAAAAACTAGAATCTTGTGAATGAAAAAACCTTGAAACGTAAATGCCTCCAAATACTCTTCTAGCGTTGATGTTTGAATTTTTACTGTATAATGGGATGCCTGTATTTTACCAGATGGACAGAGCTAGCCACCACTTGTTGACATCACTAGCTGATACTGGGAAGGGCAAGAAGTACCAGAACAAGATGTATGATGCCAACATAGCCCTGAGAAAGATAGCAGCACACCACCCAACTTTGCTCCTCAGGTATTTAGAACAATGTGAACTGGATATAGCATTCAGGGATTACAATTTCTATTTAATGGGTTCAGTTGTGAATCAAATAATCAGTTGGCCATCTCTTCAGAGTTAATTGAATCGTCATTCTGAATATATCTTAGAACATATTTGATGTTACTGAATACTGTTATATGATATCATATTTTAATGTTGCAGACAACTTCCCCTAATGGCCTCTCTACTGAAGGGAAGAACCTATTACACATTTGGTGAGTTTCAGGCCAGGAACAACCTCCTGCTCTTCACTCACGTCCTGGGCATCATGGATGCTCTACAACCTTATATATTCAAGAACCACTCTACAGCTTTAGCTGAAGTGTTGGATCGCTACTTTGAGCTCATGAGGGTAAGGAATGATCTACAATACCCAGACAAATAGAGCCAAGAAGTATTTTACGTATTTACATGAAATACACTCTTTGATCTCATTATTTTATGGTTTCCTTCACTAAAAAGGGATATGCCATTATTTTCAGGTGCATGCAACAAAAGACCACCAGGTGGCTCCACTAGTGAACAAATATATGAGGTTCCTGAACTCCTTCATCAGCGCAGACCCCTTAGAGGCATCACAAATACTGCAATCACATCTCTCAACTCTCAAGTAGGCAATAACTTTTCTCGCTTGATTACCTTGCAATTACATATTATATGTGCATTCCCAAAATATTGATTTACTCTTAGGCAGTCTAAAAGACTCAATTTTATTACCTCCCATATTGATATAAAAAGTATTCCAGATGAACTAAATGATTCTCTCAATTTCTTCAACAGCTTGATATCACAGACCTACCCCGATTTTGCTTTGGTTCGTTCCATTATTGCAAGTGTTGGCTTGCCACGTCAACAGACAGAAGCCAGTGAGAATGGAGTTGAAGATGATTGCCCCATTGAACAGCCAAGACCAAGCTCACCATGGCGACTTGCCCAACTAGCACCATTCCTTAAGAATATTTCTGCTGGCTCATCACTCGCCACTGTAACTAGCGTGTTGATTGACTTAGATGAAACTTCAAAACGCAAACTGGATGTTCTTGAGCATTTCTTGGTATGCAATCGTCAACCTAGTTGATATTTATATGCTTCACTTTTGAATATAAATTGAGTTTTTTATATCATCAACTAAGATAAAGTGATTGTGCTAATTGTTAAGAGTTTGTGACATTCAAGATGACATCTTGTCTGTGATAGGGAAGATTGAATGATGATGTTATACTATCTCCTGTCGGTGACACCTTCTAAGATTATAAATTATTGTGCTATATGTCTCCAGGATGACTTGAAAAGATTGCTGACTGTGACAGATGAGAAATGTAGGAAGCTGTCCTTCACCCTGGTCATGAGGCATATCAGACAGAACCCAGGGTAAGCTACTATATATCTTATATAATTCTTCAAGTTGGGCTTTACTTCCTTTCTCATGTAATTACTTTAACAAGGATATAATTATTTTAAACCAGGAATGTCTCCTCTTCTTTTTTAAGGTTAAATCTCTTACTCGGAATCATTATGTGAAAAGATTGAATATTGATTAATGTGAAACATGTCAAATTAGGGACAAAGGAGCTCTGCTATAGAAGAAATTTTCAAGATGGCAGCTGAATTCCAAAATGGCCACCATTTTTCGTAAAATAACGTAATCTTTGATAACTCAAAAACCGGTTGTCGAATTTGGTTGACATTTCAAATGCTGATGCCTAGAGACAAAAAGCTCTGCTCAAGGAGACATTTTCTAGATGGCCACAGAATTTCAAAATGGCTGCCATTTTTCGCAAAAAAACATAATCTTTAATAACTCAAATACCAGCGGACAGATTTGGTTCAAATTTTATATGCTGATACCTACAGACAAAGGAGCTCCTCTCGAGAAGGAATTATAAAGATGGCAGCTGAATTTTCAAATTTGGCGTAATTTTTTGTAAAAAGACGTGATCTTTGATAACTCGAATACAAGTGGACAGATTTGGTTCAACTTTTACATACTGATGCCTTGGTATGAAGGAGCTCTAATAAACCAAGTGCCACTTGATGGATTTGGTTCAAATTTTTTCTGCTCATGCCTAGTGACAAAGGAGCTCTGCTCAAGAAGAAATTCTCAAGTTGGCAGTTGAATTTCAAAATGGCCACCGTTTTCCGTAAAAAACATAATCTTTAATAACTCAAATAGACAAATACTATTTGCAATGCTGTTTTCAAGTTGTAGTGTAGTTTTGAATTGTTGTGTTTCATCATTGCAGGAGTGGCAAGGATTTTGTACCAACAATTCTACAGTGTCTTGATAGCAGTAATTACGAAGTAGTCAGCTCTGCACTCACCAACATTGCAGAGTTTACTTTACTATGTAGAGGTAAGAGACAGATTATTGATAAATTAAATTATGACCGGAATCCTAACTTACAATATAACCTAAGAGTTGTCAAGGAATTTGGCTTATCCAGTAGTGTGAATACTTGTGTATTAAATAGAGGAGTTGCTATATAGATGGATAAATAGATTGCAGTAGGGGTTTTGGATAAGCCAGAATAGTATTCATAATATGGGGACATATGATACAAATCACTTTATTTCTTGATTTATCAAATATTTCCAATTGGAGTAATGTAAAACATTGTTTGTCAGTGGGAATTTAGCCTGACCTTTTTCAGAAAACTTAAACATTTAAATTGGTTTAATAGGAAACTACAGATAGAATTCAAATAAATTATCAAATTGAAAAAAATTTAAGTTTTTAATGGTTAAAACTTCGGATCTCCTAAAATCTCATTAAAAACGAGACTTCAACAAGATTTCAGAAATATGTAGTAAACCCTCTATTGCCTCACAGAATCAAACAAATTACTTTATTTCAACACATTTGAACAGAACTGAGTTCTTCATTTTGTCAATTTGCTTTTCTTTGAATATTTAGAATCAGAGATATAGGGCTGGCAAAGGTGCTACTAGAACATCTACATGTATAGTATATAAATCCATGTATCCTATATTCTTACAAATAAAAAGAATTCTCAAAAATAATTGGTGATATCAAATTGTGAAGTTATTTATGTTTTTAAAATGTGTTCAATAACCCTATCACTATTCAGATTGGTATCAATGTTTGCATCCACATTTAATTCAATATGAGATTTAAAGTGTTAGTGTTTCTCGAAAGTAATGTGAAAGTTGCTTTAAACCATGGCCCATGTTTAAACATACCTTTGATTTTTATTTCATATTTTCAGAAATGGCTGATGTCTTGTTGGAAAAGGTATTCATTATAGGTATTCGGCTGAACATTGACACACATACATATATCACTGAAGCTATGCAGCTACTAAACATGGACAATTCATTGCATACCACAGTCTAAATGTTTCAAAGCCTCTACTGATGGAGCAAACTATTGATTTTAAACATATGACATTCTTATGAGGCATCAACAATTGTATGAAGAAATGCTGTAATTTGTATATCTACCATGTATGAAGACACCTTTATACAACATGTGTTCAAAGGGAAATTTAAAGGAATATTCCTTGTCAAACCATCTCTCTCCTCATATGGTAGCTATAACCACATATATGCTTGCCATGTTTAGCAAAACACGCAAAAATGTTTTGATATGGTCAAATTTGATCACTTAGAAATGTGATTCTCAATTCCAGTAAGCTGCCATCTTTTAAAATTTCACACAGGAAGTGATGTCATCGACTCTCAACTTTGCATATAGCATTAGGTGAGGAGCTATTAAGAATTACAAAACCAGCTAAATATTCTTTTTCAACTTTGTATCTTATTTAATCCTTCTGAAAATCTCTTCTTTTATTCTAAGTTGACAAGCCCTGAAAATATTTTTGCACAGAAAGTAATGATCACTTGTCAAGAAGTGATTCTATGCTACTTTCCTATACTGTTATGAGCAAGGTTATAGAAGTTGAGAGTTGATGACATCACTTCCTGCAAGAAATCTTAAAAGATGGCAGCTTACTGGAAATAAACACTAGCTTTTTAAATGATCAATATTGACCATATTAAAATATTTTCCCATGTTTTGCTAAATATGGAAACTATATATATGATTATAGCTACCATATCAAGAGAGAAAGGGTCTGGCAAGGAATATTCCTTTAAGCGAATCTTAAACAGAGTGCAAAAATTATACCACAAGCGGGACCACAAGGACATTTACATGTTTCCTTGAAAACCTTGGTACTAATTTCATTAATTGTGAATGTTTTATGGACTTGGTATGGATGTCTGACTGATTGTGAACATGAATATCCCATCTGTCAGTTGCTATGAATAAGATTAGTATGTAAATGTATCCTTATTGTATAATATTAACATGATAGCTAAGCAGTTAATAAAACAATATAGGCTTAGTAAAGACTGTTTCGTTCAGAGTTACTTAAGATATAGTATTTCAATATGCCAAATGAATTTAATTAATGTGGAAGTAACTTATCTGGCACTGCTCATCAACTTGTTTATCAACATGTAGGGAAACATAAGCAATTACGCATGTGGATGGCTTGAGCTTTATATTTGCCCTAAGCCATCGATTTACCCTTTTATTGAAAAAAATGCACATGGTATGGGTGTCTTTAAAAGTATACTAAGTCGCAATGGCAATATTCAATACAAGACAATGATTTTGGATTGCTTCTTAAAACACTTTAAAATTCAATCAACACATTTTATTACTTATTATTTCTTTTTTCTCTTAAATATAAAAATATATGATATAAAAATATATGACAACTCTAGTAATCTGATCAACAGCTACAGTGTGCTCCGGAGAGTGCTGGAGGCTTTTTGGCACAGTGGCACCATTCATATGCGTTCAAGAGCCATTGGGAAATGAAACCCCATGGTGAATTCCATAACAATTGCGATTATATTGCTATAACATAATTAACTTTATTAAAAACCTTCAATCTGTTTATTGTTAAACACTACTTATAATAGAAAACCTGAAACTTTTTAATGGTGAGTTATATGATTTAAAGCTGATCCGATTTAGATGTTAAGACGGTATATACCTCAGTAGTGGTATGCATTCAACTATATTTAAAGTATAAGTCCCAATCACTTTGCTGTATCCTACTAGATGTAGAAAGATCTCATGTTTTTGAAAATTAGGCTTAAGTTCTGCAATAGGAGCCATATATGGACAACTGCGCACAAACCGAATAGCCTCGGACAAGAATCGTACAAAGTCTAGTTAATTTGCATGTGAGTATAGAAACAATGATGCATAATGTTTCAGGGAGTAAGGAGGGCCAAGGGTGTAATACTTTCGTTTCTTAAATCGTAGGTCCAATTGACATAAATGTATAGCGTGTCAAAGAGCGGGGGTGTTAAATCAATGGGATGTGGCCCAGTACAGACCAAACCTTCTTGACATAACCGCTGCATATGGTAATGAATGGTATGAATCAAAACGTTTATTGAAATGTGCTCGACGATTCCCATAGTTATAAGTATTGACGGAATTCAAAAGTGATGAGGCCGATTGTACTTGATCCGCCTTCACAGTGCCCACGTTTCTGTTTATGTAAACGAAAACACTCGATCTAACCTGCACTGGTCACACTTAGTTCCAATTTAATTACTTGAATAAATATTTATGGATCTGTTGTGATTAAATCGTTTCTCCACAATAGAGATCCTTGTTTTGAGAACTACTTAATATATTTTAGAGCCCTCCCAAACTAGCCATTAGCATGCTTACCAGTGGGGTCAAATTGTGTTTGAACATAACAACCATTGTGTCGTTGTGGTTAGAACATTTAAGAGTGTGACCGCCACAACGTTTTCTTAATTAAAGGGTTATGTTGAACAAATTCGAAAACATACTTGACCACTGTTGGAATATTTTAGAGTGTGTCTTATATTTGTTTGAGAAAGATTTCTTACGACACAAGTAGAGAAGGTGGCTGTATGGCTATTGTGTAAAGAGCAAATATGAACAGAGCAGAAGTTCATGATACACTAAACAACGTGTAGGTATGTCCAGCTACTGGAATCATAGAAGGCTAATCGGTAAGCAATAGAGATGTACCTGTAATATCGATTGAATGAAAAAATACACTCTTTTAAGTCTTTTGGGATCAATTTACTAAACTGCTCGAGACCGTCAAATTATAAGACTGGATCAATCATCATCGGGATGCATAAGTCATGTAAGTGGACTCTAGCAAGTATTTTGGGTCTGCAACGAGGAACAATGCAATCTTCTGAGTGAAAACCATGAAATTGCTTGATATTTCAACTACCTTGCGTGTTGGGCACATTGTTAATCAACTTGAACATTTAGTTCTTGTAGAAACAAACGTATATTGCTATTACACGCTACAGTTGATAAACTAACCCAAGCCACAATGCAAATATTTAGCTGTCGATGTTATCTCAGAAAATTGAAGAAATGCGATTTGAATGGAAACAATATCCAAGAAATATTTGCGGTGCCAGAAACGTTCACAGCCATACAAAGAACATTGGACTTATGGCTATTTAGTATATACTGTGTTTATTTATTTTTCAGAATACATGATTAACTCAAGAAATTGGAACAAGAAGTGTCAAAGAATCCCACATATAATGTTATATAGCATGATGATTTTAAGTACAACGGGAATTATCTGATTAACAATTAACGACGTCTTTGATTTAGAAGGTATAAGAAATGATGTGAATGACTGTATTAAAGATGTAAGTGCGGATTGTATAAGTACGGACAAGGTACACCATGTCTAGTCAATTTCTTGAGGAAATAAAAAATGGTTCTCAGCCAAAGGGACTCTACCAGACGAAACGTTCAAATGGAATCCCTCTTCAAGATCCCAATGTTGTACGACACTTAAATACCATCTACATGCGTGCAGCTGACGGCAGGATATCTTCAATTACGTCAGAGTTTCATGACGTCACGAGGAGACGTGAAAGTCGGGGTCCACCTATTGGTGCAACCTTGGAGGAAACAATAGATGCTTACAATAAGAAAATGCAGATGAGTGCGTTTAAAGTGAAGCTGATAAGTAAGGTAAGAATAAATATGATCACAATGTAGATTCATGAAATGCTTCTTTCGAGCGTTAAACCTAAGTTTTTACATATATTTACGTAGCCTGACAGACTACTGCAATAATTGCCGTCGAAAAATATATTAATTTCACGGAGAAATTACCCATAAAATCCTATATTAAGAATTGTATAAGGGCAATGCATTTCTGTATAGTCTCTTGGTCATTACTATTTTCCTTTGGGATTTAGGTAGTTAGTCTATTGTGTTATTGAAGAATTAATCTGTAAAAGTATAATCAAACAGCACAGAGGGCAATAGTGCTATTCCATGTTCGACCAAAGGTCATTTAAAGTGTATTAATTGGCAAACCGTGTTTAATATTCAAATTATATTTTAAACCTGTCTTCTCAAACGTGCAGATTCATGTTGATAGCCGATCTTTCCGTTCATTCCAACGTTTCAGCAATGATACGATTGATTTATTCATGGGCTTTTTACTATGATAATAATATATTAATTCTTCCACTACATATCTCTCAGTTTAACTTTTTATACGATTGTTCACATGCTTGACCCTGGTCTGAAAGTATTAATTGAATACTTCGCCATATAATCATTTGCTCAAACTTTCAAGTAGTTTACTGACAACTTTTACCAATGGGTGGATATTTAAATACTCCATTGTGTAAATTAAATAGCTACAATTTCAATAGTATTTTCTTATGGGTTTGTTTAAGATTGATACCTTTCAACAATGTGATATAGGACATTGAGAGTACCTGAGAGTAAATAATGAATTAAGCAACATACTTCAGCTCAAAAGAATTTGAAAAATAGATTAAATATATTCTTTGGGTACATGAAAGGTCCCCAAGATTGTAAAGGTAAAATCCTCTTGTCATTTTAATTAAAAAATATAATTGAAACACCTTTTGACCCCTGATCGTGATATAATACAAACACTGGTATGTATTCCATACTTGATGAGGTTTCAGGTACATAATAAATCGGGTATATATTCCATATCTTTACGATGGCTATATGTCCCGCCCCGGGAATTCACGTCATAACTATCTCCGCACTGCTAAAAGACGAAGGGTCAATTTCTACTGTTAACCATCTTACTGTTCAAACATTTTTTTGTATTTATACCTTCATGAGAGAAATACATGTCAAATAGCCTATTTAAAAATGATTGCATATTTTGCAAGTCAACACACCAGAGCATATTTGGATACGTCCTTATTATTTCAAACCGAGGTATGGAATACAACAGTTATGCACGGTCGGTTTGGATACAGGGAATACCCTTTGAGATATACAATATATCTTCCCTTGGTCCCCTCGGGAAGATGTATTGTATATCCCTCGGGATATTCCCTGTATCCAAAACCTCCCAGTGCATAACCCCTATTTATCCGGATCAGAGGGATATAGATCGAGTATCACGTGAAGATATATTTGATATGTGGATCAAGATATAAAATTTCAGCAAAAAATCCCCAAACCATCGAACATCTCTTTTGAAACGATCGAATATCACTTTGAAACCATCGAATATCACTTTTTAAAAGGTGATATTCGATGGTTTCATAAGTGATATTCGATCGTTTTGTTTTCATTTTTTCAATTTTTTCATTATTTAAAAAAATTCTATTCAAAACGAAAAATTGAAAAAATGTTCAATTTAAAAAAAATTAAATTTCCATAAAAAAATTGAAAAAAGATTTCAACATTTTTAATCCTAAAATATATTTTTCAATTTTTTCGCTGATGATGTTTTCCCATTGGATAAACGGACAACCCCATGGATATAAATAGCTTTACTCACTCGCTGCGCTGACTCGCGAAGATATCGATATCCACTCATGGATATAAATGATATTTTTTCGAGGATATTTTATAGGATATTCCTATAGTAGCCTATCTGATAGGAATTTTTCAATGAAAAAGAATGTCCTTTCAATCATACATGTGGGAAATTGCATTATTCAAGGATAACAGCCGATGCTCATTCAAAGCACAACTGAAATAATCCATTCACGAAACCAGAGATAACAAGTTTTAGCCATTGTCTATCCAACTCCAGAATCCCCCGTTGCATTGTGATGAACATAATTTTGACTATGGATTTGTTTGTTATTTTTAGAATCCTGCTAAGTACGAAGGTGTGCTCAGATTCTTCTTGGAGAATGGCCACCACAGGTTGACGAAGGCTGTGCGACTGCAGAACGACACCTGTGTACGGGACTTGCTAACCCTGTTGCTCTCCAAGGTAGACGTTGAGAATAAGCATGATGTCGGGAGGTGGGGGAAGTCACTTTACCAGGTGGTTGGACGAGGTGAATATAAATATTCATATTTTTGATTTACTGAGAATAAAATCAGGTCATCTAATCGAGATCTGTGTGTTGGTGTGTATACAATTCTTGGCGATTGATAGTAA
The DNA here is from genome assembly GCA_903813345.2 of Owenia fusiformis. Classification (NCBI taxonomy): domain Eukaryota; kingdom Metazoa; phylum Annelida; class Polychaeta; order Sabellida; family Oweniidae; genus Owenia; species Owenia fusiformis. Next base: position 17,036,655 of record CAIIXF020000009.1, on the reverse strand, counting down.
TCAAGATAGCATGGGCGTCGCATTATCCATGTTTTTGGATGATACCAGGATTAAACATTATGCAGGACAGTGTTGTGGACATTGCAATCCATTGGGTTCACGAATCGTCAAAGTACAGCGTCAAAATATAACGCAAATATAATATTGCTTTTATCAATAATGAGTCAGTTCACCATCAAGTAGATATTGCATTCTTTCGTCATTGAGGTGTATTGGACATCTACTTCAAATGATCCACATCAACATAATAAGTTCGTTGTACATCCACCCATCCCGTCATCTATCTCTCATTGTTGACTGAATTTCGCAAAATCCACTCGAATTTGTGTTTCACTGTTTATATATAAGCAACAGTAAAACAATCGTAAATATGAGTTCACGAACATATATCTAGAGTTTATGTAAAGGTGCTTTACGTTGTTATTACAATCAAAGAAACTGTACGTTGACCGCATTGCAGTACGTTGACCAAGTGATATTACTCTCCTTTCAATTGACGGAAATGTTCTTGCCATGATCAACATACAGACAACCTCGTCAATGTACAGTTCTGTTTTATATTATACCAAATGAATGATCATATGTTTAATTTTCAACTGACGTAATATTAGTAGTGTAAGCTAGTTATTTAGAGAGACATTTTCAGAGGGGAAGTAATAATAAAACGGACTGCAAAAAGAAGCAAAATTTTCCATTCGGTCAATTATGTTAATGCGCTCAGAAAAAAATTAACCAGTGCTCGGGAAACTGTACGATATGACGGTATTTTTGACGCTTTACGTTGATACCATCATGGGTAGGCGTGACCGGGGCCGATACTTACTGGCCGTGCCTATACATGTTATACTATTCTGTAATATATGAAGCAATAGTTTTTCTTGGTTATTATTTTCATATAACGCGACCTCTTTACATCGATCACAAACGGAAATATCCAATGCATAAGTTACAATTATATGACCATTATACATTTTATAAATGATCCGCGATCAACCGCTGTCTTAATAACCACTCTACTATACCTTGAATTTGGTATTGATGAGCAACCCTTTTGGCTTATTTGTAATCATAAATGATTATGTTATTTGTTTTTATGTGTCTGTTCCTTATGAATGGTTTATCGGATGACTGTTAGATTTTAATAAGGTACTTTCAAAAATATACTAAACAATACAATCAGACAAACAGAGTATCTTATGCATTTCTAGAGTATGCTTTAGCCAAATTTTGAATTAACGCTGTTTACTTGTTTGGTATCAGTGGTGCGTGGAAGAGGGCGAGACTCAAGTTCTTGCTTTTGGATTTTGATTTTCAAATTGATAAATAAGTGATAACAGAAAGGTGAGGCTATTTTCTTGAGACATATTGCTTGAAGCTACCTTGAATTTTACCTAAAATGCAAATTATTCATTTGACAATAATTAGGTTCCCTATAGCTTCAGAATGCCCACAAAGCCCTGGACTTGTAATACTAATTCTGAAAAGACAATAGTTGAGTAATTATCCTGTCCAATAGGCTATGCCTTATTCTATAAACTTGCTTCATTCACACGCTAAATGAATTGCTTTTCATTTTGAAATAGTGAAGAATGCATATCCCTTGATAAATTTATGATATTTGCTCTAAAGCAAACAAAAAGGTCAAAGAAAATACATTAAAACTTCAGAAAAGAAATAACAATACATGGTGCCGAAAGAAATGCTTGAATACAGCATTGTCAAACTTAAGATTACATTGCTTAAAACTTTCAAAGAAAAAATCTAGGAAATTATGGGGATAGGAAAACCTTCAGTAAGCCTTTTGTAAAGAATCTGAAGCTTAATGAACTCTAATAATAGTTTATATATCACTTAATCCGCAGTGAGAATTGGATCAAACCTAAAGTTATTCTTCATAATCCGCTGATCAAGCTTGTTGTTGTAACTAATGCTGGGGCTGGAGGTCCAATTTTGGAGAAACTATCAGAGTCAAGCGGCTGCCCAACAGGGTGTCTCGGCTTAATGTACTAACAGGAGGGAATTCCTAAACAGCATGGCTATTCTTTTTTCAAATAGGATTCATTGTAAATTACCACACAGTGACATAGAATCACAGAAATAATGTGCGTTTCAGGTTCAAAAGTATTATTGGCGTTTTGCATTATGAAGGATGCAACAGTGTTATCAAACAATTAAGGTCTATGCATCGCCTCAATTAAATTGATACTATGTAGTGAAACAAGTTTCATTCATATTTGTTCATAGCAATAATTTGATTGTGTTTTTAGACGAAGTCAAACTGGACCAGGACGACAAGCCACTCGATATCGCAGTTAACGCTAGAACTACACCACATTTCATACTCCGAATGCAGAACACAGGGGCCCCGAGCGGCCAAACTCCAATTCTCAAAATATCGTCTAAGAGTCGAAGCAAATCAGCTGAGCGACCAACAAGAGGACGACTAATGGAGGAGAAGCAAAACACCTCATATGAGTGTGCCTTGAAAGATCCGCATGATAATAGCGATTATGGATTTCTAAAAGACAGTGAAGTAGCACCCTCGAGAAGGAACCCAGTGCAATCTTCATTTAGCTCGAGAAACAGTCGACTGTCTGTACGATCAGTTCATGAACAACATGTTCCTCAAAACATCACTCAGAAAGGCCCTGGTCAAGAGCCACGTGGTACTCTGAACAACCCAAGACTTGCCAAACTTGAAAGTGAACCAATTCAAACAACCATGTCAAACCGCTCACCTTCCGCTCAAGTCATCAAAAGTCTGAAAAAGAAAAGACAAAAAACACCTAGAACTAAAGACAATGGGTTTAGTAAGTCATTTAGTCTTAGAGAATCGAAGGCCAGATCAAAATCAATGGGTAATTTAAACAACCTTGATCGAATGAGTCTTAGGAAAAAGAGGAAAGGGAAAGAGAATGATGAACTTGATTCGCCTAACAGAACTGAATTATCAGTAGAGGAGACATTGCCAGGAATCCTCAAGATATTTGGAGAATCTATCGCTCCAGGGGCAAATTATAAAAGTGTTCTTGCCTCAAGCCGTTCTACATCTCAAGAGCTTGTGAAAGAAGCTTTAGAAAGGTATGGCATCTCCAAATCAAAAGCCAAACACTATGTACTCTGTGATGTCATTGGAAAATTCGGTGAAGGAGATAATCCTGTTTGGGAGACTCAATATGAACGAACCATTGGTGATACAGAAAAACCATTAATATTGCAATCATTCTGGAAACCAGGAGAAGGATATTCTAGAAGATTTGAGGTTAGAGTGAAATCTGAGCTATTAAACAATGAGGTAGATACTGTGACATCTGGACTTAATGCCAACGCTAGGAGAATGTTGATATCTCAGACCAGAAGTGATGCTATTCCTAACTTTGATAGATATGCAACTAGGAGTCCTAGCCCAATAGATTCAGACCAGGTGCATACTATGGAAGAAAGTACCAGTTCTAAATACTACGCCATGTCCAGTGGTAAAGCTCAGGTGTTGGAGATGTATGACTTTCACGATGGTGTACAATCATTACCATCGTGCTCAACAAGTAGTGACGGCGCCCCTTCCATTGTGACACTAAGCAGTTCATTTGCCATACGACCTCCAACAGAATGTCCGTATTTCCTCACTCTCCAAGGCAACGATACTAATAACGACAACATTATGTACATCCTTGCAGACTCTGTAGCACTGATAGGTCGACAAGGTGATGCAGAAGCAATGCCTGACATTGGCCTAAACGACCTCGATATTTTACCCAAACATTGCTGGGTGTGTAAGAAACCAATTCCTCAACAGGAGATAAATGAAAACTCATATTATTGTATCGTAACTTTGGACCCATTTCAAGGGGCATACGTTGCAGTAAACGGTATCCAAATTACATCGATCACAGAACTGAAACAAGGGGACATGGTCCATATTGGTGAAAAATATGTTTTCATGTTTAAAGACCCGACACTCCCGTCTTCAACTGCCTCTACTGCTACATGGGTGTCTGCTAAAGGCATCCAGCATGTTGATGATGTCATTGATGTTGCCTCGGATGAGATATCCATACCAGTACAGATGGAGCATGCAACTCCTGGCTCAAGGAAAGACGAGGACTCAACCAATGCAGAAGTTCATGAATGGAGAAGGCATCGTCGAGATGAATACAATGCAGACCATAATAAACTGAAGCTGTCCTACAGGCAAGAACGTGAGGACGAGCTCCTTGAAAACATAATTACATCCTATGATGCTGTCAATACAAAGTTCAAACTCTTGCCAGCATATTTACTACCTTTGTGTGTGGAGTTTTCATCAATCCGCTTTGCCCAGGAGTCAACAAGGGAGCTGCTGCTGAAGATAGCTAGCCTTGTGCAAAGTGTAGTTTGGGTGAGTAAACTAACAATTTAATATGATTAAGTGCTCACTTTATTTTAATAATTATGATTTTATTAGATGGAGCTTCTCAATTTTAATTCATAGTTGGCTCTTTGTTCTGATTTTAGCAATTCATGGTGGGTGTTAAGTTTTGACCAGCTTTTCATAATTATTCTTAGTATTGGGGTTCACATTTTTTGTTTTTCAATTCTTAAACGAATGTATGTAGCATGGTTAAGATTGTACGAGTTGTTTTCGCTTTCGCTTTGAATCAAAGGGATACAATATCATTGACTTATTTGAAGTTCGCCTTTACCAAGTTCAACTATATTTCCACATCTCTTACTAATGTTGATTGGCTTTGTCATGTGTCAAGTCACATGGCATATATGAAGTTTTAACCATTGCGGATTTTAGCTTATAATTTATGTATCAGATTAAAGATTTAGTTAAGTATACTGGATTCCCGCCAAGCATAATTCTTAAGATAAACTAATAAGAATACCTACGGGAGTCCAATGAATTATTGCATTATTCCTATTATGAGATATTACTCGATAGTGCCATACCTTCATGCAAAATCTTTCTTGTTTGTTCCATTGTCTTGTCAGCCTTCAGGTGAGAACGGGGTGAGAACGTATGGCATACTATATGTAGTATTGACGACATTCATAATTTAGTTGTAAAACCAGATTTACTTTATTTTATTTCAGGACAAGACTAGTCTTTTATCAAGCAAACATCCTGAAAAGTAAGTGCCAGATTACACACCATATAAATCCAATAAAGTATATTATCAGATTTATATGTAATGGGTACCCATTGCGCAAGGCCTATTCATTAAGTTATTAATCGTTTTTTGTAACACCTTGTAATAAACTACTTTATATTAAGAACCGCGTTGGTATTCATGATATGGCACCTCTACCGCGGTGATTGGCAAAAATATTTGAGTAAATGACATCATCTTGAATCATATTATTCCATTTCCAATAAGTGTGATTTACTGTTGTGCAAATCGCTATCCATGTGGCCCTGACATTTGCAGGGCATTGCGGTCTAGAAATACAATGTAAATGTAAGGGAATCTGTGTGATATTTCATGACACCACTTTTGGTTGATGTTGTCTTTCCTTAAATATGCTGATAATTATAATCTCCAATTGCCAGCGTATGATATATTAAATTGCTTAAATCGAAATACGTACTCCAATAAAAGTAAAACTCTTGGTGAATTTACAGACCTCTTCGTGACTCCAAAACCGCAATGGAAGGGATCATTCCGGAACTAAAGTACATGGCCTCATGGATGGCCAACAGTATCGAGCTCCTGCATTTCTTCAGGTAAAGCATAAAACAACGATTTTTTGATTAACCAGTGGAACTATGAAATACTAGTAGTCGATATTATTACTTTTGTGAGGGTTAACTTGTCTTGCTCATTTGTGTTTTACCAAATTCGGATGTAGAGCACTGTTCATTACAGGGGTCAACTACCTACAGTATTATTGGATGCCAGCAAGGCGTTACCCAGAGGGGCTCGGATGACATTAGTGAACGCTGACAGCGAACTGTTGGCTGTTCTAGAGGAGGCATTTATGTACACCTTCCAACAAACTGTATACCATCTAACAAAGGTAAGCCGACAGTAATCAGGTAATAGATGATCAAACATTGACACATATAAACTGATGAGATTATGTGATTACTAAACAAAGTTTAGTATTTCATTTTTAAATTCGACATAAATTTGATAATAGTGATTGATGATTTCAGACTATGTACGCATCCTTGCCATCTGTTTTGGATAGTAACCCTTTCAACGAAGATGAGTTGGAATCCAAAGACCCATCAAGTACTAAACCAAGAGTGTCAGAGTTGATATATATCTACCAAACAACTCTAGACATCACCAATGTGGCACAGCTTCACAAGAATGTTGTCTCCCAACTGTTCAGCTATTTGTTCTTCTTCACCAATACAGCAGTGTTCAACTCTCTTATGACTAAAGGTATGTGAAAATGATTTTTTTCTGAGTTCCCCTATGAGACAGGTGTGTATTGTTTGAACATTTTGCCAATAGAATCAAATACAAAACATTTTTTCAACTGCACACCCAAAATCTGTGACATTGTACAGGGTGGTCCAAAAAATTGAAACCCTAATACCATTTTCCTCAGATATTTGTCATTTTAAAAAATAACTCCTTGATATTTTACACTTTTGTACATCATTCAATTTCCTACCAGCCTACTTTATTTCATGACCATCAGATTGATAGTCACAATGTTACAGTACTTTAAAGAACATGCCCAGTGGCCACTATTGCGTTGTGGGGAGACCTGTACTCATCGTCTAAAATGTCCCTACCTGGGGGGATATGGCTGAGACAGGGTATATGAGAATGACCTCAGGACAATTGCAAACCTCAAAAGTGAGATCATTGTGTCATTCAGGGCATACCTGCTGGGGAATGCGTTCGGTTCATTGACAATTGTGCTGTTTTGCCTACAGCGCGATGATGGCCAAATCTGAAGCATGTTATTCAAAGTGCTGTAAAATTGTGACTATCAGTCTGATGTTCATGAAATATGGTAGGGTGGTAGGAAATTGAATGATGTACAAAAGTGTAAAATATCAGGGAGTTAATTTATTAAAGTGACAAAGATATAAGGAAAATGCAGGGTTTCCATTTTTTGACCACCCTGTATTTAAAAACCTATATTCATCCGAATTTGACAACTATCTTGTAGAATCATTATTCAAATTGTACGCCGTTTCATGCACTAGTGTTTACATTGTGAACTGCTATTCTAGGATCTGGAATCAGATATTATAAATGGTCAAAGGGTGCTTTAATAAGAGGTAATCTAGACAAATTGGAGTCGTGGGCAGCTGACAATAACCTTCAATTAGAGTTCCAGCAACACTTCAAAAGCTTTAGCACATTATGCGATCTCCTAGCAACACCAAAAGTTCACCTCACCCAGGCTGAGTGGACGAATCTAAGACGTGACTTTTCAGAGTTAAGTCCCTCTCAATTACAACAAGTCCTCAGCGAATACCAACTAGGTCCCGGCAAACAGAGGCCGCGAAGTTGGTGCCCACAACCAGAGGAACTAGAAGATGCCCTCAATAATGGTACAATCAATTATATGACTTAGGACATTAATTATTCTCATAATTATTAGAAAAATTAGAAAAATACTTAAGAGTCTTAAAAGATTATACACAATGTCCTAAACAAGGCAGGGGCGTAGGAAGGTGTAAATTCAACACTACGCCAAAAATCCCGCCAAAAAATATGAAACAATTGTGTATGATATTCTATATCAAAACGCCTATATTATGCTCGTAAAACGTCATTTATGGTAACAGAGATTTTAAGCTTGCAATATTCACAACCTAAATGTGAACGGAAATACTTAAGCGATGCATTTGTATGGGCGATTGGTCATACGTATAGGTTGGCGTTTCGATTTCATATGCAAGCTTTAAATCCCTGATACCTTTTTAATGTGCTTTAAAATACTTAAGAGTCTTAAAAGATTATACACAATGTCCTAAACAAGCTAGATCATTGTATAATGAAACAGTGTCTATTAGGCTATATCACTCTCCTCCATCCCAGCATTTAGGAACCAGTTACTACTGCCTTACCATTAAAATCATTCTAAAGAGTATTCGATGCATAATGATAAACACATGGACACTTCAAATCTTTATTCATAGTTATAAAATTATGCGTGTAACAATAATATGTTGTGTTGTAGACGGTGTAATGCTTACATATAACAACCACCCTCCACTTTGTATCCCTGGACATGGGTATATGGTCGATCACACCTGGATTGAGGACTCAGCATTCCACGAGGCACTACAAACTATTAATTCAACATTTGATGAAGCAGATGGTAATATAATTGCTCCTTTAGATGATCTGCTGTACATTCCAAAATCAGTTTCTAACTCATTCATTTAAATTTCAAATAGCATAAATGCTATTTTATGTTTATATTTCCATGTTGTAGACACTTTAAAACGTACACAGTAGAGTATATAGCCTTTTGACATTTTTAACTTTTTAGCGGATTTCCGGATGACGAAAAGCTAAATTTATTTTTTGACTTTTTATTGTTCTCGCACTAATTATTTTAATGGTCAATTTCAATACACCAATTTCAAGGATACCATTTTAGATTTTTACACATTTCCCAAATTTCCATTTTTGGAATTTTCAGACAAAGCCTCATAATTTTGAAATTCCACAACTAGCTCTGTTGATTGGCCGGGAATCTTGGAAGAAATATATATTTTTCAGATGATCATGACAGTGGCATGTGCGCAGTTGATATGAATAATGAGGTATTTGAAGAGCCAGCAATTACGAGGCAACCTCTCGGGAGGCAAGACAAACACCTCTTCCACCAATACAAATACAGTTCCACAGAGTCCTTATCGTCAGACAGACAGCATGGACCTATTTCCAAAACGCCATTCACTCGAGAATCCTTTATTGGCAGAGATGGGAGAATATTAGGCAGGAGATCTCTGCGTGAAGACAGCAAAAGAGACCATGATACAAGAAATAATGCAAAAGTGTACGAAAACTTTCCAAAATCAAGAAGATCCAATAAAAAGCATTCAGAAGATTTGGTTGAAAAGTGGTCAAATGTTACATCGGAATTATCGTTTCAAAAACCCAAGCACCACGTACGGTTTTCTGATGACGTAACGACTGATAGCTCATCTTCTACAGTGGATTTTGGAGATTATCACAGACACAACACTGGTACCAAAAAAAATCACAGGGATTCGCCAAATGCTTTTAGTTCAACCAGAGATGACTATCAATATAATAAGCTCTCAAATAACAATAATAATGATTCATACATGAATTTTCAAACTAGAAACAATGGAAGTAAAACTGTTAGCACGCTTGGATCACTTGTTACGGAACAACTTTCAATTTCTGAAAGGCACAAAGAAATATTAGAGAATGACATGATTAGCGCACCTGATGTTTCTGTAAAAGTTTCGAGCTCTAATGCGCATCTGCCAGAGTCAACACAGATTCAGAAAGATGGAGGTGATTATATTAAATTGTTAAAAGAAAGACAAAATGATAGTAAGGTATTAGCAAGCGACTCTGATTATTTATGCAGTAAACAAACTCCCGATAGTAAACCTGTTCAAAAACAGAAACCTAAAGTTCTTCCGAAGCCGAAAATCTCGCCGAAACCGGAGATTCCTGTCAAATTGAAAAGACTGTCATGGTCTGATGGTTACCAAGCAAGTAGTGGCGGGGAAAGTAGGGGAAGTACTCCAGCACATTATGAAAAGGTAGATCATTGGGGAAATAAATCTGATCCCAAAAGGAGGGTGAAAATCTCTCCATGTTCAGATTCGGACTATGCCTACATTAGAAGTGACAGTCAAGGGAGTACTACAGCCAACAACACTAGTCGTGACAGTAACGAAACTAGTACTTGCAGTGATCCTTATTCGATTCCTAAGACAATTCCAGACTATTTAGAAATCTTGCCAGAGTCAGGTTGCAGACACACCGCGAGGGATTACGTCCTTGAAAGAATAAAATCTGATGACAACATCCCCAGAAACACACGTATTTTATCTGACAGTGCCGCTGATAATATTGAGAATAAGACAATTGCAGACTCTACCGAAACTATAGAAATTAAACTTCCAAGTCAAAATGAAAAGTTTGCAACTATAAGACGTACAACTGGCAATTTATTGAGGACATTCAGTGACACAGGAACATCTCAGGGACTTGACTCATTCAAGATCGACAATGAAAACAACATATTCGAGAACAAAAACTTAAAAGAGGCCACACTTAACAAAACTGCCAAAGAACAGTATGTAGATATTATTTCTTCTAAAGAATATTGCGGATCAAGAGGACTACACGTTTTACCAATCGGTGACACAAAACAGTCCTCTCAACAAGGCGGGAAACATGTTTCTCATGGAGATGACAATTCTGATATGGAAGTTTATCATGTGAAAATAGATGAAGTCGACTCCTCGTCCGCCTACCCAACAGCAAGTGAGACAGATGGTGAGACACAGGGTAAGTCTGATTATTATAACTATATATCGTTGTAAATGTAAACCATCATTTTCATAAATGAATCTTCATGTAAGTATTTCTAAAGTATATTCATTTTGCAACATCTTTATTTGGGAGAGGGTATCCTTACTAGATGCAACCCGGATGTTTTTTCATACAAAATTAAGGAAACACACACATGTCTTCATACTTTATTTTGTACTGTATGTTTCTAATTTACCTTTATATAATGCATTAATCATATTACATAATAGGAGTGACCGAAGAAGACATGGACATGCTGCTTCATAAAGATACAATGACACAAGCACACGTCAGAGCAACTCAGAACGCAGAGAACATGGGCTTTGACGTCACTGACGATGTTCTTATTATTGATTTGACCAGAAATGAGGCTGGATGTGGTTTGGGCTTAATAGATGGTTTGGTATGTACTGTTAATTTTTTTATCATTATTACATTACAATTATCGGTGAACTTTACTAAGTTAGATGTAATGAGTGTAGAATAAATATGAAAAAAATGTCACACCAGTACACGCCACTGTTTTATAGTATCTAAATAAGTCTATACAAGGGTAGTATATACAGGGTGTCTCAAAAATGTACCCAAAAGTATATCAAGAGCACAGACAAAATCAATTATTTTCAGACATTTTTTGCATGGTCATGTAGCCAAAACATGAAAGTTTTCCCCCCAATACACCATTTTTATTTTACACCACATAATCGATGTAACCTCATATTCCGATGACAGCCTGTATCCTTACTGCTACATTGTTCATCGTAGTAAATAATAATTCCTGTGGAATGTTTTGGATTTCTCTTTGGATGTTGCCCTTAAGTTGTTCTAGGTCTTTTTGCTTTGAATAAGCATTAAATCACTCCTTCAAATAGCCACAGAGAAAGATGTTTGAGGATGACGATGGCAGAACAAACACGGATAATCAGGTCAATTATTGGCAAATGATTCAGGAGTTACCTTCCAGAATTAGGCAGGCAGGATATCCAAATGAAAACACAGTGAAAACAAAGGCTACACTGGAATCCCAACCAATGCAGTTTCTTGAACCTCTGGCCTCTCTGTATAAGGCGGCTCTAACATAATGTGATGGCCTCCCTACTGTCATCGAAATATGAGGTTACATTGAATATGTGGTGTAAAATGTAACGGGTTATAGTATCAAAAAGGCAAAACTGAATTAAAAACTGTGTACAGGGGAAAAAACTTTCATCTTTTATCTACAAGGCCATACAAAAAATGTCTGAAAATATAATTGATTGGTTTGTCTATGGTGTTGATATACTTTTAGGTACATTTTTTTGAGACACCCTATATATATATATAGATGTTTACTGCGTTTCAAACAAGATGTTTAACTATATATTTCAGTACACGCCGCTGAGGGCAGCTGGAATCTATGTGCGGGCCATTGTTAAAGGTGGTCCAGCTGATAAAGATAAAAGATTGAGCATTGGAGACAGGATATTGGCTGTAAATGGCACTAGCATCGTAGGGGCAGATTATTCAAGGTACAACGAATAGATCTAACATATGAACACCACTTTTTTCATACTGCATTTGAAAGAAAATGCTTTTATTTATAGTAAACCTAATTGCTTTAAGAAAGTAGGCTACACCCCTTGATCCAGTTTTCGCTTTTCTTTTAGTGCAACAAATGTCATCAGAAAAGCTGGAGAAAGATTGCGTTTCTTGGTAGCAAAGAGCAGCAAAGCAGTGGCAGAAAGTATAACAGCGTCTCAATACATGTGCTAACATTGCAAATGTAGATGCGCCAGTGACACCGCCACAAGATGACGTGAAAGTGCTCGCCCATTTGATATACTCCCACATTTAGAATGTACTAAATACTGACATATGATACTACTGCTTCTTATAGTAACTGATGTGATTACTGCTGATAATTTCAAATCACCAAGTGATTGTGAATCTTAGTTGAATCTAAGATATTCAAGTAGGAAATGTCACGAACAAATTATGGATGTATCATTCACGTGTTAGCTACGACGTATTGAAACCAATTATGTTCTACCGAATGTTAATAAATCTAGGCAAACATCTAGTTTTAGTTTTGAATTGGGAATAACAGAGAGATTTCGCTCATAGGCGAAAGCATAACTTATGTTTATGGGTATAGCTATACGTTATAAGAATAAGGATAAGTGAATTTAATTTTAGAGTTTCGCGAAAAGATTTACTTATACCTATAGAAATGTATATTCCATTGATGAATTCTAATGTTCCAAAAATGAATGTTTTCTCCTCCAAATTCCTTGTTTATAAGGTTGGCTAGATAGTAATGACTTCGATTCATGCCAAATATCAATATGATTCCCTACCGACAACTCTATCTAAACGAGATAAGTATTCACTCACTAAACAATGTTTTGTAAATATTGGCTCGTATAAATAGATAGAACTGTGCGACAATTCCTCACTTGTTACATAAAAGGTATTTCGAAAAACAGTTAAGATCTGCACTTTTAACCCAAACCGTTTGTGTAACTTACACTCCCCTCCATAAGTTTGGCAACCTTAGCTTCTCATTGAACTACTTGTTAAAGCCTCTTTACCTTTGAATTTTTATTTACTTAACCTGCGATGAAAATACTTATACTATTGATGAAAATGGTTTCCGTCAATGTTATAAATTATTTCATCGCCGATTAAGTTAATACAAATTCAAACGTAAAGAGGCTTTAACACGTAGTTCAATAAAATATGTGAGATCTATTGTAGTATGATGTAACCACACTTTGAAGACATCTCTAAATTTTAGCAAATTTCCTGTAGCCACTTTGAATTTTCTGAGGCACGTTAATTGGTATCTACTCTTTTAATTCTTTGAGTATACCAGAATCGGAAAAAACGATACACTTAAGGATTTAAGCCCTGGACTCATTGCAATGCGGAATGACCATCCCCTTGAAGGTGTTACTTTCCAAAGGGACCGCGAGTTGTGTGGATTGGGGGAGTTTTTTTCATGCCATGATTTGCTAGTGTTTTTCATCTAAAGAACATCAATACACAGGAAAGTTAATCATTAATACACACCTTATTGGGTTGTTTTGGTTTATATCACAACCCAATAAGGTGTGTATTAATGATTAACTTTCTTGTTATTTCAAAATCTGCTTGGAACCATACCATTGGATTACTGTAGGAAATTACCCAGAGAAAATTCTAGGGATTAAGGAATTGGTACCATTTACACAATTTGAGAAATTATTGGCATTCAAATTACAAAAAACAGCATTTATATTATTCAAAAGCTATGTAATAATGATTCCCAGCCCTCTGATGTTTGAAAAATTAAAATACCTATGCGTTAATCCATAGATAATGCTTGAAAATGAGAAATATTTTTTGGGATTATATGGTGCAATCTTATAGTCAATAAAATGTTTTAAAGTGTATTGATATTCTTTAGATGAAAAACAAATGCGAAAAACTCCCCCAATTCACTTTACAAACTACTCAGCCTTCGCACGAGATGCGCATCCGAGTGTTTATTTTAGGAAACGCCTGAAAGGAATGGTCATTACACAATGCATTAAGTCTGGGGTTATTTTCACACGTTGCAAAATATTCTCCACCATATCATGTCACTTAAAAGATGCGAAATCACTAAAAGAACATCTTTTCAAAGAAACTCTGCAAGGGTCAAGTTGGCATCGATTTCAATAGTGCATGTTCAAGTTATCATCTTGACAACCACACTTCATAAAATCGCGCCTCCTATATATTTCTCACTGTACCATGGTCATTCTATCAGTTGAGAGCCCATGACCAGGCCCATAGCAAGGAGAGTTCCCCTGGCCAAAAGCATTAAGTATTTAATGATTTCAAGTTAGCAAACCAGTCGCAACCACCCTATGATGGATGATTATAAATATAAATTAGTGGATGGGAGGGCGGGAAAAGAATTTGCCCTCACTGGAATTTAAAAGGTCTTCTTATGAAGAAGTTGTTATTGTAAATGAAAATAGCGTATAATAAATTATGAATATTAAGGTCACATGAACTCAGGTAAGATTTCAATTGTTGTTTTGTAGACTAATTAAATTTGTCACGATAGGGTAAACACACCTTCCATTATGAATACGCTCATCACGTTCCCAGTACATCGAGGAAACCTTCCGCTCTTCATAAATTGATACCCAAAACTCAAATTTTTCAATAAATGTGGGGTAACCACAGAATCCTTATTCAAAATCTATTTTCTCTCCGCGGAAGAATACCTCATTTTAATGCCAAACAACGTAGACAATTGAAACTAGGGGCCTTGCTGCCCGGCTGAAAATGCTTTTTTGATTAACCCCTACATTCTAAAAAATTGGATGGCTGCCAATTTATATCAATTGAATGTTTCTTTGATGTACCGGGAACGCGATTAACGTACAGGTAGATGCGAAAAAACTGCGAAACGTTCAGAATACTAAATAAAACTACACCTTCGAACTAAAATACTCTACACGTTTCTGCCCCCTGATATCAGGGAGTTTAAGCTTGCATATAAAATCGAAACGCCAACCTGTACGTATGACCAATCACCCATAGAAATGCATTACTTAATAACTTTCGTTCACATTTAGGTAAACTCCCTATTTCACAACCTAAACGTGAACGGAAAATATTAAAGCGATGTATTTGTATGGACGATTGGTCATACGTATAGGTTGGCGTTTGAGTAAATAGGATGTTTCCGTTGGACCATATTTGAACTTGAAATACGTTTTGTCACAAAAAGGTAAACATTTCCAACTGCTCTATGCACACTTCATATAAACTTCTCGGACACTTTGAATTTGCCGGTTTCATCGAAAAAACAAAATGGCCTCAAGCTAGAGCATATTTCTATCGATTAATCGAACTAATCGTGTTAAATATGCACTCGTTGGTTGAAATGTACAACATCGATTGACACAGCAATTGGGAACTTGTGTTATCATTTTTGTTTGAACTCCACCCATTGAACTTCGAGTTTATAAATGTCAGCTCAACTATCAGTGGCAATCATGGCAATTATCATGACCGTTAACATCAGTCAGTATGACTGTTGTTTGCATTAACAACGTCTTTACAGTACAAAGATCAATATTATATGTAGTTGAGTACGTTCGTTAACAGTGTGCTGTGAATAAATCCAATATTGTACATTATGAACCAACTTACCTAGCTTTACTTACCCGAGGCGTCGACCACACATGGAAAACTCCCTTGAAAAACGTAATGACTGAGCTAACAATGTCTGTGGGTGAAGCACAGAACGCTCGGCCGATACATCTTTTACGGGAGGCCTCCGGAAACTTGCCAACCCCTCGCACCATTAAGTGATTGCGGGGCCGCAGCGGCAAGAGCACAGAAGCCAAGTTGTTTTTACTCAGAACCCAAACGTTCCAAGAAGCTACGAAGTATGCATTAGTCCAGATGGAAAGGTTTGCACCAAGTGTGACAACACCCATTTCCAATCCACCATTTTGGTATCATGGTCACAAGCGGGAACCTCCTCTATGCTTGGCTTTGGCAGTTCGATTTGTTTAACGTAGCAACCTGTTTATATACCGACTCGGCGATCAATCGGCGGCTATTATTAGAAAATGTCATCATTTTCCTCAGCTGTGATTGGTCAGTAGATATTGACGTCAGATGCTATATTTGCCCATATGGATTAAATTTATCATCTTAACGCTGATAAGTACCTGTGGATATAATTCATTTGAAAATCCATCAAACCCTTTCTAATTATACCCTATTACATTATAGCAATCTTCTGTTTGCAACGTTTGCAGTCCCTAATATAGAAACTAATATAGAAATGAATTATGCTAAAAGCTGCTGATAACATGCAAGTTTGAATCAAGCTTTGGATTCTCTACCTGAACTATATAATCAATAAATCATAATTTCAAGTTAAATCTCATTATTATTCAGGGTGGGCCAAACAACAATGTTCAAACAAGAGAAATATAGCAAAGGAAAATTTATACTTGAGTTTGTTTCGAGCAGGATTTCAAATGAGAATACTTTTCAAAATATCACATGCTTAAAATATCATATACTTATACACAGGGGCTGTACAAAATAATGCGTGACCGTTGAACGGGCGGGTTAAGGTACAACACGAGGGTGGTGAAATTTGAACAAACTGGTGTTTTCATTGTTTAAGAAAGATCTGTTCTAGTTTCTAGATATCTTTATTTGTCAATGTCTGTAAAAATATCTAGACAGAAAACTTTACAGCTGTATAACTGCATGTCAATTTTCCTAAGATATGGTAATAATGCAATTTCAAATTCCATCCAGTTAATTTCCAATAAGGATAAACCAATAATCATCTGGATTCACACCTTTTCTCTTAATCCAAATGAAAAAAAAAACAGTTCTTTTCTAGGAGTAATAGGATAAACCAATTAACTTCTGTATTCACACCTTTCGAAAACATCCTACTGTTTTCCACAATGAGGATGTCTCTGAGACTTCATTATTTAATTAGGACAATATTGGTTCCTTGATTACTTTATATATCATCCTCTGTATCGAAGGTGTATGAGTTTGGTCTCCATTTTGTTTTTTGCAGTTCATTTTAGTAACTATTCTAGTTACCTAGTTAACTCTTTCCTACTGTTTGATATATGTATAATCGTGTGAGTGGCGAATGGTTAAGAAGCTGGGTCAAGAGATTCATTCAGTGATTGTCTTAAGTTAACAATAGTCTGGAATTCTGTTTGGATAGCAGCTAAGCTAGATGATACATCATTTAAAACATCATCCTGAAAAGAACAAGAGTATTATTTCAAATAAATGCAAATATGCATGAGCATGAGTAAATTTTATTTGAAAGAATTTGGAAACATATTTTAAACTTTGATTTTGAACTTGAATCTGAAATAAAATGTCCTTGTTTGTCTCTGATATACAGCCTCAAGTAGACAGCAAATAACTTTGAAATAAAACAAAATCAGAATTATGAACTTTAGAAAATTAACAAAATTGGCTGTGTCAGAATAGTCATAAGTTTGAAAGCATTTTGTTTTCCAATATGGCGGCCACTTGGATGTGTGACAACCCTTACAATAAATCTCGACAAGACACATTTTTAGTCTTCTGTGATATAATAAGGATAATTTAGTTAGATATTCTACATGTTGTGGTGTTTAAATGTCAGCATAAAGGAATATTCAAACAATGATTGAGTGAGTTGGATTAACTATTTAAAAACCTGTCTCCCGGTAAAAATGACTAGCCTTGTTTTTACTTGTTTATGAGCATGATTGTACTGTATACCTTTATGTCAGGGTTTGTAGAAAAAAACGGGTACCGGGTAGTAAATCCTCCATGCTGGGTTTAAACTTGGTACCCGGTCAAAAAACTGGGACCCAAAAAACGAAAAATACGAATATATAACATATTTAGATCATTAGAAAACGTGTAAGATTTGTTTTTGAATTTACAAAAATGTATGTAACTTCCTTCAAAATTGAGCTAGAAGCTTCAAATAAAAAGCATTTTAAGGCTCTTTTCTTCCTCTATCATCATGGTCATATTTCCACTGGTTATGGGGGGGGGTGCGATCGCACCATCCTGGATACGCCTGTGACATTGTAAGACGTAACAATTTACACTTCAGTGGAGTTTCGTCGAAAATTTGGATAACTTAAATTATGATAAATAAAAAATTTACCCGGTTTTTTCTACAAACCCCTTTATGTCAAGATAAATAACTGTATTTTCCTAAACCCATACCTAACATTTAACTGGGACCAGCATATTACTCCCTTGAAGCATTTTGTGCAAGAGCTAGTAACTCATCAGCCTAAATATGTTCAGTAAATTATCAACAAATCGATTTTCAGATTCACTGACTTTCAAGAAAGGAGATGAGACATCAAACAAAAATCCATTTCAAGAAATCACAAGGACACAAATGTGTACATGTCCCCACCAATGGGTGATCCTATATAGATTCTTCACCCTGAATGTGCAACACTAATCAATTGAAGATTTTAGGACAAAATATCCAAAATGGCTGCCCTAACATTTAACGAGAATGCCCAAAAGCCAATCAGTTTGAGATTTTCATACAAAGAAACAACACCTAAAATTTGAAATCGATATATCAAACTGTGTGCCTGGAAACGCATAGACCAGACTTTACAGACAATATTTTAAGATGGAAAATCCAAAATGGCAACCTAAATATTTACTAGGGGTCCCATGATACACCTCTTTGAATATCAATAAGAAGATTTCTTCAATGTATCAAAGTATGCGGGTACAGGGTCATTTAGAGGGCAATTTCTGGCCCTTTTAGGACTCAGCCCAGTGATCTGTTTACTTTGTCATTAAGGTGGCACCAGGGTCCCTGGCCCACCTTTTAGCCACTGCATCAATCCTACACGTATCTATATTTATCACATACTACATGTATGTAAAAGTCCAGTTATCTGATTGGTTGGTTACCGTGTGAGTTTTCCCATCTCACACATTACGAGAGGAAACCAGTGATGACATTTCATATTTTTAAAGAAAACAGTGTGACATCATATTATTTCACAGGCAAGTATGAAAACGGTATGACATCATATAACACACAACACAATCATAATGACCAAATCAAATGCTTCAAAATTCCTGGACATGTGATAAAATCATCATCACACGTTTCAGATTATGTGATACAGGAAATATTCCACTCGGGTAACAATGTATCACCACTCAAGCTTTGCTTTCGTGGATGATACAGTATTACCTTTCGTGGAATATCACATGCTGAAACATGTGATAACTGATAGTCTTTGTGCATAACTGTCACTCACATGTGGATTGAAGTCTGCCATGATGACAACTGCTAGAAATGTGCAATATGGAAACTCAATTTTTTTTTTTTAACTTTATATATGAAAATGTTATGTAACTTTCCATAAGGAACAAAATGATATATGACATGATAGGGTGGCAATACTACATGTATGAGTTTACTTGCTGTTGTTTACTTGCTGTTAGAGTATGAATCCAGGGAAATTCAGAATAATATATCTCACATTCTTTTGATTATTTCTGTTTTAACACCTTTCTCTATAGACCATTTAAGACATTTACTTAGATCTTCCAAATCTATATATGAGTATAAAGTGTCGAAAAGTCAAAAGAGCAAATACTCCTGGCTGGACGGAGAAATGGACGGACTGCAAAGAGGTTTGATGTCTTTAAAACGGAATTTTATAAACCATGTCTGATATAAAGCTAATTATAATGGAAATGGAGCCATTTTCGAATGATAAGGCTGATTGTATTCTTACCAGTTGAGGACTGTCAATGTTCACCCTACTGGCTTCAATACTGTCAAGATGCACAGACAAGTCAGCAAGGACTGGAGCTAACATAGGAAATAGCTCACTCACATATCTGGAAATAACGAATATATATTTTAGTTTGTTTAATTTAAGAGTGAAATTTAGACTGCCATCTTGAAAAACAAGATGCCTGAGGCTAAATTTCCCAAAAATTCAAACACGTCAAATGTGTTTGCTGGGGCATACATTTTTCTACTACTCATCTTTGAGTCAGAATATTCAGTAAATGTCAATGGCATGATAGTCCTTAAGCATTTAGTGAATCCAATCAACCATCAATCTTTTTGGAAGATAATTTCAACCAAAGAGATATACGCACACACACATGTTTGCAGTATCAAGTTATATTTCTCATGAAAACATACAATGAAGGACTAAAAAGACCATTTTTCATTTTAAACAATTTTGAATGTATTGAGATTGTATGTTAAAAGGTTTTACCTCAAGCATGGAATAACAGATAGAATTATATAATTATGTTCATCAAATTAAGGACATAGAACCTTATTGCCTTTGAAATCTCATTTTTCTGTTGGAGATACAGCCTTTAAAATTCATTTTGAAAAGAGCATGGTGACTTTAGAAATTTATTTGAAAATTCTACTTTAACCAAGTGTCTGATATCTAAAGAAAATTTGACTTTTTTTACGTGAAGAGAAAAATGTCTAATACCCCCCTCCCCCACCATTCAAGTACTACAACAATTCGAGACAGGAGTAGAAATAGATAAATAGAAAAGAGTAAGTACAACTAGAAAACAGCAACGCCACGGAGTAGCAAATCCCATCGAACAAAACATGTTCTGATAAATAGCAGTCATCTTGAAAAAAAATTCTTGAACAGAGCCCCTTGTCCCTGGATATCAGCATATAAAGTTTGGACCAAGTATTTACCCACTGGTATTTTGAGTTATCATCATGAAAATGGTGGCCATTTTGAAATTCAGCTGCCATCTTAAAACTTTCTTGAACCAAATCTGTCAACTGGTATTTGGGTTCTCAAAGATTACATTTTAACAACAAATGGCAGCCACTTTGATAAAAAGTAGCCATCTTGAATTTCTTCTTGAGCACAGCTCCTTAATCTCGCCTTTCTTTCCTTAGCTACTGTGTCCCTAGGCATGAGCATATAGAATTTGAATTAAATCCCTTCTCTGGTATTTGAGTTATCAAAGGCTACATTTTTTTTACAAAAAATGGTACCCATTTTGAAATTCAGTGGCCATCTTGAAAATCTCTTTATTAAAGCTCCTTTGTCCCTAGACATCAGCATATAAAATTTGAACCAATTTCCGTCAACTAATATTTCAGTTATTACATTTCTTATGAAAAATGGTGAACATTTTAAATTGAGTGGCCATATTGAAAATGTCTTCTGGAGCAGAGGTCCTACAATCATAAGGCTTAAGCTTATAAAATCAAATCCGTGAACTAGAGTCAGTACGTCCATTTCCAAACACCCCCATCAAAAAATGTAGTTAGCTTGGCTGTACTGCACATCTATGCTATGATTCTATATATATTATGTGTATTATCCACTGTAGAATGCATTTGCAGAAAAAATTACGAAAAATTGTAAAAAATATCTGGGTTATTTCATTTTTACTACAAGGTATTTTAGGGGGGTAATTCCGAACAGGAGTTTTTTTGGGGGGTAAATCCGAACACTTGCATGGGGGTAATTCCAAACACTTAACTTAAACTTAATTGTTTTAATTATTAGATTGATGGTATATCATTATATGATACCCATAACTTATGATACTGGATCCTGTCACCCCTGCATATCAAGAAACCCAAATTTAAATCATTTATTACTAACATCTACTTATTTAAACGCACAGAGTTTGTGGGGGTAATTCCAAACACTAGCATGGGGGTAATTCCGAACAACTAAATCATCATAATTGATTATTTTATTGTAAGATTGTTGGTATACACACA
Source organism: Owenia fusiformis (assembly GCA_903813345.2). Taxonomy (NCBI): domain Eukaryota; kingdom Metazoa; phylum Annelida; class Polychaeta; order Sabellida; family Oweniidae; genus Owenia; species Owenia fusiformis. The sequence goes on along the minus strand of CAIIXF020000009.1, from coordinate 17,014,872 downwards.
GTCAGCACTATCAATGGTATACTCTACCCTTAGTAATATAAGAGAAGTTCGTAAGCTGTTTGTCACAAGATTTACCGATCCATCCACTCTCTCCGATACGCATGCGCAGCCCGATGTAAAAAATAAGACCGTGACTGGAGAGCCTAAAATTTTGGGCTCTTTAGCATTTTGGTAACCCATTTGGCTAAAGAGCCTTAAATTTTAAGGTTCTTTGGCATTTTGGCTAGAAAGCCTTAAATTTTAAGGCTCTTTAGCATTTTGATTGCCAATTTTGCTAGAGAGCCAGCCTAAAGGAATTCTAAGTGACGGAAATGACAAAATATTGCTTCTGGGACGAGATCAAACGATTTTGACATATTTTTACTCAACCTGTTTTGTAATTTAACAATCAACACAAATTAACATACTATATATTTGAGCAGATACCGGAGATATTCATAAAAATATATTTTTTGATCGATAAACTCACCGATTATTAAACCGGAAGTGTCTTCTCTGAGGTCCGCGAAGAAAACGAAGAAGGAAACACAAAGTTTTTAGTCATTTCAATTTTGCCGTTGATTTGATTTTAAATGCTTCTAAATGATCTTTGAATGCTTACTTTGACTTCCTATAAGAACTGTTTTGACTTCCCCACTTCATGAAAAGAACATTATCACTTTTTACTCGACTCGTAAATTTACTTCCGGTCTACCGAAAAAAGTTCTTACGACCTTTTCAATCCTCATTCTAAATTTGTCTTTTTAAATGTTCAGTAACCTTCGTGGTGCTGCAACTTGGAGCAGTCATATACTTGTTCAATTTTACTAATCAGTAACGATTTTGATATTTAGAATAGGCCCTTGGGAGAATGGTGTTGAGGTCACATTTAGTGATGCCCAATTGGAGGCTAGCCTAAAAAACGTTGATACAAATGAAGGAGGGAAGTTTTTGCAAAAAATTGAAAAAATATTTTGTGCCTCTTGTCATTTGAAAATCCTAAAAAATCGGCATGGGAATCTAATAGGCAATAGATTTGGAAGTGTATTCTCTCTTATGTCCCCGGGCTGATGTCCCTACATTCCCGATAAACTGCATCATGATGTGCTGTATGTAGAATTTAACAAGATCATTTTCTTCATCCCAAAGTCTCCTTCATACTTTTTGCCACCTTCAAATGGGATTCCCCGTATTCTGTAATCTTGTGAATATAGTAAAGCCAATACAAGTGATTAATTTCATTAAACATGGATGGTTGAGCGTTGGAGCGAGCCCATGAATTTTTAAAAATTGTGTACATAATATCCGGACCTCAGAGAACAAACTTCATAATGAAAAAAATTGTACCAACATGGAATCGAACCTGCGCCGTGGGAGTACTAGGCGAACGCCATAACCACAAAACTAGAGTGTGTTTTCTTTTTGTAAAATCTATATTTCAATAATAAAACATATATAAATAATATAATTATACATAGACCCAGTTACATTGTTTAATTTCTACAGTTTTTCATTTTCAAAATATGCATGTATACTTCCAGTTTTGTCTCTATTGAAAATTTGTATTTCCCTCCTGGCTATTAAAACTTCTTTATAATTCTTATACTTATTTATTCCTATAATTTGTTCAAAAGTGATATTATCCAAAAATTTCCATATATCCCTTATTTTTGTACACTCATAAAAATTATGTTTAACATTGTCAATTACATTACAATTTTAAAAAGAAATATCTCTAATTCTAAAACCATTTAAAATCTCATAACATGGATATACGTTGTGTAATGTTTTCCAATGAATAATTAAGAGTTTGGTATCTACTTTGCACTTAAATGCTCTAATCCAAGTTGCACATGAAATATCCTTACCATTATACTGTAGAAACAATTTTCTTTTATCTGTACATATAATCCAAAATCTGATGTTTCATAACATATTATCTCCATACCATTGAAATATACTAGAGTGGCTTGTACATGCATAAACTTTAAGGCTCTTTGGCCGAAGTGCTAAAGAACCTTAAAATGTAGGCTCTCTAGTCACCGCCTTATTTTTAACATCGCTGCACATGCGTATTGGAGGGAGTGGAGGGATCGAGTGTGAGTTTGGACCAACTTTTGCAAGTTTGACCAGGAAATCACCTTTCATTTGGTATGTTTGTAACCTTTTTGATCGTATTGGTATGTAAGAATCATATATATGTCGAAATATAAGCATAAATGTCACAGTTTGAAGGATAAATGTCAGAATATTTACCGGAAGTGTTTATATTTCCAAAGAGCTTTCGGACTTTTCTCTTCTATTACTAAAGGTAGATTGGAAGCCATCTTCTTGGAATAATTTTAGTGAACTTTTACGACTTGTTCCTTCACTTTTATCGATAGCAGGCTGTTATATACTTACTTCAATGTTATCTGTTTGTTCCCATATACTTTATACACCAGACAGCAATACCTTAGGGTCCAATTTATTGTTACTGTCGTCATATTCGGGCATATTCGACAGCAATTTGAAAACTTCCACCTCAAAACTTTTAACCGGAATTTACGTCATGAGGTCATGACTCGCCAAAAATACGATTTAGGGTGAAAAATGAGAGTGCACTTTCGATATCATTTTCTCCATGAACTACAGGTAGGTTAAAAAAGTTAAGCTGACAAAAAGATCAGAAATATCCAAAATAATCGAGAACACCTGAAGGTTAGTGCTGAAAACCCTGAAGACAAATTTCTGCCAACTTTTTAGCGGAAACTTTTTTTTTTTGGAAAATTCTTCCAAAAATATTCAAGTCGGGCCTACACCAAATACACTATTTTATCCCTTATGAAACATAACGATGGCTTTATATATCGCAACTCTCGTATCTGGCATCCTAAAAATTCAAACAGAATCAAAATTGATAATTTATGGGTTGAGTTATGGCCTCTTGATTTGAGGTGTCGTATTTTTCTACGAACTCGTGTACCGAGAAATCGGGACTATATCACGCCACGGCGGAGATAGAAATGTCGCTAACCGAAGCACAATTTGCCCTTTGGATCTCCTGCTGGATTGATGGTGATGACTTTGGGTATACATCATTATATTGTATCTTTCAGGCTATAAATATTATGTAGAGGTAGTAGAGGTACTATTATTCAATTCAATGATCTGCTTGCCATTATTTGGAACCCGTTCGTGTTTACCCCCCTGTTTGGATTTGGACGTATTGACTCTAGTATTTGAGTTATCATCCAGACACACGAACGGACGAATTGATCCTATGCTATAGCATGGAGCCACCCTGGGTTTTTAACAACGCCGTCCTCCCATTATGAGGACGTAAATAAATAGTCATGGACGCAGAAAAAAATTGTTGGTGCGTTCTTGGGACGCATTACTCACCATAGGTTGCAAACAAATGTTATTTTATTTGAAAAACGTCCCTACTTGACGAAAAATTGTCGAATGAAAAAAAAAATAGAAAGTAAATTATTTTTTAGGTCAAACGGCATTTTCTCCAAATTTAACCCAATAAATCAAGCTTATACAACTTAAACTTAAAAAATATAGTATAACTTACCTAATAATACTTATTTTGCTGAAACAATATGATAAAACCGGTACATTTTGGTCAAAATGTGGCCGGTTTTGCAAAAAGATTTCAATGTGAGAAGTGATATAAACACTGCCATCTTTTGGATTTTATAGTTAGTTTTTTTGCTTAGAGAAATCAGTCTACACACGTGCCATCTATATTCAGATATACAGCTGTGGTTACATTGAATTGCATTGACTGGGGTTTAGAATTTGACATGGGATTAAATATGATGATTAGGATATACAAAATGTGAGAATATTAAAATTGAAATTTAGAAATGCATCAAGGCAAGCTGTTGAAAGACTTCCTGGAAATGCTAAGATTGCACAATTTTGAAGGTATAAATATAGAAAATTTCTGTGGGGAGGCTCAGGCCCCTCTTTCATGTCTTTAGAGTTCGCTTCGCTCGCATGAATTCGGTCTATATAATTAATGTTTTTGCAAATAATTTTTAATTTTAGGATAGAATCTGAGTATTATTAATTGAATCATAAAGTCACGAGGTAAAGGGTATTATCATGCCACGCCCTCCTAAAGTTAAGAGGTACCTCCCAGAATGGGAAAACACATACCCCTGGCTGCAGTATGTTGCAGGCCAAGGAATGTGGTGCAGTTTATGCATCAGGGCTGGAAAGAGGAACATTTTCACCAGCCCAAATGGGTGCAAAGACTTTCAAATGGCCTTGGATGTGACATTCTGTAACGCCTTGTGTATAAACGTTACTTATTCATCATTTACCCTTGTACAATCTGACCCCAGGGTCTAAATACATGCAATAAAAACATGATAAAGCAATATAAAGAATACATGTTTATTAAGTGTTTCTCTTTTTTCAATTGGGACCCACTTTTTTTGGGAGGGACCCCAAATTTTTATAACACTGGGTCCCCGGGACTCACTTTTCATAGTCCCTATTGAAAACGCTGGCCTATTACCAGTATGGTCTGTTCAAATACAGTACAAGCATTACCTATGATATATGGCTTCTATCTTCATATAGTCCCCAACATAAGGCTGCTGCAGTCTACCTATTAGTGTATCTTTGTCCTTGATCACATCTTGTATATGTCCACTCAGTGTGTTTACATGGGACACTCTCTGCTCTGAAAAAGTATTTACATTTCAAATAGAAGATTTCTGCAAGTGCAACGATAAAGTCATGTTCATTCAGACATACAAAAATCTTAATCTTTAGTCAATGAAAGCAAAATGGTTTCATGCTCTAATACATTGACTGCTCCTAGACATCAACAGAGTTACATTTCATTATTTTAAAAATTAAAGTAAAAGAAGACATGCTTATTTGAAATAAGATGTTGCAGTGACTTTTAGTAATAAATGTTTGATTTTTAGTTCACCATTTAAAATGTTAATATTCATAAAACATCAGCCTATGACATTTGAAAGAGTTCCTACAAAGACAAATGGAGGAACTGATAGATGAACAGATGGGAAAGATTTCTAAATTACTGATTTGTGGGGTGAAGACTACAGCATTTACCTAATTGGTCTAAATGTGTGATATCTGATGTTTCATTGTCCTGCATTCTGTTATGTAATTCAAGGTTGATCTGAAAAGCAGAAAATACAAATACAGGGGATTTAAATTAATCAAGGACCCTAAGCTCACACAGCGAATTATAAAGACATTATGTTCAGAAATTATTAACTTTGTAGTACTAACCAAAATTTTAAAAAGGCCTTTGTTTATGAGTTGGTATCGAAAAAGTTGTCCACTATGATGGAGCATGCAATTTTTCATGAAACACTACGAAAACTTCACAATTTATTTTTTAATTCATATGTTTCGTTATACCAAATAATTATTATCCACATCCTGTTAGCACCTGTATAGTATTATCTTTTCACAGTATCTTTTGTTGGTATGTTGCCCTAAAGAATTTTTCTCAAATTTTGTCAGCAGGTTTAACAAAACTCTTCTTGGAGCCAATAATGTATCTAAATTTTAGAGGATGTAAATGCATTTTAAACGCAAGGTGAATCCTTGGTATAATATTTTGCCCTTCTCCTGGTTCAATCTTGAATTTTGTTTTCACTGTTTCTCAGATTCCCTCTACTATATCTTCCTCTCCTTTATCTCTATTCTTTGATAGGTGTCGCCATGGACTTTCATGGTGTAGCTTCCAATTTCTTCTTTATGTAGTATTGTTTGCACATAAATCCAGTGTTATTTGCTGGCTTATCAATGGTATAGCAATATGGTCCTTTAGTGTCTGCCTTGGATTTTTTTATGTGCTTAAATTTTGTCTTTTGAAGTAATTTGATCTTTTGGTCGATATTTTCCATTACAGTGCTTTTCCATTCAAATATACTTTTGAAATATTTTCCTTTTTTGTCCAATTTTTTGCATATTCATCTATTCTGGACAGATAGATGCTTCATCAATCCAATAGGCTCGCTTTGTGAGCCAAAACTCAAGTCAGCATAATATTCGTATTTTTTGAAAACATCATACAAATTTCTTTAGCATATATCATTATTTTGACATCAAATCCCAATTTAAATACCCCTGTGATTTACAGACAGTGATGATTTATGGTACTGTACATTATGAGTAAGTACCTGATCCAGAGCTTGTCTTTTGGCTGCAACATCTGACAGGAGCTGGATCAGTTTCAACGAAGGACTATTAATTTGAGCAAGTCTGCTTTCATTGTCTGATGCATCAAACTTCTGAAATTATAGATTTACAAACTAGAAAAACAGCAACTCCACGGAGTAGCAAATCCCACCGAACAAAACATGTTTTGGTAAATAGCGGCCATATAAAATTTGAGCCAAATCCATCCACTGGTATTTGAATTATCAAAGATTGTGTTTTTATGAAACATGGTTGCCATTTTGAAATTCAGCTGTCATCTTTAGATTTCTCCTTTAGCAGAGCTCCTATGTCCAAAGGCATCAGCATATACATATAATCCAAATCCGTCAACTGGTACTTTTATAAACATAAATAAATAAATCAAAGGTTACATTCTTTTATGAAAAATGGCGGCCATTTTGAAATTTAGCTGCCATCTTGAAAATCCCTTCTCGAACAGAGCTCCAATGTCCCTAGGCATCAGCATGTAAAATTTGAACCAAATCCATTCAATGGTATTTGAGCTATCAAAGATGTTTTTTTACGAAAAATGGCCACCATTTTGAAATATGGTGGCCATCTTGAAAATGTCTTCTTGAGCAAGGCTCCTTTGTACCCAGGCAACAGCATATAAAATTTGATCCAAATCCATTCTATGGTACTTGAGTTATCAAAGATAACGTTTTTTTACGAAAAATGGCCGCCATTTTAAAATATGGTGGCCATCTTGAAAATGTCTTCTTCAGCAAGGCTCCTTTGTACCTGGGCAACAGCAAATAAAATTTGAACCAAATCCATCCGCTAGTATTTGAGAAATCAAAGATTATATTTTTTCCCAAAAATGGCCGCCATTTTGAATTTAGTGGCCATATTGAAAATTCCTTCTTGAGCAGAGGTCCTACACCCATAAGGCATAAGCCTATAAAATTTGAATGAAATCCGTCAACCGGTATTTGAGTTATTGCCCGGACACACGAACAGAAATGGCCGCCATTTTGAATTTAGTGGCCATATTGAAAATTCCTTCTTGAGCAGAGGTCCTACACCCATAAGGCATAAGCCTATAAAATTTGAATGAAATCCGTCAACCGATATTTGAGTTATTGCCCGGACACACGAACGGAAGGAAGGCTTTTCTATATCCCCCTCGAACTTCGTTCGGTTGGATAATGATTACAGGGGTTGGATTGAACAATTTTGAATATCGAGGTAAGCGTCACTCAAATCAGAATTATAGTTTTAACATCCAAAATTCTAATAGAAAAAACTGGAATAAATATGCAACTCTACCAAATTGTCTTTCTATCTTTGTTTTTTAAGGTCAGGGTGCATGATGGGAAATTTTCTGCATTCCTCAATTGAGTCACATGTTATTTTTCAAACAAGAATCACTCCTTCCCCACATTGTCTATATCTTCCAGTTTTGCACAAAGAGTGCACTTATGTGCCTAGAAAAGACTTGTGAGAAGAATGTTTTGATAAAGTGTATAGAAAACAAGAAAATTCAGTGAAAAAAATCAGAAAAATTTCAGAAATTTTTTTCACTGAATTTTCTCATTTTTTATACATTTTACAAAACAAACCTTCTCACAAGGCTTTTCTAGGCACATAAGTGCACTCTTTGTGCAAACTTGGAAGATGTAGACAATGTGGGGAAGGAGTTATTCTTGTTTGAAAAATAACATGTAACTCAATTGAGGAATGCAGAAAATTTCCCAACATGCACCCTGTCCTTAAGCCAAAAAAGAAGTCATTTCTCATTGTGCAAAAAATTCAAAAAGGCATCATGATTTTTTCTATTCATCTTAATATAACCTTTAGTCAAAGCAAAGGTTCAACATAAATGCTGGGGATCAACTGAAAACCTGGACATCATGCATTTATCATGTTTCAACAGGGCAGGCCTTCACGTAGAATAATTTGATAAGAATTTTTGTTTTTTCAGATTTATCACCTTTATCGAGACCCTATCTGTTGCAAGACTTATGCCTGGCACAACCGTCACCATGTTATTTAAGTGTTTTTAAGTTTCGCAAGGATCCTGCCATGACCGTGGTAGTGTTATTGTGAAAGCCTGGTATAACCGTGACAATGCTATATTATATTGCAAGGCCTGTCATGACCGTGGTAATGTAAAAGCCTTATATGACTTACTGTGGCAATGGTTGTAAGACCTGTCATGACCGTGGTATTGTTAAAGCACAGTATGACCATGACAATGGTTATATTAAATTACATTTAGTAGCGTGAGAATACTGTAATGGAAAATCTCATTGTTTATCTACCTTAAATATGTAAATCTAAACTACTACTCATAATTTAAGTCATAATTCATTTCCACAAACTGTAATTCTAATCTCATTCAAGAATGTGAACATTGTCACAAGGGGTACCATGATACGAGAAATTGAATATCGATACGTATCTACGATACTGACCTCACAATACAATACGAACGATACGATACAGCGTAAATTGAAGTAAAACTGAACCTTATTCTAATTTTTCAAACTTGTAAAGCCGGAAGTACTTCAGCCGGATCGATTAAAACATCTTGACGACATGTGGTATTCGGGAATTAGCGGGGCAAACCAAGGTGGCAAGCAAGCTATGACTGTCTGTCATCTCTAAGCTCTGAGTTTTTCCCTTCCTTTGGGTAAGTAAGAAGGGACTTCCGTTATCCCGTGCCAAGACTATAGTCCTGCATCGAGCGCAATCTTTTGCCTGTACGATTACAACTTGGGAGAATTATATACGCCCCTTACACTTAAGATACATATACATGTACTTCAATAGATTCCTGGGTATTTTAGCATTCTTTTCGTGTAGTTGAATCCATGGGGTCAACCCAGTTGTCCGAAACCCAGTTCTCCGAAACCCAGTTTTCCGAAACCCAGTTCTCCGAAACCCAGTTCTCCGAAAGTTAGGGGGACCTTATTTGAAAAATACAATTTTTTAAAACGAATCTTGTTGTCGCAACCTCTGCGAATCACAACATAACATTGGAATAACGTTGACATCATTGCAAAATTAGGTTAAATATGCTAGGTCAAGACGTTTATTGTTAAATGTTTAGCCTACGAAAGTTCATATACAGGTGATATAGATGTTCAAACAAACAAAGTTAAATTATGTTATTCTCATTGTAAAATGGCGTTTACACAACATATATAGGGGTCTACAATTTTTAAACCAATTATCTTTATGGCCCATAGGCCTTTTTTGAGAGGGAACAACATTTTTCCAATGGGTGATGGGCGTTCGTAAAAGGAAAAATAGCTTTTCCCCCATTCCTGCCATTCTGGTAACGCGTGCAATGGATGCAATTCAAAGTGAGAGAGAGATCCATGAACATCAGAATGAGTCCATGCCATTAATTTGGCCAAATACATGGCATGAAACTGGCCTAAGCTTAAGTACATGTACGTCTCCCCTTTCTCTGGTAAATTATGATTATATTTTTCGGAGTTATGGGTTTCGGACTAGTGGGTTTCAGCAACTGGGTTTCGGACAGCTGGGTTTCGGAGAACTGGGTTTCGAACAACTGGGTTTCGGACAACTGGGGTGCACCCGAATCCACAATTGTCTGGGTATATCGGCAGAATATATATATATATATATATTCATAATAACAAAACCACGGTGATGGCAGGATCCTTGCGAAACTTAAAAACACTTGATAACATGGTGACGGTGTTGTGCCAGGCATAAGTCTTGCAATAGATTGCATGTGCCTTTATACTTACTTTCAAATGACCAGATTTTTGAGCCAATGTCAGAACCTTGCCAATTGAGCCAAATGCTCGATCATCTTCTTCCCATGGATTCTGTTGATACGATATACTCTGATCTACCATCTTTAGCAAGTTGCTTGTTCTCCCGCTTATTCTAAATATTTCATGAAACGCAGTGAGTTTACATTTTTAGATTTTAAAGATTACTGTGTTTGAATCCCTATTTGAAGAGCTCTCTTGTCATTAAATAATGACGCTATCAACCTCTCACGAAATATGACATACATGCGCATGGATTATTGTTTACCAATCAAAATATTCGGTGAAGCACTCAAGTACCTGCTTGAGGATCAGATATCATGTAGGATCACCATCTATGTCATATTCCTCATGAAAGACCCTACTGTTAGGGTGCATCTGTACATCTCAAGGACACAAACACTGGAGTACATCTATTACATATGTCCACTGATCAATGGAAGCTGACAACTATGGATCCCATGGACACATACAATGATAATCTGGACTTCCCAACTATGTATCTCATGGACATATATGCATATGTCAGTATGTACACTGATAAAAGGAAGCTGACAACTATAGATCTCATGGACACAATCTGGAGTTCACAACTATGTATCTCATGGACACATATGTCAGTATGTACACTGATCAATGGAAGCTGACAACTATACAGGGTGTCAAATAAGTCCCGTCCCCCCATCTACAGCCAAAACCAAGATATTTGGTACCAAGTGTGATATATCATTGGAAAGGTCTTCCAAAGTTACGTTGATTAGCATATACCTGACACATGTCAATCAATCTCACAAATTTTACATTGTATCAATTGAGGTGACCATATGCCTAGAAACATGGCAATTTGGCAGGATTTTAAGAATCGAGTATAAGAAAGGTCAAGGGACCAAAAGATGACTAAATATGTTTATGGCAATGAATTTAACCAATTTCTGGATAGGGTTAGATGTGTATAAAATAGAGGTGCAAGGAAAGTGGTGAAAACCTTTTTGTAACAAGTGGAATGCGAAAAAGATTAACTTTTAGACGTAATTCTGAGGTCATATCCTTGTCCTTTTGACACAAAAAAAGCTACTTAAAGGATGGCACATTAACAAAAAAAATCATTAAATATAGGTAAATTTCATCCAAAATACTTGAGAGTTGTTAAATTAACATAACTTTGGATGATCTTTCCAATGGTATATCACACTAGGTACCATCTGTTGAGGTTTTTGCTGTAGCAGGGGGAAGGGACTTATTTGACACCCTGTAGATCTCATGAACGCAATCTGGAGTTCACAACTATGTATCTCATGGACACATATGTACACTGATCAATGGAAGCTGACAACTATGGATCTCATATACACATATAGTCACACAGTACTAACTTCGACCATTAATTTGAATTTTTGACCTACCAGATGTTTGAAAATCAAGGATTGCGAGTCTCATTCTGCACCGTCTTTCTTCAAACTTGTTCCATTCAAAGCAAAACAAAATTGCCTTTCTGTATGTGCATTGCTTTATTGTAAAGAGTCCCTCGTTTGAGCGGCATTTTGGTCCCCAGCCGCTGGAAGTAGGGACTCTGTAAAACAGATGTACCAACATAATGTACCGACAGAAAGACATTTTTGTTATGATTTGAATGGAACAAGTTTGAAGAAAAACGGTACAGAATTAGACTCGTAATCCTTGATTTTCAAACATCTGGTAGGTCAAAAATTCAAATTAACTGTCAAAGTAAGTACTGCGTGACAGAGATAATTTGGAGCTGATAACTATGGATCTCATAGACATACTTAATGATCATTGGAAGCAGCAAACTTTGTATCTCATTGATGCGAACGGTGTGACCCGTGACAACTATGGTCATGGAAACATACAGTGATCATTGGAAGCTTCTGCCATGCAATCATCAGTATATAATCTTTGCCTTCAATCAACACTTATAATTTTTGCCTTCAATCATCACTATATAAGCAATCTTTGCCTTCAATCATCACTATATAATCTTATGTCATCACTAATCTTTTGGCTTATATCATCACTATATAATCTTTGACTTCAATCATCACTATATAATCAATGGATGGATTCTGTCTTGTCATATGGCCTCACGATTATTAAGTCACACTGATGTAGCTGTTTGAATTTGAGAGATATCTTCTGTATTTTATTTATTTTATTTTACACGAAAATGTGCTATGGTATTTAACTAGATCAACATTCGTTCTAAGCACATGCCAATGCTAAGATCTTTCTGACATGACTTAGATAGCAGTTAGCATCCCCAAATTTGAAAAAATGGAGGGCGATTATAGGCATCAATGTCATGAATGTTTAGTATGAATTTTGTCATTGACATTATACCTGGTAAAAATCCAATCCATAGTTTGCATAAATGTATCAATGAATGTTTCATCTCAAAACTGCCACTTTTCCGCACTTAGTTGCAGTTACAAAAGTGTAATACCATTTATTACAGATACCAACACCAGACATCAGTCACAAAAACCAGATGTCAAGCTAGTGACATAAAAACAAGAAACAAAAATAAGGCTTTATTAAAAACCTCCTACCTCATACCCACCTAGGTGGAACATGATACAGTCATTGAGGGGTTCAATTTTAAAGATTATTAAATCTCAAAATAGCTCAAATTATTAACATTTCTACAATTCCGGCTTTATTTTATGACTAGACAGATGACAGATCAATAAATAAAGGCATATGGATGCATTTTAATGTGTAATGACCTGAGGAGTGCGCCCCAGGGGAATAAATAACTAACAACCACAAGCATAGGTCCAACAAGCCAGATAAAGAAATTGAAAGAAAGTGTGCTAAATTCGATGCTCCGAGTGGGAATCGAACCCAGCTGGGATGAAATAGCAACTTGCTATCAAGGGTCGTTACAAATGCATCTATAATTCATCATAAACTAAGGTTTAATAAACTAAGATCTTTAAAATTGAACCCTTCAAAGACTGCATCATGTCCCACGTACTTGGGTAGGTGGGTATGAGGTAGGAGGTTTTTTATACAAAGCCCAAAAATAGATACTATTCTAGTAGTTTCCATTAATGTTTACTTAAGAGTTCATAAAAATAATTTGAACAACTTTTTACAAGATTGGAAAGTTTATTTGTAGTCCTTTATTTCCATAAATAATAGTTTGTTTCTACCTAATTACTCAGATGCGAGTAGGTAGTTACCAGTTTCACCACCAGGTGGCTGATTCGGGGGAAATAACATGGCAGGGTATTACAAAATTCCCTTAAACTTAAATATGCATCAGTTTTAATGGTTCACTTTTCAAATTACCCTTATGAATGTGATAGATATACAAACCAGAACAACGGCAATGCAAAGCGTAGCGAATCCCATCGAACAGCCATGGCTGGCATTTTTACAAAACAAAGTATATTGCAAAAATGGCAGCCATTATTCAAAATGGCCGCCATCTACCATAAGTGTCATTAGACAGTGTGTCATGCTTATAGTATTCACATACCAAATATGAACAAAATCGCTCCCCTACTTTTCGAGTTATAGTAAAATACGTTAAAATGGCGGCCATTTTTCAAAATGGCCACCTTCTACCAAAAGTGTCATTAGAGACAGTGTGCCATGCTTATAGTATTCACATAACAAATATGAACAAAATCGCTCTACTACTTTTCGAGTTATAGTAAAATATGTTTAAATGGCGGCCATATTTCAAAATGTCCGCCATTTTTCAAAATGGCCGCCTTTAACCAAAAGTGTCATTAGACAGTGTGCCATGCTTATAGTATTCACATACCAAATATGAACAAAATCGCTCCACTACTTTTAAAGTTACAGCAAAAATCGTAAAATAACAAGTAAAGGCCGCCATTTTTCAAGATGGCTGCCATCTGCTTCTTTAATATCTGCATTTCAAGCTTTATTAATGTCCTACATAATTTTTCTTTCATTTAAAACATATTGCTATTACAGTTTTACACATTGCACCTAAATTACTGTAAAATCGGCACTAAAATAGCCGCCATTTTTAAATGAGCGGCCATTTTGAAAATCGGCTTTTGAGCAGAACTTCTACCCCCATAGGGTATATGTGTACAAAATATGAACAAAATCTGACCAACGGTATTTGAGTTTTTGCCCGGACAGACGGACGTACGGACGGACGGAGGCGTTCCCTATATCCCTCTGAACTTCGTTCGATGGGATAATTAAAATATGTCCAGTAAAAGAAAATATTATCTGCCCAACACAAGAAAAGATTTTTCACTTTTTGTAGTTTTACAACATGGGGTCTCTGGGCAATCTCCCCGACCTAGAAGTCACATTTTCAAAGAAAATTAAATTTTCAAAGTTGATAAACTCTTTTCAAAACCACATTTTTGGATGTAATTTTATATGTAGATTGCAAATATGACACCAGTTTGACTGAATTGTGAATTTTTAATGACGTAAATCAAGATTATTTCTACTCGTATCTAGGATATTACATCCTTTATAACTTCCCTAGCTAGGCTATTAAAATAGCTCTATGTTTTAGGAATTTACATAGCAACTGGTTCAGTACATGATTCAACAAGGCATTAACATGAAGAAATGTCAACACCTAGTTGAGGCAAGGAAGAAAAGGTCTTTTTGACCTTGAGGCGGTCATTAAAGGTCAAATCTATTTTGACCTTCAGAATGTCATTTAAGAATCTAATCTATAGTCAGATTTGAAATGTTTAGAACTTGTAGTTGATTTTGAAAAAAAATTGGTCAATTTGAAGCAAGTTTTTTTACCTTTAAAGAGATTGGGTCTCCCAAAAACACAATTTGAGTAACCCCCTGATTTTTTCGTGTTATTTGATGTAAAACAAGTTTGTTTATCAACTTATCAATTCTGAGGCTTGAATTAATTGTTAACAGTATCAATTCGATGATTGGCTCGAGCCATGAATTTCCACTTACATCAATAGAAATTCAAATTCAAATTTAAAAAGCCTGCTCAAATTTGTTCCTGTCTGATTGGCTTTTTGCTTCAGATTATTTTGGCTTAGAGAAGCCATATTTACTACTTCTAAGGGGTAACAATATAGATAAATCCCCAAAAACATTGTATTCTGTTTTCGACTTATTGCGTTCAATTCTGACAGTTGGTTGTTCTTTTGGTTGTCCTGTTGATATCCTCAATATATTGTCGATATCGTGCTTATGATTTGGTCTCAATGTTTTATGAGCAATTATATTGGGACATTACTGATTGTCCAGAATAGAAATCTGGACAACTCGATCTCTTAAAGAAGGTCATTGAAGGTCAAACTTTCAATAACTTATAGATGATTTTGAAAAAAATCAGTTAATTTAAAGCAAGTTGAAAAAAGACCTTTTTGACCTTTTTTGACAGTGAAAAGGTCATTGAAGGTCAAATCTTAAATATAAAGTCAGATTTGAACTTTTGAAAACATGTAGATGATTTTGAAAACAATTGAAGTCCGTCTATACAGTATGTTAAGTTATTGGAAATTGTAAGAATTTGTTACAGACACTGATCACCGATCACCAACCGCCGTCAAAAAAAAACAGAGACCATAACAATATGTCACCACTTTTTGGTGGTGACTTAAAAATGGAAATTGGTGAAAAAGTTTTATTCACCATATTTTATGAGATTGAATTGACATGATTTTATCAATAAAAATATAACAATGGGCTTCTTATGTTCTAAAGCCCATGAAAGCATATATGAGACAAGAGCTTTTCTTGGCAACAAGGGACAGACTGCAATTTGTATGTATGCTCAATATAAAATACTTATGATTTACAAAAAATAACACAATGAAACTAAAGAATGTAAGCAGTGCAAGAACAAAATACATGTGCAATTCTATAATATATTCACTCTTTTTGCAGTGCCTCTATCTTTAACAAGACATCACACTATTCACAAACATTCACAATACAGTTCAATCATATTGTATCAGTTTGCATTTGGCCCGTAGGGTGCACCCCCCTGGAATTCGCACCCCCCTATAACCAATAATAAAAATACAATAGATAGAAGAAAGTAAAATTTTGTAAAATTCATAACAAATCTTTTTTTGACTTGCTTATGCCACTATCGCACCCCCCCTGACTGAAAAGCAAAATGTTGGCGATCCCACACCCCCCGACTGAAAGCTGGCTACGCACCTGTGACCTATTCCTAAGGTAACATGTAGTAACATTCATTGGTATAATGTGCATGGCACACATACACATGGTACATTTACTTCATAATGTGCATATATCCAGTTATCAGACTTTGAAGCAAAGTATGAAGAAATGTTTTTCATAACATCATTTTTACCTTTTATGAGCGCAACAATGTGTATTTCAAAAAATCTAGTTTAACTAATACCGTCTTTTTCTAACGTCACCTTGAAATGTATCATATGTACATTTATCGCATGATACTACAACTTCCCGGTGAATGACATCTGGGAATATTTTTCATATTGAAAAATTGTATTGTTCCCCCATCCTTCTCCAAAAATTGCATTCACCTCCCAATCCAGCTCAAGAAAATGGTAGTTACCTTCCAGGAATTTTCGCCAAACAAAGCTTCCTATGTTATGTATGTTTGTTTTAACCATATGCTACAAAATGCTATAATGAGGGTCTCAAATAGGCCTTATCGTGTTGACTCCAATGCTACAATGAGGGTCTCAAATAGGCCTTATCGTGTTGACTCCAATGTACAATGAGGGTCTCAAATAGGCCTTATCGTGTTGACTCTAATGTACAATGAGGGTCTCAAATAGGCCTTATCTTGTTGACTACAATGTACAATGAGGGTTTCATATAGGCCTTATCGTGTTGACTCCAATGTACAATGAGGGTCTCAAATAGGCCTTATCGTGTTGACTCTAATGTACAATGAGGGTCTCAAATAGGCCTTATCTTGTTGACTACAATGTACAATGAGGGTTTCATATAGGCCTTATCGTGTTTACTCCAATGTGCAATGAGGGTCTCAAATAGGCCTTATCGTGTTGACTCCAATGTACAATGAGGGTCTCAAATAGGCCTTATCGTGTTGACTCCAATGTACAATGAGGGTCTCATATAGGCCTTATCGTGTTGACTCCAATGCTATAATGAGGGTCTCAAATAGGCCTTATCGTGTTGACTCTAATGTACAATGAGGGTCTCAAATAGGCCTTATCGTGTTGACTCCAATGTACAATGAGGGTCTCATATAGGCCTTATCGTGTTGACTCCAATGCTATAATGAGGGTCTCAAATAGGCCTTATCGTGTTGACTCCAATGCTACAATGAGGGTCTCAAATAGGCCTTATCGTGTTGACTCCAATGTACAATGAGGGTCTCAAATAGGCCTTATCGTGTTGACTCCAATGTACAATGAGGGTCTCATATAGGCCTTATCGTGTTGACTCCAATGCTACAATGAGGGTCTCAAATAGGCCTTATCGTGTTGACTCCAATGTACAATGAGGGTCTCAAATAGGCCTTATCGTGTTGACTCTAATGTACAATGAGGGTCTCAAATAGGCCTTATCTTGTTGACTACAATGTACAATGAGGGTTTCATATAGGCCTTATCGTGTTTACTCCAATGTGCAATGAGGGTCTCAAATAGGCCTTATTTTGTTGACTCCATCCAATGTACCTCAAATAGGCCTTATCGTGTTGACTCCAATGTACAATGAGGGTCTCAAATAGGCCTTATCGTGTTGACTCCAATGTACAATGAGGGTCTCATATAGGCCTTATCGTGTTGACTCCAATGCTACAATGAGGGTCTCAAATAGGCCTTATCGTGTTGACTCCAATGTACAATGAGGGTCTCAAATAGGCCTTATCGTGTTGACTCTAATGTACAATGAGGGTCTCAAATAGGCCTTATCTTGTTGACTACAATGTACAATGAGGGTTTCATATAGGCCTTATCGTGTTTACTCCAATGTGCAATGAGGGTCTCAAATAGGCCTTATTTTGTTGACTCCATCCAATGTACCTCAAATAGGCCTTATCGTGTTGACTCCAATGTACAATGAGGGTCTCAAATAGGCCTTATCGTGTTGACTCCAATGTACAATGAGGGTCTCAAATAGGCCTTATCGTGTTGACTCCAATGTACAATGAGGGTCTCAAATAGGCCTTATTGTGTTGACTCCAATGTACGATGAGGTCTCAAATAGGCCTTATCGTAGTGACTCCAATGTACAATGAGGGTCTCAAATAGGCCTTATCTTGTTGACTCCAATGTACGATGAGGTCTCAAATAGGCCTTATCGTAGTGACTCCAATGTACAATGAGGGTCTCAAATAGGCCTTGTCGTGTTGACTCCAATGTCAATAATCTTGTGTTGCTGTTGTCTGTTCTAAGCAACTGTAGCAAAAATAATTACAATTAATTGATAAAGTAAATTCCTGAATCAGAATTGCAGCTATTAATTCAAAGAACATACAGTACACTGTAGCAACAACATGGTCTGACATAGATCTTTGTGTTAATTAATGCAGTAATAACTGTTCATGAAATTATCTTCCTCTAATTTAAAGAAATAAAGACATCATAAGACGTGTTTTTTCGTTCTGGCTCAGTTTTTCTCATCAACCTGCATCACTAATAAACAATCTGTTCTGGCACTTGAACACAATCCAATTTTTTCTTTCTTGGGATTTCAATATTAAGCAATATCACTCTGTTAAAGCAGATCAATTGGACTTATGGTGAAGTAGTCCCATAGGATCTTTAGTGCAGTTCATCATAGCAGAGATGTGGTCTATTTAGTCCTCTGTTGATATGTTCTCAAATAATGTAGACATTGATTCCTGGTTGTTGATTCTGCGTATTGCCTCAGATAACAAAATACTGACATCAACAGTTTTTATTTTGTGGCACTGCATTTTCTGGACATCATGAGGGACTGTGTTTGTCACTACCACCTGGAGAGCAATTGGAAAATCAACTTTAAATTCCCATTATAAAAATTATTTTACTTTGCAAAAACATACATTTGACAAGGTTCAATAACCTAGATGCGAGTAGGTAGTTACCACTTTCATCACCAGGCGGCTCCTTCGGGTCAGATAGCATGGCAGGTATAGTAGAAAGTTCCCTTTATCTTGAATATTCATCATTTTCAATGGATCAAGTTTCATATCACCATTATGTATTTAACCTCTTGACTGCCATGAATGACGAGATTTCTCGTCACCTCAGAAATGACCTTGAAACCCAGAGGGACGAGAAAATCCGTCACAAAACTTTTCACATAAATTGCTCTCATTTGAACAATTTTCATCCAATTTACACAAAAATTGTTTTAAAACGTGTAGAAATGATCTCTGCCATCCAATTTTACTAAGTTGAGCATCTAAAGTTGTATAGGTATGTAGTAAAATGTCAAAAGGTGGCAAAAAAGAAAAATTCTCTGGTTTCATGCCAATTTTAGAGCCTGGGATTCAAGAGGTTAATAGTTATGCAAATTAAGATACGTCCAGTAAAATAAAATATTATCTGTCCAATACAAGAAAAAAAAACTTCACTTTTTGTGACTGTGTAACATGGGGTCTATGGGGAATCTCCCCGAACTAAAAGTCACATTTTCAAAGTTAATGAACAATTTTAGAAACCACATTTCTAGATGTACCTTTACATGTAGATTTCACTTTGACTGAATTTTGAATATTTAATGATGTAAATCAAGATTATTTCTACTAGCATCTAGTCTATTGTGCCAAATATGATTTTGAATCCATGCTGGATGACGGAGTTATTAACATTTGTTATGGTTACCTTTTTTGGCTCACCCTGTTTTAAAGAGATTATTACACTTTTATGTGGTTCAGTTTTGGGCCACCCTGTGTTTTTGATTTGTAACTTTATCAATAACAGATTGATGTAAGGATTTTACATTGTTATCATTTATCTCATCTTAGACTAGTGCATTGTCATTGTTATAATCCAACAAGACTATTAATCTCTACCTCATCGATGGGTGATTCCTCTATCATGGTGGGAGCATCAGATGATAGGATTCCATGTGTGGCCATGGCATATATCTTGTAGGCCCCTCTCTCCTTCAGGATCTCAGCAGCTCGTACAAATGAGTGAACATCATCTATCATATCATCCTGGAACACACAATGCCCAGATTCTGTCAAGACAATATTAAAACAAACATACGAGTATATTGGCTAGTTAATGTACAAAAGTAGAATTGGGCAAATGAAACTGGAAAGTATGCTGAAATCCCCATTTTCTCAGAACTCAAGTTGATTGAGTCTCAACAGTAGATTCATGTGGAAATTATTTCTAAAATCCATTTTCTACATCAAGAATAAGGGTTCTTAAACAGGACATTGGGCTTGCTTTTTAGAGCTTTTTGTTGGCTCTATAGTCACAGTGATATATATGATCTTAGTGTTGGGAATAAATATAAACTAGCAAAATGTGCTAAGTGTGTATCCAGAAGAAGTGAGTAGCTCCCATAATACTATCATATTCTCTCGTATTCTTGTATCCAGAAGAAGTGAGTAGCTCCCATAATACTATCATATTCTCTCGTATTCTGGGATTCCCCTTAGCCATCTATATGGTCATACAACCCTTATATGGATCTATCACATGATATTCAAAATGGCGGACAACGGTCAGTTGGATTCCTATATGGTCATACAAACCTTATAATGGCTTATATGGATCAATCACATGATATTCAAAATGGCGAACAACGGTCAGTTGGATTCCTATATGGTCATGTAAGCCTTATATGGATCTAACACTTGGGTACCACGTGATCGAATACGAAGGCTGAACTTTGGGAGATCTCCCCCCCCTGGTGTGTATCAAAATTATCCTGCTACATTTGTTAGCATATTCCTTACATCTCCCCTTATCTTGATGTAACAAGCTATACTAACTAAAAAAACGGCAACTCCACGGAGTAGCAAATCCCCACGAACACTATAATATATACGAATCTGTATTTGTCACAAAAAATAACATTTAGCGAAATATCAGAAAACAATACTGTAACAGTGATCGGCCCTACATTTCCTTCAATTTGAGAATAATATAGCCATACTTTGAAGAGATCAGAAAATTATTGCGGAATCCGACATAAGGCGGTCATTTTGAATTTTAAAAGGCCCAAATCAGAAAAAACGATACAATATTTGCAATCTACTATAAATTGCCTTTTGTTTAAGTATAATAAACTACATGTATACTTCAGAAATATCTCAAAATTAACACAAATTCCTGTTGGCAGCCATTTTGAATTTTCTGATGCATATATCAGAAAAACAATACCATAATAATGATCTGCCCTAAACTTCCTTCAATTTGAGTATAATCTAGTCATACTTTGAAGATATCAGAAAATTCTTGCGAAATCTCACATAAGGCAGCCATTTTGAATTTTATGAGGCCCAAATTACAAAATATTTGCTTAATTAATTAATCTGGCTTTCATTTGAGTATAATAAAGCCATACTTCGGAAAGATCTCAAAATTAACGCAAATTACTGTTTTCCCAATCCCCCATACATGGCCCCTGGGGGTCATGGTGAAAAACTTGAAATATATATGAAATAGATAGATGTTGTGAATATACTATCAAAATTTCATACAATAATAGTTATTACTTTGGTTTAAAATGAAAACTTTAGATTTTCACCATCTTGGAATTTTTTTTGTTTTGTACAACTATTAAACAATATACATATTTCCACCAAATATGAACAAAATCCATCCACTAGTATTCGAGTTATCTTCCAGACAGACAGATGGACTGATGGACAGAGGGCCTCACTATATCCCAATCGAACTTTGTTTGTTGGGATAATTAACATGCTGGAAATTAACATAATGTTATTTAAAGCGTGTTTGTTAAGTTTTAAAACCGCCATTGATTGATGTCATTTGTCTGGCGATTTGACTCAAACAGTGGTGATCTATCTTCTCAATACAGATTTACATTATTGTCATGTCTTTTTTGAACCCTGGGGTTATTCCTCCTCTTGATCAACAATAAACTCAAGGTTAACAAGTTCTAGAAAATGGCAACTTCATGGAGTAACAAAACCCAAAGAATAAATATAACTCACCACCATGATAGCTATCTTGCCTCCTACATCTCCAACTACATTCATAGGGGGCTTTTCCTTAGCTTGAAGCACTGAAACATAGGATAATTAAACTACATTCATAGGGGGCTTTTCCTTAGCTTGAAGCACTGAAACATAGGATAATTAAACTACATTCAATGGGGGCTTTTCCTTAGCTTGAAGCAATGAAACATAGGATAATTAAACTACATTCATAGGGGGCTTTTCCTTAGCTTGAAGCACTGAAACATAGGATAATTAAACTACATTCAATGGGGGCTTTTCCTTAGCTTGAAGCACTGAAACATAGGATAATTAAACTACATTCAATGGGGGCTTTTCCTTAGCTTGAAGCACTGAAACATAGGATAATTAAACCACATTCAATGGGGGCTTTTCCTTAGCTTGAAGCACTGAAACATAGGATAATTAAACTACATTCAATGGGGGCTTTTCCTTAGCTTGAAGGAAACAAACTACAGTACATTCATTGTCAGGATCGTATTTGGATTGCAACAATGAAACCTCAGCAAACCGATTTACTGGAGGCCCACAAACAAAGCAACAGCAATAACTATGTTCCTATATTAATATATTATTTATGAGAATATGTTTTTGGAATGAAACACTGAAACGAAGCAGCAATTACACTTCAATAAGAGCAGATATTAATTTACATAAATATCTCCCATGATGCATTGCTTTGGAAGGGACAAATCTTCATTGGCCCGCCGAACGAGTCGATTACTCTGAACGAAACGTCCGGAGATTGCAAAGTCAAAGGTCATGATATGCTAATTTCATTGGTCGAGGATTACATCATAGTGTATAGCATCATATTGGCGGAAGATTGCTCAAACTAAAGGATGTGTCCGGATTATGCCCTTTTGGTCCCTCAGTCAAATGTATGTGAAATATGGTTTTAATTACTGTCCTAGTTATATTTGATAAGAATATTTACTTTTCAAGAGTTTTGATGCATAATTAACCCCCTGCTGAGAGTCAGAATAAGTATCTTAACAACAACAAAAAAATAGTCATTATCATAGAAAAAAACACCAATGCCAACATTCCAACACAATTGAAGCCTCAAAACTGGATGCTCAGTAACTTTGAGTGACTATAATCCCTTGATTATCCAGATAGACACCAATTCACTTATCCAGAAATACCATTCAATGTCTATACAAAGAAAGCAAGCAATGTTTGAAGGATATGTTTCATAAATAATTCATTTAATATTTGCCATTGATTTTTTTTCAATTCTGACAAAGTGATATGCACTGTCTTTGGTGCCAATATTCTTCATCAATTGTGATACAAATTGATATTTTTGTTATCTCAGAAGAAGGATAAGATATTGAAGTTTAATAATATGTGTGATTGAGTTGGTTTTTCAGACATTACAATTTTCAATATTTCGATTAAGTCGATACCCAGACTCATTCCCAGACTCATTCTTTCAACAAATCCTGATATAGAGTCCATTTCACTGCTTCATTTCGTCAGTAGGACGGCAAAAATAAGAAATTGGGAGACCATTGTGCAACTAGAAAAACAGCAACTCCACGGAGTAGCAAATCCAACCGAACAAAACATGTTTTGATAAAAAATTTGAGCCAAATTCATCCACTGGTATTTGAATTATCAAAGATTATGTTTTTATAAAACATGGTTGCCATTTTGAAACTCAGCTGTCATCTTTAGATTTCTTCTTTAGCAGAGAATGTCCATCAAATGGTATTTGGGTTATCAAAGATTACTTTTTTAATGAAAAATGGCAGCCATTTTGAAATTCAGCTAATGCCTTTGAAATTTCTTCTGAAGCAGATCTCTTTTTTCCCTAAACATCAGCATATAAAATTGGAACCAAATCCATCCACTGGTATTTGAGTTATCATTAAATACGTTTTTTTTATGAAAAATGGCGGCCATTTTGAAATTCAGTGGCCATCTTGAAAATTTATTTTTGAGCAGAACTTCTTTGTCTCTAGGCATCAGCATATAGAATTTGAACCAAATCCATCATTTGGTATTTGAGTTATCAAAGGTTACGTTCTTTTATGAAAAATGGCGGCCATTTTGAAATTTAGCAACCACCTTGAAATTCCCTTCTCGAGCAGAGCTCCTGTCTCCCTAGGTATCATCATGTAAAATTTGAACCAAATCCATTCAATGGTAATTGAGTTATCAAAGATAATGTTTTTTTACGAAAAATGGCCGCCATTTTGAAATTTAGCTGCCATCTTGAAAATCCTTTCTCGAGCAGAGCTCCTATGTACCTAGGCATCAGCTTCTAAAATTTAAACCAAATACATTCAATGGTATTTAAGTTATCAAAGATAACATTTTTTTTTTGAAAAATGGCTGCCATTTTGAAATTTAGCTGCCATCTTGAAAATCCTTTCTCGAGCAGAGCTCCTATGTCCCTAAGCATCAGCATCTAAAATTTGAACCAAATCCATTAAATGGTATTTGACTTATCAAATATAACGTTTTTTTACGAAAATGGCAGCCATTTTGAAATTTGGCGGCCATCTTGAAAATGTCTTCTTGAGCAAAGCTCCTTTGTACCCAGGCAACAGCATATAAAATTTGAACCAAATCCATCCACTAGTATTTGAGTTATTAAAGATTATATTTTTTACAAAAAATGGCCGCCATTTTGAATTAAGTGGCCATATTGAAAATTCCTTCTCAAGCAGAGGTCCTACACCCATAAGGCATAAGCCTATAAAATTTGAATGAAATCCGTCAACCGGTATTTGAGTTATTGCCCGGACACATGAACGGACAAACGGACGGACGGACGGACGGACGAAAGGACGGACGTCATTTGTTGTTGCTGCATTGGTTTCTTTATTCATTTTCTTCTTTCTTTGTCTTGATTTGATTGCGATGTTACTTATCTTTCTTCAGGGTCCACAGACTTGAGACTGCGCATAGGTGGGTTAAACGTTTTGATCCGGCCGGAAAACTCTCCCCTTCCCCTTACTGTTGGTCTTATGCTGATTTGTCCTCTTAGTTTACCCTCTTTGCGGAGAAGATACTGTTTCATATTCATTTGTTAATGTTCTCTTCTCTCATTAATTTTCCAGTCCTTCATGATGATATTCTCCTGCATATTGTATTTAGTACATATCCATTTATTTCTTGTTATAGCTTTCTTAGTATACGAATTTAGTATGTTGCTCCTGTAGCCTTGACATTGTAGTTTATTTCCCAGGCTGGTAACTCTGTTTGTTGCATCTTCCAGTTGACTGCAGATTCTTGAAATCCTTATTATTTGTGATATAAATATTCCATATTCCATATTCCACGGACGGCTTTTCTATATCCCCCTCGAACTTCGTTCGGTGGGATAATAATATATGGAAAAGTATATTCATAATGTACATGAATGACATTTGTATATCTTGGATTGCTTCTAGTTTGGCTTATAAAGTGTTTGGCTCTTATATTTGGATGTTTCTCTGCCATGTTATTTTCAATAAGATTAACATGGCTGAAATTCTTCAAATTACAAGACGGCACAGGCTTATTGCACAAAAAACTAAAAAATCTGAAATATACAAATGTCATTCATGTACATTATGAATATACTTTTCCATATATTATTGCACAATGGTCTCCCAATTTCTTATTTTTGCCGTTCTACTGACGAAATGAAGCAGTGAAATGGACTTTAACTAGTGTGAATCCGGACAAAAATGACAGTTTCTCAGCCTCCGATATTCCACCAGGGCTCGAGCATAGTTAAATGATCCAATCTATTCAATAATCAGAAAGATAATCGGAAATTCAAAATTACATTATCTATATTTTTTCGATCTTCAATGGCGTCTGAGCAATTTGTGGGAAATCAGTGATGTCACTGGAATTGGAAGGCATTTTCAACTAAAGATTTCTTCGGATTTGGGGATAATAGTTCAAAAAGCCTTGTTGTATATCTTAATATCATATATATCTATCATTTGTGCAAATGCAACACTACATAAATGTTTTATAAAGCCGTAGTGTGGCATTGAAAATCGCACTCCTGTGTAATCCAATGGGAAAGAACCCAGATGTAGACGAAGTTGTACCTCTCATGAGAGCTCTTCAAACGTGAGGTAACTAAACTTAACTAAACTCAAAAATTATCATGTATAGGCTTATTAATAAATTCAATGTGATAAATTCAACTTTTGCTAAACTGAATTTAAAATATGTAGTATGCACGGTGACCAAGAGTTAACAGTGCAAATTGGCCCAGTCGTGTTTTTTCAAACTCTTTAGTCGTGTTTCGTAAGAACATGGGATGCGACATTCGTTAGAATGGAGCAAAAACATAAGAATATTCTATATTTTACAAATTTACATATCTTGACTTCTACCTAAGATGTTCTTCTTCATACCCACGAATCTATTTTGGGGATAAATCCATCATACTTCATATCAATCGCAATTATATACCAAACGTGCCAGAAATATGTACTTCATTTGCATTTAGTGTTATTTAATCAAGTTTAAACAGATAATCCATTCAACAACGTGGAATAATATTCACTAGTCCAAAGATTGTGTAAATATTTTAACTGTATTTATCTTAAAATTGCCATAAATGACCCTAAATGTAGAAAGTGGAGTTAACTATGGAGAAGGGACAACATAACGTCATGGACGTGTCTTATAATAAGCATGTTAACGTTTTGGAATTGTAAAGATAACGTTTTAGACGTGATAAAATTAACGACTTTGAATTGTCTTGTAATAGTGTTCACATTTCACATGTTTTGTTGCTTAATAATTTGTCTGTGCTTCTGAAAATAATCGCATTAGTATTTTGAAGATGAGTGTTTGTACTACATGACCATTCACATATTTTGTTATTTCAGTTCCTCGGAATAAGTGTCACGTGTGTGCTTTCAAAAGCGCCGATAAGAACACGTTCCTTGAACTAGTTACAATTGTTTGCTTTTTAAACTTAGTACTAAAATAAATTGAAAAACTAAATTCTTACTATCTCGTATTTCTGCTAGAAGTTATAACTCAAAAAGTATCTTCTTAATCAATAATATAATCTATAGTTATGTTGGTTTTATAATAATTTGCGGGCCTAATACGACATACACTATTAACCAGAAACAAATAGTATGCATTATTACACAAGCAGATCCCCCACCATCTGTTCATGTATTATTATAAAACACGGGGATATATACATTAGGTGTCACCCGTTTACTGTAATTTGTAGTAAAGATATGAATAAATAAAAAAGACAGATGTATGATTTAACAAGATCATCAGATGTTGTAATTCAATTCGCTAGCAAAGTATGTTACAGTACAGTTCATAGGTCACTCATAGAACCATAGCAGCATATGTAGCGTTTTATACCTATTGCATTGTGCGAGGCAAATTAGGGAATAACATCGAATCAAATTGTTAAAAATTCCGAGGCGAACCTAAGAGATTTTGAGCACTAAATAACGGTGGAGTTATTCCTTATATTAGGTGATCATATATATGCATTTACACGTAGTGCATCACAAACTAAACATTTTCTCTCATTTTAAATAAATCTATTTACGGTCAATGACAGGGGAAAGTGAGTAAAACTTATCTGAGGCAAATTCAAAAATAGCAACGAGCCATTAAATGAGCGACGGGGCAAAGTAAGTATCAAATTCTGTAATGATTCCATAGATCAATCTTGACAAATTATGTCGTACATTTGATTATTGTCAATCATTTAAATTAAGATAGTATTACTCAGACAACAACTTCTTCCATTTTTTGGGAGATTCATAATGTTAATTGTGCTGTTTCCCACTTCCAAAGCATTAAACCTCAATGTCTCTACACGTCTAAATGTTTCCAGTAACAAGTCAACGTCATTAACCGCAATCTTTTGAACACGTCTAAAGAGTTTAATCTAAAAAATATTATTCGGTCAATTGCTACTTATTTAAGCTCTTCTAACTTGTGGTTTTCGCACATATTGTGAATGCTTTCCTTATGAATCGATGTATTTATTGAATACAAGTCAGGCTAGTGATTTTCAGGCAAAAATATGTATAAGACTGACAGAATTGCTTACTTTCCGATACAGTAACACGACTATAGCATACGATTCGTGCAAATAACACGTTTACGGATACCTGAAGTTAAAATATATAGTATAGAAAGGAATGTATATTACTTACTTTTACATAAAGTCAAGTGACAGCAATTTCATGACCAAATTTATCAACCTACCTCTCAAATTTTCCAAAAAACACGACTAAAGAGTTTGAAAAAACACGACCGGGCCAATTTGCACTGTTAACTCTTGGTCACCGTGGTATGTATAGAGTGACATCATAAATAAGCAGGCCTGGAGTCTTTATACTACTACAGTAAACAAACACAATAAATGTACATGTATGCTGAAACTCTAACATGTATAAATAGATAATGACATTGCAGATACAGTGTATTGTGTTCTTGTACAATATTTGATCAAACATACACATCTACAATTGCATAAAGGCAACCATAATGAACAACGAGATTAAAGTCACATAATTCAACAGAAAAACACTACTGACATCTACTTCACTCAGTACCTATATATTGTTCATAAAAATAATACTGGTTATCTGCACTGTAACAACAACCAATCAATGACCTTGAGTTGGTAGCAAACATGGTGCATACCCATAATCCCCCAAAGAAGGGCAATAATGCTGAAGGAGGGGCCAATTGTTGGTCTGATCTTTTCTTGTATTAACTATCATGAATCACATAAAATTGAAACATACATATATGTATTCATGGTTTCATGGCGCCTTTAAGAAAATTTGGTCATGTGACATTTTTACATGTCAAACACTTATCTATCTTGAGAATAAACAATCAAATAGATAAGAGCTGTGCTTCTCAAAGTTTAACATACATAACTGACAATGTCTGGGACAGGGTTGCAAAACAAAATGACTTCTATCCCTACCTTGGATTGCTCTAACATTGCAATGAATCTGAAGGATGAAGAAATTTCAGTAGAAACACTGAAAGAATTTGGGCAGAACTTATTTGAATCTTTTCAAGTGTATGGATGTGCTGTTCTTGTTAACCATGGAGTTTGCAATAAATCTGTAAGCTGCAAGTTCCATTATGTTATTCAGATCTTACTATAATACATATATTTAGATTAAAATTTTAATTTCCATATACAATTTACCAGCAGGGTGTAATCATACATCAGAAACTTGTCTTGATGTATGTGTTTTGTATGCTATGTAGATATCTGATGCATGGGAGGCTAACAAGTCATTCAATTCTCTTGGCTACAAGGAGAAGATGCAGTATGAACCAGGACAAGTAACTGGCTTTCACAATATGCATGGATACCAAGCAATGGGGAAATAGTATGTTTTAAAGGAAACTTTATATAATGCAATATTGTAGACCTTATGAGCTTTGTACAATACTAAACAAGGCATTAACTTGACAAAATGTCAATACCTAGTTGTTATGAGTTCAATATTCTTAGTCAGATTTGAACTTCTAAGAACTTGTAGATGACTTGGAAAAGAAAAGAAAATTGATCAATTTAAAGCAAGTTGAAAAAAGACATTTTGACCTTTTTACCTTGAGAAGGTCAGTGAAGCTAAAGTCTTAAATCTAAATAATCAGGTTTGAATTTCTGAGAACTTGTAGATGATTTTGAAAAAAAAAATCAATATGAAGCAAGCTAAAAACTGACCTTTTTTTGAAGGTCATTGAACTTATGAGAATTTGTGAATGATTTTGAAAAAATTGAAGTCAGTCTAAGTTATTGGAAGTATAGACGCTGGATACCAACCCCCAACCAGCGCCCGCCATAACATAACCATTGTAGACCATAACAATATGTCACCACCTTTATAACAAGCAAGCATAGAAATCATTAAAATAGCTACTAATACATCTACCCACAATTGGCAGACATTTTGCATATTGTAATAGCTGTTGAACTGTTGAAAAGGCATTGTTATAGTCATAAGATGTGTCTACATCAAACTAAATTACCAAAGGCAAATAGGAAAATGTAGGTAGAATGTCAGTAGAAAGCTGAGATAAATAAGGCAACCAATTTCAACTTATGCTTAAAAAGGTATTATTCTAAAATCTTTATTGAAAATTTATTAATTACTCTAATTAGTATTGCTCTTATTGGCCTGAGATTTTTCAAATACATTTGTCCGACTATGACTAATACTAATACACATTCCTACCAAAAATTGGTACATAGAAAAGTCTCATACTCTCATATTTTGACAAAACTTGAATAAGAAATATCACTTTTTAGCCTCATTATAAAGACCAAGATTCTATGATTTATCGCCCCATTCATGTATATGAGAGAAAATTTAATTCTGGTTATTGTTAAAAGGCTGAATAAAATCTGAGATCATTTATTGGCCATAAACAGAAAATAGAGGTCTTTGTTCAGTTCTAATATGATAAACAAACCAGAAAAACAACTATTTGGTTTTAGAAATACATACTCGATGATTACAGACAAGTAAATCAATTGTTCTAGTTATTGTGAAGTCAGGTTTCATACCAAAATTAGTGAATTACATATAATTAACTGAACAATAATCTTATTTGTCTTGCAGTGATGGTCCTATAGACATTGATTGGTGTATAAGGGAGTCATTCAGATTTGTTCCCACAAGAGCTAAGGTCAGGTTCTTTGTTGTATTGATTTTTAAATGTAGAATCAGAGAGAGCAGATATTTTAGCATGTTTATCCCCATATAAATGAAGCCTGTGTGAGGCTATAGCCTAAATGCCAAACTTCCTCTTGCTGAGCTAAAATTACAGATTTCTGCATTTGATATCTAAAATAACCTCAACTCAGACATGAAGCTTAGATATAGTGAACATGTAGTATTTAGAATAATGTTCTGGTGTTATTTGCTAAAATAGTGCTAATAGTGGTTAAATCTTGCTTGCAATTTTGTCATCTATACCAAGTATTTCTGAGCAAATTTGTCATCTATTGTCATCTATACTATGGGCTCTATCAGTGGTAGAGCCCATGTCTATACCAAGTATTTCTGAGAAATTTTGTCATCTATTGTCATCTATACTATGGGCTCTATCAGTGGTAGAGCCCATGTCTATACCAAGTATTTCTGAGCAATTTTGTCATCTATTGTCATCTATACTATGGGCTCTATCAGTGGTAGAGCCCATGTCTATACCAAGTATTTCTGAGCAATTTTGTCATCTATTGTTATCTATACTATGGGCTCTATCAGTGGTAGAGCCCATGTCTATACCAAGTATTTCTGAGCAATTTTGTCATCTATTGTCATCTATACTATGGGCTCTATCAGTGGTAGAGCCCATGTCTATACCAAGTATTTCTGAGCAATTTTGTCATCTATACCATGGGCTCTATCAGTGGTAGAGCCCATGTCTATACCAAGTATTTCTGAGAAATTTTGTCATCTATTGTCATCTATACTATGGGCTCTATCAGTGGTAGAGCCCATGTCTATACCAAGTATTTCTGAGCAATTTTGTCATCTATTGTCATCTATACTATGGGCTCTATCAGTGGTAGAGCCCATGTCTATACCAAGTATTTCTGAGCAATTTTGTCATCTATTGTCATCTATACTATGGGCTCTATCAGTGGTAGAGCCCATGTCTATACCAAGTATTTCTGAGCAATTTTGTCATCTATTGTCATCTATACTATGGGCTCTATCAGTGGTAGAGCCCATGTCTATACCAAGTATTTCTGAGCAATTTTGTCATCTATTGTCATCTATACTATGGGCTCTATCAGTGGTAGAGCCCATGTCTATACCAAGTATTTCTGAGCAATTTTGTCATCTATTGTCATCTATACTATGGGCTCTATCAGTGGTAGAGCCCATGTCTATACCAAGTATTTCTGAGCAATTTTGTCATCTATTGTCATCTATACTATGGGCTCTATCAGTGGTAGAGCCCATGTCTATACCAAGTATTTCTGAGCAATTTTGTCATCTATTGTCATCTTTCCCCAGTATTTCTGATCCTAGTGTATTGTAGGAGACAAATTTCAACCCTGATGATTCAGTGCCTGGTTACACAGAGGCTTTCACAAATCTATGGGAGGCATCATATCAGCTGGCCAAGCGCCTCCTCACCTCCTTGACCTTTCCTCTGGCAATAAAGAACCAGAACTATTTTACAGAACTGTTTGAGCATATTCATACACAAGGATGTAACGCCACTGGGTTGAGAGGGAATGGTTACCAAGCTGTTCCTGAACAACTGAAAGATGGTAAGCCACTACAACATTATAAACACAACCACCAGGAGGGGCTAGACATGCTTAACATAATATTAGCTCACCTATGACCTCAACTAATACAACACATCAAATCCTGAACATCATCATTAATTTTCAAATCTCCAAATTATATCAGTAACATATATACGAGGGTTGTCCAAGAAGTAATGCACTATATGCTCTAACTTAATCAATACTTGATCTTTTTCCATGAAATTTGCAGTTAATATTCCTTATAGATATTTTGATCAATCTAGAAAGTTTCATTTTGATTGATAATACAATGTTGATACTATAATAAAATCAAGCTGGTGAGTTTGGGTAGAGCGTGGCAGGTTCTTTGTCACGTCAAAAGAAATAAAAAAATGAAAATATGAAAAAATTAATCAACAAGTACCATTTTGTGTAGCTATAAGAAGTATGCTAAAATTATATTTTAAGATACTAAATTACTAGGAGCACATCCTAGATTTAATGGGCGTTTATTGTAAACTGACCCATTTCACATTGTCTCAAAATATAGGCCTTTAATATACTTTTGAAATCAATGCCTTCTCACTCAGTCCTGGTACGCTCTTAGCAATTTCTTCCACCGTGACAAAGTGAGGTGTTTGGCCTCCTAGGTTTCGGGTTGTCATCCAGGGTCCAGTCATCATTTTTAGATCTCTTCTGCCACCTCTTGATTTTAATTCTATCTGCTCTAAACTCCCTACATACTTTCTTCATGGTAGCATAAGTTTGTGTGGCTGTGAGTCCAAGTGAATTATGAACTAAGGCCACCGAACGCACTGCCTTCTTATCAGGTTTTAGAATTGCAGCCATTTTTATGACTTCTTGATTGTGACTGGATTTGAATTTTTGACTATTAAACTGTGGCATTATGCAATCACAATACTAAATGCCATTATTTGTGCTTGGTAAACACCATGCTGAATTTCCCAATTTTCCAAAGATTTTGATCATTTAAAAGAAAGAGATATAAATAGAATAACACTTTAAAGCTTTTCGTGATTAGAAAAATTGGTACCTGCCCCACCCATCCCTACCACCGTGTTGCTATAGCAACCATTTTATTATTTAACATTGATGTTTGATGCTAAAACTTCAGGATAGGTCAGATAAAACTTCAATTGTACATAAAATTTCAGCTGAATTGAAGAATATTAAAGAAAGTTAGAGCATATATTGCATTACTTCTGGGACAACCCTCGAACATGGATTCTCATATTCATTTGCCCATTTCTGGAGAACTACTTTGTAAAATTAATACAAACATCTGAAACAATTTAAGAAATCATATTGATAATTAAAGATTGCATTTAATTATAGATAAATTTGCTAAGAGTGATAGATTCACTGAGCACACAGATAAAGGAATGTTCACTGTGCTCTACCAAGATGTGGTCTCTGGACTTCAGGTTTTTATACACTTTTATTATCGTTTTAAATCTAGGCTGAGTCAATTATCTGCTTCAGATTCTACAATGTCTTTATAAAAATATCTACTGTAGCTAAGTACCATGATTTTCATAAATATGCTGTATAAAACATAACTTAAGTTTTTTATGCTACAAAACCCTGCAAATGTAACAGCTTGAAACAAGGCATTAACATGACAAAATGTCACCACCTAGTTGCTCACAATATTATGAGTTCAATCTTAAGTCAGATTTGAATTTCTGAGTTGAAAAGGACCTTTTTTACTCTGAGAAGATCATAGAAGAAGAAATCTCAAATCTAAAATCAGATGTGAACTTCTGACAACTTGTAGATGATTTTGAAAAAAGGTCAATTTGAAGCAAAATGAAAAAATACCTTTTTGACCTTGAGAAGGTCATTGAAGGTCACATCTTTTTTATAGCCAGGTGTGAACTTCTGATAACTTGTAGATGATTTTGAAAAAATAAATTGGTCAATTTGAAGCAATTGAAAAAAGACCTTTTTGACCTTCTAAAGGTCAAATCTTAAAAGTAAAGTCTGATTTGAAATTCCGAAAACTTGTAGAAGATTTTGAAAAAATTGAAGTCAGTCTAAACGGTATTTGTTAAGTTATTGCAAGTTGTAAGAAGTCAATTTGAAGCAAGTTGAAAAAATACCTTTTTTGACCTTGAGAAGGTCATTGAAGGTCAAATCTCAAATCCTAAGTCAGATTTGAACTTTTGATAACTTGTAGATGATTTTGAAAAAAATTGGTCAATTTGAAACAACTTGGAAAAAGACATTTTTGACCTTGAAAAGGTCACTGAAGGTCAAATTTTAAATATAAAGTCAGATTTGAACTTCTGAAAACTTGTAGCAGATTTTGAAAAAAATAGAAGTCAGTCTTAACAGTATTTGTTAAGTTATTGGAAGTTGTAAGAATTTGTAACAAGCGCCTACTGCCAACCACCGACCGCCATCAAAAAATGGAGACCATAACAATATGTCATCATGACATAATAAAAAACCACAACCGCCATAAAATAAACGGAGACCATAACAATATGTTAACACTTTTTGGTGGTGACATAATAAAAACAGTTAATTTACAACTAAATAAAATAAAATATACCCTGATTCCAGGATATTTTGATACTGGCAGTTATCAGTTTTCCCATGCATTTCAGCACCATTTCAGTTGATCTATGGACCTCAGGTAGAGATAAGCAGATATATATATAGATATCATGTTTATATAACATTGCTTGCTGTCAATGTCTTATTGTTGGCAAAACAAGTACAAAATAATGTTTTAACGAGGGTTAAGAGTTGATTGAGATTGGAATTGAGAAACAAATAATTATCTTAGCCTTACCTCTTAATATGACATTGGAGGAATGTAATCTTAGTCTTAGCTCTCAATGTGACATAGGGGGAAAGTAATCTTAATTTGACACCTGATGATGAGAAAACATGATAGGCAACATTAAAAATATAATACTTTTACATGACCATCTACTAGTATATGAGAAGAGATAAAGCTAAAGACGTTGTTTTAAAGATGTTAATTTAAGAGCAAAAAAGGCTCCAAAACTTAATGAAATATGTAGTTTGGATGTTCATTTATGTCTGTGGATTATATTTTATACCACAAACACTTTATAAATACCTGAAATTTGCAATAAAAGTGCCCAAAAATTGTTGTTTCGAAATTCCCCATTTTTCCTGTATCGTGCTAGTCACGTGACCATTACGCGTAGCAGGCAATGTACAGATATTACAGTACATATAATATGTTCAATATGGCAAACATCAGCGATTCTGATTCCCGAATTCTGGGAAATGGCTATGTAAATCGGCGAGAGGGTGTAATTTGAATGAAGACAATTTAAGGAGGGGAAATGTGTGCAAGTATGGCAGTAAGAGAGCAGATATGGGGACTTTAGACAAGAACTATGACGGAGAATCAACTAAAAATGTGAGTTCTGGAATGAAGACCCGTTGCCATTGACTGAAGATTCCAGCGATCCTATTATCATACTCAGTTTGAATCTAGACGCGGAAAACAGATTATGAAAACAGGTTTTCTGCAAAGTTATCAAATTTAGAAAATATGGATCTTGTTTTTGAGTGGATTAACAAGCATTTAGATACAAGACTTGGCGCTATCTCTTGTCAAATACATGCACTGGACTTGCAGTAAATTGGCCATTGCAAATTGCAAAATCAGATCGTCAAATTAATCGCTTCGTTTTTAAACCTACGCTTCATATCTTCTTCCAAAACTATAGGATTCGATAGAGATAAGTTATAACTTGTACAGGAAAAAATGGCAGATCCTACCTTAATTTAGAATCGCTGATTTCTCTGGACAAATTCCGAGAAGAAATTGTTCAACATCGCGATCACCTCAGACAACATGTCGCGTGCGTGTCACTCTGAACTCACTCTGAACTCACGTGATAAAATAAGGCATCTTGATTGGTTACTACTCGTGTTGTCATGACGCGAAAAGCAGTAGTAAACACTGAATATGTTAATGAACTGCCATATATGGAACATTTGTCTTTCTGATTGGTTAACTTTACACGCGTCCTAAATGAATATAGTAGTCGTAGTAAATGATTCATTGATAACTCTGAAAGTGGGCGTGACCAGCTTCATTTTGACACCAAATTCAAGATGTTTCAAATCAAAATGGCCTCGCAAGACGAGGTTGAAATATCAGCAATTTGATACTGATATGGTCTACGATAGATCAAAATTGCCTGCCCCGCGTCACATGTCACGTGAGCCTATATTTGTTGAAAAGTGAAAGAGATAGTGACACTTTTTAATCTTAAAGGAATATTCCTTTCCAGACTATTTATCTCCTTATATGGTAGCTATAATTATATATATACTCTCCATATTTAGCAAAACACGAAAAAAAAATTTTGAAATGGTCAATATTGTTAATTCAAAATTGTATTACTCATTTCCAGTGAGCTGCCATCTTTTAAAACTTCATTAAGGAAGTGATGTCATCGACTCTCACCTGTTATAACCTTGTCTATTACAGTATAGGAAAGAAGCACAAAATTACTTCTTGACAAGAATCCCTTATCTTCTGTGCAAAAATATTTTCAGGGCTTGTCAACCCAGAATTAAAGAAGAGATCACCAGAAGGATTTAAATCATAGACCAAATTGAAAAAAATATTCTACTGGTTTTGTAATTCCAATAGCTCTTTACCTACTGCTATATGCAAAGTTGGGAGTCGATGACATCACTTCCTGAGTGAAATCTTAAAAGATGGCAGCTTACTGGGATTGAGCACTATATTTTTAAGTTATCAATATTGACCATATCAAAACATTTGTCCATGTTTTGCTAAACATGGAAAGTATATGTATGGTTATAGCTACCATATTAGGAGAGAGATGGTCTGGCAAGGAATATTCCTTTAAGTTTATACCAATATTACAAACAGATATCTATTTTTTTCATTATATATTTATTTCTTCATTATACATACATTTGTTTTATACTACATTGATTTATTTTTGCAAAACCTTTGCTATTAGATCTTTAATGAATTTGTAGGTGCAAGCTAGGAGTGGGGCGTACATAGTAGCTAAGCATGTGCCTGGCAGCATTCTTGTGCAAGTGGGGGAGATCCTACAGAGGGTCACTGCAGACAAGATACCAGCTACAGTAAATGTTAACTCAAATACCATAAATGTTTGCTTAGCCAATTCAACTCCTACATGACGAGAAACCATTGCTTGGCAACCTCAAGCCCTACTTGTTGACTTTTGTTACTTAGCCACCCCACTTCCTACCTGGCAACATTAACCATTGCTTGGCAATCTCACCCCATACATGGTGACCTTAACAACCTCAAACCCTACATGATGACCTTAACCATTGCTTAGCAACCTCAAACCCTACATGGTCAACTTACCACTTGCTCAAACCCTAAAACCATGACTATTTCATATTTTGTACCTAACCAAAGTGTTTGATATTGCTCTTGTTACTCATAATTTGTGACTATATTGCATGGTGACATCATATAAGTATAGTGTAGCCTTATTATTATATGAATATGACTGTATTGCATTGTTACATCATATATTGCAGCCTCACAAAGTGGTTGTGACTGAGGAACAGAAGAAACAGTCAAGACACAGTCTCGCTTACTTCTTGTTTCCTGACAAGGATCAACTTCTAACATGTTTTGATGGCAGTGACACCTATCCTCCAATCAGAACAACACAAATGACTGACACACCTGATAAACTGCTACATTTTGAAAAGGCAGCTTAAAAACAAGTCACCGATCAATTAGTGCAGCCTGTGTCTAATCATGGCAGTGAGATTTCAGGTTTTAAAAATGAAGAAATGTTTGATAAACTGCAACTAGATAACAGCAATGCCAAAGCGTTGCAAATCCCATCAAATAGCCATGGCTGCCATTTTTACAAAATCTGTTACTTTTTCATCATAGCAAAAATCGTAAAATAACACACATATAAATGGTCACCATTTTCAAAATGCTCGCTCACTAGCCAAATTGTCATGAGAAATGTTAATATGGTTCTAAGTAGGCACATACAAAATTTCAACAAAATAGCACACACATACGTGCTACTAGCCAAAGTAAGACAGAGTATAAATGGCCACCAATTTTAAACGAGGGGCCATTTTGAAAATCAAATTTCGAGCAAAACTTCTATCCCACCGGGAATGTGTGCACAAAATATGAACAAAATCAGGCCTATGGTATTTGAGTTATTGCCCAGATAGACATACCAACGGACGAACTGATGTTCCCTATATCCCTCTAAACTTCGTTCCATGGAATAATTAAGGATCTTAGTCATGAACTTAGGTTAAATACACCCACGTTCAGTTCAGGAGCTGTTCTTCTTCATTAAAAGTGAATGGTTTGTGCTCTTGAATGCATTCTCCATAATGAATGTGGTTAGTCTGTATTATGGAAGAATTCTTCAGATGTTACATGTGACTTCAAAACTATAATAAAACAGACACTTCAATCTATTCAAAAAGTGGTATTGTGATTTATAAAATAGCCAGAAAGGATATAGGCCTAACTAAAGTTGTATTTTGAACATTTTGGAAAAGAAAGAAAATTGCCAAGTCATTCAGAAAAAATATTGTTTTGAAATTTAGAACAAGCAATCTCAGAATAAGACAGTTAGATATTTTTGCCTAATAATATTTCTGTAAATAACTTAAACATTAAATTTTGGTCAGTTTATGGTAAGAACAGATAAAAGTTCCTAGTTAAGCTAAGTTTATTAGTGAAGCAAAAACATTTCTGCTAAATGATTCCTTAGTTTCTGTCAAAACATATTATACATGCTACTCTTAAAGTATCTCAAGTGTTCTTTAAATATGTTAATTTGACTGACTTTGTCCATAACTTTTTATTGAACTGCATGTAGATTGCATGGGTTGTAGTTAAATATTTAAAAATGTAGATGTTGTAATTTATAGTATTTTTCATATACCAAGATTTGTGTGATGAAACAAACTACACCTGTAGCATAATTTTACAAGAATATATGAAGAAATAAAGTTATGACAATATGTATTACTCATTAAGTCTTAAATTAGTAAGTCATAAATCAATAGCATTTTACTCCAAATGTAATTTATCTACCTGGAAAGATTTCTAGTCCTAAAGCCATTGATCGCTTCTCAACAGATAATGGTGGGGGAGAATTTCTTCCATCATCTCTCTCAGATTCTGCCATTGTTTCTTTATCCTCACCATGGATGACAGCAATTCCGAGACGTAATCTTTCAGCATAGGACGTTGCTCGCTTCACTGAGCCAGGGTTTCTTGCAACTATCACAGCATTCCTGTAGTCAGGAATCTGAAATAAATCAATATCTTTGTAAAACAACCTAGCACTAACAGTTGTACTGGCATTGGCGATTGTTAACTGAGCTCAATCTCACTGGGGATCAACTTGAAACTAAGACAGGTTGTCTTCATTTCAACATGTCTGGACATCTTGTGAAAGAATTTGATAAGAATTTTTGTTTTCTCAATCACCTCTATTCTTCAAATTTCAACTTCCTATTTGGCCAATATGCAGTGCATTGATTCTTGTAATTATTTCAATATTTACAATTCAGTTCCCTTGCTGAGGAAATGAAGACAGTTTCTGTTTTGTGGCAAAGATACGAAGACAAGACATTCATTTTTATTATATGTATCAAATTATCAATGTAGCAATCTCCCTGTAGGGTCAAATTTTCACATGGAACTTGGAAGCACATTGTACATGACTTGGAGGGATTGAACTCTTTTTGTGACTCTACGTGACCACTACACTTCAAACAATCAATTACTTCATCCAAACAATCACTGGATGTATTCTCAAGGTGTAATCATATTTTGAAACTGGAATCTAGAGACTAAATACGTGCCAAATATTCGGTTGGAATTTGAAGGAGAAAAGTGATAAAACGAGAAAACAAAAGTTCTTGACAAATTGTTCTACTGGAAGTTCAGCCATGCTGAAAAGAAGACAAACTTTCTTGGTTTTGATCCTTGGTGAATCAAATGAAGTTGAACATTACCTAGACAACAAGGTTATATGACAGAATATGTGAAAGGTAACTAAAAGTTATTCGTTTTGGAGAACTGGTGATATAATAGAAATACTGTTCACACGGGCTCATGCACATCTTTGTCTAAATTAGTTACCAAAATATATCTGCCCTGGAACTTATTTAATTTCAATTGGTAAATTCATTGAGAACAATGTCCATGACTTCTAAAACCTATGTTTGCATCTGCCATATTGCAAAAAGGAGGACCTTGTTAGGTTTGAATTGTATAAATTATTCACCTGTTCCTTGATGTACTGTATGAGGAAGGGGGATGCCCTGAGGTTATCTACTGGAATATCAAAGAAGCCCTGTATCTCTTTCTGATGCAGGTCCATTGTGATAATATGTGAGATCCCTACAATAAAACATAACATTCAATTGATCATAAACAAGTATGAGTGATTATTAACACTCTTGATTTTTGTTCTTGATCAAAAGATAAAACATCATATAAATTTGTTTAGAGCTCAAATATTTCAACCTGTTAAGACAGCAATTTATTTTTGTCCTTACCTAAAATTACCAGTTTAAACTTAGTGATTATGCTTCAAGTAACAGAGTAATATAATGTATGGAGAAATATCTTTCATAACAAAAAAAATTAATATTTTGATTCTGCAATGATTTGTGTTCTCTTCAATATGATTTAAACTTCTATCAGAGCAGGAGTGGAACAAGACAGATAAACATGCACAAATAAGCACAATGAAACAATACACCAAAACTCAAGGCTAATAAGAATTCAAACATGCAGCATCCCCTCATCCCAGGCAATCATAGAGAAATTTTTAATTCAGTTAGACTGAACACTTTATCAAAGATATATCACTATGTACAAATTTTGGGAAACATGATTCATTCCAATTCAAAGTATAAGTCAAAGTGCAAGTAATACACAGCTATACTATCTGTTCTTATATCTTTATTCATAAGATTTTAAATATACATTTTATATTGGTATAGAGAACACATCAGTGTAGAGGCAATCAAATTTTTCAGAAAGGCCTC
The DNA here is from genome assembly GCA_903813345.2 of Owenia fusiformis. Lineage (NCBI taxonomy): Eukaryota > Metazoa > Annelida > Polychaeta > Sabellida > Oweniidae > Owenia > Owenia fusiformis. The sequence continues at coordinate 16,973,480 of CAIIXF020000009.1, read as the reverse complement.
CTGTTTTAAGAACTCCTATTCCAACCAATTTGAATTGAAAATACCCAATAACATTTTACTGGTTGAGTCTGAATCAACCGTGTCCTTCTGAGATAATGAGGATTTCATGATACTCCAATGATGATAACATGGGGATATAATGATATCCCTACTGTATGTTAAGTCAATGGTGCATGTCCCCAACTAGAAATTGGCAACTCCCCGGAGTAGCAAATCCCAACTAACACTATCTTGAAGAATGGCCACCTACTTGAATGGCCACCTACTAGCCAAAAAGACAATGTGCCATGCTTATGAGCATTCATATATCAAATATGAAAAAAACCTGGGGTCAGGGTGAAAAACATGGAATATATGTGAAATAGATAGTTGTTGTGAATATACAGGTACTACCAAAATTTCAAACAATTATATTTGTTACTTCAGTTAAATATGAAAAACGTAAGATTTCTGCGAAATATTCCTGCTAATTTTAAAGCAGCAGTCAAAAAAATTGTTTTTGTGGTAACTATTTACCAATATTCATCTTTCAACCAAATATTAAGAAGATCCATCTACTAGTTATAGTATTCGAGTTATCTTCCGGATGGACGGACTGACTAACAGACGGAGGGACACTGCACAGAGGGCTCAACTATATCCCTACCGAACTTTGTTCATTGGGAAAATAAACTCCATTCATTTGGATAATTAATATTCAACAACAGTTCCTCAAACTGGAAATGACGGCAATAACAATGCAACAAAATCAGCCATGATCATGTACTGCAGCACAGCTTTAACTTTATCAAGAAAGATATGTGGCAAATATGCACTTTGAATTTTCTATTATGTTACATTTAAAACAAATACAATTTTTGAGTTCATATGTCATATTCATCTATTTAACTTTAGCAGCATACACATGTCCACATAATTGTCTACAAATACAGGTGATCATGAATGATACAGTAATAAGAGGCTTTTAACTAAATGCAAGCATATTTTGATAGAATAATAGCAGACCTTATATAACATCAAGCGATAGTGCCAAATTACTGAGAATTCAATTGAAATAACAAGTTCTAGATAAAGATATGATTTAAAGAATCATATTATACCATGAGGTAGGAATGGCAAAGTATGCTATGAAGCACAAAGCTATCACTATTTTTCATAGAAATACCAAGGCATGCTCACAATACTTTTTAAAGGCTGAACTATATCTACACAAAACATTTGAACTGTATTTTTTAATCTTTCACACATCTCACATGATAAAGTAGAAATATTAAAACAGAAGTAAGACTCTTTGATGCAAAAGTTGCCAACAAACATAGTGTATATTGAGAAATGATTCACACAAATAATGTTAAACATTGTAAGTACAACACAGCATCATATTTTTAGTTTTCTAAATTCAAAATATAATTTTTGTTATTTTATGTTACAGTAGTACTAGAGTTAAAAATTAATATTGTAGGGTTTTCTTAGTATTTCCAAGAAAATAGCTTGCTTGGTCATGGCAGACTCAACTATTCCCACCCCTTGTATGATGTTTAAGGAATTGTCAAGGGATTCAAGTGCATATTTACCAGATTCTAAGCAAAGCGTACTGTTCTCCCTTACCATGTACTTTAGTTCAATGTTTGGGTTGAGAGACTAAAATGAAGCTATTGCTTTGTCATGTCTAGTTTGTGAATGGTGTGGCCATGAGAGATTTCTGATATGTCTTTGTAGGAGTAATGTTAGTATTATGCACCCTCTTGAGTGAATAATAAACTAACATATTTTAATAAATTGACTGATGCTAATCTTTTTCAATTAATGAAATGTAAAAGATACAAGCCCTTGTGACCCCCTGCCACTACACACCTTCTCTGTGTGAGAACTTGAGAAGGTGTGTAGTCAAGTAGAGGGGGGGGGGTCTCTCATCCCATTATTGAACCAGTAAGACAAGGAAAAATGAAAACTTTCTCAGAGATAAATGCAGCACATAACACCATTGTTAAGTTGGAACATTTCTCCCTTGTGGTATGTGTTTACACTGGCATACATCAGGTCATGTTATTTAGATACCTGATTGGCCAATCATTGTAGCTAAAAGTTTTGAGACAATACAGCCCCGTTTACGCATTTTACTCTGTTTACAATAAGGCAGATAGGGTACTACTGCCACAATTTTTCTTGCTGCAGATGTCCGACTTGCATAAGACGTCGCCATTAGCTCAAACATGTCATTATTAACATCCCTGAAATGATCCAAATATTTTGAATGCTGGATTTGATATATTATAAACACACTCCAGATATCATGGAGATATTACTATGGTATTTTAACAAGATGAGGTCCTGCAATATGGTTGACAGAACTGATTCTGTCAATTATCTTCCTGTTATCTGCCTGTTCCAACTTTATGTTACCTAAATGTGAGAAACAAATAGTAGTATTCCTACCTAAGGCAATTGTGCATGTATGTACAAAAACATTTAAAACAGAAGAGAATTGGTTTTTACATGCAGATAAGAACTTCAGTCAGCTATATAGAAAACCACAGAAAAATAAAAAAAAAAACAGGAGAAATGTCAAGCACAGTGTTTGATGAAAAGAAAGTGTCATAAACCTGACCAATATGTTGACAGTTACAGCTTTAAGCATGAGAAACAAGATATTCATAATTCACATGAATGCCAAGTCTCACTTAGGAAGTTCCACTTTGAAAGCAGCAAATAATGATGATCAGCTTTGAAAGCAATACTAGACAATCACAGAAAGGAATACTCTTTCTAATTTCCATTTTTATATACAGGGTGGGCCAAAAGATGTTACTGATTAAAGTATAATAACTCATTTATTATTGGCATGATTGGTCTCAAACTTTCTGAGATGACTAAGAATTGATGCAAGTTTTGTTCTATATAACTAGTTTTTATGTATGTCTCTGCATTTTTAGGTGGCTGCCAAAAGTAATCACATGAATAGGCGTCAGGAGAGCATGTTGTCCATACTGGGGGTCCCACGTGAGATAAAAATATCAACAAGAAATATCAGTTCATTAATCAAATTCTGGTGCATTTTGGAATTTACCAGTACGGGATTTCTTTGGGCATCTTCGAACCAGAATGGGCACACCATGCCCTTCAATCCTATAATACACCATACTGTTACTTTCTCAACATTGAGTGGCCTATCTAGTGTCTGGTTAGGGTTATTAGAACTCCATGCTCTCCATTTGACCTTTGACCTTGATTGATCTCATTGGCAGCTCAGAATCTCATGTTCTGCTTGATGACATGTCCATATAGGTGAGAGAGAGCTTCATCACACACAACATTCTCTAAAATGGACATGATGATTGGCAGCGGCCTAAAAATGCAGACGTACATAAAACCACTAGTATGGGACAAAACATGCACCAGTTCTAATAATGAGATCAATCATGCCAATAATAAATGAGTTATCACACTTTCAAATCAGTAACATATTTTGGCCCACCCTGTAAATGCAATTATTTGTTTGTACAATGATTCAAAGGATGCCCTTGATTCAGCCACTTCAATATACACAGTCACAACTACCAACATTAGGTTTTCAGTTTCACTCTCGCTATCATTCAATCAAAATCATAGTGTTTTCACTGGTGATCTGGTCGATTACGCTGGTTACCGCTGGTTCGTTTTGGTAACAAAATGTCGGAACGTCAAAGGTACGATTTTTCTCTTTTCCTTATTTCACGCGTTGTAGGCAGAATCCCAACAACGTTTTTTCTCACTTTGAGTCACATAAACGGTTTGGGTTAAAAGTGCAGATCTTAACTGTTTTTCAAAAAAAACGTTTATGTAACTTAAGTGAGGAATTAAATCGACGATTCTGTTGTCTTCTGAACTATTTGTTCGCAAATATGTACATTTTCTTAAACATATGATACTGGTACACGTTTGAGTTAAAAATGTCGTGGGAATTCTGCCTACAACGTGTGAAATAAGGAAAAAAGAAAAATCGTAACTTCGATGTTCCGACATTTTGTTACCAAAATGAACCGTTTCGGTAACCAGCGTAATCAAGTGGATCACCAGTGGGTTTAATGTACAGTGCATTTCAACAAAACCTTTGTGAGTAAAGCATGTAGTGTTGAAATGCAAGTTGTACGAATTCTGGACCAATCAATTTGTAAAACTGTCTACATAACAGTGCAGCAGGCAGGATGAGTAGATGACATTGATCATCAAACAGCAGCTAACGCCTGCGATGTATGAAGAAATTCTTGTGTTTTAAGAAGCTACAAATATTTTGGTCCAGTAGTCTATTGATTCATTTAATCACCTGATTTGCTAAGCATTCTGGCAATTAATTTTGAAGCAATGCATCCTCGTTTCTTAAGTTTGCTTTGTTTACAATATGGTAGGTAAGGGAGTACAGCGACAATGTGGCGGGCAGCACTGGTACGCAAGGCATAGGACATGATCATTAACTCCATAACATCATTGTTCACATCCCTGAAATATGGTAACACATAGCAGATATATACAACACAATGAAGCATCACTGCTAGATGCGAGACTGAGGCCTTCTGTGGAGAGACAAAAATCATTGAATAAACATTGGATATCATGATTGAGTGGATTTTTTTTAATCCATGAATGAATGTGATATTTTCAAAGTGAGAGAGTGCATATTAATATCAATGAGTGGATAAAATCATGAGTAAATCATAATATAATTCCACAGTTAAGAAATACAGATCAAACTTTCAAAATGACTTATTATATGGCCATTGTTACTGTCATCCTTCTTTTGAGTCAAGCAGCAAAAATCAGTTAACCATCAGATAATATGCCATATGTCATAGTTTTAGTGAAAATGATTTAGTGAAAATAATTTTCCATGGTCACAAAAATATCATTTCTATTTTAACATAATATCCTATGAATATCACAATGACTGAGATTCTGAAAATTCACATTATTATATGCACAACATATATTAATAAAAAGTACCACAGGGTGAAACTGCATTCAAAATACCAATTGAAAACATGATTTAATGAGAAAAAGTGCTGGCCATCTTTATTAAATTTTGCTAAACATTCTAGACATTATTGTTACTTAGCTGCTTTACTTTATTGTGAAACCTAAAATTCCTAAGATAGCTGTACAATTTCAAACGAATTGATTGAATACTTTTGAAGTTATGAACAGAGCCGAAAATGTGACTTTTTCGATAAAAGTGGCAGCCATTTTTAAATTTGGCAAAACATTTTATCAAAACTGCTAGACCTTATTGTTAACCTATAGACTTCACTGCCTACAAAAATTTTAATCAAATTGATGTAATACATTTAGATAAAAAGTGATATTTCAAAAATAAAAGTGACAGCCATTTTGAATCTTTGCAACGTTTTTTGCCAAACACGTTAGACAATATTCTTTACTTAAAAAACAAGGTACCTATACTTTTAAAAGCATATTGATGGAATACTTGTGGAGTTATGATCAAAAAGAGCTGAAAACCTTTTTGGCATAAAAAATGGCCACCATTTTGAAATGAGCCAAGCCTTTTAGAAGATACTTATGGGACAATTGAAGGTTTTATAGATACATTCTAAAAGTAAAACCATTTCAATTATTGCTAAGGATTTCAAATCAGCCTTCTATGACAGACGGACAGACATATGGATGGACAGTCAGGCAGACAGACAAGTGGGCAATCACAATAGCTCAAACAATGTGAGCTGATAAAAGGAGCTTTAACATGTATGACTTCAAGATACATGACATGTTCAGGTTTAACATGTATGACTTCAAGATACATGGTATGTTCACTTACAGGGTGGGCCAAAGGATTCTTATTTTTCTTATTTCTTATGCAATTTCTTAAAAAACATGACATGTATATAGCTGAGACATTTCGAGACAATTTAGTTCAAAAGAATTGGGCTGATTGTTTGGCTGTTTGGCTAAATGTTCAATGTCCTCCTCATTCCTGCATGATCAGTTTTAGTCTATGACGTCATTTATTTATCACTGCATCAATAACTCAGATGCGAGTAGGCAGTTACCAGTTTCAGTTTCGACCAGGTGGCTCGTTCGGGTCAGATAGCACATTTTCAAAAAAATTAAATTTTCAAAGTTGATAAACAATTTTTGAAAGCATTTTTCCTAGATGTAGTTTTACATGTAGATTTCAAATATGACATCACTTTGACTGAATTTTGAATATTTAATGAGGTAAATCAAGATTTCTTCTTGCATGTAGTCTATCAATGATTGTTGCATTACTTTTTTCTCAACATATAGTTATTGTTTGTTGGAGTTCTTGAAAGAAATGGATGAGACCACTTTGTACATGTTTTTCTAGTTCACCCCACACAAAATAGTCCATAATATTGAATTCAGGGCTATTTGGGGGCCATAAATCAGGGGGAGGATATCAGTTTTCTTCATTAATCCCAGTCTGCACTCAATTCTTAAAAGGTTGCCAAATGAATCTGAGTAGTTTCCCTGCACTAAAACATTAAAGCAGAATTTGAAGACAATTAATGAAATTGTACAAATTATAATATTTAGAATTTATGGTAGTATCAGATGTTTATTAGAGCACTTAATAGTTTAAAAAGGTGTTTATCATAAACTCTGACTATTTATTTACACTCAACTTTGTAATATTATTGCATGGATATTGACATAAAAATCATATTCACCATTACTTCTTTTCAAATTTCCTTCCTTTTTGGATGAAATCAGCCATACCTGCCATGCTATCTGACCCATATGAGCCACCTGGTGGTGAAACTGGTAACTACCTACTCTGAGTTATTTCACTCAAATCTTTACAACATTTACAAAAAATGTCTCAGCTATATACACATCAATTTTTTAACGGATTTCATATTTAAGGGATTGAGATTAAAATGAAAAGGTGGAACTTTTTTGGCCCACCCTGTATACATTGCATACTGTTCTGTTTAATATATCTTATTGTTTATGATACAAACATTTTTTTTATATTCTATTAGTTATTTCTGATTGTACCCTTTTAATGAATTTTCATACTTATGTCTTTAAATGACTTACTTTGTTCCAGTTTGAATAATGTAGACATCTTTCCCTCTTACTGACTCACCCATCTCAACACATGTTTCTGGAGAAAACACTCCTCACATTTAGATATGTAGAAAGATAGCAGGATAATAATTAAGTACAGGGTGTACCAAATAAAATGCAACCAACCTATAATTCATATCGTTTTAACCAATAGAGTTTGACAAATCTTATATGGCATACTAGCTGGTCAATCTTCTTTAAGTTGACAAAGATTCAACATTGTAGCCTGTATATGGCTTATTTTCTCACTATGAGCTGACCTTCACAGTGGTTTTGAAGCCACTCCATAACTCCAAGGTGTTGTATTGAATGTGTGCAGTATAGCGCAATCTTGGTGAAATTATTGGATAGGCCTATCAACACCATTCATTCATCCCAGTAGCCCTCCAAAGCTTTTGAAGCACAGCAATGTGCTCTGTGTTTATGGTCACAGCTCATCCTTCCTCTTTTTCAATGAAGTATGGGGCAATAATTCTAAGTGTATATGCAAAGCACACCATACAGGGCATCGCACAATATTATATTCTCTGAGCCACTTCACTAGGAAATATGTTACCCCAACAAGGCACAGTGTGAACAATATCATACCTAAAACATATGAGTGTGGGCTTGATGACCCAGATATAGCAAGATGGCTGCTGAAAAGTTAATCAGTTCTAGAACTTCTTACCATGTGACATGTGTAAAAATTTGAAATAAATCCGTTAAGTGGTTTTCCTGGAATCGCGATGACAAGATTTACATAAAAACTTCCAAGATGGCCACCAGAATGCAAGATGAACACTGAAAAGTTAATCAGCTCTAGAACTTCTCACCATGTAACATGTGTGAAAATTTAATGTAAATCCATCAAGTGGTTTTCCTGGAATTGTGATGACGAGAAAGTGTGAAGCCACCCGCCGCCCATCAAGCTGACGACAATATCGTACCTTATTAGGTACAATATACAACACTGTTCTTGCTATTAACTTGACTGTTCAATGTGCTGTCAACAACTTCACATGACATGTGCAATGTGCATGTCTGTCTGCAGAGAGGTGGTAGCCGTTTGGAGCACATCCTTTAAATGGCCATCAAATGGGCCATACACAGGCTACAGTGATGAAAATTTGTCAACATTAGGTGGGTTGCTTTTTTTTGTACATCCTGTATTTTGAAAATAGGCAAGTTAAATAGTTCAAATTGGCATCAGTTGCATTAAACTCAAGCCAAAGAGAGTATTCTACTTCTGTAATAGACATTAAACTAGAACTAAAGAAGACAAAATATGTATCTTATATGTATGTGAGTGTGGGACTAACTTGACCCAGTACTGAGATTATTTGTGTAGTTGCGCATAATACTGTAATTCTGTATGTACTGTATTCTCTCTAATAAACACACAGCGGGGCTCCCAAATTCTCCTAGAGGAGATATCTCAAAATCTCCCAAATTTGACAAAATCCCCGGGGATTTATGAAAGATGAATATTAATAGGCAATAATAGGGTATTTCATGATTTCCATCTTTAAAAGTGGACTCACTCCAACTAGATAACATAATACCATACCTTGATGTTTTCCTCATGCATTTATCGATCGGCTGAATGTGTTTTCGTGGGTTAATTGACATAGTGTAAATTGCTTTAATTTGACAGCCGTTTTAATTTGGCTGATGTGGCGGATTGATACAAACTGCCAAATTAAGTGTCCGGCAATTTTTTGAAAAAATCCCAGGAAGCTTAAGTGTGTCATTGAGAATTCTTTCAATATTTTGATTGTAACCCCATTTTTATTACTAAGGCTTTCTGTTACTGACTGGACTTCAAAGTCAGAGAAAATACTTACTATATTCATTAATAATACTACTTCACATTTAAAAGGGAATGAATGTTTGTTTTTGTGGGAAAATGTAAAAAAATACTGTACGCTCGGTATTATTCGCGTGCGATTTAGTTTCGCGCTTTTCGCGAGGGTGTTAAAATCGCGAAAAATTATCGTCTGAAATTGCCAATTAAATCCCCGGGAATTTGTTTTTACCCGGGGCTCTGATGCATTTCGACAACTTCTGATCCCTCCATTCCTACATCTGTAAGAAGAACTACAACATGCATTTCGTTTTGTGTAAAACGTTTCGTCTAGTGTTATTGGGCAATAATTGGATGATTTCCACCAACATGTCTATTTTACGTTGGCTAGTCAGGCCAACTACTACCAAAGGGCCTAGGCTTAATAATGACATTGACGATATTACAGAAACTGAGTGTTTTCGCAAAATTCGCGAAATTAAATCTTGCGAATAATACCGGGCGTATAGTATTTCAGCATCGGAAGCTCCCATGATGCACTGCGAGTGTCAATGGTCACCGATACGCTTCGGTCAAATTTGCCTTTATTATAGCATTTAACTCATCACTACAAGGTTATCATAAACATACTTATAGTTCTAAAGAATCCCGAGACCTGTTTGTACCATCATTTTGAAAGGAAATGGCTCAATCGATGGTGGTAAGTGAATTAATGGAATTTACTATATAATCACCCAATTATATTTTTCGATTTTTTTCTTGATTTTTGTTACTCAAGTTGCAAGAGTCTTTCATAGAAAATTCAAGTGTGTGTTTATTGGAGTATGTGTGAAAATATGGTAACTTACCTCTGTTAGATTTGTGGTAGGATGACACATTCATCAGCTGCATACCAAGCTTCCTGCAACATCAAGATTATTTTGAGAATCAAAATCCAGCAAACAGTGTCTACTTAGCAGTTTGTTCTATGTCATCCATCCTGCTAGGTTACATTGTGGAACTCCGCCAAACACGACACTGAAGGCAGTATTCTGAGGTTATAAAATCTAAATCTAAATAATTTCCCATTTGTAGCCCCTTGGAGATTTCCGGAATTGAACAAAGTAGCGAACGTTGCGATCTTTCAACTTTAGTTCGTTGTTTTTCACCACTTTATGTGTAGTGTTTTCATTTAGGAGGCGGTCTTATTTGAATGCATCATTTCAGGTCTTTATGAATCAATAGATCAATAAGCAGACTAAAAATTCAAATTTAGAAGTTTCGTGACACATGATCAGTCCTGTGAGCTTGCAAAATGGATGATCTAAATTTCCCAAAATTCTGCTAAGATCAAGATCGATATGCTGTTGCCTTCAGTGGCGTGTTTGGCAGAGTTCCACATGTAACCTAGCAGGATGGATGACATACTGTACTCCAGGTAATTTTCGACGCTATAAAATTTCGTGATTTTTCAAAATTGCAATTTCGCGGCTATTTAATTTCGCGGATTTGAGTTGATGGCATTTTGCAAATTTGCACAAGTTGAATTTTTTCCGATTACCGTGAATCAATGCGTTTTTGGCTATTTTAGCCCGTTCAGAATCCGAATAATCTTTGTATTTCCCACGTTCAGGGCATTTATTTGAATATTCTTGAATGGCTTTTTCAACTTCAATTTGTAGGATATAATTGTCGTCAACAGTTCTTGCCTTTGTTGGCCTAATAAGCCAATTCAAAATGTTAGACATTTTAGGCCTTTTTTGAATTATCGCCCAACAACACTGGACGAAACGTTACACCGAATGAAACATATCAAAAGTCCCGTGTCAAATCCCGGGGATTTAAAAGACAAATTTCGCGACAATAAATGTTCGCGATTTTACTACATTCGCAAACAAAGCAAAATTAAATCGCACGCGAACAATACCCGGACTACAGTAGAACAAACTGCTAAGTAGACACATGGTAACATTTCATTATTTCGTTATTTTAACCATATGAACTGGTTCACAGAATAAAAAAAAATTAGAATGTAGGCCTATATCACAGATCCGGAGCCAGATCCAGCCCCTGTTGGTAGTAGGCTCAAAGGATAAATGGGAAGATCAAAAAAATGACCACTCAAAAATATGACCCTCGTACTGACCTTTATTTTTTCCATCTGTCTGACATTGATTGATCAATATTTACCCTGTAATCTCTTCTTTACGTATTAGTTTGAATGGTTGCATGATATCCATTATTGACGCTGTAATTCGACTTTCCCGGGACATTTATTTCAAATTTTCAGAGCGTAAAGATAATGGAGCACTTCGGTAATTTCCGGCAGTGTCCGATGTTGTTCGTCTCTCAAATTACGTCACATCGCAACAAACAGCCAATGAAAGTAAAGAATCGCGTAGCCTAATAAACCATCATTATTGTTTCTACGGGAGTTTAAAGAAACATCATGGGACTTCTCGGTAATCTCTGATGTGACATCAACCGGAGTGGCGTCACATTCTCAGAAAAGGCATACTTCGGGAATAATCATTTGAACAACAGAGATAGCCGGAGTGCTCCATTAAATATACGCTCGCTTATTTTATGCTTTTATCAACAGACGCTTTCTTGGATGTTTGGCTTTAGTGATTGGAGTTGAAGCTAACAACAGTACGCATCGTTTGAGGTATGGCATGTGATATTTATTGATAAACTGACTCCAAAATCAAGGAGAAAATAAATTTTCCAAGATGGCGTGTCTTGTCCTTGAGTATATATATTGAGCGTAGACACAGAGGAGCTTATCTGGCAGAGGTCCGTGGCCTACATGTATAGACTATCATCAAACAGTTTTGATAATCAAAACTATACGATGAGTTTGATGCATTTTCTTGTTGCGGGGTATTATGAGTTTCGATCCTCCCCGAGATTTGGACCTGAACATGTGCAAATATTGACTTGAGAAAAATAAAAACTGTAAAAAAAGAAAGGAAATCTTACTCTGCGATGGAAGCAGCCAATTCATTATGGGAATTCCCAGCCAAGAGGCGCATCGGCACCCTTTCTCCTTTGTTCATCTTCTTGTACTTTTATGTGAGTCTCTAAGCAGGGTAATAGTTAGAACAAATGAAAGATTTATTTTCCAAAAATGATATGAGGTCAAGGTCACTATTAGATAGCCTCGTTATGGGGTTTCGAAGCCACGTGCTCATGTTTACAATTTTTTAGCTCACATTCCTTGCTGGTACTCGAAGTTCAGTTTGATGTTGAGATCACCATATAGATGTATCAATATACAAAGAGCTGTTTTGCAGAAATTAGAAACGTTTGACATGTCAGATTCAAAGTACTTTGAAGGTAGAAGACAAACTCGTTTGTCAAGCAGAAAGAGTGGAATTGTTTCTTTAAAAAATCCATCATCCCCATCTTCAAAACTAAGTTCAGTGAGAAGAAATAATCCAGACATTGATACTAATAAAGGAAGAAAAAGATCTTATCTAAAAATTGAATATGAATCAAGAGAGTCAGTGAAAACTATTGTTTTAGATGGCGAAAAGAAAAGTGAAGATAGTGAAAAGCGTGAAAATAAAGTTTGGCAACCGCAACATTGGAACCAAGTATTGACTAATATTAGAGAAATGCGAAAAGAAAGGGATGCCCCTGTTGATACTATGGGCTGTGACAGAATTGCAGACCAGAATGCCTCTCCACCCGTTAGTATACATGTAGTTGTTAGATCTGCACACTTTGGTTTACGAAAAACACCACCGACCAGTCACTCTCCAAAGTTGAGTACACATGGTCGGCTGTCGGTCTTTTACATAACGTAAAGGCTAGAGTACCGACAATTGTCGGTACTCTAGACTCTGATGTGGTGGCACGCTAGAGGACCGACAAATAAATTGTCGGTACGGGAGATATGCTGTGTTTACACGCTAGAGGACCGACAAATATTGATTTTCGAATTTTCTGGCGCATGCGCAATGCGCGGGGGGATATTTCAGATATCATACGGATATTTTGGGAACAAGTGCAAAACCCGGGGATTACCAAACCCAGTCAAAAGATCAGGGAATGGTAGTAAACGTTGAAAACCCAATAAAAAACATGAACAAGTAAGACGTTAGAGAGCTATTAATGCAGAGTAAACGGCTATATATATTCTAAACAGACAGGATATTTCTCCTGAGCCGATCAGGCGTAGAAAGGGGCGTTTGCAACCCATTAGATAGAAGAAAATAGCTAGAATGTTTTTTATTTGAAGCTTATGGTATGAGGTTCCATATCCATCCGCCAAAAGGTATGACCCTTATATAGTCCATTTAAAAACCTGTGGTGTCGTTCTAAATAACCCATAGTTGTCTTCTAGGGTACCTAGTATGCCACTATTTGGTATCAAAATAAAGAGGAGTTCAACTTTCATTTGAATTACGAAAATAGCGATGTAGGTCAAAATAGTTCCGAACGTGAGCATGTTTACTACGCGTTTGCCCGTCATATCAGAATTGAGGAAGTGGTAGCAAACGCGAGTTACAATAAACGGACGCTGATATCTCAAAAAGTAACCTGACTCCCTATAATTTGATGTAGGTCAATCGAACCCCTATATGGACAGGTGCATTTTGATATATAACACTATGGGGGGTAAGCGTTTCATAGTTGGTCACGAACGCCATATGTGCAAAGTATTGTTATGAATTTTCGAATTTGGTGTTGGATTACGGTACTCCTACCTTATAGCACAATTTTTGATGGAAGTTGCATTTGGCTCCCTTAGTTAATGGCCACGATTCCATCTCGCATGAGAGAGCTACCAAACGCAAAGTAAACAGTGATATATTCCAAATGAGATATTTCTCCTGTGCCATGGCGTAGTAAGGGTACAGGTCGACGGGGTGAAAGCATCCCCTCCCCTAATTGTATATATCGACCCATTAGATAGAACAAGAAAAGAGCTTTAAAATGTTTTTTAATTGTAGCTTGTAGGACAATTTTGATGGAAGTTGAATCAATTTTTGTCGAAATAAATTATGGCTCACTACAAGTTAATGCCTGTACGATTCCATACTGCAAAAGAAGCACTATGCCCCCCCCCCCCCCTCAAAAGAAAAAAGTAGGTCCTGCCGGGGTTCGAACTCGGGACCGAGTGTGTACGAGTCGTGCTCGCTAACCACTAGACTACCAGTGATGAAGTTATTTCTAAAATAAAAGTAGTGGATTTATTTATGAAATTGTCGGCTCTCTAGCAAAAACACGTAGCAGCCACTTGCGTACCGACAATTGTCGGTTCTCTATCTGACACTACTAGGTGACGATAGAGTGCCGACAATTGTCGGTACCCCAGCAAATACCCCTGGACAGTCTCCAGTACCGACAATTGTCGGTCCTGGAGCCACTCCGTTTACATAAAGATGAAAAGATGCAAAATCAGGAAAAAGTAAAACTAAAACTGGGAATCCAATGGCTATAGTATACCTTTACTAGGTTGTGATTTAAAAATGTATATTTAATCATTTCAAATCACGATGAAAAACGTTACATCATCGTGGTGTGTATATAATGTCATATTTTTAAGTGATGGCTCAGTTGTTAGAAGACCAATTTCGTTCTGGTTAGTCACATTGGATTATGATGAGAAAACGCACGTAAAAAGATATTGTTCACGTCGTAACATAATGTTTGATTTCTCAATTGTTAAACATCAACTGGTAAAAACTACATTCAATATGACAAAAAAGCTTTCTAATGTAGGCCTGTCAACTTGGGACCATCTAGCATGAGTGACTTCCAAATGTTGAACACCTTCCTTCAAATTTTGGACACCTTACTGAACAATGGTCAATTTTGGACACCTAGGGGGGGTAGGTGCAAATAAAACAAATGCACATATATGTATACACATATAAATTTACACATATTTTGTACCAAACAAATGTGTGGCATAAACAGCAATCGCGTGCAAAGACCGAATGGAATGCGTTCGCTTTTTTCGCCGTTCGGTATTTTCCAGTATCTGCATTTTATAAAAAACAATTTTTAAAAGCGTGATTTGCGTGATATTTGATCATACACGCTAAATTGATGCGTGATTTCTATTTTTCCAGCAAATGCGTGACAATCACGCCTAATGCGTGAGGGTTGACAGGGCTGCTAATGGTGTACTTTTAATCCCTATACGAGAACGCATGTAACATTATATCATGTTAAGAATTCAGTTGGCTATGACGATTTCAAATCATTTTTATTTCGAAATTGTACATTAGATTTCAGTAAAATATTAGGATAGATTCCCATAGAAACAATAGGTTGGTTAATGATAAGTCAGGAATCTAATTAGGCAGGACAATTAAATCGAGAGGAGACAGTCATGCCCAATTTGTTTGCTTGCCTTTCGTTGAAAGGTACATAATCTGTAGAAAAAGTTGCCTTACGATTGACATTCAAAATCAAATTATTAATATTTTAAGGCTACAAATATGGTCGGTCTTACATGATATGGTCGGTGGTCGGTGGGGTCAGTCTTTTTCGTAAACCCGCACACTCGAACATATAAAAGGGATCGAAAAACAAGGACTGGGCTGGGTATTGCAGGGAGTGAGTATAATTTTGCCAAATTTTCCATGAAAGGATGAGAAGTGTAAAAACGGGAACATATGGGGAGAGAAGAAACCATGCAAACATGAGTATGACATCACAGTTTTACAGAACATCATGACAGGGCTGTCAACTTGGGAACACCTAAGATGAGTGACCTAGGAGTGACTTACAAATGTTGAACACCTTTCTTCGTAATTTGGGCACCTTGGTCCAAATCTGAACACCTTGGTCCAAATTTTTCTTGCTAACGCTTGCATCTCCATTGAAACTCCATCAATAGGGGGGGGGGGGTAGGTAAAAGAATTTTTCAAGCAAATGCGTGACATATGAAGAAATTTCGAAGCAAATGCATGACATTTGCGGGATTCGTCTGAAAAATCAGAATGGAATGTGTTCGCTTTTTTTGGCATTCGTTTTTTTGGTGTATCGGCATTCAATTTTATTATAAAATGCAGATATATGCAGTATCAACCATACAACACAATTGTGTGCAACCCACTAGATTCAACATAATGGGGCATAACCCAACACCAAACTAATATAGGCACAACCTGACACACAACCAATACAACACAACCCACATTAAATTAATACAACACAATCGGACACAGCCCAACACTAAACCAACACAACACAATACACTACCAGGCACAAAAATGTTATTCTATATTTCCATGAAAATATGTAAAGTTATATAATGTTTGATGTTTTCAGGTATTCCGGTATCAGGTACTACTCTCCCTGATGCTTTCTAGTCAGACAAAGGACCAGATCACATCTGCAGCTATGGAGAAACTACGTGTACATGGCTGTAACATTGAAAACATACTGAAAACATCAGACCAAAAACTTGGAGAACTAATTCACCCAGCTGGATTCTGGAAGGTATTTAATTATGTGGAGGAGATTGTGATAGTGAATAATCTATATGTATATTGATAAAAGTAATTTAACATGTACATGTGACCAATTGAGGTTCACTTCTATAAATATTTTTTAAGTGCTGTATTGTCCCACATCATTTTCTCTTATTTTTTTGTTTCACAATTGGATTGCACTTGCTACAAAATATTGCACAATTTTACAAAAAGCCCCAAAAAAGACATTTTAAAATTGGCTGCAATAGATTTAAGGCCAACATAAAGATGGCAGTCGTGTAGCTCATATTAGATATAACAGGTTGATCACACTAAGCCAATGGTGACTTGATCACCCGATAAAGGAGATTTAGTCATGACCATTGATGTATAAAATCAGCTTTTCTATTTGTAATGCCTAGGTCACATTTGCTCTGATTCATCGGCCAGCACCCGATCGATTGCAGTATTTTGTTTAAAACTGATTCCAACTTGCTTCAGATTGACCCAACTATTTTACACAAATCATGTAGGGCCTACAAGTTCTCAGAAGTTCACATCTGACCTCAAATTTGAGATTTGACCTTTAATTTTGAACAAAATACTCCATCAGCCGGGTGCCGGCCGATGAATTGGAGCAAATGTGACCTAGGCATAAGTGGTAAAATATGTTTGATAGACCAGGGTCGGTAAATTGTCGATCATTGATTGATATTGAAAGAGGAATGCATTCTGAAATGATACATGTATGGTACTTTTTCAGAAAAAAGTTCAATATATCAAGAGAACCAGTGAGATGTTGAGAGATATATATGATGGAGATATTCCAGACTCTGTTCAGGGACTGTGCACGTTGCCAGGTATTATTCAAGGTTGTAGTAACATGAATATTTGTATTCCTGATTGCGTTTGAATAAAAACTAACCTGCAAAAGGTCTTGGTTAAATCACAGTAAGAATTTAAAGGCCCCATATAAAGTTTAAACCAGTTTGGCTTATATTGTAGTTTTACCCAATGTTATCAAAGTGTGATATGTGAAACTTTTTTTTCAAATTTCAAAAAGACTTTCTGCTTGAAAAATCATGAATTCATTTAAAACTAAATTATAGAGGTCACACATATAATATAATTTAACTTATAATAAGCGATAATTCACACCAATAGATAGCAGTCATCCTCACATGTTTTTGTTGAAGAAAATCAGCTGATAAATAAGCAAGCAATGAATTCATACATGCATGAAAGTGATTCAGAAAAAATGCATTTTAAAATTTTAGTTCTCAAAGAAACCAATCTTCTTTTCAACCTTAATAGATTTTATTTTGAAAGTATAGGGCCCGAGTCAATATTTCAGTGTTATCAAAAAACATAATTAATTATGTTAGAGGGGGGGGGCTAAAACGCTATTTAATTATAGTAGCATAGCAGTAGCATGTATTGTATGCTCAGGGGTTAATTAAGGATTTAAGCCCTGTACTTGGTGCAATGTAGAATGACCATTCCTCGAAGGTGTTGCTTTCCAAAATTTGCAAGAGATGCTTGCATCGAATGTTATTTTAGGAAACAATGCCTGAAAAGAATGGTAATTCCACAATGCATTGAGTCTTGGGCTTAAATTCATTTCGCACATTGCAAAATATTTTATACAATATCACTTATTAATAAAAGTCTTCCATTCTGTGGTGTAATGGCCTAGTCACATAGCCCGGCCGATGAGGTTACAATGAGCCAGCGATGCAATTTTCACCGAACTCAGCCGAACACCGGCCGGACATCCGTGGCGTTTGTTGCTTAAAACCGCATCGGTGGTAGCTCGGTGAAATTTAAACTTCGGAGTTAAATTTCACCGGGCTCTCACCGAGCTCCCTCATCATGTCATCGCAGCCCCATCGTAACCACATCGGAAAACACGTCGGCCGGTGCACGGCCGAGTATCGGCCGGTGGCCCGTGCATCTGAGACAACCAGAAGACGAGGTTTTTTAACGGACAGCGGCCGAGCTCCGTCCGAGCTGCGGCCGATGTGGGACAGAGCATCGGCCGGTCACTGTTCAAAGCCCGTTAACAACCCGGCCGGTGAACGCACGGTGTCCTGTTACCTGCTCAGGTACCGGCCGTATTCCTTCCGATGTCCGGCCGACCTCCGGCCGGTAGTTGCTGCCACATCGGCAGAAAAAAACTACCGTTTTGAGACAGACTCCGTACGGTCACCGGCCGGTGTTCGGTCGGTCGCCTGAAGATATCCGGACGGAGTCCGTTCACGTCACCGAGCTCTGCTTCCGATGAGGAGAGCTCGGTGGCACCAAAAAAATCCACCGAGCTCTACCGATGCCGGACATCGGCCGGGCTATGTGACTAGGCCATAAAGGTTAGCACTCTGGACTCTTGGTGCCAAGATCCCGGGTTCAATCCCAGCTTGCGGCAACAGGAGCCAGTTTATGCTTACTAGTACACCAGAGAAGTTGATTACTAGAGTGATACTAACCCGATAAAAGGCCTGTGCTGGCTTGAACTGTCTATGGTTCTAGCCAGGATAAAGATACCAGTTCCTGTCAGATTAATAAGGGGAGCTTAGGATATCAAGTTACATTATCCTACCACACGTATGTGTCTGTGTTAGATATGTAACTCAAATGAAATGACTTGAAATGAAATGACCCAAAAGAATATATTTTCAAGGAAACCTTTTGCAGGGTCACTTCTGTTTGTGTAAGTTGGTATCATGGATCATCACCATGACAATACAGGGCGTATCAAAAAAAACGCAACAGGTAGATATCTCATAAAATCACAAAACTAGTGATGACTACATCAATTTCATTCAATGCACCATAAAGCCATGTCTCTCCTCTTTGCAATGATATGTCATTCATTCACATGTGGTAATGTTTGGGTGAGTAATCCTTCCAATTGCACAGTGGGTCAAGATCGGCTCTGCACCAAGTTTTAGATATTGAAAAAAATCAGTGCAAGGGCTAAGTGCCAATGGAAGTTTCCCTGACTTGTTGTGACTTTTTCTTTTGGAGATATCTCAGGAGCATCTGTGCTCACAATTCCCCCACCAGATATTGCAAAACCTCGAGTAAAAATTGCCCATGGGCTGCTTTTCTCTGTTTTAATCCAGAGATGATTCAGGGCTGAACCATGCATGACGTGGACAGATGAGCACATCTTCATGTGCAAGGAAGTGGCGGCAATGTGGATGGGTATAGGATGTATTCTTGCAAGAGTATGAATATGAACACTTCACTGTCTATGCCACACCTGTCACACCTTCTCCCAATAGCCCCTATGCCCCTTGCACTGACTTTTGCAATGTTTAAAACTTGTGTCCGAGCTGAATTTTGCCCCATTTTGCAAAATTAATGATTATACGGCCAGAGATGACTCCCTGTGAATGAATGATATTCCATTGCAAAGAGGACTAAATTGGATTTTTGGTACATTGAATGAAAAGGATGCAGTCAGCATTGGTTATATGTTTTCTTCCAATATTGCATTGGGCTCCGAACACTGACTTTTGCGATGTTTATAACTTGGCCCCAAGCTAATTTTGGCCTACTTTGCAAATGGAATGATTACTCGCCCAACCATGACCAAATTTCAATGAATGATATATCATTGTAAAGAGGAGACACATGGCTTTATGGTACATTGAATGAAATCAATGCTGTTATCACTGGTTTTGTGCTTTTCCGAGATAACAATCTGTTGCCTTTTTTTTTTATACGCACTGTACAACACTTAACAATTGACCTGCATTAGCATGTGGCTTGTTATATTCCCTATAATACTTTTTTAGAATTTTACTCAAATATGAACTTATCAGTTTATTGGTTTCATCGAACAAAGTTCGGAGGGATATTGGGAACGCCTCCGTCCTTCCGTCCGGGCAATAACTCAAATACCATTGGCCCCATTTTGTTCATATTTTGTACACATATACCCTATGGGACTAGAAGTTCTGCTCGAAAGCCGATTTTCAAAATGGCCACTCATTTAAAAGTGATTTAGGTACAATATGTAAAACTGTAATAGCAATATGTTTTAAATGTAAAAAAATTGTATAGGACATTAATAAAGCTAGAAATGTAGATATTTAAGAAGCACATGGCAGCCATCTTGAAAATTGGCGGCCTTTACTCGTTATTTTACGATTTTTGCTGTAACTCGAAAAGTAGTGGAGCGATTTTGTTCATATTTGGTATGTGAATACTATAAGCATGGCACACTGTCTAATGACACTTTTGGTAGAAGGCGGCCATTTTTCCACCATTTTAACATATTTAACAATAACTCGAAAAGTAATGGAATTTTGTTCATATTTGGTATGTGAATACTATAAGCATGGCACACTGTCTAATGACAGTTTTGGTAGAAGGCGGCCATTTTAACGTATTTTATTATAACTCGAAAAGTAGTGGAGCGATTTTGTTCATACTTGGTATGTGAATACTATAAGCATGGTACACTACACTGTCTAATGACACTTTTGGTAGAAGGTGGCCATTTTGAAAAATGGCAGCCACTTAAACGTATTTTACTATAACTCGAAAAGTAGTTGAGCGATTTTGTTCATATTTGGTATGTGAATACTATAAGCATGGCACACTGTCTAAAGACACTTTTGGTAGATGGCGGCCATTTAAAAAAATGGCCGCCATTTTAACATTTTTTACTATAACTCGAAAAGTAGTGGAGCGATTTTGTTCATATTTGGTATGTGAATACTATAGGCATGGCACACTGTCACTGGCTGTTTGATGGGATTTGCTACGCTTTGGCGTTGCTGTTGTCTAGTTTTACATTAAATCTCTTCTCAATGTATATATTTTAAATTCTTATTTATATATTTACAATTCTCTGTGATATTAATACTGGAAATGATGATCAGATACAGGCTATCCCTAAACACATGTTATATATAAGCTTTAAAATTGGAACTCTATAATTCAGAGGACAATTGTCAAAACTTGATTCTACCTGTTGTTAACTGGTTGTTTTTGTCTCTCAGGTGTTGGCCCGAAGATGGCTCACATAGTTATGATGGTGGCCTGGAATAAGGTCACTGGCATAGGGGTGGATATACATGTACATAGGATCAGCAACAGGTTAGGCTGGGTGAAGAAGCCAACAAAACAACCAGAAGAAACCAGAGTTGCCCTTGAAGACTGGCTTCCAAGGTAAGCTTTTTTCAATTCTAGGCGATTGGAATGACAAAATATTGCTTCTGGGACGAGATCAAGCGACTCTGACATATTCTTTACCCTACCTATTTTGTAATTTAACAAGCAACACAAATATACGTACCATATTTAAGCAGATATCGGACAAATTCATAAAAAAAAGTTTTTGAACGATAAAATCTTTAATTAAGGTGGCAAGGTGTGTCCGATTACAGCCAATCCGAACACACTATTTTATATAACTGAAGTGCATTATATAGCTATTCACAAATAGCTAGGCAAGGAGTGTCCGATTCCAGCCAATCCCAACACAGTATTTCATATAACCGCACTGCATTATATATCCAACAATCGCAACCCAAGGTAATTCGTTGAATGGATGTGAAGGTGACAACTTGTCTCTTCAGATTAAAATTGATGGTTTGCCAACTTAACCTTTGAACAAAGTTTCATTGATAATATGTTCTTTTAGCAATTTCGTAGAAAATATTTTGCAATCTGTGAAAAGAATTTTAGCCTAAGACTTGAGGCAATTTGGCTGATTCATTCCACTCAGGTTTATTTCCTAAACTTCACTGTGCATGCTGTGCATCTCATGCAAAGGTTGAAATAACACCTTTTTGAAGAATGATTCAGTCCACATTGCACTGAGTCCAGGGCTTAAATCCTTAAATCACCGCATCCAAGGTCATTCCTTATGTGGTTGTGAAGGTGACAACTTTACTTGACTACAGATTGAAATTGATGCTTTGCCAACTTGACCTTTGCAAAAAGTTTCATTGAAAGTTTGTTCTTTCTTCTGATTTCTTATCTTCAATGTGTGAAAAAAATTTAAGCCCAAGACTCAATGCATTGTGGAATGACCATTACTTTCAGGTGTCATTTCCTAAAATGATCACTCGATGTTGCGCATCTCATGCAAATTTTGGAAAGCAACACCTTCAGTGGTCATTCTACATTGCACTGAGTCTAAGGCTTAAAACCTTAACTCATTGCTGGCCAAAGCTACATATTTTGGAGGTTTTCTGTTGGTGACCGGCCATTTTGATGAAAAATTTAGCAAGATAGAATGTTTTCATATTAGCATAAAATGGACTGTATTAACACCCTCTGTGCTATGTGTTATGCCATTGTGAAGCCAATGACAATATATTTCAATTGCACCCAACCATATTCCCCTAGTAACCGCAACAATATTTGTCAAGATTATTGGTACAAATTGTGTGACAATTATTGGACAGCACCCAGAGATATCTCGGGGTTGGTCAGCAATGAGTTAAGCAATCGTTTGAAGCTTTTATATTTCAACAAAAGGTCATTTGACAGTGAATTTATTTTATTGTTGACCATTCTTTTGGTTTGTCCTTCTGTCTTTCTGTCAGTCAGCAATAGGGCTATGTTTTAAAACCTGGGTCGATAGGATTCCTGTCTAAGTTATTTTGGTTCCTCTTCTAATCAATGCTGAAATCCCTCTATGAGTTCTGGTTAAAAAGCTCTCCTATTTTCAGTGGTTTTATAAATAATTTCAAGTGTCCTGCATTCTAAAAACCTATGTCACTGTTAACAGAAGTCTTGTGAGATAATCTTGTTTTGTAAATAATGGGAAAGATCCACTAGTATATCGTCAGCCATTTTAGTTATCACATTAGTTGTCCATCTGTCTCTCTGTCAGACAATAATAGTGCCACATTTTAAAACCTGAGTTGATAGGATTCCCATTAAGTTATTTTGTTTCTGATTTTATTTCCAGAGACCTTTGGAGAGAAACTAATGGACTTCTGGTGGGATTTGGCCAACAGACATGCCTTCCTGTAAACCCTAAATGCATAACTTGCCTAAACAATAGACTTTGTCCTCATGGTAGAGCTTCCACTAGATATAATCTTGTCAACAAACAATGAACTCTTTCATCATGGTACAGCTACTTTTAAATATAACTGTAACAGTCAACACAATGAGCTTTGTCACCATGTTATTGCTGCTGCAAGATGCAACATTGTGACATAGTCAACAAATAATGAACTCTGTCACCATTGTAAAGCTACTTCAAGATATAACACTGTAACAGTCAACAATGAGCTCTGTCAACATGGAGTGCTGCTGCAAAAATGACTCACTGACAAAAAGTCAACAAACTATGATCACTGTCAGCGTAATGTAGTGCTACTTCTAGATAAAGCATTGTCAATATTGCCAGTTTTCTTCTTAAATCTACCGATATGGTCAAAACTCAAGATCTAGGTCAAACCTTGTGTTTTCACTTTTTCTGCATTGTCCTTTCTGCATTTTTTCTCAGTTTTTATCACACCATCGATGGGATATAGTTGTCATGATGACAAAGTGAGCGTTGTCGTGGTTATCCCATTTTTGTCATTGCGATTTCAGGTAAACCGCTCATCGGATCTTCTCCAAACTCGCACACTTTATTGAGGATATCAAGTTTTAAAGCTGATTAACTTTTGGGTGGCCATCTTGTTTTACTTCAGCCAATTTGAAGGTTTTTAGATAAATCTTGTCATTGCCATTTCAGGAAACCTGCTCATCGGATTTTCTCCAAATTCGCACACATGATAGAGGATATCAAGTTCTAGAGCTGATTGCCATTTCAGGAAAACCGCTCATCGGATTTTCTCCAAATTTGCACACCTGATAGAGGATATCAAGTTCTAGAGCTGATTAACTTTTAGGAGGCTATCTTGTTTTCTGGTGGCCATTTTGAAGGTTTCTCAATAAATCTTGCCATTTCAGGAAAACCGCTCATCGGATTTTCTCCAAATTTGCACATCTGATAGACAATATCAAGTTCTATAGCTGATAAACATTTGGGTGGCCATCTTGTCTTCTGGTGGCCATTATGAAGGTTTTTCGATGAACCTTGTCATCACCATATCCGGAAAACCGCTCGTCAGATCAGATTTCACACACATGATAGATATCAAGTTCTAGAGCTAAATAACTTTTGGGCAGCCATCTTGTTTTCTGGTGGCCATTTTGAAGGTTTTTCGTTGTTGCGCTCTCATTCACGTCATGACCATGTGCCTTGTTTTTATTGTGTTCCTTATAAAGACCATTTTTGGTTTCTCGTACCATTTTTCTGTTTTTCAAATATAAGTGTCCAAAAATAAGAGCAACTCCACGGAGTAGCAAATCCAACTGAACAAAACATACTTGATATTTAGTGGCCATCTTGAAAATTTCTTCTTGAACAGAGCATATGACCATACAAACCAAATTGAACCAAATAAATCCACTGGTATTTTTTAAAAAATGGCAGCCATTTTAATAAAATTTGATTGCCATCTTGAAATTTTTCTTGAGCAGAGCTCCTTTGTCCTTAGTTCAGTAATTAGCACCATATAAAATTTCAACCAAATCTATCTACTGATAGTTGAGCTATCAAAGATTACATTTTTAACGACAAATTGCAGCCATTTTGATAAATAGCAGCCATCATGGAAATAACTTCTTGAGCAGACCCCTTTTATCTCTAAGCATTAGCATATAAAATCAAATCCATCCACTGGTATTTGATATATCAAAGATAACATTTTTACGAAAAATGAGGCCATTTTGAAATTCAGCTGTCATCTGCAAAACGTCCTCTCAAAAGAGTTCATTTGTCCCTAGGCATCAGCAACTAAAATTTGAACTAAATCCATCCACTGATATTTTAGTTATCAAAGATTACGTTTTTTAAACAAAATGGCAGCCATTTTGAAATTTAACCGCCATCTTGAAATTGTCTTCTGCAGAGCTCCTCTGTTCATTGGCATTGACATATAAAATTTGAACCAAATCCATTAATTGGCATTTGAGTTATCAAAGATTATGTTGTTGTTTTTTCGAGGTCTCCTCTGCCGAAGGCAGCGCGAAGTAGGAGCGTAGCGACTACTTTGCGGGAGACCTCGAACCATTGATCACGTTTGCTCCTGTAATTATTCACTTCTTCACCTCTTTAAAATGTGATTTCAATCAGTTGATCAAATTTTCGAACTTTGAACTCAAATTCAAATATTAATATTTATTAGAAAAAATACTGACTCATTATTATATTTTTAAAAGTCTTTCAAATAAAGTGAAATGAAGCCAAAATCAGCTAAAATTATGCAATGTCGTAAAATGGCGTGACTGGAATATGATGCAATCACCTGTGACGTCAGACACGTATTGCCGCATCAACAACTAAACAAACAATTAACATAGACTTCACTGATTGGTTTAAAGATTCTTCGCATCATTTGTGACGTCATAAACATGTTACCCAACCAACAACTAAACAAATAACAAATTGACATATAGGTTCGTTCAGTGCAACGCTCTTGAATCAGTTATAAACAGGATAATCAACAGATAAGAGGGTCGGGGATTTTTTGACTTGGAGACCTCGACTCGAGGAGTTTTGCTGCATTTTCTTGTTACGAAAAATGGCGGCAGTTTTGCAATTCAGCCACCATCTTGAATATTCTTTCTTGAACAGAGCTACTGTGTCCCTAGGCATCAGCATCTAAAATCTGGGCCAAAACCACTCACTGGTATTTGATCTATCAAAAATTATGTTTTTCTACGGAAAATGGTGGCCATTTTGAAATTTAGTTGCCATCTTGAAAAGTACTGTGTCCCTAGACATCAGCATATAAAATCTGTTCACTGGTATGAGTTGTCAAAGATTATCTTTTTATGAAAAACGGGGGCCATTTTGAAATTCAGCTGCCATCTTGGAAATTCTTACTTAAACAGAGCTACTATGTTCCTAGGTATCAGCATATTAAATTTTAACCTAATCTGTTCACTGGTTTTTGAGTTATCAAAGATTACTTTTTTATGAAAAAATGGCGGCCATTTGAATTAGGCAACCATATTGAAAATTCCTTCTTGGGCAGAGGTCCTACACCGATAAGGCATAATCTTATAAAATTTGAATCAAATCCATTAACCGGTATTTGAGTTATGGTTCGGACAAACAAATGGACGAGCGAACACTGATGGACGGCTTCTCTATATCCCTACAAACTTCGTTTGGTGGGATAATGAATCTTGTCAAATTAATCTGCTAGTATCAGAATTGAAATCGAATTCCAATGTACATTCTAGTATGACATTTTGAAATTTAAAAAGAATGAAATGATGATTGTTAATAATTATCCCAAGAATGTCTGTCAGTCTGTCCAACCAGAAAATAACTTGAATACTAGTGGATAGATTTTCTTTATATTTGGTTGAAAGATGTATGGATATTAGTAAATTGATTTATGCAAAAATATTTTCGAAGATGGCCACTGCTTTATAAATGTGTGGACATTTTTTCACAAATATTTTTCATTTCCAAGCAAAGTAATAAGAACATACTAATATTATTGGCAGATTAGTGTCTACAACTGATTATGTGCTGAATAAATTACATGATGACCATTAAACATGCAATTTATGTTGTGTGGCTTGTTGAACTCTCAAGGATAAGACAGTATCAATCTAGTTGGTGTTTTGCTCTTCAAGTACCATTTACTGCGTGTCTTCTAGTTCCTTGAGATGGAATTTTCATTCGACAATTTTTAAAATCATCCAAATGAATCAGATGCCTGATTACTTGAAGTGTACTTGAAAAAATGAATAAACACATACTTCAATAAATAGCAACAAATAGTTTATTATGTTATCTTTGCAAATGTTTAATTTAAAGTTTTAATGTGGAAAACCAAACATTTGACACATGGTATTTGCTACATAGTCAGTGTTCTATATAACATGTATAATGCAGTGTGTTGATTTAAAATATGTCACTAAATATGTCACAGCAAGGTAATGGCATCCACAGACTGAGTTTAGTTCATCTGTCCATCTTGTATTGTGAATTGCTTTCATTTGGTGCTATTGAATTTGGAAAATTGGGCAAATTTTAGCTACTATTCAATTTGGATAATTTACCATCATCAATTGTAATACTCACTTCACAGCTTACCACCGATAACACAATTTCATCTTTACTGGTATCAGATTGTTTTATCTAGACTACTATCTAACTCTTTAGATCTTTGTAAATAGTTAAAAATTGACAATATAGCCATGATATAATCAAGTTTTTAACCAAAGTTTTAATGTTTAAGGCAATGCATGAAAAAGGCACTGGACGAAAATTACTGGGCATTTCATTTTCAAAAGTTGGCGGAGATTTATTTTGAAGGTTGTTATCAAACCACCAAATTAAAGCAATTCACAGAAATCCTTATGCCAATAAATAGTTTTTCATTTGGTGTAATTTAAAATTATGAAATGTCCTTTGAAAAGTAAAACAACACTTCTTTTATACCATTACTTATACAGCTCAAGTCATTGATTTTAACTTAAATCTTTGATGTTGAGGATCTGGTAATACATGTACAAATGTCTTTTTGATTATGACACCATCTTTAACTGGCTGGTAAAGAGGACTCTCTGGATAAGGATTGACAAACTCTGTAGACAGCTTCACTGTACCAGGAACAAGAGCAATCAATGTAGCATTCTTAGCACATCCAACCTGTAACATAATAACATGAACAATCAATATAGCATTCTTAGCACATCCAACCTGTAACATAACAACATGAACAATCAATATAGCATTCTTAGCACATCCAACCTGTAACATGAACAAACATCTAACCTGTAACATAACAACATGAACAATCAATATAGCATTCTTAGCACATCCAACCTGTAACATAACAACATGAACAATCAATATAGCATTTTTAGCACATCCAACCTGTAACATAACAACATGAACAATCAGTATAGCATTCTAAGCACATTCAACCTGTAACATAACAACATGAACATTCAATATAGCATTCTTAGCACATCAAACCTGTCACATAACAACATGAACAATCAATATAGCATTTTTAGCACATCCAACCTGTAACATAACAACATGAACAATCAGTATAGCATTCTAAGCACATCCAACCTGTAACCTAACAACATGAACCAGAACAACGGCAACGCCAAATGAGCGAATCCCATCTAACAGTTATGGCTGGCATTTTTACAAACAAAGTATATAGCAAAAATGGCAGCCATTTTTCAAAATGGCCACCTTCTACCAAAAGTGTCATTAGACACTGTGCCATACTTAAAGTATTCACATACAAAATATGAACAAATCGCTCCCCTACTTTTCGAGTTATAGTAAAATACGTTAAAATGGCAGCCATTTTTCAAAATGGCCACCTTCTACCAAAGTGTCATTAGACAGTGTGCCATGTTTATAGTATTCACATACCAACACATCCAACCTGTAACATAACATGAACAATCAATATAGCATACTGTACTTAGCACATCCAACCTGGAACATAACATTAGCAATCAATATAGCATACTTAGCACATCCTACCTGTAACATAGAAACATGAGCAATCAACAGACTTGCCAACCCAAAATGAAAAATTTTTGGGGGTTTAAAAAAAATTGCGGTACTTTTACGGGAGATTTTTGAAAAAAACGGTAGTTTTTATGGGAGATTTAAAAAACGGGAGTTTTTGCGGTAAATTTTGAAAAAAATGTGTATTTTTCGCGGTACATTTTAAAAAACGACTTTTTTTAAGGAAGATTTCATTAAAAATGGGGAGTTTTTGAGGTAGGTTTTGAAAAAACAGGAGTTTTTGCAGTATATTTTAAAAAAAACAGGAGTTTTTACGGTAGATTTC
Source organism: Owenia fusiformis (assembly GCA_903813345.2). Classification (NCBI taxonomy): domain Eukaryota; kingdom Metazoa; phylum Annelida; class Polychaeta; order Sabellida; family Oweniidae; genus Owenia; species Owenia fusiformis. The sequence continues at coordinate 16,944,324 of CAIIXF020000009.1, read as the reverse complement.
TGAAAAAACTGGAGTTTTTACGGTAGATTTCTGAAAAAACGGGAGTTTTTCAGTAGATTCTGAAAAAACGGGAGTTTTTACGGTAGATTTTGAAAAAACAGAAGTTTTTACGGTCGATTTCTGAAAAACTGGAGTTTTTACGGTAGATTTCGGAAAAAACTGGAGTTTTTACGGTAGATTTTGAAAAAACGGGAGTTTTTACGGTAGATTTCTTAAAAAACGGGAGTTTTTACTTTAGATTTTGAAAAAACAGGAGTTTTTACGGTAGATTTTGAAAAACGGGAGTTTTTACGGTAGATTTCTTAAAATACGGGAGTTTTTACTTTAGATTTTGAAAAAACTGGAGTTTTTACGGTAAATTTTGAGAGAACAGGAGTTTTTACGATAGATTTCGGAAAAAACGGGAGTTCTTACGGTAGGTTTCGGAAAAAACGGGTGTTTTTACTGTAGATTTTGAAAAAATATGAATTTTTACGGTAGATTTCTGAAAAAACAGGAGTTTTTACGGTAGATTTTGAAAAAACGGGAGTTTTTACGGTATTAAATCTTGGTTGAAATTATTATGACGCATACGCAGTTAATAAATTAATTAGAACTTATAATCTAAGATAGATGTCACTTACGTTCATTATTTCACAGCAGTCCCTACCCATAATGCGCCTTATATTGCGGGAACATTTTGTTTAGCGCCCATATAAAAAAAATGTATTCTCCCGACAGAAGTATGACAGAATATGAACTGGCCCGTTTGTGGACATTTGGTGTGCAAACTTATACCGAACTGATCGCAGAAAAGCAATTTGAATCATGGGAATGAAGTACTTTAAGTTATTTATGAAAGTGCCAATCCTTCTTGGAGTAAAAGAAAGAAGCGTGCCTGCAATAATCAAGGTCACACATTTGTCAAATTCCTTTTAAATACGGTAGATTTCGACAGCAAAAAAAACGGGGAGATTTTACGGGAGTTATACCAATAATACGGGAGATTTTACGGGAGTTATACCAGAATACGGGAGATTTTACGGGAGATTTCAGCAAAAATACGGGAGATTTTAAGGCCATATATTTTTTTTTTAAATTACGGAAGATTTTAGTAGAAATACGGTACTGGAGTTTTTACGGATGAAAACGGTACGGGAGTTTGGTATTTTTTACAGAAAAACAAAAAATTTACGGGAGATTTCCGTAAAAAACGGGAGGTTGGCAAGTCTGAATCAATATAGCATTTTTAGCACATTCTACTTGTAACATAACAACATGAACCAGAACAACGGCAACGCCAAAGCGTAGCGAATCCCATCGAACATTTATCAAAACGGGCACCTTCTACCAAAAGTGTCATTAGACAGTGTACCATGCTTATAATATTCACATACCAAATATGAACAAAATCGCTCCACTACTTTTCGAGTTATAGTAAAAAACGTAAAAATGGCGGCCATTTTGAAAAATGGCCGCCTTCTACCAAAAGTGTCATTAGACAGTGTGCCATGCTGATACGTATTCACGTACCAAATATGAACAAAATCTATAAACACTATAGTCCTCGACTCATCGGGTTGTCGTCTCACCCCTATACAACATTTATAGTATTCACATACCAACACATCCAACCTGTAACATAACATGAACAATCAATATAGCATACTGTACTTAGCACATCCAACCTGGAACATAACATTAGCAATCAATATAGCATACTTAGCACATCCTACCTGTAACATAGAAACATGAGCAATCAACAGACTTGCCAACCCAAAATGAAAAATTTTTGGGGGTTTAAAAAAAATTGCGGTACTTTTACGGGAGATTTTTGAAAAAAAACGGTAGTTTTTATGGGAGATTTAAAAAACGGGAGTTTTTGCGGTAAATTTTGAAAAAAATGTGTATTTTTCGCGGTACATTTTAAAAAACGACTTTTTTTAAGGAAGATTTCATTAAAAATGGGGAGTTTTTGAGGTAGGTTTTGAAAAAACAGGAGTTTTTGCAGTATATTTTAAAAAAAACAGGAGTTTTTACGGTAGATTTCTGAAAAAACTGGAGTTTTTACGGTAGATTTCTGAAAAAACGGGAGTTTTTCAGTAGATTCTGAAAAAACGGGAGTTTTTACGGTAGATTTTGAAAAAACAGAAGTTTTTACGGTCGATTTCTGAAAAACTGGAGTTTTTACGGTAGATTTCGGAAAAAACTGGAGTTTTTACGGTAGATTTTGAAAAAACGGGAGTTTTTACGGTAGATTTCTTAAAAAACGGGAGTTTTTACTTTAGATTTTGAAAAAACAGGAGTTTTTACGGTAGATTTTGAAAAACGGGAGTTTTTACGGTAGATTTCTTAAAATACGGGAGTTTTTACTTTAGATTTTGAAAAACTGGAGTTTTTACGGTAAATTTTGAGAGAACAGGAGTTTTTACGATAGATTTCGGAAAAAACGGGAGTTCTTACGGTAGGTTTCGGAAAAAACGGGTGTTTTTACTGTAGATTTTGAAAAAATATGAATTTTTACGGTAGATTTCTGAAAAAACAGGAGTTTTTACGGTAGATTTTGAAAAAACGGGAGTTTTTACGGTATTAAATCTTGGTTGAAATTATTATGACGCATACGCAGTTAATAAATTAATTAGAACTTATAATCTAAGATAGATGTCACTTACGTTCATTATTTCACAGCAGTCCCTACCCATAATGCGCCTTATATTGCGGGAACATTTTGTTTAGCGCCCATATAAAAAAAATGTATTCTCCCGACAGAAGTATGACAGAATATGAACTGGCCCGTTTGTGGACATTTGGTGTGCAAACTTATACCGAACTGATCGCAGAAAAGCAATTTGAATCATGGGAATGAAGTACTTTAAGTTATTTATGAAAGTGCCAATCCTTCTTGGAGTAAAAGAAAGAAGCGTGCCTGCAATAATCAAGGTCACACATTTGTCAAATTCCTTTTAAATACGGTAGATTTCGACAGCAAAAAAAACGGGGAGATTTTACGGGAGTTATACCAATAATACGGGAGATTTTACGGGAGTTATACCAGAATACGGGAGATTTTACGGGAGATTTCAGCAAAAATACGGGAGATTTTAAGGCCATATATTTTTTTTTTAAATTACGGAAGATTTTAGTAGAAATACGGTACTGGAGTTTTTACGGATGAAAACGGTACGGGAGTTTGGTATTTTTTACAGAAAAACAAAAAATTTACGGGAGATTTCCGTAAAAAACGGGAGGTTGGCAAGTCTGAATCAATATAGCATTTTTAGCACATTCTACTTGTAACATAACAACATGAACCAGAACAACGGCAACGCCAAAGCGTAGCGAATCCCATCGAACATTTATCAAAACGGGCACCTTCTACCAAAAGTGTCATTAGACAGTGTACCATGCTTATAATATTCACATACCAAATATGAACAAAATCGCTCCACTACTTTTCGAGTTATAGTAAAAAACGTAAAAATGGCGGCCATTTTGAAAAATGGCCGCCTTCTACCAAAAGTGTCATTAGACAGTGTGCCATGCTGATACGTATTCACGTACCAAATATGAACAAAATCGCTCCACTACTTTTCGAATTATAGTAAAATAAGTTAAAATGGCAGCCATTTTTCAAAATGTCCGCCATTTTTCAAAATGGCCGCCTTCTACCAAAAGTGTCATTAGACAGTGTGCCATGCTTACAGTATTCACATACCGAATATGAATAAAATCGCTCCACTACTTTTCGAGTAATAGTAAAATACGTTAAAATGGCGGCCATTTTGAAAAATGACCGCCTTCTACCAAAAGTGTCATTAGACAGTGTGCCATGCCTATAGTATTCACATACCAAATATGAACAAAATCGCTCCACTACTTTTCGAGTTACAGCAAAAATCGTAAAATAACGAGTAAAGGCCGCCATTTTTCAAGATGGCTGCCATGTGCTTTTTTAATATCTACATTTCTAGCTTTATTAATGTCCTATATAATTTTTTTACATTTAAAACATATTGCTATTACAGTTTTACATATTGCACCTAAATTACTGTAAAATCGGCACTAAAATGGCCGCCATTTTTAAATGAGCAGCCATTTTGAAAATCGGCTTTCGAGCAGAACTTCTACCCCCATAGGGTATATGTGTACAAAATATGAATAAAATCGGGGCGTTCCCTATATCCCTCCGAACTTCGTTCGATGGGATAACAATCAATATAGCATTCTTAGCACATCCAACCTGTAACATAACAACATGAGCAATCAATATAGCATTCTTAGCACATTCAACCTGTAACATAACAACATGAACATTCAATATAGCATTTTCAGCACATCCAACCTGTAACATAACAACATGAGCAATCAATATAGCATACTTAGCACATTCTACCTGTTACATAACAACATGAACAATCAATATAGCATTCTTAGCACATCCAACCTGTAACATAACAACATGAACAATCAATAAAGCATTCTTAGCACATCCAACCTGTAACATAACAACATGAGCAATCAATATAGCATTCTTAGCACATTCTACCTGTAACATAACAACATGAACAATCAATATAGCATTCTTAGCACATCAAACCTGTAACATAACAACATGAACAATCAATAAAGCATTCTTAGCACATTCTACCTGTAACATAACAACATGAACAATCAATATAGCATTCTTAGCACATTCTACCTGTAACATAACAACATGAACAATCAATATAGCATTCTTAGCACATTCTACCTGTAACATAACAACATGAACAATCAATATAGCATTCTTAGCACATCCAACCTGGAACATAACAACATGAGCAATCAGTATAGCATTCTTAGCACATTCTACCTGTAACATAACAACATGAACAATCAATATAGCATTCTTAGCACATCAAACCTGTAACATAACAACATGAGCAATCAATATAGCATTCTTAGCACATCAAACCTGTAACATAACAACATGAACAATCAATATAGCATTCTTAGCACATCCAACCTGTAACATAACAACATGAACAATCAGTATAGCATTCTTAGCACATCCAACCTGTAACATAACAACATGAACAATCAATATAGCATTCTTAGCACATCCAACCTGGAACATAACAACATGAGCAATCAGTATAGCATTCTTAGCACATTCTACCTGTAATAGGGGTGAGACGACAACCCGATGAGTCGAGGACTCGCGGGTTAGGGGCTTCGAGTCAAGTCGAATCGAGTAGAAGTTGATGAATCGAATCATTTTCGAGTTGAGAAAAAAATTCGAAAAAATAAAAAAATTCAGAAAAATACTGTCAATATGCATGTTTTTACTCGATATTGCGTTGAATATATAAGTTTCAATGACTTGGATATGCTTGTATTAAATTATTATATTGTATGTACACATAAATGAAAGAATATATGTAATAAAATCAGAATAAACTTACGACGAATTGTGTTTGTTTATATTTCCGGCTTTCCACCATTGACGCATTAAAAATACGAACGGTCAAAAGCGATGTTGTTCGCACTTCGCGCGACTCGAAACGGATTCGAAACTCGAATCGTCATTTTCTGACTCGAATCAGATTCGACTCGAATCGGATTTTTTCGACTCGTCTCACCCCTAACCTGTAACATAACAACATGAACAATCAATATAGCATTCTTAGCACATCAAACCTGTAACATAACAACATGAACAATCAATATAGCATTCTTAGCACATCCAACCTGTAACATAACAACATGAACAATCAGTATAGCATTCTTAGCACATCCAACCTGTAACATAACAACATGAACAATCAATATAGCATTCTTAGCACATCAAACCTGTAACATAACAACATGAACAATCAATATAGCATTCTTAGCACATCCAACCTGTAACATAACAACATGAACAATCAGTATAGCATTCTTAGCACATTCTACCTGTAACATAACAAGATGAACAATCAATAAAGCATTCTTAGCACATCCAACCTGTAACATAACAACATGAACAATCAATAAAGCATTTTTAGCACATCAAACCTGTAACATAACAACATGAACAATCAATAAAGCATTCTTAACACATCCAACCTGTAAAATAACAAAATGAGCAATCAATATATAGCATTTTTAGCACATTCAACCTGTAACATAACAACATGAACATTCAGTATAGCATTCTAAGCACATCCAACCTGTAACATAACAACATGAACAATCAATATAGCATTCTAAGCACATCCAACCTGTAACATAACAACATGAACATTCAGTATAGCATTCTAAGCACATCCAACCTGTAACATAACAACATAAACAATCAATATAGCATTTTTAGCACATCAAACCTGTAACATAACAACATGAACAATCAATATAGCATTTTTAGCACATCCTACCTGTAACATAACAACATGAACAATCAGTATATCATTCTTAGCACATCCTACCTGTAACATAACAACATGAACAATCAATAGCATTTTAACACATCCAACCTGTAACATAACAACATGAACAATCAATATAGCATACTTAGCACATCCAACCTGGAACATAACAACATGAACAATCAATATAGCATTCTTAACACATCCAACCTGTAACATAACAACATGAACATTCAATATAGCATTCTTAGCACATCCAACCTGTAACATAACAACATGAACAATCAATATAGCATTCTTAGCACATCCAACCTGTAACATAACAACATGAACAATCAATATAGCATTTTTAGCACATCCAACCTGTAACATAACAACATGAACAATCAGTATAGCATTCTAAGCACATCCAACCTGCAACATAACATGAGCAATCAATATAGCATTCTTAGCACATCCAACCTGTAACATAATAACATGAACAATCAATATAGCATTTTTAGCACATCCAACCTGTAACATAATAACATGAACATTCAATATAGCATTCTTAGCACATCCAACCTGTAACATAACAACATGAACAATCAATATAGCATTCTTAGCACATCCAACCTGTAACATAACAACATGAACAATCAATATAGCATTCTTAACACATCCAACCTGTAACATAACAACTTGAACAATCAGTATAGCATTCTTAGCATGTTCTAGTATGTTCTTAGTATGTTCTACTTACATTCTCTCCAGGATAGTATTTCAGGCCTAGTTGAGTACATAAGATGTTCCCTTGCTGAGCAAACTCTCCATCTGACAATACCAGGCGTCTATGTTTACCAGGTGTGTTCTTACGCTTGTTCCTTGATGACCCACCAGCCTTTTTAGAGGCATTTCTCACTTGGATGCCAACATCTGAAACCACGCCAAAAAGACTAACAAGGATTGCCGTGATCTGTCTTTAGGTAGATGTGTACTTCAGGCCATTTTGATGCAACCCTCATATAGAGTGACATGTTATTCTTATTTTATGAGCTATTGCAATCACTCACTTGTCCGTTTGTCTGTCCGTCCATCTGTCTGTCTGTCCGTCTGTCAACAATTGGCTCTTTTTAAATCCTCTGTCAATCCTCTATCACTAGGATTCCTGTTTTAAGTTATTTTTGTTTAACATCAATACAGAAAAAACCTATGACTCCTGGTTCAAAAGTTCGCCTATTCTAAAAATGGCCACACTCTATTTAGCTCCCTTCACACCCTATTGGCAAATCATGACTATTTCCATAGTCTAAACTTGACTGATTATACAATTATAGCATGTAAAAAGGATTAAATATAAAATAAATATGATTGACTGGTTATTCTATAGATGTAAGCACCACACCCTAAATATTTCCTCAGAAGAAGTGAGTAGCTCCCATAATTCTTTCATATTCTATCATATTCGGGGATTCCCCATTATGTCGTCTCCTGCATCATCTCCAATCAAATTACAGGATGCGATCACGTGAACAATCATGAGCATGTGTTCTCTCAGGGCTGCACATGCGCAAAGTAAAACTTGAAATCGTGGAAATGGCGTTAACATCAGTTCAATATCATCATTTTAAACCTACGATAATACTATTGAAGTTACTCGATCCAAACTTGTAGAGAATACTCATAAAACTACAACGCACATTGGGAGATTCAGTTCAGTTCGAACGTGCCAATATGAAAGGTCATCTTTGGGAAATCTCCCCCCCCCTGTATTTCCTGGTGAGGGCCCTGTATATGATGTGATATTTGGTATGGTATATTGTGATATAAGTTATGATATATGATATGAATATGATATGTGATATAGTATGATATATGATATGACATGATATATGATGTAATATGACACATGATATGATATGATCATGATATATGATATGATGTGCAATGATAAATGATTCAACATGATATATGTAATAAGATATTATACCATATCATATTATAATGTAATACATACAGATCATACTTAGGTGGTTCAAAACGTTTTGCAATTGATGCCATAACTTCAGGGAAAATAGGACTTTTACAATGAAACTTGGTACACATATGTGTTATACATTTATACATTATATGTTCAAATTTGGGATCTCAATTTTGATTGGTCCTGTGATATGGTTGCTATGGTAACCAGAATGGTGGGTACCATGTTCAACCCGAAATTACGTTTTTACAAACAGTTTTCTTGCTTGAATAAACTCTTTGTAAAGTGGCAATTAGCAGGTGTAAGTGTCTTTGGGGGGGTCAACCCAGTTGTCCGAAACCCAGTTGTCCGAAATCCAATTCTCAGAAACCCAATTTTCCGAAACCCAGTTATCCGAAACCCAGTTCTCCGAAAATTAGGGGATATTATCTAAAAATACAATTTCTTAAAACGAATCTTGTCGCAACCTCTGTGAATCACGACAACATAACATTGGAATCACGTTAACATCATTGCAAAATTAGGCTAAATATGCTAAGTCAAGACGTTAATTATTTAATGTTTAGCCTACGAAAGTTCATGGGTAACTTGTAAACTACAAAATACAACCAAATACTTTTCGAACGTACAATAGCAATATTTCTCACCTAACGTCTTCATAGGTTTAGGAACGTATTTTAAACGAATGATAGCCAAATATATCAAGATACTATATCTGCCTAAATGTAGTTATCTAGTATTCACAAAGTTTTGAAACATATTTTATCCAGATCCATCAGAAATCAACTTATCCAATAAATTACTTTACTAGTTCTAGTATCTTGCATGACTCGTTCATAAGAATTCTTTAATTCTACCTCATTCTCAATACGTCCTCAGACAGACAAGAAATTGAAGTCACGCCCATTTTTTTGCGTGACAGAATATGCCACGCAAATCTATATGTATACGCACTTTCTCTGATTATTGTCAAACAAATCAGGAGAAGAACATAAAAAACAAATGCCGGAAACGAATGCTGAAAAATAAATCCTTGGAGATGATTAAGTTTAGAATGTTTTGTTCTAGCTTTTACGATTTGATAGAGACAGAGACTAAGAAAATAAATGCGACGAAATATTTTGACACTGTTTTATTTTTAAAGTTCTATGCGTTAACTTATTTTATCTGTTTCAAAATGTTTCATTTTATTTTGCTTAAAGAGATTGAAGAAGATAAGATAAACTGTTCCGTAATATATATTGTGTTTTATAACCTTTTTTAGAATCACAATGTAAAATAAATCCCCCGTTCCTGCCATTCTATCCCATTAATTTTGCCAAATACATGGCATGAAACTCTCCTTTCTCTGGTAAATTATGACTATATTTTTCGGAGAATTGGGTTTCGGACAACTGGGTTTCGGACAACTGGGGTGTCTTTGGGTGGCTATTTTTCTTCAAATTCTTCAATTTTTCTAATTGTCTCTATGACATCATAATCGACAAGTGACACGATAAGTTTCTTTGTGATGTATACTGTCCAAAACCCAGTTGAAAAATTGAGATGGAAAAGTGAGGAAATTTACCAAAATGGCAGATGTTTCCACACCAATCAAATTGATGAAATGGAAGCATAGAAATCTGATACAGTGCATGGTTCAAAATGGCAAGACTAAGATAAGATATAACGAAACATATGAGTTAAAAAATAAATCGTGAAGCATTCTTAATATTTTTATGAAAAATAGCATGCTCCGTCACAGCGGACAAATCTTTCGATACCAGCCTGTGATTTAGAGTATTAATCGCGCTGCATCGTCAATTTTGTATCACACTCTCCACACGACACAGTGGCTGATGTCAAACTTAAATGTTCACACCCCTTTTTGTACCCCTTTATTTCTTTTTCAGTGACATCAACTACAAAAACATCATGCAGTATAGGCCTATTACAACAACAACAACAAGTGTAACTACTGCGAAGGCCAAAGTAAGTAGTATTTCCATTAACCTATTACACTCAGAGCAAGTGTAAGTTGTCACTCGTTACTTTTTCTTGACTGAAATTCCCTACAAAATTTCCATGGTCATCACCCTGATTTCCTGATTTTGAGAGAATACATCGTCGCATGAAAATAACTTTGTACTATCTCACATTTTTACGGAACTGAGAAATCAAGGTTTGAAAGTTTAGAGGTCTGTATCTTACTTAGTATTGCTATGTGAAACTTGATTTTTTGTATGTCACCTGGTCTCACCCTAGATATATCTTATATGAAATATCATACCTCGAAACAATTTACAAGATCCTTTTTTAAAACTATGGAAATGGAGTTGATACAATTTCCCACCGGAATAACAGCTTATTTCTAATTTCAAATTGTCATATCTGATATCAACTGTTTCAACCAATCAACTCTCTAAGAATTGGTCATGTGACTTGCAAAACTTGGAGTTATAACAATCTTATATTAAAACAAAGTATGCAAATATGCATGTTATTGTATCTAGAATGAAAAATAATGTTTTGCTTCGTAAAAAAATCTTCAAAAACCAAAGAATATTATCTAATAAAATAAAGAAAATTCAATTTATAAAACTTTAAAATCAATTTCTCAAATAAGTACAATTATTTCTTAATTTTGGAATCTCAGGACACCCTTCAAAAAGAATTTATTGCCTTTGCAACTAAGGCAGAAGTACAATGCATTGAAACCAATGATGCCAATACGGTCCCCCACATATTTCCCTCGGTATAAACCCTGTAGCCTAAACCTCCCAGCACATTACAATGTAGCCCCTAAGGGCCGGTCCGCTGGTTATTATCAGGTCATTTTTGATAAAGACCAGTTGATTTTTTCACTGGGTATAGGAGAATAACATTGCAACTGGTCTGTAATTCCATTTTTACCAGCAAGTTTTACGATCCTTAGGGCCTAAGACATAACCAATTTTTATTACATGCACATGGAAGAAATTTGAAAATAGAAAAATAATTTCTAATTCATTTTAGATTAGTGAAAGTGATGAAACCTCGATTTAGGTAATCACATTTTGTTCATTGGAATGCAGCTATCATTATCCATTCATTTTCTGTTGTTTGCTACTCTGTGGAGTACAATTGGGAATTGAAGCAATTGTAGAAGTGGAGACTAAGAGTGGCTCTTTGTAAAGAAATTGAACCAATTTGTTACTTTTCCAAAATAAAATATAGATGATCTAAAAACAATGATCCCAAAAATGCAAAAGAAAGGACAAATCTGAAAAACATACTAGTAATAAAATAACTTAAAAGATCCCAGATGTTCAGTGAAAAGCGCAAAGTAAATCATAGATGAAGAGAAAATAAAATAAGTGTTTTAAGGGACTATACTAACATAAAGATAACTCCTTATTGATATAGTGTATGGTCAGTAAAAGTTAAAGCTAGTTTAAATAGATTTAGCTTTTTTCCACAAACTATAAAACATCATTTTGAAAGAGATTTCAATAGCATACAGACAGTGATTGCCTTTGAGCAATGTAGTGCAAAATATGACAGTTACTATTTGTTTTGATTACTATATCTAGTATATAACCTATTACAGGGCTGTCAACTTGGGACCACCTAATATGAGTGACTTCAAAATGTTGGACACCTAAGTCCAAATTTTGAACACCTTTGGCCAACTTTTAAACACCTTTGGCCAAAGTTTGAGCACCTTTGCCAAACTTTGATCACCTCAGATTTTTCGCGCTCGCTACGCTCGCGATATCGTCAACGAGGGGGGGGGGGGGGGGGGGGGGGGGGGGGGGGGTAGGTACGAAAATTTCCAATGAACATGCGTGACATATACGGGATTCGCGTGACAAATCCGAACAAATTGCGTTCGGTTTTTTCCGACGTTCGTATTTTTACCGTATCGTAAACATATTTCGAAAAATTTTCTACAGAAATATTTTTGCGTGACAATTACCAGGTAAAATGCGTATTTGCGTGACATTTTCTGTCACGCAAAAAAAACTGGCGTGACTTCAAATTCTTCAGCAAATGCGTGACAAATACGCAAATTGCGGGACAGTTGACAGGCCTGCTATTATTATGTACTCTATTTGAAGAAACAAATAAGTAGTCTTTCATTTTCAACATTTAATGATGACAGCTTCGTATATGCATTTCTATTGCATTTTGCCATTCAAACCCCTATAAGACCTGGTAGCAGGGAAGATAAAGGGTACTTTTGACTGCTCACATGATCTAATTAACTGGTCATTTGTACTTTTCATCTTCCCTGGTAGCAAGGATTTAGGTTTTCGAGGAAATTAGTAATTCTATTTCATATCATGTGGCCATGAATGAATAATCCAATGAGCATCCATAATACAAAGAGTAATTGAGGGCATATAATTTGAGTATGCATGGGATTACACATACTGTATCATTGTATTTTTTTGATCTACTTGTAATAGTTCTAAAACTAAAACATGAAAGGCCAGGCATGCAAACTGGCATGGTATTGTGTTACAAAACATTATTTCATTCTAGATACAATAACATGCATATTGGCATACTTCGTTTTAATATAAGATTGTTATAACTCCAAGTTTTGCAAGTCACATGACCAATTCTTAGAGAGTTGATTGGTTGAAACAGTTGATATCAGATATGACAATTTGAAATTAGAAATAAGCTGTTTGTCTGGAGATGGTACAATTTCACACTGAATTCTAGCTTAATGAGAGGAAATTGAGATGGGGCATGTATCTACGATGAAAGCCTGTGTTTCAAATAGTAAAATTCCATGTCTATCTCAATTTTTTTGAAAATGGCAGTTAGTACAAAGTTATTCTCACGCGACGACATGTATATTTTCGAACGAAATGATAAGTGTACAAATAAATGTATTGACAAAGGTCATAAATATGCCTTTCCGTCCTTTACATTTCCAGGGCACACAAGGTAATCACAAAGGTTAACAAGTCCAGAATGACATACAGTACCTGAGGATCAATCCAGAATCTCCAAAGACAACTACCAAGGGCAACATTGAGGAAAAACCAGTGTCTAGAAGTCATCTACCAGGGTTTAAATTGGACTTTCTGAAATTTGTTGTCTATTTTTGGGCTCTATGATACCACAATATATGTGCTAAAGTTAGAAGATTTTTTATGTCACCATGTAGAGATCATGAGATGGTGACATATAATGTTGAAGTTTGTAAAGTTTATAGTCCTATTCCTGTATTCATGCAAGTTAACAAATGCAAGTCAATGTAAAATTTTGTCAAAGTTTTAAATCTGATTTAAAACTAAAAAGGCCTAGTACAAAATGTAACATAAGGTAAAGGAGCGTGCATTCCCGTCCAGAACAGTATACAAGTATAAATGGGACTCCTGTGGCAATGTAACCATTTACTTTGATTCCATTTTCAATTCCCTTCTATCTTCGGGTCTTTGTATTTTTTCAGTGATTTCACATGCTATCTATTGCAAGACTAACGCCTGGTGTAACCGTCACCATGTTATTCGGTGTTTTTTAAGTAGCGCAAGGATCCTGCCATGACCGTGGCAGTGTTATTTTGTAAGCCTGGTATAACCGTGACAACACTGTATTATATTGCAAGGCCTGTCATGACCGTGAGTGTTTTCGTGGAAGCCTGGCGCGGCCGTAGCATTTACGTTTAATTTAAGAATTTTTTATTGTTGTATGTTAGTGATTTGTTTACTATCCACTTTTAAATAAATTGTTTATTAGCGTGACTCAAATAACTTGTCTTATTCTGTGTAAATGATTAATTATTTTAGAATATGCGGAAATAATGTGAATATAATGTCTAGTAGTAATTTTGATATTAACATAATTAAGGTAGTTAAACACCTACATCACCACTCTCATACCTGAACTTGCAATACTACATTACACTGCCACGGCGGTCATACCAAGCCTTGCAATACTATATTACATTGTCACGGTCATGCCAGGCCTTGCAGTACTATATTACATTGTCACGGTCATGGCAGACCTTGCAATACTATATTACCTTGTCACAGTCATGCCAGGCTTTGCAATACACATTGTCACGGTTATAGCAGTAGTCCTAATCATAAATTTCTACATCACCACTTTCATACCTGAACTTGCAATACTACATTACACTGCCACGGCGGTCATACCAAGCCTTGCAATACTATATTACATTGTCACGGTCATGCCAGGCCTTGCAGTACTATATGACATTGTCACGGTCATGCCCGGCTTTGCTATAAACATTGTCACGGTTATAGCAGTCCTAATCATAAATTATTGCAAGGCCTGTCATGACCGTGGTAATGTTAAAGCCTAATATGACCGTGACAATGCTTATAAGGCCTGTCATGACCGTGGTAATGTTAAAGCCCCGTATGACCGTGACAATAGTTGCAAGGCCTCTCATGATCGTGGTTGTATTTTAAGTAGCATGAGAACACTGTAATGACAATTTTTCTTCGTGTTTAACTACCTTAAATATGTAAATAAAGACTACTAAAAATGTGTATTAATTTCACAACGAAAACCTAATTTTTACTCATAAATAATTTGCGAACAAACTATATCTCTACTCTCATTCAAAGAGCTTCAATTCGAAAGCATATACTTTCTATAATGATCAATTGATAAGATTTATTCATAAAAAATACCAACAGCAACGGGTCATTAATGTCATATAAAGGTTGCGGTCGCGCCAGGCTTACACGATTACACTACCATGGTCATGGCAGGCATTTTAATATAATACAGCATTGTCGCGGTTATACCAGGCTTTCACGATAACATTACCACGGTCATGGCAGGATCCTTGCGCTACTTAAAAAACACCAAATAACATGGTGACGGTTACGCCAAGCGTTAGTCTTGCAACAGATAGGGTCTCAGTGATTTTTCACTGGATTTTCTTGTTACGATACAAATCATATGTAAAAAGCTCTCTGTGGACTAATTGGGCGACCAAAAATAAATACACAGAAATACAACAGCATTTTGTTCTAGTAATATATGTATAATAAGTGTGCATAAAAAAAATAGACGTACCTTGTATTTTGAAAATGTTTGAAAATAATTTTAAATTTTTGAAAAACATGGGGGCTGCCATTTTGAAAGTAGTACAGCCGGATATCAGTACACCGAAATATAGTTCAGAAGAATGAAGACCTATAATCCTGCCTATTGTACAATAACCTAAGTCTGTTACCAATCAACACCTCAACACATAGATAGTCGTATAAAATTTAATGAATATATAATTATATCGTGAATTTCTTGTTCTTGATCGAAAGAACTGCGGATGAATATTGCAAGAACCCGAGCGCGCAAATTTAAAATTGAACAACACAATTTTAGCGAGACCATGATCTAAGTCAAAGCTGTGGAAAAATGGAGAATGATATTCATAGAGTACGCAGCGTTTGTCCCGATGTTGCAGAAGAAGACATCTGTAAAGATCTCGAGTTGACTCAAAACGTTGAGGAAACAATCAATAGGATCTTTGATGGAACTGTGAGTAGATCTAGTCTAGATTTAGAAAAAAAAGACTGAATTTCCTAAGAATTTTCCAAATTTCCCAAAAATTTCAGACTAGAGGATATAGTCTAGAACTGTGAGTGCCACAGACATGGGAACAAGAGTTCATGCCCTCCAACCCAATATCTATTACTTAGAAAAAGTACATTATACAGTGACTGAGTGGGGGGGATTAAAATCTTCCTGGGCCTGTGGTGAGTGTCACGTGTGAGTTCTTTCATCCCGCAATGCATATAGCGGCTACCGGATTAGGTGCCGTGGTGCTAAGGTGCCTTGGTTATAACAGGAAATGACAAAACAGGAAGTGACAAAACATGTGGCTTTTTATCGCACCCTAAGGTGCTATATTGTAATCAGTTTGCCGGGCAGGCGGGCGTCCCGAATAATCTTGTCTACAGGTTTCCAGCCAAACCGTTTGAGGGATTCATTTGAAATTCTCAGGGATGTTTCTACCTATGAAAGTTTAGAACTGACTAGTTTTTTGGCATTCTGGGTAAATGTTAAGGCGGCCATTTCGTCCTAAAATCATGTCTGTGAAGGCTTGTTATAAAAAATAAAATAAAATTTCCCATTGAGAGCAATGCTAAATTAAGGTCAGGGTGCATGATGGGAAATTTTCTGCATTTCTCAATTGAGTCACATGTTATTTTTCAAACAAGAATCACTCCTTCCCCACATTGTCTATATCTTCCAGTTTTGCTCAAAGAGTGCACTTATGTGCCCAGAAAAGACTTGTGAGAAGGATGTTTTGATAAAGTGTATAAAAAACAAGAAAATTCAGTGAAAAAAATCAGAAAATTTTCAGAAATTTTTTCACTGAATTTTCTCATTTTTTATACATTTTACAAAACAAACCTTCTCACAAAGCTTTTCTAGGCACATAAGTGCACTCTTTGTGCAAACTTGGAAGATGTTGACAATGTGGGGAAGGAGTTATTCTTGTTTGAAAAATAACATGTGACTCAATTGAGGATTGCAGAAAATTTCCCAACATGCACCCTGTCCTTAAAACATTTTTTTAGAAATAACTAAACGGTCAATCTTTCCAATTTTCACATATTTTGTAATATCTTTTACCAAGATTTTTTTCAGGAAAATCTGAATTGTAGAAAAAAAGCTGATACACTGTGAAGTAATACTGTATAAATAGAGGATATCCTATGATTTATGAGTGATATGATTTTTATCCACGAATGGATATGATATCTGCACGAGCGAGCGTAGCGAGAGAGTACAGATATCAATAACCATGAGTGGATTAAAATCATATCACGAGTAAATCATAGGATGTTCTTTTTATTCCATAGTTAAAGTCATCATCAGAATCGTCGGAAACTAAGTCATTTAATTCGAATTTTCCAAACGATCCGGCGATGTTGACACTTAGCCTCGTTTTGAGTCTGAAGTAGCAAAAATCCATAAACCATCGCATACGACGTCGTATGTCATAGCTAAAAAAACGTATGCTATGGTTAAGTGAAAATTTGTCAAAAATATCATATTTTACCACTGATTACAAAAATACAGTTTTTATTTTCACATGTTATCCTATGAATATCATGCTAACTATGGAATAACATGAAATATTGCCATGGATCTAAAGTTGCCGATTGCCGAATGTAAAACAGAAACGGCAACATAAAATTTGAACCAAATCTGCTTGCTGATATTTGAGTTATCAGATTAAATTTTTTACGAAAAGGGCAGCCATTTTGAAAATTCCTTCTCGAGCAGAGGTCCTACACCCATAAGGCATGAGCCTATAAAATTTAAATCAAATCCGTCAACTAGTATTTGAGATTATCAGCCGGGCAAATGAACACCCGGGTTCTCTATATCCCTATGAACTTTGTTTGGTGGGATAATTACACTGTGGCAGAAGAATGAGATTGATATATAACACTATCCAAAAAGTTATTTCATCATGTTTAGGGTCATTTTGACCATGTATGTGGAATTAATTAAACTGACTGGAGGTCAAAACAGAACTCTGTTATATTGGTTCAAAAAATGTTTGAAATCCAGCATGGCTTTGTCACTTCCTGTTTAGTCATTTTAATATAATTTATTCACTTTACTAAATCAATTATCCCTTGTAACTTTGTAAGGAATGATAGTCCAAAAGAAAATGAGAAATACATATTGCAAAGGTTCTAAAAGCTTTAAAACTTACAAACCTGTTGTGCTAGGAAAACTCTCAAAATTGTGAGGGGTGTCAACATTTCTCATATAATCTTAACAGAGGGAGGGGGTATCTGAGAGTTAATTATTAAGATAGTAGTTGGCTCTCTGACATTGAACTTTTGCATTGGTCCCTTGATCCTAGAACACAAAAGTGAAATTTTTACTTCAATATACTGTTCAATGACCTGTGTTTGCAGATACTTCAAGCAGTGGATGAACCTGACTCCCCAATACATATTTTCTCCAGTCCTAAGGCTGAGAGTGACAATATCAGTTCAACTGATGAAAACAGTGACATGGACCTCCCATCTGCAAATCATATTTTTGGATATAGCAGTAAATTAGCTCATGGAGATGGAACAAAGAATAAAGTACATGTAGTAGCAAAATCAGGTGATATCAATACTGAACAACATGGAGTAAAAAAAATTACATTTAAATCAAGGATAAATAATGCAGATAAAAAACTAATTCAAAAGGTTGATATGATATCTGATGATTCTGATGATGGATGTAAAATTGAATCAAAGGACAAAAGTTCAGATAAATCTTCAACAAATCCTGAATTCAGTGAGAGTGACAGTGACATAGAACTGGAACAAATGCCATTATCTTTTAAATTGAAAAGCAAAATGGGTGTTTGGGGGGATAAAGATGGAACTAGAATTGAAAAAGGAAGCACAAGCAGCACATTGCTTGATCGTAGAACTGGAGAACCAATAGAAGAATCAGATTACCACAGTATTCCCAAGAAAAAGTCAAGAACAATATGCAGTACAAGTAAATCAAGGTATAGCCCAAAAAGTGACCTTGATTCACAAGGGACCTCAGCCTCCTCCTCAAGTACTCTAGCAGTTTCTAGCGATGTAGATAGCCAAAAGAGAAATGGTAATAAAAAGAAGAGATCACCAGAAGAGATTGCCGATCAAAATAGGATAAAGGAAGTAAGTCTCAGAATGGTCGGGAACTGTACAATTGATCATTTTGCCATCAAAGTCGATTTCATCAAATAAAAAGGAGAATTATAGAATATGAATCATATTTTATTTGTCTGTGTTTGCATTTATTTTATTGATTTACAGTAAAATATGATATGTTTAATACAATAGAGGAGTTTCTATAAAGCTTTGAAATATTGCAAATTCTCGTTTTGTGTTGGAGGATTTACTCAGAAAAATCACTAAAAATAATCTGGGTTTGTTTTTTTCAGAAAAATATGTGCATTTTCGTGCCATATATTTTCATAATTTGACTGTCAAAATGGCAAAATATGACATTGTAAAGAAAGATAACATATTAAGGTACAATATATATATAAAATAAATGAAGTTTTATGGGTTTTAAACCCTGACCCATTCCCTGCCTCATCCTTTTGGTATTTTAAAGACAAGCATATTTTAATGAGACATTTGACAATAGGCTTCTGCATTATACAGTCTTGAAAAGTGCAGTATACAATGAAGTATAATTGGTTTGAATTCGAATAATGACTTGTTTAATGTTGTAATTTGCGTTTTCCCTCCTAATGCTTACTTGATACCTAAAATATTAATGTCCCAATGAACAAAGCTTAGATTTTATTCATAATCAGTGGGCAGATGGATATTGATAAACTTAAAAAATTGTTTTAAGATCGCCACTGAAAATTGTAGAAAAGTTTTTCATTTCAAACCAAAGTATTGAGTACTACTGTTGGTATCCATAGAATATATCTAATCTATTTGACATATGGAGAAAGGAAATTTTGTTATCCTTAAATTGGTATCGATGTGGTGAACTGAATTCAACAATGTTTTTCTCTTAAACCAATTATTGAAAACATTCTGTAAAAAAACATGGTCCTTTGTGTAATGTTGAACAAGCAAGCATTTTTTCTGTCGATGTTTTATGGTTTTGGGAGGATTTAGGTTGATTTGATTGTGAATATCGGCAGAAATAAGGTATGTTCTGGGGTTTTCTTTGTAGCTATTGAAAATAGATGTTAGCCTTGATGTAATTTGATGAAAGTATCCAAACTTATATATTTTGACACTTAAGGTCCATGATCGTCCATGATCATTTTGACAAACATGGCATGAAGTATTCAAAATAAGTACAATCAATACTTTGTTCCAAGACATTGTCTATCATTGTAGTTCAAGAAGCTAGAAAAACAGAAGCAAAAAGACGCATTGAAACTTCAAAAACAGAAAGACAAGGAAACCCGGGTCAAAGAGAGACTTGAGAAGAAACTCAGCAAGGACAAGGATAGTGCCCAAAGAAGGTGTCTTCAAGAGGCAAGGAAGAATGCAAAACCAGGAGAATGCCTGAAGGTAGTCAAAATTCTTAAGTTCATCTCATTCTGATACTCATAGCATCTCTTTCTGTTGCATCGCAGATGCTCTGATATTTCGAGGTTGAAATGCTGATCAAAGGGGCGGGCCCAAATATTCATAATATTGATTTAAGTGGTGACTCCTAAATTGCGATAAGAAATATATATATCTTTTATTGACTCTTTAGATGTCATATCATGACATATTAGTTACTAAGGTAGAGCAGTTCTTCCAATTGTCGAGTTGAAGAACTGGTATCTTTATCCTAGCTTGAACCATAGACAATTCTAGCCAGCGCCAGTCTTTTATCGAGTTAGCAGCACTGTAGTAATCGCCGGTATAGGTCAGCAGTCATAGGTCATAGACAAATCACAAGAAGTGCTGTGACCTGGGTTTGAACCCAAGACCTCTACTTTTCAGCATGAAGCCAGACTTCCTGCTTTTCACACCAATGCCTTAACCACTGGGCCAACCCGGCGACCAGATGTAACTGTATGATTTAGATGAAGTTAGACCGGGATATTTAAGTGCCGCAAAGCTGTTTTTATTCAACGTATTTTTTTCATTTCGAGATTCAACTTTCCCTAAGCTTAAAGTTAGTCTCAGTTCAAAATGCCACCAAAGCTCAAGTTTGAACTACAATCCCGACTGAAATTCAGTTTTACGATGGGATAGACTCACTAGCGATGCCATTCTGTATATTGTGTTAGACTGAGGTGCCGCACCTACGGCACCCTTAAATCTCATGTCAATCAACATATGTCATCGTGTTTCATGCTTCTGATTGGAGAGCTCGAAAAAGCTTGATTTGAGGATCGCAGAGATTGAAACTAAGTCCACATAAGTCCACGGTCTCTCCAGAAGGATAAAGATGGAAAGGGCGTGGCTTACCACGATGAGTTCATCTTAACTATCAAGTACTAATAACTGTTTACTGCAGGTGGGTGCATTTTTCAGAAAATATAGGTGGCACAGGAACTAATTATGTGGCCTTCCGGGGGGGGGGGGGATTTGGGGGCATTATTTGGTGCAACTGAGCGTTTTCAAGGACTATAAATAGTTCTTTCCTGATTAAACTAAATCAGTGATATGGTTTATTTATCATATTAATATTGATATTACCCGTTGGTACCTACATAAATAAATAATATCCCTGGTCATCACTTATTAACCTGTTCTTGTTAGCAGATACTTACCTCATAAAACATTCATTTCTCTGTTGCTCAATCACAGGTAGGGATCAAACAGCTTCTCCTGTAAAAAATAATTTTATTGGTATATTTCACCGCACTATTGGGTAAAAATCGCCCTCTCGGATACAAATCACACACAGGTAGGCCATAAAACTGCATCTAAATCACATTTTACAATAATTATCTGATCTGTATTTTGCTATTTTTTATAGCCAGCTTATCTCAAATTTCTTCATATACTGGCACACAGTTGAGAAAAATCATAAAAAAAATTTCTTGTGGCTAGCTGTTTAGGTCAAAATCTGAGGCCTTATTCACAATGTGTCGCATCCTATGTGATTGCGACATCGCAATCGCCATTGCAAAAATCGCTAAAATTCTTATTCACAAGTGCGATTGCGACTTAGCAATTCAATCACATTAATAACGTCATATAATTGCGACTACCCTCTACCAGCCGCAATACAGTCGCAATATTAAGGGTTGCTTTATGTTTTAATTAAATGCGTTTAGCATTCTCAGAATCATTTGCTATTTTAATACAACGTTTTTCGGTATACTAACCAACATACAATTTTAAGATAATCATCATTTCATGTGTTCTGAGAGATACTAAGGGTCTAAAGTCGTCTTAAATAATGGAAGAATATTTTCTATATTTCATCTAAAATTGCTATCAATGAATCGCAATGTTATAATTCCCGCCATTATCAGTCGTCTGAGACACTGTAAAACAAAATGGCGTGATAGCTGTGAACCGCAGACAGCATCTAGTAAGACCTAGATTATTTCGCGACAGAACACATCCATTGGATATTTACGATGATCATGAGATGATCGAGAGGTATCGTCGTTGTATGAGGGAATGGACATGAACTTTAGTTCCATTAATAGATAAAGAGTAAATTGTAAAAATATGGAGGAGTGAAAGATTTGAGGCAATGAAGGGAATTGATTGAACGATTATTGGAAAACAGCTAACATAAACTAAGTTCCTAGAAGATATGATATTGAGAGGGTCCCCTCCCATACCCTTTTAAAATAGAATTTAGAAATATATCTTGGGATAGAATCGAATAAACTACATGTACTCAAATAAATGGAGTGTTGGGTTTATAAATCATTTAAACACAACAATTTTATTTTATTTAATCTTAGTTTTTATTATTAACTCCACAGACAGTCGTGAATCAATTAAATACCATTGGTTTCAACCATCCTATGTTTGCTTTACTTGTTACAGTAAAGCTGCTAACACATTGCTATCCTAATGCGATTGCTATTGCTACACGATTGCGATATCACGTCATTGTGAATACCGCGCCAAAATTGCTATGTCGCAATCGCATAGCAATAGCAATCGCATTCAAATTGCGATATTTTGTGAATAAGGCCTCTGGTTTGTATTACTTCCCCCATATACCACAGATACAGGGTGCTTCAAAAAACGGAAATTTTCCTTACATCTTTGTCAGTTTAAGGAATTATTCCCTGATATTTCACACATTTGTACATCATTCAATTTCCTACTACCCTACCATATTTCATGACCATCAGACTGATAGTTTTACACAATTTTACAGCACTTTGAACAACATGCTTCAGGTTTGGCCATCATTGCGCTGTAGGAAAACCTGCAGTTGTCATTATAATGATCCAAATGCATTCCTCAGCAGGTATGGCCTGAATGAAACAGATGATCTCACTTTTGAGGTCTGCAAGTGTCCTGAGGTCATTCTTATACACTCTATCTCTGCCATATCCCCATAGGTAGGGACATTTTGGACGACATGTATGAGTTGGTCTACAGTGCAATAGTGGCCACAGGAAATGTTCTTTTAAGTGCTGTAACACTGTGACTATCAATCTGATGGTCATGAAATAAGGTAGGCAGGTAGGAAATTGAGTGATGTACAAATGTGCGAAGTTATTTCTTAAAATGACAAAGATATTAGGAAAATGGTGTTAGGGTTTCCAGTTTTTTTGACCACCCTGTATTTAAAATGTGAAATGTACAGATAATAGGGAGTTTTAGCTTGCATATAAAATTGAAACACCAATCTATACATATTTTCCGTTCACATTTAGGTTGTGAAAAACATTGCAAGCCTGAACTCCCTATTAGCAGTTTTTACAGGAGAGTGCTGTTTGATCCCTACCTGTGTCAATGCAGCATTCTTCTGTTTTGCTACATGCAACATTTTTATGTTTTAAACAGCTGATTCATTTAATTTTTAGTCCAATAGAACGTACACATATTTCCAAATTAAATTATACCTAAATGCTTTCAAATGAAAATACTCTACGCATATACTAGAATAACAAAAAAAATTGAATACAATCTTTTTCATTTTGAAAATCTTTCAATGATGGCATTGGTACAATGGAAATAACTGTCTGCAAGCGGAAATTATTGAATAAATAAATGCGAGAAATTTGAAACTCCCAGAAAGTAAAATACTGCACTTTTGCTGTTTCAACAATCCCCCCCCCTTCTGACGCCCATGAGCTGACAATTTGTACTTGATCAGGGAAACTAAGAAAATTATGTGAAATGAGAATTTTTGAGTGAAGCGTTTATGTTGTCTGGAGCCCCTACATTCATAGAATCAGGAGAATGACAGCTATAAGTCAAACTTTTAATTCCTTTCAGTTCATGAGTGTTGTATTTGACTCTAAGATCCTTGAGAGCCCTGGTGGAGCTGCAGCGCTAGGTGCCCTTCAAGGCAATGATGTGAACTATCTCATTGAATCTCAACCAATTCCAAACTCCATCACTTGGGTTAGGAAAACCTATCATTATGACCAACAGAAGGTAATTTTTACCACTTTTATACTTTTTATCCCATCGAACGAAGTTCGGAGGGATATAGGGATTGCCTCCGTCCGCCAAACACGGGACACAGTGGTTTGATATGGCACATCGGTGAGGTATACCACATGGCTAAGATTAAAATAAATACCAAATAATAGAAGAACAAAGAGTAAAAAGAATAAAGATATTCTCAAGCTAACACAATACAAGCAGCAACCTAAAGACGTCCGTACGTACATCCATCCATCCGTCCATCTGTCCGGGCAATAACTCAGATACCGTTGACATCAGTTTGACTGAATTGTGAATTTTTAATGATGTAAATCAAGATTATTTCTACTTGCATCTAGGATATTTTGTTCATATTTTGTATACATATAGCTTATGGGGGTAGAAGTTCTGCTCAAAAATCTATTTTCAAAATGGCCATTTTAGTGCCAATTTTACAGTAATTTTGGTACAATATGTAAAACTGAAATAGCAATATGTTTTAAATGTAAAAGAATTATATAGGACATAAATAAAGCTAGAAATGTCAAAGAAGCTCATGGCAGCCATCTTGAAAAATGGCAGCCTTTACACGCTATTTTATGATTTTTGCTGTAACTTTAAAAACTGCGATATTGTTCTAAATTGCCACAGTTGGCGTCTTGCAGAGCTGTCAAGTGTCCCGCGAATGGCGGGATTTTCCCGCGAATTTGATCAAAATTTGGCTAATTCGCGTGTCCCGCAATGTCCCGCGAAGTCCCGCAAATGTCGGCTTTAACCTCCGCGAATTTTCAAAATTGTAACAATCCCCGAGGCTAAATAATTGTGACTATCTTGTGATATAAGAAGCTAAGTTTTTTCGCTTTTGAGGAGTAAAGTTTACCTAATATGAAAAGTGCTGGAAAACTCCTAGTGCGTCGATCATCGAAGACTGCTTTTGGAAAGGGCATACATAAAACTGTGATTTTGATCCAAATAACACCATAGTTGGCTTATCAAGTACCTAGTATAATTTTGCTCACATTAATATCATATCTAAAGAGTGTTTAAGAACAGTTTGAGGAAAGTAATTATATTTGGATTATACATGAAGTTACAGAGAACACATTGGACTAATTAAAACAATAGTGTGGACATTAGCTACAAGGAAATTAGCAAGAAAAAGTTCTGAGTTTTAACAAAGGAAAATTTTTTTTTTTTTTTGAATTTTTTGGAAAAACTTTTGAAAAGCATAAGATAAACATATAAGAGGACAATATGGAAACAATAACCTGGAATAAATCTTTATGTTAATGACAGAAGGAAATTTAAGAAAATATAATTTAGGAAGTATATATAGTGAGCAAAATATACATGAAAAAATGTGTAAAGCCTACAGGGAGTGAATGGAACAGCCATTCCATTGTTTTTCATAATTGGAGAGGAGTAAATGGAACAGCCATTTAATTACTTTAAGTATCTAAAAATTTGTATATAAACTGAGGGAGGTGAATTGAATAGCCAAATATACAAACATACCTACATATTGAACTTGTAAACATACCTATATATTGAACTTGGAAGAAAGTGAAACTATTTACAACATTTGGATATAATACATAGTATACAGGGTGATCATAAATGTATATAAACTAACTTATCTCTGAGAAAAATGGCAGACCGAGAAACTCGACGTACATGCACTAAAACATTCTCAACACCTGATGCCAAGGGCAAGAATAGAAGGAATACAAAGAAGCAAACAATGAGAACTCTTAAGAAAAACCCAGAGACATTGCATGAGAATTTTGAATATAAGGATGTGGAAAACACAGGTGTACTTGTTTTAGATGATGAGTTTATGAGTCTGGTATTCTACACAGAAAGAACACTTTTGTGGTTAGAGGCTTTCAAGCAGTTCTATCAGCGAAAAAGTATGAAAACAACAAAAACACGGATCAAATATGGAACTAAAATAACCGTATTAAATCATGTGACAGTGGAAATTGGTGATTCGGGCATTATCACTGTCTTTGGAGAAGAACTACAGGATTGGAGAGACAATGATTTTGATTTGATCAAAGGTACATTAATTTCATTGAAACGAACTCCTACCTCTGACTCATACTCTACATCTCTGCCATCTACATCAACACCATGTAGAACATCACCAGCACAGACGCAAGAGGATATTTTCATTAGCCAGTCTGAGGAAATAGACATTGGTGAGGACAGCATTATCTTCTTCTTGGGTAATGATACTATACCCAACACTCAAACTGACACTGATGAACCCATCCCAGAACCTTTATCTCAGTCCCTTATTCAGCCTACTGTTATTCCAGAAACTCAGCCAGATATCAAAGAACCACTTTCTCAGAATGAACCACAACCAGCAACAGTCAAATTGTCAAATAAATCTCCTACTCAGACAGAATCTACTTCAAAACCTGAAAACACGGGCATAACACTAGAGTTACAAAGTGAAAACAAAAAACTTAGGACGAGGACTATATCTCTTGAAAAGAGACTTGAAGAGAAGTCTGTGGAACATAGTCGACAAATAATTCAGCTGAATGCCAAGTTGCAGGATCTGCACTATAGGCTTGAAGCAGCTGACAAGAAGAGTGAAGATGACATCAAGATGGCAAAACAACTTCATGAGCAAGAGATGAGAGATATAGCAACTAAGCTAGAATGCTATGAGTTAAATGAGAAGTGGCAAATTACGACAATACAGGGGTTAAAAGCAGATCTTGCAACCCAACACAGAAAAAATGTCGCTCTTATAGAGAGATTTCAACAGATGGGTTGTCATGATTTCAATCAGTCACTCCCACAATCAATGACACCCCCAACAGTTATTCCAAAGGGACGACCAACTTCAAAGACCAGGACTTCCAAGACCTCTGTCACTAAGAATACCTCATTGCCTGTCATAAATACACCCCCAAACTCTGCTTCAAAGGGATTACCCACCCATGACAAAGAAGGTATCTCACCAACTACCAACAAGAGACCCTCTAACAAAGCAGCTAAAGTTGCTCCAAAGAACCCCCCTAAGCCAACACCAAGGGAATTCAACAATGGTCACAAGCAGCTCCCTACTTCTGTCCATATAATGTACTCTTCAAATGGGAAGAAATTGGCGGGTATTATGAATGCTAGATCAAAAGGGAAAAGCATGAATGTGACTTCATCAGTATATAGTGGTGCTAACATTGAATATGCAACCCGAGTCATACAACAAGGTGACATAGGTAGATCAACAGATCACAAATTCCTCGGTTTTGGAACAAACAATGTAAAAGATGACTCTGCACAAACCATTATTTATGAGTTAAAAAACCTTGCAATGACAGCCAAAAACCAGCATCCAACTTCTAAAATAACCTTGTGTGGACTGCATCACCGGGGAGATCATGCCAAACCACAAGAAGTCAAACAAATGAATATCAAAATTGACCATGTCAATGGAGAGATGGAGTCTTTTGCCATGAAAAAAGGCTTCCATTTCATTAATATCAACAGAATAAATGATTCAACATCACAGAACCCCAACATGAACATACTTTTTAACGACAAACTCCACTTTAATCACACTGGAAGAACTCGGTTGGTAGATGCGATGTTGTCTATCATTAATTCAACACACAACTCCTATGCAGATGCAGCAAGAATTGGAAACCCTCACTACCCTCGAACTGGGCTCAAGTTATAAACACTGATCAGTGTGATAGTATCATAGACACAGAATGTATGAGTGACTCTTGTAATGAGATTGAATGCAATGCTATTCATTTCCATGAATCAAATCATATGATGATAAATGAAGCCTCATTATATATAGATAATGAGACTGTAAATAATTCTGATTCAAACCCTCACAATATGCAATTGAACACCAAATCAGGTCAGATTTCCCATAATGTAGATAGTATTCAATCTTCTAGTCCTGTAACAACACAGTTGAATGCCAAGTCGCAGGATCTGCGCTATAGGCTCATATCAACTGAGAAAAACATAAATGCACATTTGAACCAAACAAATGATAATACAAGTGAAGGTGATGTAAACTTTGATTTAGGCCCTCACAATGTACATTTGAACACCACATCAGGTCAGGTTTCCCAAAATGTAAATAGTATTCAATTTTCTAGTTCTGTAACAACACAGTTGAATGCCAAGTCGCATGATCTGCGCTATAGGCTCAAATCAACTGACAACAACACAAAAGCACATTTAAACCAAACAAATGATAATACAAGTCAAGAAGATATAAATTTTCTATTTTGGAATATTAACAGAATTTCTGATAAATTATATGATGGATGTGATATTTATGAGCTTTTCAGTAAATATGCAGTGATCCTGTTAAGCGAGACATGGTTAGATCCATGTGACAGCTTATCATTTAATGGTTATACTGTACATAATCTGGCAAGAAAGTCTAAAAATAGTAACTCAAATGTTTATTCTGGAGGCATTGCTGTCTTCATAAAGGATGAATTGTATAGTTCAATTGAGGTGTCAAAACAGACTCATGATTTCTTTGTATGGATAAGAGTTAAGTCTTCTTTATATAATTTAGAGAATGATATTTATATATGCTTTGTTTATATGCCACATAAAGGTTCAACTTATGAAAATTTTGACAATTTTGACATCTTGGAGAAATCGATTGCTTCTTATCAACTATCTGGTAAAACAATCATATGTGGAGATATGAACGCTCGTACTGCCCAGTTGTCAGATTTGAATATTGATGTTCATTGATCAAATGATCAGTTTACCAATTCTTATTTTTTAAATGACCACCATATAAATAATCATCATGAATTAAATGCCTCTCTTCATAATCGTGTCTCAATGGATAAAAATCTAAAGGCAATAAGCCAGACACATGGCAATGAATTCATAAGTTTATGCAAGGCATCTAATTTAAGAATACTAAATGGGAGATTCTTTCATGATAAAAATATTGGTCACTTTACATACTATAGATATATAAATGAAAATGATTTAGATCCAAGTAAAGGGAAATCTGTATTAGACTATGTTGCAGTTCAAGCTGATATTCTCAACACAATTTCAGACTTTAAAGTACATGAACGGCATCCGGATTCTGACCACTGTCCTATACATTTTAATTTCAACCTAGGTCAGTTCAAAATTAAAGATAGAGCCAGCAAAAACATGCAGAATTTACCTTACTCTTACTTTAAATGGGATCCTACATTAAAGAAACAATTCACTGAGCTATTGGATGCTAATATTAACAATGGTTTACTTGAGAAATTTTATGTTGATGTTGGTTCAAATACCAACTCAGATTGTTTACTACAGTCTCTTAAGGTCTCATGGAAGTTAACAGGAAATGACAAAACAAAAAATGACAAAGCCATGCTGGATTTTGAAAATTTTTTGAACCAAGATAACAGAGTTCTGTTTGGACCTCCAGTCAGTTTAACTTGTACCAAATATCATTTACATGACCAGGAACACAATTGAAAGGGTCAGAATGACCATAAACATGATAAAATAACCTTTTTAGCCCTCTGAAAATGTGACTGAAAAATAGCTAAAAGTAGGTGCTCAGGAAAGGTCAATGAACAGAATCTTTTGATTTTTTCAGAATATGTGTCCAATATATTGCTCTAAATGACACAATCTTTGAAATTTTAAAAAATCGTCTGAAACAATAATGGCTGTAGTAAAAAGGAAAATAGATCGATTTTCAATTCAGTTTTTTTCAATTTTTTCTTTTTCTAAGAATGATATCAAATTTTTTTGAATTGTATCATTTAGAGCAATATATTGGGCACATTTTCTGAAAAAGTCAAAAGATTCTGTTCAGTGACCTTTCCTGAGCACCTACTCTTAGCTATTTTTTAGTCACATTTTCAGAGGGCTGAAAAGGTTATTCTATCATGTTTATGGTCATTCTGACCATTTCAACTGTGTTCCTGGTCATGTAAATGATATGTGGAACTAGTTAAACTGACTGGAGGTCCAAACAGAACTCTGTTATCTTGGTTCAAAAAATTTTCAAAATCCAGCATGGCTTTGTCATTTTTTGTTTTGTCACTTCCTGTTAACTTCCATGAGACCTTAAACATGAGTA